>OU343217.1:99746532-99818226 GCA_910596185.1 Chrysanthemum makinoi | reverse complement strand
GACACATTTAGTATAATTATTGTACCATTTGCCAACCTCATTTTCCATCACATCACATTCTTACATACTATACTTAACTTTTAATCAAATTACTATATGTCAGCAGAGAAAATTTATGTTGTTTGACTTTACATAAGTCATACATTAACCTACCAGCTTAGCATTTCAATTCTACCCACGGTGACTCTATTATCCGCTTAAACATTTTGCTACCTGCTTCTTTTCTTTTTCTGAATTTCATTTAAGGATTTTCGCCAAGTGTTAAGGTTCACTTGGGAAATCTTAAGTCATTTTTACTTCATAAAGTCAAACTTTAATTTACGTCATAGCTTTTACACATAAGGGTACCAATAAAGGTTATCATCCATTACTATCATTATTCACATTTTGTACCACTCCTCAAGGTACATTAAAATATCATTACAAATTATTAATCTTTCCAAGTCATACTTAAGACACTTAAATGATTGGTTTCACTTAATGTCTCAATTTAAAATTAAGCATTCTAATTATATCCCACCTATCTTAGTTCTTAAGACTTCTAACTAATTCTAGGCTTTAGATTTTCTACCCTTTTTACCTTACTCACGCCATGTCGAGAACACATAAAAGCCACTCATTTATATTTCCTCATTTACATGGAAAGAGTCGGTCTATGTAAATCAAGAAACATAAACTCATGGTTCGGAGATGCACAATTTCTTTAATTAAATGAAAAGGCGTCCCAATCCATTTAATCAAGGAAATCATAAGTCATCCTACTTATACACTTTGGACATAACATTCATTACTTATTAGTTTTCACTTCCTTTCTTTCTCTTCGTTCTTTTACACTTCACATTACTTTTAATTTTTAGACTTGGATCCATACCATTATCACATTTACTTTGGGGACTTTTATATGCCAAAGATATAGGCAACTTTTGCCCGAAGGCAAATACATTCCTTCATTAACATCATTAGCTTGGTCATCCGAAGGATACCACCATTAACATTAAGCTTGGTCATCCCAAGGATACCAGTATTAGATTAGCTCGGCCATCCCAAAGGATGCCATCATTAACATTATTAGCTTAGTCATCCCTAAAGGATACCATCATTAACATTAGCTCGGCCATCCCAAAGGATACCATCATTAACATTAGCTCGGCCATCCCAAAGGATACCATCATTAACATTAGCTCGGCCATCCCAAAGGATACCATCATTAACATTATTAGCTTGGTCATCCCAAAAGGATACCATCATTAACTATCATTAATTCATTGGTTATATGATAGCTACCTTTAACCTTTCACATTTAACATTAGATCCAAGTCATTAACAATTTAACACACACACTTTTCCATTTTTTTTTTTAAGTTTAAGCAAGCATCATTGGTATATGAAACCCGCTTGTCATATTTACACATTTTTATGTGTTTACACTTCTCATTACAACTTACATTCTTTAACTCAAGTTAACCATTTCCACATCTTTACCATTACCTCTTTTAGGCCACAGTTCTTTTCTACTTCTAACCTTACATAGGTTAGATTAATAACACATTTGTTAACATACGTTTATCATTTACATTCATTTTAAACATCAACACGATCTCTTGGTTTTTACTAAACAACATGTTATTACGTTCTTACTTACATTCTTAACTCATCCCTTTTTAGTAATTAGCACTTTGGCTATACCATTTCACATTTCATCATTACTTGTCATCATTTCTTAATCTCATTCATTACTTTTCACATTAATAGGCGGCAACAATTAGGCGTGACAATTCTTATCATGCTATCACACATTATACTTTAGCACACTTATCATTTATTACGTTTCACACCTTAAGCGTCAAATACTTTAATTCACAATTATCCCATCTCTAATTCCACTTATCATTTCTAATCACATTCCATCACCGTTATTCAATGCACATTCATATAATCATAATATATGATCACAGAACACTAACAGGTGTACGACAATCTAATCATTTAGATACCTCAAGTCCTCTCTGGGACTTATATCACATAAAGATCAATACTATATACGCATCATTATTATCAACTTAGGTCCATGTAAACTATCACATGATCTGATTCAAAACTTAAACATTTACTTTCTCGCTTTGACTTCTCTTACATTAAACGCATCTAATAGTGGTTTAAGTTTAGGAAACCTAAAGTGGAAAAATAATTCACTTAAACTGAAGCTCTGATACCAAGTTGTTACACCCCGTGAACGACACGACTTAAAATCATTGAAATTTAAACTTTTACGCGGAAATGATTTGACTTAAAACTGACTTGCTGTTGCTAATCGTTGAACTGATATAATTCTGTAAAAAACTAACCCTTGAAAGTATTTTTACATGAAACTAGACTCAATTACCTTCGAAATGACAGGTGGCACGACCCGTGAAGGCTTACGGTTAGAAAGATATGATTTTGGCCCGACTTCATTAGTTCTCCAACTAGTTCTCCAAACTAGTTCTCCACTAGTTCTCCAAATATTTTAACCACTTTACAAACACTTAACTATATACATTGTTTTTCCAAACATTCTTGGCCCGTTTGATCCAAAATGGATTAAAATAGACCTTGTCCCAAACACCTCTTTTTAAATATCCCTTTTATATACTTTTGACCCATTTTTCGGAAAATGACATCTATTACTCGGAAAGACACCAAAATTTCCAGAATTTATTATGACCTCATAAATATCATTTTCATGCATAATCATTAACCAATTGACCTTCGGAATGGTACTTTACAAAGCGCAGGGTTTATGTAAAATACCTGTTTTGACCCATTTTCAATACATACAACCTTTACCACTTCCGAATTACTTCAAACGTTTCAAAAAGTATTAACTTAACATATTAAATCAAGTTCATGATCATTAACCCATTTACAACCCAAAATGGGTATAATTACACATTATTCCAAACACCTCTTAAAACATGACCATAAACACTAAGACCATGTTATAACATACCGATTGGCGACCCAATTACTTCAAAGACCATGACATATACTTTGACACTTGACGACACATTTGCAAACCATTTTAGACTTCCGGGGGTACAACATTGACTTGAGCTTGGTATCTACCTAAGCTCCTACTTTCTTACCAACCTTCTTAACTTCCTCATTAGAATCGTTAAGCCTTATTTCCAAGATTTACCTTTCCTTCACGTTTAACCCTACAAAACATTAACATCTTAAACCGTAAGCACAAGGCTTAGTAAGTAAAGAGTTCATAACATGTTATCATAGACATTCGTACATTATACATCATAACTCATTAACCATTGCAAATCATTAAACAGTAACACGTACCTTGATTCACTTAAGTAAAACATTTCCTATGGGTCAACATTAACATACCTTAGCCTAATCCACCTTGCCTATCCTTCAAGACTAGTTAAGCCAAACTAGTCTCAACCCCACTTTACATAAGCATATATTCAATTACCCCATTCCTTAGCATAACAAAATCACATAACATATAATGTAGAGAGTCATATAACAACATATAATGACCGGTTTACTTACCTTGATCCCAAGCTAATTAAACCAAGCACATCATCATCTCCACCCTTGCAATCTAGGCCAAATCACTAGTATCATAAACACATAATCAAGTTACTAAACTATGATTACTTCAACCATGGATCCTCTTTAAACACCTCTAATTATCACACAACCATCCAATGATTATATGATAATTAACCCTATTAAATTATTAACTTACACCCAATATAATCATCTCATAATTTCTATAATCTTTAATTAGCTTCAAACACCATTTACCCATCCCCCAAATTGGGTACATAAACCACCAACTCTTAATTCTTCAATTAAACATAAATATGGATTACTTACTTGCATATGGACATGGAAAGGGATTCATTACTTGAATCTAAACACTAATCTTTCTTCCATTGATCATTAAGACTTTATGGGTTTTCCCTCCTCTCTTATTTAAGCGACATAATACACACACATAGAAAATCCTGGAACCATTTTGATGCTATAAGAAGTATCCAAATATTTGTTAGTTGAAAGTTTGCCTAATTGGCATATTAGGTCCCTTAAGTGCTATTCTTCTCATTTTGGTCACACTAACTTTATAACATACTTACAACTTGACAATATTAGTCCTTTAAGTCCAGCTTTCTTATAATTATGACACATCATATTTTGTATAACCATTTACATAAACTTTGACTATTAATTTGACTATCGGGTTGACTAACCAATCCTGTAAGTCCTTAAATCTTATGAAAGTCATAGTCAACTTAATCAAATTGCATTCTTGTAATAAAAGGCTTAGGCCCATTTTCAGGGTGTTATAGTTTTAGGAAGAAGAAAATCTAGAGAGAGAAACAAGATTTCTCTCTCTAGGTTTTCTTCTTATATCTTAATTATTTCTAAAAGGCTTAGGCCCATTGAACTTGCATTTACATTATATCTTAATTATTTCTAAACCAGATACAAGATTACATATCTATTAATCGTTTACTAAACATTAAAAGGTTCGTTAAGCTGAACACCACTTCAAATGCTAAAAATCTCCCCTAAGGGATGCTCATCCACTTTTGTTTTTGAAGGTGCTTCTCAATGCCTTTACTCATGAATCTTCTTTAGAGTCTTCGGTTCTTTTCACTTGAGCTCGAAACTTGCTGTGTAATAGACTTGCTTGTTCCGTTGTTCCAATCATGCATAATGTTCTTATTCAAAATATCTTGCCTTTAATGCCATTGATCCTATCAACATCTTCAGGTATTGTCCTTTTGTCTTTGTCTAGCATATGCATACTACTTGTCTTTAGTCTTAAGTCATTAATATTCTTTATTTGATTCTTGCCTTAAACTTGTCTTTGATGTTCTTGAGTTTGATGTCGTTTTATAAGTTGATGTTGTTGAAGGTGTATCATATGAGTATGTGTATGTGGAATTGAAGATGGTGTAGTTGTTGGTGTAGATGATGGTGTCGGATCTAAAGCTGCTGCGACCGTCAGTACCTGCTCTAAAGCACCAGGGTTCGTTTTCACCGCTTAAGAGGATTGACCCTTTAACATTGGGATTTCCAAGTCTTTAGGATTTCTAACCGATCATCGTGTACTACCCACTATAAATTTTAACGCTATGATTGTTTCATGATGTAACCCTTGCAGTCCATCAGTTTTGGTTCCAATAACCTCGAATCTGTTAGGACCATTGTCAATCCACTCGATATGTTGAGGGATCGACCTATCGTTATATGAACGGATTAGAATGGATGAATCATATATTATAGCAATGTTTAAAATCTCCTAAGTAGGATTTTCGACACTAAGAGGTGGAATTTTTAATAAGGATGCATCAAAAGATGCTAGCAATGCTTTTCGAATATCCACTTGAGCCGTTTTACCTTAAGCGGATGCACCAAAGACGCTAAAAACATTTTCAGGTGGATTATTGAAGACACGCTCCCGTGATTTGGTCCATAACATCAATCTACATCTCATGGATCACTTAAATTACCATTTAGCACATTTGTTGGATCATTAAAGATACAACTTTGTGACCTATGTTTAGCCTATTTGTGATGTTAACACTGGTAGGATTTTCTGGTGATCCTCGTGGAAGATCATATAGATTATTATCATATAATTTTGATCTCACTACATTATTTTTGGCAAAGCTTCTAAAGCTTGCAATTCACGAACACGAGGATCACATTAGATTACCAGTTTTCACTAGTTTAACCCGTAAAAGATTAACCAAGTGACCTACTTACAGTGTTTTTTTATGTTGGAACTCGTAGGATTTTCATTCAACCATTGTGAAATACTATGTGAGTACCATTATGAATGTTCTGGTAAGATCTCAATGATTTTACATAGGACTCGATACAATTTGTATACTTTGATATGAATAACAAGTGTATAATGTCATGTGTGTCCTATGGAGATTTTATGATGAATCTCATTAGCTTTAGACTCGATAGTGCGTGTTGGTTTTAGTGATCGGAGGCTGGAGCAGACTGTCACATGTTTTAATACCAATGTTTCTCGGACCGAGAAGTCGATAAATAACGTGTGTAATCTTCATGAAAAATGAAACAATAACATTTTGAGAGGAACTTGAGTAGCTGGGAGGGGTTTGTGCATTACATCACTGGATTCATGATGTGTATCTTCAATATCATAAATCATTTTTGTGATCTCCGACAAATCATGTATTGGCCCGGTTTCTTTCCTAGTGGTTTTCATTTCTTTTAACCCTTTTATAACTTTTCTTTTTTCATTCTTCAACCCCTTATATGTTAACCAAGTCATCCTCACCATCAACATATTGTGATTGTTCCGATGACGACTCGTGATTTATAAAACATTTTTCCATTTCTCATTCATCTCCAAGACCTATGGACTTTCTATTCTATCAGTGGAATGTCCTGGGTCGATCCCTCTGGTTATGGCTTGATCATGAGATAATACCTAACCTTACAACCTTATATCACCTTTGTACTTGTTATCGTAAATTGGTTGAGTTGGTTTGGTATTAAGATCATAGCCATGAAATCATTGAAAAGGAAAAAATATTAAAAAGATAAAAATTGTGTTTTTTGACCCGAGTTCAAGCCGAATTAAAATATTTTCGAGCTGAGAATCTGAAATCCTGCTCCATGAGCTCGATTTAAGCATAATGCATTCGTGCAAAGCTCAAACCTTGTTGAGCTCCACTTACTTCAACCCCTAACACAGATGGCTTGAGACGAAGAGTACGTGATAACAAAATTTTATTGTTTAAGCCCACAATTTTGCAAATCTCCTTTATGCAACTTGTTTTCAGTTTTGTAAATCATGTAATTTTTGGGATTTTTTCAAATAAGATGATTTTTAGTCGCTTATCTGCCTTCACTCTAGTTAGGTCTGCCCATAGCAAATGATGTTGAAAAACCTACAATTCACTGAACCATTAATGCATATAGGAGGAATTTTCATTTGCATACTCTTATTTTGGTGTTTACCAATGGACAAATCCTCACCTTCTATTTGGATTGATCTAATGGTTGAGATTAATCTAATATTTAATACGCTTAACCTTAATCTTCCAACTATATAAAGCCTTTATTTATTTTTCTTTTTACCATTCGTCATTTTTTACACACACTTTGTATGTGTTTTCCTCTGCTCTCATTTTTTCCCTCCAAAAATTAGTTATTCCGATCCACAATTACCATTCCGATGATCATCACCATCACCATTCCAATCACCATCACCGTTCCGATCATTATCTCATCATCACCTCCGGTAAGTAGCAGATTTTGATTTGAATGAACCGTTTGTTTCAGAAGCTTATTTGATTTATATTGTTGTGGTTGATAATGATGTTGAATCACTTGTTAATTATGTGGATCAAGTTGTGTAACAATCCTTCTTATCAAGTTGCACACCAAGTGTTTGATAAAATGTGTGAGTGAAAAATATTTGATAATCTTGTTATATGCTCCTGTAATTTTACTTATTAATTAAGTTGTTAGTTGAATTTATGTTTTAACAACACCTGAAATGCTATTTTATATGCGATTGCTGTTTTTGAATATGCTCTCTATCGTACGTGTGGTATCACCAGTGATATCCGAAGTTAATGATATTATAATTTTGTTGTTTTATGTGCTTCTCAAGATATAATCATTGGATGCATAGAAGCTCATGTCTTGGCAGATGCTTATAATGGTGGGCATGGAAGTTTGAATTATGGAAATAAATTAGCTAATCGGAGTTCGGGTGTTGGCTCTGTTTGGCTTGAAACTGGAGATGCGGATGTAATGTGTTTTCTTATGAAACTTCGTGCTTGTTAAGATAGGTTCTATTAATGTATGCGATGTATGAATGCTTTAACTTTGTCGAGATCACGGTAAATATGTATTCCGAGATGCGTGGGTGAAGCTCGTGATCGCAATTTATACTTTTTAACACTGAACTAAATTTTCTCTCAGAATGATGCTGCAAAACCTGTTGGAAAAGTTTTAGAACCATTCAAGGCCCCTTTCACCTTATTGGACAAGGTAAAACACTTTATGATATATTTATTTCCTAGTAAAATGCTTTTGGTTGTTATCCTTGTGGAGGTCGTTGCCTAGGTGTTATCTACCTTTACATCTTCGGTCTCGTCTTGAATGGTACAACATAATTGTTATAGTATGCACATATCTTCGTGAGTTCAGTTCCCAATAGGATATTTAATGTACACTTGAAATTGAGAGGGAATCAACTGGGTATAAAAGAGTTACAAATAAACAAATTCTTGCTTTTGAACTGTAGCTTTGTAGTATCACTTGTGATATTTGTAGTATCACTTGTGATATTTTGTTTTTTATACGTTTTGATATTTGTAGGTTAAACTTTATTATATGTCATGTAAATTATGACTAGTGATATTTCATTGTTATTGTTTTATAATTATTCTTAAATCTTATTTTTTTTAAGTTGTGATAATACCCTATTTACCGTATGTTTACCTTTGTTTCTGACTTCTTATAGTGTGAAAACACATAAGTCGTTTAATCATCATGAGTTTATTGAAACTCCGGGGATAAGTTTTTGGGTTCCCGGAGTTTCGGCTATGCGTTACCAGTATTCTCTAGTCATTGCCCGGTGTTCTGGGCTCCGTTGAAGGTGAATCTGCTGCAGTCGAAGTCTGATTTTACCTTTTTTTTTTTATTTATTTTGTTTGATGTAACACTTGTAATTCATAGCTTTTCAATATTGCTAAAAAAACTTATGCTCAATAGTTTGGAATGATTTTATTAGGATTTTTGTGATTCATACAGTTCTTTGTATCTGGTATCACTTGTGATATTCATTAAAAATGAGGCAACACTTGGTTTTGATTTTGATGTTTATACCACTTATGCTATTCTGTTAAATTTGATGTAACACTTTCTTTGATTTTTAGATATGTCAAGTTTTTTATTTTTGTAGTTTTATTTCTTGTTTTTATACATATTTGGTATATGTAAAATCTGTGTTATATCTCGTAGGAGCTAACGTATTCAAGCGATTTTCTTTGGGCACCCTTTCCTATTGCAAACTAAATACTTCTCTTTTACAAATCCATCCCTTAATCTTTTTTGAGTAGACTTTCTAATACCAAATCCTTCCTCTGAAGCATATCTCATGTACATACTAATGCAATCCTCAACAGAATCATAAACACTAAACAAAACTGGTAGCACACTAGTAGCAACTCTAGGAACCCAAAAAACCGATCCACCAGGAGTATCAATAAAATCATGATGAATAAAAGAAGGAGGAGTTTTCAAACCACTAGAAGCTGTAAAGAATGTGATAAAACACAAAGTCAAAAAGCATAACACAATAACTTCAAAAATTGTCTTAAAATATCACTGGTGATACTATACATTACTTGAAATATCACTGGTGATACTATGAATCAAAAATATCATCAGTGACAATATAACAGATGATTCAACAAAAACTAAACTGAAACAACAACATCCAATCAAAAACTACGACTTATTTAAAAGCAATATAACATCTACATTAATATACTTAAGCACTATCATCAAAAAACACACAAAACCTATAACTCATAATTCAGCAACATAAATTGACAACAACTATAACTCATTTTCAGTCAATATATTCAACAACTGCAAACACGACTATTCTTCTTAAATATGCAACAATTGCTTTAAGAAATTTCTTCCAAAACACTAGATTTGACTACTTTTTACTACAGCAAAGCGCTTCCGATATGGTGACTTTGTGAACAGGACATTTCTTACTTCTTTTTCTTTTTCATTTCTTTTAGACTTGTATTCAAATCTGCACAAAACAAATCCCAAGTAAGTTTTTATGAATATTTATTCCTGATAAATATAAACTCTGAATGTTTATGTCATCAATTTTATAACATTCTCTGCAAGTATGTCATATTAATTTGTATCACAAGTGATATAACACATAAGCTAAATGTCAAAACAAGTATGCCGCATACATACAGGGTTTATCACAGTTGATATTTTTCTAAAGGAGACATGCTTATATGTTGCAATTTACCTTTTTCCTTATCAATCTCTGGAGATAGGCTCAAAAATTTGCTTGTCGAAAAAAGCGCATTTACATTTTTTTTAGAAACAAACATAATGTCTGCAATTTTTATGTTTAAAGATTTATTAGCAGACAAAAACAGACCGTTTAAAGCTTGTATTGTCTCCAGATGCTTGTAAATATCATCTTCTACATTTTTTTCAAAATCAAAATTTTAATGTCTTATGTTATATAAAACAAAAAGACACTATAAATTCTAATCAAGATTTATTTGAAATATAGTTATTTCAAGTATAACGGCTTATCATCACAGTTGTTATACTAACAAAAATAAAAAAAAAATCACTATATTTGTTTTATCGCTGGTGATATACCATTAAATATTTAAGTTATCCGCGACTGCTCTTTATCATCACCACTACCATCGAGTACCTACTACATACCAAAAGTCAAAACTAAACCACCACCACTACCACGAAGAACACTAAAATGTATCGGGTTATCGCGCTACACATCACTAATCGTGTGATAACTAATCAATAATCGCTACATCTGTTTTTATCACTAGTGATATACCATAAAATATTTCTCTGTCACACTAAAAAACGCATCATAAGTTATATCAAAAATTATACTTGTAACAAGCTACCACTACCACCACCACTACCACTACCACTACCACCACCACCACCACCACCACCACCACCACTACCAATACCACTACCACTACCAAAAATCAAAACTAAACCACTACCACTACCACTACCACTACCACTGTTTTTTTTTCACCATACTCAAATCAGTACCACATCTACCACAACTGTTTTTATCACTAGTGATATTTTTCCAAAATCTTTAATAAATCAGAAAAACATCTAAAATCAGCAAAAGCTGAAAATCTTAATAAATATCTTCTTCTTTACGTTATGACCAGCAATCTCAAATAAATACATAATCATCAATTTCATGACAATAATACAACAAAAATCTGAGAAAAATGTTCATAAATAGCATAACATTCATAAATAAGTATAAAATCGGTAGAGATACATAAATATATCTAAATAATTACGAGCTTTCATACCATCATTTTCGGAGTCGGTAGGTTTATTTTGATCCATTTTTGTGCTTACTGCTTTTAGTTGGAAGATTGTTGCATTTTGTTTTTTTTTTTGGCGGTTAATTGGGTTGATTTTGATAGTTAAGGTTTGTTTTTAGTGAGAGAATTAAGAGAAAGGGAGGTTTTGTTTTGATGGTGAAATGAGTGCTTTGTGTTGTGTTTTTGTGGTGGGGAAAGTTTAGCTTTTGGCGAAATGGACCTCCGTGTTTTTAATCCTTAAAAAATGTTTGATTGATCCAACGGCTAGGAATTGTCCCTTGGTAAGTAGCAGATTTTGAGTTTGTGAAATAAAGCGCATTTGCATATAGATAATCCATCACATGTATTTGCTCCGACCCAAACAAAATAATTAGCTATTAGTTAATTTGGAGTACCACACAACACCTTAGTAACGTGGTTCACCTATGACGTCATCGGCAACCTAAAGATGCATGGACCCTAGCGAATGAGCATGAAATAGGGACAATAGATATGCAATGAAGCTAGAAAACATAAGGGCCCTTCTATCGTTTTTGATGATGCAAAAGCAAAGGGAAAGATGATAGGTTCTTTCTATTTTTGACTTTCGGACACATATTAGCAAAGAAAGTCAAATTTATTGGATTCATAACGCGGAGCTTTTAAAGTTTTTTTTGGGTCGAATAGCGGTGACCAATGATTTTTTTGATTTTTATTGTTCGTTTGGTAAAAGGGCGGTAAGCTTTGTTATATTTTAGAAATGCTCATTTTTTCAATGCTTTTTTAAGAAATTGTGAGCGGTGAGCAATAAGTACGTGGCTGCTGCTAATAACTCATTGCTACTGTTCACTGCTACTTTTAACAAACACCCTCTTAATTACATGGTGTTCAAGTTAGGCATATTAACTATTAAGTGATGGTGAGGATATTACCTTGGAAATTCCAAGATGATATAAATTAAGTATTTTATATTGTTTTAACTAATAGGATAACCTGCTTTCCATTTTATGATGTTCCATAAATATGATAATGTTTATTAAAGTTTGACAATGGATTTACATAAACTGAACATAATTAACTACATGATACAGAGCATTAAAGTTCATTATGTTAGCTTAATAAAGGTCCATTGGCCCGTAATAGTTTGAACCCATTTAGCTATTAACGTTTTCGGGGATTTGCATATATACCTACTAAAACTCAAAAATTTGCATATTTTCCCATAATACTAGTTTTTAATGCATGATGTACAATGCAAATTAAGCATATTTTTTGTATATATGCAAATATGTAAGTTTTAGTGGGTATATATTGCCCCTAAGGTTTTCTTTTCCATTTTAACTCGTTGTATGTATCTGTTTATCAATCAATAAAACACACAAATTATTCTTGTATCGTTTTCTACATGGTATTTAGAGCTTAGAACCCATATACATGAGTTCGCTTGTTCCGCATACTTTTCGTTGAATGTGTTTGTTTTAGATATATTTGCTTGCTTGGTATTAATTATTCATCATCATCGTATCGTTTGGTCTTTCGGTTCTATACGCATCACGTGATCACATCTTTGTTGAAGTAAGTTTATTTTCATTGCAAGATTTTGATTGGATGTTAGTTTTGGCAAAGACTAATGATTTGTACACTCTCATTTCTTATTTGCACACTTCAAACTGTGCAATAAACAGTCGTACATTTATCATATGCTGCTTCATCAGGTTGTATATTTGAGTGTGCAAATAAGATTTGAGAGTGTGCCAATCAATTCTCTTTGGCAAATTAGTTAGTGGGGGATATAGTGGTTTATATATTGAATTTGGCAATTTAATATGTATTGAATTCGGTTGTGAATTTGGGATATAAACTGCTTTTGGTGGGAAATAAATTGGCCTTGGTTGTGGTAAATTGTTTTTAGTCGCTTTGATTTAGTTGCATTGTTTGGCCTAAATCTTTTAGAAGCTTGCGGCGTATTAGTTTGGAGTTTGGACGCTTGGGTTTAGTCGGATTTTAGGCGTAATTGATTCGGAAGGAGTTGTTGGTATTTGTAATTTGTTTGTTCAAACTAAATTTTTGTTTGACATAATTACGGTTCTTCTTTTTCTTCCGTTTGTTTATTAGTGGTTTGTATTGGTTAGTTAGTATGGCTACTTGTAAGAACGATTCAAAGTTTGATTCATCATTGTTTGAGGAGTTTTAGAAGCTTGTAAACATGTATGAGCAGTTTCAGATATTTTTAGTTGTTGAGTCTTATGCTATGTCAGCCTCATCTAATAAAAGTCTGACATCATCTTTTTCTAGATGATATTAGATTCAGGTGTCACTCATCACATGTCACTTATTTTATTACAATTTATTTCATTAAATCTTGATTCTTTTAAGTCAGTTATGGCTACGCATGGTGATTCTATGCCATTAACAGGCATTGGTTCAATTAATACACCATCTGTTTCTTTATCTAAGGTTTACCACATACCGAGCCTTATTATGAATCTTGCATCTTTTAGCAAGATTTGTGATTCTAGGCATGATGGTTCATAGTCTGAAACGCTTGCGGAGCATGGTGGATTGAGTCGGGAAATAAGCGGGTGAAGCATACCGATACCCTCCTGTAACAGTAGATATAAAATGTGGTTTGTTCTAAGGTACCATGGAAGATGGGCCTGTTGGACGTGTATCAAATGGGCTTGATGGAGTCGAATGTATATATATATATATATATATATGTGTGTGTATATATATATATATATATATATATATATATATATATATAGATAGATTTATGTTCATATGGTGTACACTTTAAAATAGAATACAATAGGCACCAATAAACAAGTGACAAGTGTCATTTGCATTTAAAAGAAAATTTTAATTAATTTTAATTTACTTGAGGGTACTATAGTAATTTAAGTTTTTTCACATATTTCTTCAAATGCGTTCCATGTTTTTAGCTAATTCATTAACGGGTGCAATTATTTTCTCTTCTCTAATTTCTTAAAAACCTCTCCAGATTTTAGATCTAAAAAAAACATTCTCAAATCTCTCAAGCCTCACATTTTAAAAACCTCTCTTCTCATTCACATGGTGTTTCCATGATCTCTATTACACGAATCTTAAGATCTAATCTATAGCCGAAAAATAAATATGACTTATTATTTTCCGATGTAAAATTCCTAGCCGCTGTCAATCTCTCCCAAACCTGGTTTGAAAACACTAGCCGTACTGTTGGGTTTGAAATTGTTACAGATCTGAATTTGATTGTGCATATATACGTTTCTGGAATCTTAATTTTGTTGTGATACGTTGCCGAAATTTTTACATATCTGAATTTGATTGTGTGTACCCATCGATCTTCGTTAAAGTGAGTCCCTATGGCGCTGGCATCACTAGAGGTTGAAAGTGTTGGTGATTTTTGTATCAATAGATTTTGATTTAATACTTTTTTTTTAGTTTTCTATTTCTTTGAGATTATTAGATATGTCGTAAAGTTACAAAAGTGTATCACCCATTGTAAAGTATGTATTATAGTTAGATCCATCACTGCTTTTTAAGAATGATTTTGTAATTGATTAATAATTTTTTGCATGTTTGGATGTAGTGTTACACTATTTTATTGTGTATTAGTTGGTAAATGTTTTGTGTCGATATTCATAGTATTAATATCAGTGGCTCATTTTCCGATGAAGTTGCCGATTCTACTCGGTTTCAGGATATATATATTTTTTCCAGAATTCGATGCTTGTCTTGTGGTTGACTATAAGAATCCATTCATCAGTTTTTTTTTTTCTTCTTTTTTTTTTCTTTTTCTTTTTTTTAGGATTTTGATTTGTGTATTAATGAATTATTGTTATTTTAATCATTTTGATACATATGAGGTGACACATTAAATTTTACGACATATTTATAATGGCATACTAATTTTTAGTGACACATTAAATTTTTAATACATTAGTAGTTACATATTATAAAAATTTTGAACATTATAGTGACATACTATGTTTATCACCTATTTTTTTTTATATACATATGAAGTAACACATTAAATTTTACGTTATATTTATAATGACACACTAAATTGTTAATACATTTATAGTGACACACTAAATTTTAGTACATTTTTAGTGACACAACACAAAATTTTTAAAATTGTAACGACACACTATGTTTATCACCTAATTTTTTTTTATACATATAGAGTGACACATTAAATTTTACGATATATTTTTTTATGACTCATTTTTGTTTGTCATCAAAATTGTATAGAAATATTTAATTAAAAAAAAGACGTTAATTATGGAATGTCAAAATTTAATTGGCTAAGAATTAATGCTTCATCAATTGCTACGCGGTATATTCGTTTACTTTGATTGTAAAGCATTTACAAATGCCATTTGTATTCCATTTAATTACAATTGTGCCACTCATTTATTTAATTTCTAATCTCAATCATGGTGCAATTCATAGTCACAAGTGTCATATTTTATTCTATTTAAAGTGTTAAACACATGATACTTATTTTTATATATATATATATATATATATATATATATATATATATATATATATATATATATATATATATATATATATATATATATATATATATATATTTAGATAGAAGCTAACAGAAATTTATTGAAATGAGGGTATGGGGATGCCAATTTCGCCACTTCCTACGTGGCTCGCCACACGTGTTGCCCATCGCCACGATACCAGCATCCTGCCGGTTTGCATTTACGCAGGTGAAACAACGAAGAAAAGGACAAAACATATATCGGTTGCTAGACAATTGTGTATAGCGGCATGATTTATTAAAAAAAAAAAGCTTTCCCCACCCTTTTATAAATAATACCCATTTTTATCTGATCATCACATTTTTAACTGCATTAACAAATTCTTTCAACTTCTTTCATCAAAATAAACATGGGTTGGTCGGTTCGATCTTGATGATTCGACGATATCAAGATGATCTTGAAAGTTGCAGGTTATGAGAAATCGTTGCAAGAAGATGAAGCCGAAGTTCACGCAGCGTAATTACATCACCGTGGTAGGTAAAATTGTGAAAAAAAGCGTCTTATATGTTATTTTCTGATAATCCAAAGTGATATCGGAATTACTATTTCACGTCGATTTAGGTATGAGCGTGGTATTCTTGCCAAATAGTACAAGGTATTGAAAATCATATTCAAACTGTTGATCCTCTTCCACGGCATTTTGATTTCTTTAGAGTCGGACCCGTCGTGTGGTGTAATGAGTATGAGTGTAATTATGAAATGCACATCGCGCTACATGTGGCTTTTACGGCCTATGCATTTGATGAATATTTGCAAATGGGGTCACCACGCGCACGTGATTGTCTAGATAATTTTACATGTGTGTTATTGAGTTGTTTATGCGAGTTTTAAGAAAGCCTAGTTTAGTTGACATTCAAAATTTATATAACATACGTAACCACGGTCCATGGGTTGCTTGGGAGCATTGATTATATGCAGGAATGGAAAAATTGTCCGTTGATTAGCGAAGGGATTTCATAGAGGTGATAAAAATATCCAACTATTATCTTGAATAATATTTAAATCATACGATTTATGGATTTGGCATGCATTTTTGGGGTATGGGTGCGAATAATGATTTAAGCGTTTTGAATCATTCACCGTTATTCGACGACCTTCTTGATGACATCGGCCCCAAGGTTCCGTTTCAAGTAAACGGTGCAACAACTCAACAATTATTACAGGCTGCGGGATTTACCATGTGGTCATCTTTTTGTCAAATCATTCTCGATTGCATAACCAGAAAAATGCCTTGTTTAAACAAAACGAAAGCGCATGAAAGACGTTGAAAGAGCTTTTGAGGTCTGCGAGGGCGTTGGCATATTATAAGCCCACACGTGGCGTCTTGGACTATCAACAATAAGAAAATTAGAGTATGTAGCGTCATCATATTGCATAACATGATTTTTGAAAGATCAAAAGTTTGCAATATCAAATGAATAATTTATGTTTGTCGCGAGATTTACCGGGACATGGATTGGCGATGCGATATACAACGAAAGAATCCAAAGAACTGCGTGATAAAAGCGCAGCCTTAAAACTTGTGAAATATCATTGGCATGTTTGGCAACCATCGGCAACAACAACATTAATTTAAATTTAAATGTATGTTTTTTTTTATTTACTTAATGTATTTTAAATTTCATATGTTTTTATTTCGCGAGTGTATGTTTTTTATGTTGTATTTTTAATTTAAATGAATGAAATGAATTTAGTTGTGTTTGGAAAATATGGAAAATAAATAAAATGATAGTGGGATGGGGAAGTGAAGATAATGGTGATGTTGTGATTGGGGGTATTTTTATTAGTGTGTTATATGATATGGATATGATGTGGCATATATATATAAGTGATAATTAGGCATGTTGTAATACCCCTTGCTCTAAGAAGCGTTACCATTATCATATGTTTAAACAGATTTTACCGCTTTCACTATTAAACATTTAAACTCGCGTAATTTTCTTTTGCAAATATGAGTTAACTTGAGTGAAGTGAGTTTCCTTATGTACAAAGAACTTGTAAAATCACTTAAACATGTTTTACCGTTCTTACTACTAAGACCGTCTAATCTTCGTTCGAAAATATTTTTCGCTCTATAAAAATATCAATCATTGTAAATACTTTTTTTTTGCTTTTTAATTTGTTAGGTTTTGTTAACAACAACCCAATGAGTGTTGTTTAAGGTTACCTTAAATAAAAATATTTCCAAATATGAACTCGTAATTTCTATAAATAGGTTATTTTAATACATACAATTCACGTAAGTGAGTTTTAATAATATATATATTAATGAGTTATGCTATTTAGACCTACAACACAAGCTTAAATATATACTTAATGCATAAATCACTTGTAAAATTGTATCAAGTACTTTCTCTCTCTAAATTCTCATCAATCAATTTTTTAAATCAACTAATCAAATTACTATTAGGTTTATTTGTAAGCATGATTAGTAGGTACAACAATCATTTTTCTTTATTAATATAAAGTAAGTTCATGTTTAAAAACATTGTTAATTAAGATAACCTTAAACAACACCCATTGGATTGTTGTTAATAAATTTATCAAAATCATCCCAAAATGTTTGTGATTAAATGAAATCTCATACATTTTTAACTTGGAAATGGATATTCGGTTGAATGAGAGGATTTTATTGGATATAGGAATTATACATACACATAGTGACTGCCCATTTAGGCATATGGGCCTTTTAAGTACGAATTGAGGGTGTTTGCTTCAATTTTAGTTTAGATAACTACGGCGTATTATGGTTATCACTTATCAACCATAAAAACCATTGTAGTTTCATAGAGCTATGATTTCTGCTAACTCTATATACTCTCGCGTTGAACTTGGTAATAGTACATACTACTTTTTTCATTTTGTTTAATTTCCCTACATAATATTAAAATAGGTAACTTGGATAAAATAGATGTATTTCTTAAAAGGTAGTGCTTACTAGGGGTGTTCACGGATCGGGTAATATCCACAGTAACCGAAAACCGAAACCGAATCGAACAAAAAAAAACTGAACCGAATTCGTAACCGAACCAAATTGGTCATAACCGAACCGAGCCGAACTAAATATTCGGTTATCGGTTTGGAATATGAATATGGCGAAAACCGAAAACAAATTCTTATAAATATATATTTTTTCTATGTATTTATATGAAAAAAAAATACTAAAACTCTTTTTTTTAGTATAAATATAACATTTTTCTATGTATTTATATGAAAAAGAATTACTAAAACTATTTTTTAGTATAAATATATCATTATTTAAGTTCGAAAATAAATTTTGTACTAAAAATATATATAATTAAATAAAAAAATAATTAAAATTATGTAATTCGGATTATTCGGTTCGGTTTTCGGTTATAAGGGTTATGTTTTCAGTTATTCGGTTCGGTTGAGTTAATTTTGAATTCGGTTCGGTTCGGTTTTCGGTTTGACCCAGAAAAAAAAATTAACCGAACTAACCGAACCGAATAACCCGATAACCGAACCGATGAACACCCCTAGTGCTTACCATTTCGAAAGTGCAGATATATTTTGCCTTTCCATCTGATACTAAAGTATTAGAATTTTGATTTGCTTACAATAAAAACTTTATGAAACACAATTACTGAATATATTTACAAAGAACTATTTTTTTAATGGCAATATATTAAAAACGCACTAACAAGAGGCTAGAAAAAAGTAATTACAACAAAATAGTACATGCTTGATCGGGTTCTCAATCCAAACAAGCCACGTCGGCTTAAATTTCCTATTCCTAGTAAGAACCCATGAATGTGAGAGCATTTTTATTTCCTTAGCAAGGGTGTCTTGTCTAGGAGGTTTCAAGTCAAAGCATACCCGATTACGGTATCGCCATATATATAATCCACAAGGTAGTGTGAACTACCGCATCGAAACATGTCTTGTATTGCTTGTCAAGAGAGCTACCAAGTCCCCCCAAGAAATTAGGTCCAACAACGTCAATCGCCACCAATTTTACAAAGAACTATTGACTGTACAATATTAAAAATCTATTGTACTCGGGTATAGTAGCTCTCATTACTCAAATGTAAGAAAGCCAGAAACCTGAAAAAATATATCTAAGATGCCAAGAAGGGCGCAATAGAGAAGACTAAAATGAGATTACGCTGTATATGTATTCATCAACCCAAGCATAACTCCCTTAATTCGAGTGTTTGGAAAGAAATTTTTTAGCTAAGTTTCTATCAGAGCTTCAATAATCTATCTGTAATGACATTGCACATTTGCTAACTATACTTTGGCATTAGAAGCAACCATTATATAACTGGTTTCACAGTAGGTTATTTTGGAATCTTGGGTATAGTAACTGCTACTGCTAGGATATAAACTTTAAATATATTCAGCAGATGAAGAATACACATTATTGAGGTCAAGTGTCATTCTTACAGTTTCTATTACATTTATAGCAGACATCATTTTCCACGTGAAACAAGTAACGAGTAATCTTGTCACATAACCAAGCAAAACACAACAAAAATCAACATTTATAAATTATGCATACATCACTATTATCATGAACATATGGGTTTTGACATATCATATGTAGTGTGTCGGTCATGCTTGCTACTTTTATTTAGGAGTTTGGAAGCCGTTTTTAAATAATGGTACATCTCAGTAGTAGCTTAAGATAATGAACAGTACATCTCAGCCGTTTTTTTTTTCGCACAATACATGCCTATATATATGTGACGAGGACAAGGATTGAGAAGATGAGCTCGCTGAAGATCACATCAAGCAATGAGGCATAAGCAAAAAGAAGAATGGTCGTATGATGCTTCGCCTGTCAAAATCCCAGAGGAGTGCCACCCTTAGGGCTTTTGACCCTCAAAACCCCAGGGCGCCGCCCGTAGGGATTTTGACCCTCAAAACCACAAGGCGCCACCCCTAGGGTTTTTGATCTTAAAAATCCTAGGGCACCAAACCTTGAGGGGTTTCGTAGTTTTGAGTGCAAAATGCGCCGCCCATCATTATTGTGGGCGCCGCATTTGCCTGTTTACCGGCGTTTTCAATTTTGAGTATTTTTATTATTTAGGAAAATTTAAGGGTTTATTTAGGACTTTTTTTTGTTTAGGTTTCTTTTTACCCAAGACATCTTTTCACTACAAATATAGGGCTTATTTATTATTGTAATCATCGGGGAACTTATTAATAAACTTTGTGTTTAAGAGTTATTATCTTGCTAGGGTTTTAGTCCGTGGAAGTTTCACCCTCGTCTATCTACCCTTGGATTAGGGTTTACAAAATTCGCTTCCGCGTCCTGCGTCAATGTGTGTGTGTGTGTGTGTTTATATAAATTGTTATATCCGTGAATTACATATGTAGGTATTGCTAAATAACAAGCTTAATTATAATCCTCAGATCTAAATATTTTTATGTAATAATGTTTGTAATTCAGAAGCTCTTAATGCTTATATAAAGCTCTGTTAGTTTGATCTATTTTTCTGTGGGAAATTTAGTTCATTAATGAGGAAGGTAAGTAGAATAAATATTCATTTGATTGATGATGAGAAAGCGAAGATGACAATTAACTTGCAGGATGCTGGATGCATGAATTCACACCTCATAATACCAACTCATTAGTTTCTTAAGATCAGTACAGTGCATATAGTTCTATGCAACTTGCAAAAGTTAAAACTAACACATGCCTAAAACCAAAACAGTAAGAAATGGCTGGATTAAACATCTAAATATCCAATCAATTCTTGTAATATTTGCTTGTAAATCCTCTTGTCTCTAGCTACTTGCTAGAGACCTTAAAAAAATATCTGTTGTTCAAAAAGAAGTATGAAATGAATGCAAGTAATTATGCCTTCTAAGGTGACCAACATTAAAGATAGCATAATTATATTGATTAAAGAAATTATGATCCATGTAGAAAAGGAAGCATTTTTGCTGCATATATTTACGAGGGAGATCATGTGTGTTAAAACTGTTGTGAGTTCTTAACTGAGAAGAAACAATTCTACTGGTTACAAATGCCTAACTACAATCCATAACTTGAATAACCTGGCATATGAATGAGCAGGCTTCACTGACACGGATCTCGCGTTCGATCTAATCAAACTAAGTTTGTAATCAGCTTTAAACAAAATATAACACATGAGATTTGATAATTTGTAGTTGCATACTCCGAAACCGATCAAGTATGCTAGCTGTTTTTAGGACCAAAAGATGCTAGAATCGTACGATTCAGATTAATTTGATCCTTGGCAGCCGAATGTATAGCGTAGAGTATTGATAACTTCAAAAATTGGGCTCGAATTGGTATAAATCAGTTGTATGTAGTACATATACGATTAATCAGCGATATCATTAAGTTTTACTATATACCAAGCAAATATAAACAATTAACATACAAAAATTAATATATAGAATGATATTAAGAATTACTTCACCTAAATATAAAACTCCCGTTCTCGTTCCACTTCATAAAACTGCGTTTCATTCTCTTTTCATGGGAAAAAAGGATCAAATTGCTGTAGCTGTATCATTGAACTATGGATAATGACCGAGACGTAGCTCCAAATCAACTTCTTTTTCGAACCATTCCTCTGGCCCAACCATTTCACTCACTATATTGTTATCTTCAGATGTCCCAATTCCAAGATTCAGATTCACACTCGCATGCTCGCTATGCTTTGCAAAATCATTGAATTGTGAGGAAGCGAAATTCCATGGAAAATTAGGGTTTGATGGTATAAACTGATCACCCATCTGAAACCCATAAGAAGCCCCAAAATATTGAGCCTCTTCATCAGGAAGAAACTTAAATGATTTTGAAGAAAGCACGGAATTATCTTTCTTGGGCTTGGTTGAAGTAGTAGTAAATGTATTTTGGTGTTTAGCTTTGGCTTTGGCTTTGTCTTTCCTATGTATGTTCATGTGACCTCCTAGCGCTTGAGCATTTGTAAACCCTCTTTTACAGAAAGTACACTCATACGATCGGCCCACACCATCTTTTGATCGATCAGGAGACAAGGAGGGACTAGTTTTCTCATCGCTCGAAGTATCCGAACTCCCATGCTTCTGAGAACTCATAACTTATTTAAAAGAATCAAGGATTAAGATAAAAAACAACGCTTCTAGGTTTAGGATATTTCAAGATAAAGAAATAGATCTCTAGAGGATAACTGATATTTAATCTTGGGGTTGACGCAGTTGAAGAAGAAAATTGGAGGAGATTATATTGACCGAAATCTACATGTGATTACAGATCCAAATGAAGAGATGCATAAAAAATGGATTTTTCTTGTTTGTTGTTTTGTGTTGGCCGGCTATCTGAACTTCTGAAGCTTACCTTTCTATTTACGTTTAGTTATAAGCACACAAAGGTGATGTCATTGGTAATTTCATACCAAATGTTAAATCAAATGAATAGATGCATATTTCTTTATATGAGAAGTATACCTAATTCGGCATAAAAATACATTTCCTACGTACTTGTAAGCCTTATACCAAAACTGAGAAGATCCAAAACTATTTAGTTCGGATCATAATGATCAATTGAACCACTAAATCTAACCTATTCTTTATATTGTGCACCATTGTACTGTGTGTGCATAGTCATTATTGTTAATGTGAATTGTTGTGTCTGTGTATCTTAACGTACTGTTTGGGGTCTTGGGATCGTACACCCGCAAACAAGGGATCACACAATGAATAACCAAACAATACACTAACATGGGGCCAATTTCTTTACAACTACACCTTCATGAAAGCATGTCCATCTGGGAAAAAAAATTGTAGTAATTCTTTTGCAAGCTTCTCATCATAAAATGATCGAATGCCTTTACTCGGATACACTAAAATCAATAGCATATAATTTTGGCATTATTATCATTTTAAGACATGCATCTATCAATTAGTAGTCATAATAAAATATTGATTGTGTCGATATTGCTCCACAAGATATTATGAATAATATGTTACTATGATATATACATATTTGTTATTTGTGCACACGAGTTTGGTTAAATATTGTATTTCTTTTTATATGAACGAATTGAAGGCCGGCTTAATCAATTTTAGAACCACCATGGATGTTGTTTTTCTTTAAGTTGAAGTTGATGTTTTGGGGTGCACACCATTCAATTCAAGTAGATATGAACGCTCAGTAATTTCTAGTGGAAAATCATGTATTAGGTTAGGGTTCGAAATATTTACAAGAAACATATTTAAGGCGAAAGCATGCAAGTATAATCATATTAAAATACATGATTTATGTTGATCTTCATGCACCATATCATTAATCAAAAGCAATCTAATAATTACAATATAATGATTTAAACCATGCATTCATAAATAAACATAATTATAGATGACATAATCAAAACAAGAAACTTACTTCTCTGTGATTGATGATGCTCCTAAAACCAATTCTTCAATTCAGCCCCAAGAATAAACACTTATGAAATCAAGTGTGTTAAGTGAATAAGTGTTAACCACTATGAACAGACAATCCAACATCTTTGGTGAAACCTTGAGATTGCTAGTCTTTTACCACAATAATGTATGATCAATAAACCGCTAATAAGGATCAATACAAAATCTAAAACCAAGAAAAACTTTCTTGGTGGTTTTGGTTCGGCCGAGAGGTGCAAGGGGAGGGAGGAGAGAAAAACCAAGCTAGGGTTTTGGTAAATTAAAAAGATTAATTATTATGATTAAGTTAATTTCCCTTTAAAAGGGTTTTACATAATATTTTCCTATAGTCAAATGGAAAGTTATAATCTTATCATTTACTACTTCCGTCCCAAAATTATTCTCCACAAACAAAAAATCGCAGTTTAAGAAAAACATCATTATTACAACTTTCTCTTTCTTACTTTTTACACAAAGAAAGTTTTACCCTTAACCAATTAATTTCTAACTTCTTTAAACTTTGTAATAATAACTTCAAATGAGGATAATATGGTAAACTTGATTTATATTCTCTATCTATTTATGAAAGTTGACAATTAATTTGAGACAACCAAAAAAAGAAATGTGGACAATAAATATGGGACAGAGGTTAGGTGTTAAACCATATATGCATTGTTAGTCCTTTTTCTATTTCCGTTAATCCTCGGTTAGTTAATTCTCTTCGTTAATTTCCCAAGTACTAATTCTCGTAAGACTTTATCTATATTATATATAAAAGAAAAACAAAAAGTAAAAAGTGAAACTTAAAACTAGTTTAGGAAACTAATTTGTTCTTTTATATTAAAACATGCAACTAGCAAGAAGTTATATTACTGTACAAAATAGAGTTAAGTCAATATTTTACAAATTATTGTTGTAGACCCGTGTTCTCCATTCCACATATCCGGTTTTTGTTGTTGGCTAATCAGTTTATATTCATTGAATCATGGCCAATAATTCCCGTTTTGTCTATTTGGCTAATCAAATATATTTGTTGTTGGCTATAGTGACTATAACCCCTTTTTCATTTATCTTCTCCAATTCAAAACCCTAATCATGTCTTCTACTTGATCTTTCATCCTCTCTTTTTCCATTAGTCTTTTTTCTTTAACAACAATCCACCAAAAAAGAAAAAACAAACACATATTGAGATAATGAGATGTATATAACCCGAGCACCAAATCCATACTGATATAATTACAACAAAATACAAACCAATGATAAGGTGTTGTTCATGATAGAGAAATCAATTGTTTTATTTAATATATCCAGTCATGGCAGTGGTCATGGGAGGAGAAGGAAGTTGAGTTGAAGTCAGGTGAGAGGATCTTGGAAAAGAGTGGATATGATGTGAAGGTTTAGAGGAGTGTGGTGGTGGTTTGAAGGTAGTGGAACGGTGGATTGTTGCCGGAGATGATATTGTGTGTTTGTGTTGTGGATGTGGGGAATGGAGAAGAAAGAGTGGGAAATAATCTCTGATATGTATCAAATGAACAAATCTAAATGAAAAAAAAAAAAAAAAAAAAAAAAAAAAAACTTCTCTAAACTTCTTTTGTTCATTAGAGGGTCCAAATTTCTAGAATTGTTTGAATTAGAGGGGTTAAAATAGAAATACAAAATTCACATAATCATTACACATAAGCTTAAAAATAGAATAAAAATGCCAAATATGTAAATTTACATGTATATTTAGTAACCGGTTACCATATATACTAAAATGGGTAAATTTTAAAAGTTTGTTTCTATTTAATAAACTTAACTCTACAAAATATTCATAGGAGTTCATCGAGTCATGGCCCAATCAAATCCAATTAGCTAGGGGTTTGTTTTTCTTTACCTCTATGACTAATTCAAAAATGAGAATAAACGATAACTTCTCCGCAGTATTATTTGTAGATAGTTTTAAATAAAAGGTAAACCCAATTGATTTCTACATCTTTAAAGAATCATGAGATGGTTTGAATGAATATGATGGGTTTATTTATACTACTATATAAAAATATAGAAAAATGATGAGTTTATCTATACTTATATAAAAATATGAAAAGATGATGCCTACTTTTCTTTTATAAAAAAACAAAAAAACATGTATGTGTAATATAATGAAGGGCATGATTTTAAATTTTGTTATTTATTTTTATTTTATTTTTTTTACGAAGAAAATTAGGCAATTTGCCTACTTAGAAAAGTAGACACCATTTCCCCATAAAATATTTGGTACTTTCTAAACAAAAATGTCTTCAAAAAAATTAAGACTAAAAACATTTCTTTAATAGGAAAGAATTGTATACATAAATATAAATTACTCGTACATTACATTGAAATTAAATGTCTTTAATTCTATAAACTTTAACGGACATTTAATATTCATATAGTCAATTGTTTTTTAACAGCTCATTTAATATAAATATAGTCCATTATTTTGTAACAGCACATTTAATATAAATTCTTTTAACAGCCCATTTAAGACATTTAAACCAAACTTGTTACAGACCATTACACATCCTAATTAAGACACGGATATAAAACACCCAAAATAAATAACACGCAAAGACCATTTCATTCAGTTCATTTTTATCTCTCTCTCAAAACTTAAATACACACACACTTTTTTCCTATGCATTTTCATGCACGTTTATAATCTCTCCATAATAAAAACAACAAAGTAAATAAAGCATCAAGAGTTATATTTCCTTCAGGAGAAATCTGACAATATCGCGAACAAATAAAAGCAGCCAAGGTCATGCTAGAGTGTCCATCTTTTTTCTTAGTCAACTCAAGATCATTAAACATAAACTGAAGATTTTCTCCATTGTCCGCGGATAAAGACTTAGAGCCCGGGAATATTTATATCATGTTTTGGATGCGGAAGGTGAACTTTATATGTACCCCTGCTGATATGGCTTTTTTTGGATGGTGGGTAATAAGGCGGGAAAAAGGATTTCTGGGAGGACTACACCCGACATAGCGACAAGGGGCGATGCTAAGGAGGCAGTAGAGGTGGCCAAAGGGTCGAGAATGGTGGTTGATGCGCCGGAGTTTAGTAATAGAATGGTTGTTTGTAGGTCACGGAAGCCATTTTTGGATAGTATTATGAAAGAACCTATTGATGCAAGATAAGGTTTTTATAAACCAATGGTAGAATAGAAATTTGGAAATAGTCATATAAAAGTATTTATTTTTTTAGTGTTTTAGAATATGAAAAATATATTTGAAAAAAATTTGGGTATTCGGATCGAAGAGTTGTGAAAGAAAAATATGTTGTAATTATTTAGGGCAAATATTTTTAAAATGTATCATACTTGTCATCATTTGTTTTTCTGATTATCGAACAAATGCTTTTGCCTATACGGGTACTTTTCTTATAAATTCATTCTTTGTAAGGTATTTTGCGACATTTTTTTTTTGACATTTTGCCCCTCTCAGCTAATAGGATTTATTTTACGAATGGCAAAAACGTCACAAAGTACCTTAAAAATGATGAATTTAAAAGAAAAACACCCCTAAAAGCAAAAATTTTGTTCTCTACACAGAAAAACAAATGATTGCAAGTATGATACTTTTATAAAACATTTGCCCTAGTATTTATATTTATCATATTGTATATATACAACGCGAGAATAAAAAAAATAATATTGTAACAACTTTCGATTTTCTTTTATTTACTTTATCTTAATGAGATTAAAGTTTGTGTGGACTTTTCGGTTTGGTTTCGGTTTTAGCCAAAAACCGACCCAAACTAAACCGTACACACCTCTACATAAAGTCATTATCACGAAAAACATGTAATCGAAATATATTGTTCGCCAAAAAATTTAGTTAAACGATATCCGCCGCCTCAATGCACGGATACCCTTCTATAATTTATAAGGCATATAAAAAAAGCTAACTAAACAGCTTGTTTACAAGAACAAAAAAGGACCAAAAGACCACCCACGGGCAATTTCTCTTTTCTGTCAACATTTAAGTATTAAGTATATATATGTATTTTGTTGACTTGTTCATCATATATGATCCAACAGTATAATTATGAAGAAAAAAAGTGAAGTAGACAAAAAAAAAATTTGGTTCTTAATTTATATGATCGCTATTGTCTCCCATATATTATAATAATACATTGTGTTCTTTTCATTGCAGTTGAATTAAAAAATGATATCAGACCTCTTGTTTTTGTGATCATCGTTTTGTTTTGTTAAGGTCATATGTGCATGGAAAAACTATGACTAAATTACAGAAGTAAAACAACAAAAGTTTCAAGAAACATCAAACTCTTTTTCTGCTAGAGAAAATGATTTGACTAGTAACAAGTTTAACAGTAATAACTAACTGACGAAGATCAATGGATTACTGGAAATATAAGTTGAAACGACAATAAGATCGACAACGACTATGCTAATCGTCTTTCAGCTACTTGAGATGGTTATTTACAGAAATTGCCTACATATATATTGTAAACGTTTGTATCTTTTGTCCTATCAACTTGCTAGTTTTACTAAGAACGTTTAATGAAAATACCGACATGCTAATTCATGTACATATGTTGCTAAAATAGTACGTATAATACAATAAGCTAGGTCTATCCATGTTTGCATTATGCCATATATTATTGTTTTCAGACTAGGTCTAGTTGATTGAATCTAATATCCATATAAAACTACATATTAAATATGCCCAAATTTGCATGAAATACAGCATATATTGCTCTGGAGTTATGCAACTCTTTGATGGGTAAACACACAAATGGAGGTAGAACAATCAATTAAAACATACATACTATAAAGTCGTATTTAAGTACCATAGTGATATATAGTGTCTCCAGTTCATGCTAGTTTGTGTCTTTGTGACATAAGCATGCATTAAGTCCAACAACAATTTTGAAACTCCTGACTGTTTCTTCGTTGTCATCTTGCTGGTGTCGTCTGGTTTGTTTTTTTCTTTTTGAATGTTAGTCCCGCGTAAGAAACTATAGAATTCAACAATTCATATATAAGCTCCTACATGTTATTTATTTATTAGTGCTATTTGACCTATTTGTATTTTTGGACGGTTTATAGGGGATATCCTTTTTTAAGAAATACCGACATTTGATACCTTTAAAAATTGACTCGGTGAACTTGTAAAATCGTTAAGTGCTTTAGTGGACGCGAAGCAGAACTGACAAATGAGTAAACAAACAAATCTATAAACACAAGGACGTCTACATGGTTGTAAGGTCTGTGTGACCGGCATACACCCACAGGCAGAGGAAATATTTTAACTTTTCGATCGGACGAATAGCACACGCTCAACAATTTCACGTCTAGGACGTCACACTACAACAATAATCACCTTAAACAAGGACCATATTTTAGAAGAACGACGCATGTCGTCGCTAAAAGCTCATGAGACAAACACTTTCAACGAAGATTCTTTATATAATTTTGACCGTTAGACCTACACTTTCAGCGACAACACATATCGTCAGTAAAAGTATATATTACGTAGTATATAAATAATAAATATATTTAGATTATATATATATATATATATTATTTTCTTATTTGATTGCTAAAGCTATATTTTATTAAAAAAAATTATTTATTTAAAATTTAAATATATTTTAATTCATTTTTAATAAAAAAAAATATATTTAATATTTAATTCATATATATTTTTATCGATAACGCGTGTCGTCTTTAAAAGTGTTGGCAGGCTGAATTTGTTTTGACGGGGTTAGATTATTTTTATTTTTAATAAAAAAAACTATTTAATCTCTAATCATTATTATTTAATTAATATGTAGTTTTAGCGACAACACCTATCATTGCTAAGAGCAGACGGTAAGGAATAGTTTTAACATGCCAAATGCAAACAACATGGACAGTTGGCATGCCAAATCCATACCTTGCAACACGCCAACTATAAGTTAAAATGTGTTTGAGTTGATTGAGTGGCTCACGCCAATGATTTTTGTGTGTGTTTTCTTTTTTGTTTTTTTTTTTTGTATTGTGAGTGAGTAAGTATTTTTAGTGGGGTATTTTGTGGGACCCAATAATATGTTAGTGTTGTGTTATGAGGGAGGGTGTTTTAGTTATTAGTGTGTTATTAGGATGTGTATGATGTGGCGCTGATGTGACATACCAATAACGTGTTATTGGTATTGCCCATACCCTGTGCTCTAAAAGCGTGAGTCCCATGGTCATACGTGTACCAAAAAGCAAGGTTGTCAAGATCGGGATCCTACCCAGGATCGTTTGTGTTAGGAATTAGAAAATTCCATACTAAAGAGTCGGTCACCCCAAATATTATCTAGCATAAGTTAGCTCGTAGACATATCGTTAGTTACGTTATTTACTGTTTTATTAGTTAGTTATTAGTCTAGTTTAGCATAGTGCAACACCGTGGAGGAAGGACGGGTCTTTACCCACTGTATCCCTGATCCACAGGCCGATAGGAGGTCGTGTATTTGTAACTATAAATACCCCTTCCATCCATGGAAGGGGTGGTTCTTTCAATCTAACCTTTCATTTGTGTAAACCTCTAGCAAGAACACCCTCTCTCTCTCTACTTTCTCTCTCTAAAATGGAAAACATGTATTTTGATCTCCCAAGACCACCTGAATCATCTAACACAATAAAATAACGATCCTACAATTGGTACCAGAGCCAAGGTTATTGTGTGTATTTGATTTGTGTGGTTTTCGTATCATGTTTTGAAGCTGTTTTTAACATATTTTTCGGACTGAAATATTTTTCTTATTCATTGTGTTAAACAGTTTCTTATTATTGTTTGAAATGGTCATATTATGTCTTTTGCTTACTCAGTTTTATGCATCCGTTTTTGTGTCATAAATATGTCCAAACTATTTTTTTGTATAACATCTTTTGAGATGTTTTGTACCATTATTTGAATCAGTGGTCAACTTTTGTGGTCTTAAACTTGGTCTCAAATATATGGTCACATCTGCTCATCTTCACATGGTCAAACAGGGCAAAAAGGAAGCATTTTTATGCAGTTTTTCTGAGTAACTATGAATGTGGTCGGAAATATGGTCGGAAAACTCATCGGATAATGTCAAATATCCAGTTAGCGACTTGTCAAAACTGTTTTTTTCATGTTAGCGAGTTGACTATTGAGTCACTTGCTGTCGTGGCGACTTAGTCGTAGCGACTTGTCGTGGCGACTTAGTCGTAGCGACTTGTCGTGGCGACTTAGTCGTAGCGACTTGTCGTGGCGACTTAGTCGTAGCGACTTGTCGTGGCGACTTAGTCGTAGCGACTTGTCGTGGCGACTTAGTCGTAGCGACTTGTCGTGGCGACTTAGTCGTAGCGACTTGTCGTGGCGACTTAGTCGTAGCGACTTAGGTTAGCGACTTGGCTGGCGACTTGACAGAAAGGTAGAATAAGAATATTGACCTCGACCACAAGACAAACAATTCACCAACATCATCTCGACCTCTATTTCAACAACATCATCAGTCAACAATATCCGAATATAACTTAACCTACAACTAGACTCACTCCAAGACCCACTTTATCACTACATCTAAACCAAGACTCAAAATGAAACCACTAATCTCAGATTACTATCTCGTTTTTAATGAAACATCAAGACTCTCAGGTCTTTCTAACGAGAAAGAGCTCTTCATCGATCCAAAGGTTTTCATGTCCGAATTTAAAGAAAATATTTTTAACTACTTTGCTAAATCTGTTTTCCTTGATTCGTTTAATTGGAAAACGACTTAACATGCAATAATACCTACCCGAGACCCATGAGAGGATCTTGAAGCACCATGACTTGTCCTTGATTCGTTCCATAATGGAAAAGTAAAGGTAAGGTTGAGTATGAATGACTCGTTTGAATTGTGATGATTAGGAGATGAGATGCTACTGTGATAAGCTGTGAGATTGAGATGTGATGAAAATTGTTTTTAGATCTATCTTTGGTGAGAAAAGTTAAGTGGTAGGCAGTATTTCTGTTAAAGAGTGATTAGGTTTTGCAAATAATGTGAGAAACATTAGGGTAACATGCTCTTATATCCGGACTTTTCAACTGCTTAACATGGATCGGGTCTAAAGATTTGTCGTGGTTCTTCAAATGTTTTTTTGGATTGCTATTGGGCTTAACAGATAGATCGTGTGGCTATTTGAAAATGGGCCTCATGTGTTTATTTTAAATCACTATCATGAATTGATACGAGTGATACGTGATACGTCAAAAATATGAATTGACGTATCTCTCCATTTGATACGTCAAAAATAATGAATTGTGTGGTTATTTGATACGTCAAAATAATGAGTTATGAATTGATAATGATGATGAATGGATACGAGTGATCGTGTGGTTATTCGAAGTATCTCTCCATTTGATACGTGATATGTGATACTTGATATGTGATACGTGAGTGATATGTGGTTATACATAAGTTTATTCTTATATCGTGTGTGGGCCGTCTGGTTTTATACATGGACTGGACTTGGGTCTTGTACTAATTTCGTCCAAACACAATGATGCAATATTACAAATTTGTTGTTAAGTGAATTGCTTATCACAACCTTGTATTGCATGTCCTTTTAAATTTGAATGGGTTATCATCTCATTTGTACGAAGACGGAAAAGATGGTGCTACTAAAATTATTTGATGTCATCCTAGTACAAAGTGGCGGTCTTAAGTTGTTCTTATTTGGAATTGGATGCTATGTGATTTGGTCTATTGGGCTTCTCAATCATGGGTTTTTGTCGATAATTATTCTTGAATATGAACTCCGAATTGATGAGATCTAATAATGAGATTGGTTGAAGAGATTTGTCGATCATGAGCTTTGATGATGTGAGTTAATGAGATGTTGAGATTTGTTGTGGTTTGCAAATTGGTACTTTGGTGTATACATTTTCACATAAAATATTTTGTCAATGCTTGAATCATTATTGAAACTTGGTTGACTACGGGGTTGTTTGGACGGTATCTCTTATTTGGATTTGAAGTGAGATTTTCCGGGCGCGTTCACTTATTTCGTCTTCTTTCTTTCTACCGTTCCGCGAAGATGACTTGTTTGGGCATTTATAGAGTGTGATAAAGACTTGGCTATTTTAGTTCCGGTTGTGATTCTTTCTCTTAACCCACAAGCGTAACTATCACCGGTGTCTACGCTTGAGTTGAGAATACGTCAAGAGGTTTTGTACATTGGGTACACCGTTTCTTCTTCACAAGGATCAGTACAAGTTTAAGTAACAAATCTGGGGAATTTCTCTTCATGGTCAAGTTTGGTATATTGGGTTTACTTCTCCATGCGGTCACAACAATTGCCGACAAAATGCGTGAATGATGTGTTTTCCGAAGTGTTTATTGGATGGTTGATGATGTTGATGATATGGATAATGAACCATTTGCATGTTCCCTAAAACAGATATTCACCGAAATCAAAATTGTCATAACGTATTCAAGCTGACATTGTTTACGGTTTTATCTTGATTTTGTAAAATCCCGCGAAAGAACCTATTTCTCGGTTTGAATCATAGACTTGTAAAATCCCGTGACAATGGAAACATCCTGGTAATAGTAAAGTGCATTTCGGGATCTATCTTACGGTTTATTCTTGGTTTTGTAAAATACCGCGAAAGAAACTATTTCTCGGTTTAGACCATAGAATTGTAAAATCCCGTGATGATGGAACCATCCTGGAGAGAGGAAAGTGTGTTTCTGGATCTTATCTGATGCTGGTGCTACGGTTTCTGCTTCGAAGAAGGGATAAAAGGGTGTATTTCATGAATTGGATGTGTGTTTGGATTTTCGTCATGGCAGTTTGGTTATTACATGGTTTTACGGGGTTATGTGCTTTTTAACCATGGTCGGGATGAAACCATTATCAAAGTTCATTTAAATGTTAAAGAAGGCTAGAATTGAGCTTTTATCGAGAAGATGTGACAACGGAGTTAATCACTATTATTTATTTGAGGTTGAAGTGAATTATCACGGGCGAGTGTACTTAGTATCTGAAGATATCGGGGATGGATGGATGAAGATTCTTCATGATCATTGTTCAAGCTTATTATCAAAAGCGAAGACTTGGAAATCTAGTTATTGTTGGGTGACTTTTACCTTTTCTTTTACCACTTGGGGGAATTTGGCTCATACCACTACAAAATAACTATCACTTTAAGGAGTTACGTTGTAGTGCTCAGTGTCACATTCAATTGTGGATTTTCAAGAGGTTATGTACGTCTTATACTTGATGGTTGGTTGGTTGAAGAGTATAGAGTACATAGAGAGTACTTAGAGATGCTAATGGAAATCGGCACCGCTCTTTGCTACATGTGTGCAAGTTTAAGTCACGAGTTCGGGTTAATTTACTTCAGGGTCAAATTCATCATATTGGGTTATCTCCATCAACTGTCACTTCAAAGAGCCTACTGAATGATAATGGGGTTGATTACATGTTTTGCCAAGAGAGCAGAAAAGAGAGAGATTATGACGTATGAACACATCAGTTCATGCCTCGTACTCTAAAGAAAAGAAAAGTGTACGTTTCAGTGCGCTTTATCTTCAAAAGAAGAGAAATCTTCTTATGACGTTTGAATACTTCAGTTCAAGCCTCGTACCTCAAAGAAAAGAAAAGTGTACGCTTCAGTGCGCTTTATCTTCTGAAGAAGAGAAATCTTCTTATTTATGACCATTCTCATCAACATGCTTCATACTTTTTCCATACGCTTCAATTATCAAGTGAACGGGCTACCACATCTGATTGTTTTCTCATTTTACTTGCTCGATTATAATGAAGATGGCGACATCATGTGCTTATTTTTGCGGGAGAGAAGTGTGAATAGAACATTTGGATGGATTTCACTAATTTAGTCAAGAATGGCATCTCCGTATGCAATTCTTGAGGGGGAGAAGAAGTGTGAATTTTTTGCATTGTTGATTGATATTTGAGAATAAAAATGGTCATACGGCTCTAAACTCATGTAAGAACCGAGCTTCTTCTTATCGGGTCATCTTCACATGGAGTTTTGTTTCTCTTCTAAGAGCCGTTGGTTGACATCTTCACTCGGATTGATGAGCTTATCGACAAAGTGCTTCCGGTTAATGCTTCACGTATACATCAACATGATGATTCCGAACAATCTCTCTGTTCTTGTTTGATGTGATTGGTAGTTTGGTGTTACCATCTTGTGTGTTCGTTGCGGCCGGATTGCTGATTTCCTTGATGAACATCTTTCTGTTCTTGTTTGATTGGGAGGGATTTTAGTTAAGGAGATTTGCAAGATGTAAGTTAATTGGGATGTTTTTTGGTGATGTTCTTGTTTTGGTGAGTTGAAGATGTTAACTATCTATTCCCCAAATGGACAATCTTGAAGAAGGTCGAGTCTACAGTCTATTCTACATTTTATGCTACATGCTAGAAGACTAAAAGACGAGTTGCAGTTGATTATCAAAAGACTTCTTCTTAATCGGTCATTCATCATCACAGTTGTCGGTTTAGGGAGAGCACTAATTGGGGGAGAGTGATATGCCAAATTTAAGCCCCAATTAGACTTGCTCATATTCTTCAGCAAGTTGATTCCCACAAGAGTTCAAGCGATCTTCTCAACAAATTTCAAGTATTTGGGCATTCAAAGAGTTGTTGATTAAGTATCAAAACCGCAAGGGGAAGGAGACACACTTCTTTACGCGAGTAATCTTGACGAGCTTAATACTTCTAAGTGATTGAAGATATCCTGGGAAGACTATTGTCATTACCGCAGAGAAACTCAAGATTTGACTCATGGCGTTCGGTTGTTTTTTATTCCAACTATGCAGGGGAAGAGATGGAAGAGTTAGTTTCTGAAGATGAAAGAGGTACACAAGTGTGTGATGATTTTGATTTTATCACAATCATCGAGGGGGATAGAGATTGTGTACATTGGGGATGCTCACTGTTTTTTACACGAGGGCTTAATCGTGATTCAGAGATATAATCACTTATTCCGGTGTTGACATCCGCGAGATTGTCACCGCAGAGATAATCAGTAATCCGGCCTGCTTCTTCAATGTTATCGGTTATTCTCTCTTTGGGCATTCGGGTACCGGGTTTGGAGCTTCATACACTTTCTTCGGAGGAGAGAAAAGTATACATCGGGGTTATTCTTTGGCTATTGGACTTAATCAGCTACTTCGATGGTATAAGTTTCTTTGTCTTCGGGTATGTGTATTCGGGTTCGTGAGCTCTAGTCTAAGAGACTGACTGCATCAATTCTACTACTAGGGGGAATTGTTCTCTTGACACCTTTTGGAATGGATTGCTTCAGACTTCAGTGGTAATGAAATTTGAGAAGATTGTTTTATGTGTGGGATGATACGTTGTTGTTCTTCTTGTTGATGATATAACCTCGAACGAAGAATCACGGTGATTATTCTTGAAAGGAGCAACGGGATTTATGATAATGGTGTGCTTCTTGTGCACTGGCTAAGGCAAGCTTGAAATAGAGCTTCGAATCGCTCACTAAAGGATTTTCGGTTGGGGGAAGCTGTCAAAGTCTAACTTTCAGATGGTTTAATTTCTCTCGATTCTGGAGCCTCGGAAGCTTTGGTGGTGAATGTTTAAGAGACGATGACTTCTATCTTCTACAACGGAGCTGCTCGATATCCTTATCTCGGTACTCGTATCATCATCTTCTTTAACTATATCATCTTCTCTATCTTTGTATATATTTATCTGAAAAACAAAATACAAAAATATAAAACCAACAAAAAGAAAATAGAAAAATATAAAACCAACAAAAATCCATAAAAATTTGAAAATTTTGAAAAATACCAAAAATATGTTTTCTCAAGACATGTCTTCTGGTATCGATAACATCTACGGTCTTAGAAATGTCATTCAATAATGGCACGGGACCATAGATGAAGTTCGAGCAGGAGGTGTAAATATTCTTTTCTTAAACATGTCTCAAAATATGGCTTACAGTTATTTCAGACTGTAACCCGCGCTTCAAAAAAATGGCTTACAGTTATTTTAGACTGTAACCCGGGCTTCAAATGATGGCTTACAGTTACTTCAGACTGTAACCCGTGCTTAAACTATGGTTTGCTATTATTTCATATAGCAACCCGTTCTTTAAAGAAAGGAAAGTGCTGCGCTAAATCAATTTTCAAATATTTCGTGCACTTATCCTAAAATACATTGAGGAAAGTATGTCGAAGGACTGCTGTTCCTACACAAATGTTTTTCGTCTAAAATTCTTGAGAAAATATTTGTTGTATTTCAAAATGGTGGTAAAATGAGTTGCTTGATAAATCAATCGGATCGAGTTTTTAGTATTAATTTAAAAACTCAATCGATGACTTCAGCACTTTTAAAACTTTTCAAGAAAAGAGTCATTGATTGAGGGGAAGAATATTTTTCAAATTTATATCTTCTAACGGAATTTCTTAATCATCCTACGTGCTTATATGAAAAATATAATTGCCTATGTTGAAGGACTAGGTTTCTAGGATGTGACTGTTAGGTTTAGATGATTAGAGTTTGATAAACACATTATTCCCATGCTTTATATGATCTGATTGATATGTTGAATTGACTTTTATTAGTCGATTGTTGTTTGGGTGATGTCGACCACCATATATTTGTATGTGTGTTCACTAACGTATGCAGGTATATTGGTATAAAAGAATGTTCCCGATCCGGATCCCACAATTGAAGATGATTGGATGCCGAAAGGAAAGGGTAACTATATCTTGGGTTGACAAATGAAGAAACGGAGCTTAATTGGACTTCTATGGAGAGTTGGCATAAATGCAACATAAGAGGTCTCACTGCATCAGCAGATGGTTTTCTTCTAAGTGATTGAAGAAACGGAGCTTAATTTGACCTCAGTTGGCATTCAAAATGCAACGTAAGAAGAAGTCTCACTGCATCAGCAGACGGTTTTTCTTCCAAGCCCTACAGCATCAACAGAAGCTTCTCATCCACCTAACGTATCTTTGTGCAGGGATAATAGTGATGATACCATTTTTCTAAAACTTTGAATAAAATTGTTTTTGAAAATGGAAAAATATTGTTTTGAAAATAAATTGAACTAAATTTTGAAAATCACCGGACTTCATTTTATCAAATTTTAAGTCACTCAATTATCGACTTCGGTCATCGATTGAGGGGAGAGTGATTTAATTTAAAATATTTTCAAACAATATATCTTCAAAAAAAGTCCATTTGTACGAAATTATGTGCTGATCTAAAGATTTAATGTTATGTCATGGTATGATTTTTCTTTTGAATCAAGGTATTTCAAAATGAAATTTTTTCTGTTCTTGTTTGATTGTGAAATTGTTTTATTTTACTTAAAGATCTCATAAAACAAATCATACCTGACACTAACAATCTTTAATGTCTAAATCTGTTCCTATCTGTCATCTTTCAGAATTAAATCTTGCCACGTCTTTCCCTAAAATTTTCTAAATAATTTAAATCTTTTGGGATTACAAATCTCAAATGGTTTGAAATTTTTGATCATGGGAGAGATCGTGATTTAAATCTCAAATCTGTTTTAATGGAATTGGTTTTAGTCCTTCAAAGGCACTCCTGCCTCCATGTGCCAAACGATTTCAAATACACAATGCACATGTTGAGGAGGAGGATTTATCCAAAAACAGATGAGTATTTAAACAAGGCCACATTTTCTCCCATGTTTTCTAAACTAAATTAAATCACTTGGGATCCAAAATCTCAAAGGGTTTGATATTTTTGATCGGGGGAGAATTTGTGATTTAATAATGAAATTTGATAAAAGGTGATCGTTTTGATTTAATTGTGCAGGCTGCTCTCTCATATGTGCTAAAAGCTTTCGAATCTCGAAGCACATATTGAGGGGGAGCATAACTATCGAGGTACAAAAAGTTTTTTTGAGATTTATAAAGTACCTTGATTGAGTTATCAAATGGTTTTCTTAATGGATTTTGTGATCGTGGATGTGCTTCAAAAGAACTCTTTCCTCTATGTGATAAAATGATTTCACTTATCCCATGCACATATTGAGGGGGAGAATTTTACCAAAGAAATTCAAATGGCTTTTTCTAAGGAAATTGTGATCAAGAAATTATTTCAAAGAACTCTTGCCTCCATGTGCCAAACAATTTTAAATCATATGCACATGTTGAGGGGGAGCATTTCTAAAATGATCAAAACTATTAAGGTACAAAATGCTTTGATCTCATATCACAAGTACCTTGATTGTTTTTCCAAATGATTTTTCGATTGGTTTCAAGGAAGAATGAATTGTACCAAAAGACCGACCATCTTACTTTATGTATGGAGTTATAAGGATGGTGAGGTTAGGTATTAGTTCCCACGATCCAGCCAGAGCCGGAGGGATCTACCAGGGACAATCCACTAGATAGTGTAGAGTCCTTAGGTATATTGAAAAAAGGAGAAAAGTGAGATATGGGAAGAGTGCGGACTGAGATAGAGCTAGTAATCTGGAATAAACCCAATGAGGTTCTAGTAATGAAGTCTTGGTAAGCACTGAAGGGGTTGAAGAATGAAAAAGAAATGAATGTGAAAAGGGTGAAAAGAAATAGCCCTCAATAATTCAACCTTAGGCACACCGGGTTCAATACATATGCTACTGGTTGTTACCAAGGTAACAATGGTATTGAAGACAAGACGTCATGGACCCAGTGACGCACTGGACTAAACTTCCCAAGCTACTCAAGTTCCTCTTAAAAGGGCTTGTTTCATTCTCACGGGGAACCGACATTATCTATCGACTTTCTCTTAGAGATTGTTGATATTGAAGAAGGAGACCCTCTCCCTAGTCTCCGGCATAGGAACCAAATGTGCACGATTGAGTCTAGAGCCAAGAGATCATCCACAATATCTCGTTAGGACACTAAATTCATGAAGACTTGCTGTTTCACACAATGTGGAAAGTAAGTATATATCAAGAGTCCTACGCATTATCCTTGTGGTATAGCCAGAACATCTGAGTGGTATGTAAAAGTATTCACGATGAAGATGGAAATCCTTCTAGAGCCAACTTCAAACAAGCTCTGGGTGGGTGACATGTGAGATCTTCTCGTAAGATCAAACTTGTGACAACTGGATAGAAACAATGGGGCGATTCAGTCTTGAATCAACCTTGGTCCAGGAATGGAATTGACGAATACTTTTGGAAAAACCGTTCGATGTGCAAACCTTCTTTTCTCTAGCACGTCGAATGTGTATTCATTTCAAATTCAAAAAGTATCTCTGATTGAAAAATACTTTTAGAAAAACCGTTCGATGTGCGAATCTCTTCTTTTCGCTAGCACGTCGAATGTGTACTCATTCTCTAATACAAAAAGTATTTTGATTGAAAATTGATCTTTCTCATAAAACCTTCGTCGTATTGCAAAACTCTTTCTTCTAAGAAATACGCGATTGCTTTTAAATCTTTTTTCATCAATCAGTGAATCTCAATTCGCTGGTTCACTCACTCCGTGTTGTCTTCTTTGAGACGTTCGGTTTGAGAACGGCTAGAGCAGCTGCGAAACCCTGTCAAGGAGATTCTTAGGAATCCTACCGATCACAGGCATACTTGTACTGATCATAGGGGAACCGTGGGCCGTGTACCTCAATTCAACGAAAGTGATCAAAGACACTTTCGTGTGTTTTATTGCTAACTGTTGTTTGCGGGTACATTTGGACGGTTGCAGCTGATCAGAATTGAGGAGTCATTCCAAAGCCGCATGCTCACAGCATCCACACTTAATTTGAAGAAATCATGACTGGTGCATATCTACATAACCTGGCTCAGATATTTCTATACTAAGATTCTGCTACGCTGCTGCAAATATCATGAGCCAGTAAAGCTTCCGCTACTCTGATGGAAAGATGTCATGATTCAAAAGTGTGAGCATGTCGGTCCGAAAGTCACAACTTCACATGATGGCAACACAACAAAGGGTGACCCAGAGATTTACTGTGGCTGATGATCTCAAAGAAAGCTCAAAGATCATCAAAGATGTGGATCAGACCAAGGACCTCCACTAAAAGTACAAATCTATGCGGACTTTGAAGAATCGCTGCTAATGCACAAAGATTGCGGAAATGAAGAATTCAAGTCTACGAGCTCAAGACTGAAGTTATAATAGAATGCTAGGATTCGAAATGTAAAACATGGGGTGACCTCCCTTAGGGGGAGATTGTTAGGAATTAGAAAATTCCATACTAAAGAGTCGGTCACCCCAAATATTATCTAGCATAAGTTAGCTCGTAGACATATCGTTAGTTACGTTATTTACTGTTTTATTAGTTAGTTATTAGTCTAGTTTAGCATAGTGCAACACCGTGGAGGAAGGACGGGTCTTTACCCACTGTATCCCTGATCCACAGGCCGATAGGAGGTCGTGTATTTGTAACTATAAATACCCCTTCCATCCTTGGAAGGGGTGGTGCTTCAATTCAATCTAACCTTTCATTTGTGTAAACCTCTAGCAAGAACACCCTCTCTCTCTACTTTCTCTCTCTAAAATGGAAAACATGTATTTTGATCTCCCAAGACCACCTGAATCATCTAACACAATAAAATAACGATCCTACAGTTTGTGTCTTTGCAAGATCGTGATCGTAAGATCGGATCGGGATCTTAAGATCCTACTCTAATGTTATTTCTTAATAGTTTATGTAATTTTATACAAATCTACAAATTCTAATACATTATAACCACAAAATACTATGAATATTTCATATAAATGTTGTCCTAAATTATGATTATAAAATGTTTAATAAGATTAACATGTTGTTTTTTGAATTCTACAAACAAACAACCTATAAATTTGTAGTTTTTTAGTTTGTAATCCGAGAAGAGTAAGATCGGATCGGATTAGATCGAAAGATCGTATGGTCAAGATCGGGATCCTATAAGATCTTAAGCTTGCAAAGATCCTATGTAGGATCCGGATCGTTTTTGCTTTACAGTATCGTAAAATCGTAAGATCCTAAGATCAGGATCGGGATTCTGACAACCATGCCAAAAAGCTTCATTGAAAACCAGGGCCAAACGTTGAAAGTATTGTTGTTTTGTGAATTTTAGCGATGACATGTGTCATTGCTAAAAAGGGGCATTGCCGAAACAACTTATTGTCGAAGTGCATTGAGTCTGACCACAAAAGTTATTACTTTGGTGTGGCACGAATTTAGATGGCTTCCTTAGACTATTGCTGAAAATACGTTTAATTAAGATTGACAAAAAGAATAAACAGATTTCACCTACATATATAAAGGGTAAATTACAAAAATGTTCCTACAGTAGCTCAAATGCGCAAGGATCACACCGAGATGAATTTTCTTGCAAAAACGACATTAATATTTTTTTTGGCAAAATAGCCACCCAGAGCTACTTTTTGCTAACTTTCATCATTTTTCTCGTTAAGTGCTTCGTCACTGAGGGTTTATTATCATTTCACTGTTCATATTGCCGCCATACTTGTGATATCAATGCGATATGACCTTAATGGCTAAATTTGTAAAGTCAGTTTTCATGTTTGCATATTAAATTGTCAAAGTCTTCTGTTATTACACACACACACAAACAGAAACACACACACCCTTAACAAAAAAAATTATCATTTCCTTAACCAGTAACATGTCTCGTTGTCTTGATCTCGTGTTTTCCTGTAACTCATTTGTCATATCGGAAATGATGCTATCCCATTACCAGCAAGAGGTTGAGGAAGACATTCAACATGTACTCGAATTAATGAATAGGTGATGAAAGCTTTCTAATATGATCGAAATTAGGATGGAGCTGATTGTTGAGCTCCAAAACTTAAGGGGTTCGAGAGTTGCAAGGTCCAATGTGAACAAGCTTAGGAGGAGATAGCTAATTTGCGAAAGATGTGGGGGTTGATGAGGATGCTTAGGCAAATTAAGGACAGCATTGTTTCCAAGATTGTGTTTGCTGTGAGGTAGAGGTTCATGTGAGGGGGTTGGTTGTTGAAGGCTGGGATGGTTTCTTTTGTTGTTTATGATGAATGTAGGTAGTAGGGGATCGGGGACTTGTGGTTTCTTTTGTTGTTCTTGCTTCCCCTGTTGAATGTAGATGTAGATGTAGATAGGCGTTGTGGTTTTCCCTATCATAAGCTTGTACATGTATGGTTGATGAATGTAAAGGGTCGTTTGATCCCGATTTTCTTTGTTACAGTGTTCAATTCGTATCACAAACACAAACATGAAAATGACAGTATTCTAACCATAAAACACAAACACAAACTTTTAAACGCTATTAATCGAACCATAAACACAAACACAAACATATTATGTATAAGAAATTGGATGTAATTACAAAGTATTGATAGGAGTGAACCATCACTAAAGATTAACCCATACGTAATACTTCAAGTTACATAATATCGTTCGGCATGTACCAAAAAGATGAACCCATCACACTACCTCCACACAGCCCTTGCTCTATCCGAAACATAGGTAATATAGCTCAAGTTACATTAGTCAAATTACATACGTAATATGCAACCAAATTAAAACTGTTTTTGTTTCTACACATTACATAATCCCAAAAGATGAACACATTTGTCAAACTTCAAAAGCTTCTATTGGTTGAACCAACAAGTGATCAACTATACGTGCACAATCAAAATATGCAATGTAATGAGATTAGTATAATATGCAATGCAATGTATCCAAAAAATTTGCTACACAATTCATTAGACTCACCTAGTCAAAATAACACCACTTTGTTTCCCATTGATCTTGGTGCCCTTAGACCCAGTATGCAATTAGTGATTTTAACATCACTTCTGGGTCTCAAAAAACCCGTGCCCCTAGCTCTCACATTCACTGAACCAACACCTGTTGTCTTCTTCATAGAACCACCCTCTCTAATAACAATACCAGCCGGTTTGTTCCTGTTAAAAGCATCATCCTCATCAACTATTTTTCCTTTTCCTTTATCATACCTCTTCACCATCTTTTTATTCTTCCCGAATTCAGCATCAACATCACCCACAGCCTTTCTTTCAAGTGTATATTTCTCTCTCTAGTTGAAGTACTAGTTCTAAGAGAATTTAAAGTACTAGTCCTAAAAGGAGTTGAAGTACTAGATCACCGCAAGCTAGCATCTTCTTCTACCCATCCGAAAACCTCCCCACCTTCACCCTCTAAACCAATGTTTTTTAAATAGTATTCAGATAACCTCTGATTTTTGTGAGCAGCAAACAAATCTACAAAACCATTCCGAAAACCTAGTTCGAACATTATATGCACATCATTGTCTTTGTGAATTAACTTCAAACCTTCTTCTAAAGATTTGCTAGGCAAACAAAAGAACAATGACCATTTTTCTCCCCTAATGCGTGATAACATATGATCTAGACCAATACTAAAGATATGTCTTTCAGAGACAAAGGCAGAAAGTGTAGAAACATTCCCTTGTACATACCTCAATGGAGCAAATTCAAAGAATCCATTATTGTGCATGTTGAACACAATTTCATCCTTGTAAGCAATTAAACTTGCCATCGTTTAAATTCAAACGTTAATAGTCAATTAAAGTAACATACTATTCACATTTATCATTTAAATTCAAACATCAAGTTTAAAGAGCTACTACAGCTGCTACAACAAAGTCCAAGCTACTACATCAACAGCTCTCAATGTGAGAAGACACAGTCCATATAGACTTCAAACATCACCAAAAAACATACCAACACCTACGTAACTAATGGTATACATGCTAAAGTCAATGCAGCAGCAGTCAATGAAACAGTTATGCAGACAAGTGAAGACTGAAGTATACAGGCTCAAGTGAAGCAGAGCAATGCAGTGTTCTATATCTCACCACATTATACCAGACATCGATCCTACTTACTGAAGATGCAAAGTTATTGATTATGTATCTGGTATAGTTGTAGTTTAGTTAATAAGGCACAGTGACAACTTAGTTAGTATAGCAGTACAGCTACTGTGCCAAACACCCCTACATTTCCCATTATAATGGCTTACTTAGAACCATAATACTCTGTTTATCCTAAACCAACCAATCAGAGCACTCAATCATGCCACTCAATATCAGCATATAACAGTCTATTAAAAAGATCATAGCATCCAACATAAGCAAATTAAAAATGACACATAAATGAAGTATAATACATTAACATACCAAGATCTGCGTGCTCTTCCTTCCCCTGCATATTCCTCCTACTCCCAACAGGCCTTTCCCTGTTCCTTTTTTGTGTACTCAGATTATGACTCCCCTCCTTCTTCCTCCCACTCCCAACAGGCCTTCTAATCTTCCTTTTTGGTGACATTGTACTCGGATTATGAATTGGTACAGAAAAGGTTACTTATCTGGGCCTTCCCCTCCATATTTTTGTCTCTGTAACTCCCTCATTGTCGGTTTTGCTACCACTTCCAAGGGTAGGAATAGATATCGCACCACTACCACCCATATTCGGTTCGCTGTAAGTTTTGTTCCACAATCATTGAAGAATAACTTCTATCATCTCCTTCCTTATGTTTTTATACGAACCATACTTGGCAATTACTTTATCCCCAAATGTAGCCATAACTTTCTCAAAGACTTCATCATTTAATAAAACTTTCTCCCACGACTTTTCCGATTATCCCCCCTCCCCCCAATCAAAAAAGACTTTCCCTTATCATTATTTGCCATAGCTGGGTTTGGTATTAGTCGACTGTATGTTATAGGCCCGATTGGCTCTTATTTGTATTTAGGCCTAGCCCATTTGTAACTATTCTAGAATCCTCTCTTGTAACCTATATATATGTATCATGTTTATGGAATAAATCAATAAAGCAATTATACCATTCAATAAGATATTAGAGCTAAAATAATACTACGATCCTAAAAATATTCTCCTCCCTCCCATCTCACGTCTATCTCCTATCCATCTCCCTAAGCATCGCACCTTCGTAACTAAACCCTATGCCTTCATCCATCGAATCAAATGGCTGGTGATGACCCCATCACAACAAACACGACAGCTACATCCACCAATAAAATTTCGTTCAATATACCTATCAAGTTGAGCCTTGAAAAACACAGCTATATCACCTGGTGTTCTTTCCTCAAAATCCATCTCGGTAGCCTTGGATTGAAAACTCACATCGAAGGCACTTCTACAAGCTCTAATGACCCTGAATGGAACAAACAAGATGACCTAGTGAAGGTATGGATACTCGGTACCCTAGAAGAATCTCTTCAAGACCAAGTTGTCGCAACCCCTGGGAATGCAAAATCTTTGTGGGATCACATTAAGGATCTCTTTCACGACAACAAAGACGAACGTGCAATAACCCTTGATAGTGAGCTTCGGTCTATCAAGCTTGGCAACCTCACCATAAACGCTTAATGCACCAAAATAAAAGCTATGGCGGACCGATTGGCTAATCTAGGAGAAAGGGTTAGTGATAAAATCTTGTTATGTATGCACTAAATGGGCTTGACGGGGGGTATAAGGGTATAGCTCGACTTATACGTCACACCGAACCTTTACCCAAATTCAAAAATGCTCACAACATGTTGTTGCTTGAAGAATCTACGTTGCAAGAAGCCACTGACTAGGGAAACACCTTCAACAGCAGTAGCTCGTCCCCCACCGTCCTTATGGCAACCAAAACAGACACGAAAGGTACTCACCCTAAATCTTTACCGAAAATATGTAATCATTTTAACAAAGGGTTGTGTAAATTTGGGGACCGATGTAAGTTTATACATGACCATAGAAATCGGTCCGGCTTGGCAACCAAAGGCAATACTACCCGGTCACAACCTTGGAACTCGTACACCCCCAAACCTGTTCCCTGGACTCCACTAGTCCTGTACCAGGCTCGACAATCTTTTGGCCCAAGTCACACTCACCTACAAGCTGTTACAACCCCACTCCAGCCCATCTCAACCCACTACTTATGCAGCCCCTCTACAAGCCCACCATCAGGCCCAGTCTTACCCACAAGCCCATCACGTCCAGCCCTTGTACGCTACACCACAGCCCAGTCAGAACAGCGGGCTTCTTGGACCCGCACTGGGGTATTATCCATCTCAGGTGACAACGTTACAAAGCGAGTTTAGCACAATGACCCTGCAAGATCCTACATGTAAAATGGATACAGGTGCTCTTCCCATTTAATTTCCAATGCAAGTAATTTAAGTACACTTTTTTACACACGTTTATTCTCAACTGTACACGTTGGCGACGAGAATTCTATTTCCGTCACCAACACTGGAGATAGCATAATTCCATCCTCTCATCGCCCACTTCATTTACATAATGTTCTCGTAACCCCCAACATCATTAAAATCTCATTTTTGTCTGTCAATTTACTAGAGATAATAATTGTACAATTGAATTTGGTGTCTTTGGTTTTTCTATGAAGGACTTTTGGACTCGCCATATCCTCATTCGATGTGATAGTTCCGGTGATCTCTATCCCGTCACTAAGCCGTCAACAATCCCTACCGCTCTTCTCTCCATAAGCTCCTCCACGTGGCACCAACGCCTCGGTCATCCTGGTGACGAAGTGCTACGGTCTCTTACTTCTCGTCAATGTATTTCGTGTAATAAAGAAAAGTCTCCTCATGTTTGTCATGCATGCCAACTTGGAAAACATGTGAAGCTTCCTTTTCATAGTTCCAAGTCTATTGTTAAACATTGTTTTGAAATTATTCATTCCGATTTATGGGCATCTCCAATTACTAATAAAAGTGGTTTCAAATATTACGTATTATTTCTTGATCATTTCTCTCGTTACTTGTGGATTTACCCACTTCGTAATAAATCTGACATGCTTGATAAATTTTTGCATTTTCGTAATTATGTTAAGAACCAATTTAAATGCGAAATAAAAATTTCCCAATGTGACCATGGCGGTGAGTTCGATAATAACCGCTTACATAACCTTTTTGCCAAACACGATATAGAATTTAGATTCTTTTTCCCAAAAATCTCTCAACAAAATGGCAAAGCGGAACGCATGATTAGAACCATCAACAATGTCATTCGTACGCTCTTGTTTCAAGCTCACTTTCCCCCCACTTTTTGGGTCGAGGCTCTACATATGGCCGCTTATCTCCTCGACCTTTTACCCTTTACAACCATCAACAACAAAATTCCCTACACACGTCTTTTTAACAAAACACCCGAATATTCCAACCTACGTATCTTTAGTTGTCTTTGCTACCCTCACCTTCACTCACCACACAAACTTGCCCCACACGCAACACCATGCATTTTCTTGGGCTATCCCGCCTATCACTGTGGCTTTCGATGCCTCGGCCTTGAAACAAACAAAATCTTACTTTCTCGCCATATCATCTTTGACGAAACCCAATTCCCCCACCGCTCAATGTCACCTGATTCCCCACCTTCCTATACATTCTTAGACACTATAGTACTCACTCAAACCCTTGCCCCAACTCCGCTATAAACCGATCCTCATACCCATACTGAGCCCACTACACCAGTCAACCCACGTCTCATCAATTTACCACAACCCAACAGCCCCCAACGTGAAGCACCAAATCCACCATCACCAATCCAACAACATCCTCCCCAGCCACTCGACGCCCCAAATCAACCTCCCACCGAACCACCCCGTACTCACCACATGGTCACTCGGTCACAATCAGGCATTGTCAAACCCATTGACCGTCTCTCCCGTCACACTACTTCTATCTCACCACTACCTAAATCTCCATTTCTCGCTCTTCAAAACCCTAATTGGAATAATGTTATGCATGATGAGTATAATGCGTTAGTTAAAAATGATACTTGGATTCTTGTACCACGGCCCGCTGGTATTAATTTGGTACGATCTATGTGGCTGTTTAAGCATAAATTTCATGCTGATGGAACTTTGAGTCACTATAAGGCTCGTTTGGTTGCCAATGGTAGTAGTCAGCAACTTGGTATTGACTGTGACGAGAATTTCAGCCCAGTGGTCAAGCCAGCCACCATCCGCACAGTCCTCAGTCTTGCGGTATATCGGAAGTGGCCCATTCATCAACTTGACGTTAAGAATGCTTTTCTTAATGGGAATTTATCTGATACTGCATATATGCACCAAACACCAGGATTTGGGGACCCCGGTACCCTCACCATGTCTGCCTTCTGCAGAAGTCTTTATATGGTTTAAAACAGGCACCCCGTGCTTGGTTTCAGTGATTCGCAAGTTATGTCACTCGTGTTGGATTTTACCACAGCCGTTGTGACTCTTCTCTATTCATCCTTCGTCAGGGATCTTAGGTTGCTTATTTACTTATCTATGTGGATGACATTATTCTTACAACTTCCTCTACAACATTACTTCAGCAAATCATTGCTTCTCTAGACAGTGAGTTTGACATGAGTGTCCTCGGGGCATTTAATTATTTTCTTGTTATATCTGGTACTCGTCACTCTACAGGGCTGTTTCTGTCTCAAAAGAAGTACGCCATTGAGCTTCTTGAGCGTGCTCACATGACCAATTGTAACCCTTCAAGAACACCAGTTGATACGGATTCCAAACTGGGTCCCGAAGGTGTTCCAGTTCAGGAAACCACTTTATATCGCAGTCTTGCAGGTGATCTTCATTATCTCACATTCACTAGACCAGGTATATCATATGCAATGCAACCAATTTGTCTCTACATGCATGACCCTCATGAACCTCATCTCGCTGCCCTTAAGCGTATTCTGTGCTACGTTCGAGGAACTCTTAGATTTTGGATCTCACTTGTACTCTTCTACTAACACCTTTCTTGTTGGGTATACAGATGCGGATTGGGCAGGTTGCCCCTCAACAAGGCGGTCTACTTCCGGTTGCTGTGTCTTTTTAGGAGACAATCTACTGTCTTGGTCTTCTAAGCGCCAACAGACTATCTCCCGTTCCAATGTTGAGGCTGAATACCGGGGCGTTGCCAATGCCGTTGCTGAGACTGCATGGCTTCGCAACCTTCTTCGAGAGCTTTACTCTCCATTGTCCGCTGCAACACTTGTCTACTGTTACAATGTTAGTGCTATATACCTGTCTGCCAATCCAGTTCAACATCAACGAACCAAACATATTGAGATTGACATACATTTTGTCCGTGACTTGGTTACTGTTGGTCAGGTGCGAGTTCTCCATGTGCCCTCTCGCTATCAGTATGCAGATATCTTCACCAAAGGTTTACCTTCAACATTATTTGAAGAGTTCAGATCCAGCATGAGCGTCCTGCTTCCTCCCGCTCTAACTGCGAGGGACTATTAGCCGACTGTATGTTATAGGCCCAATTAGCTCTCATTTGTATTTAGGCCTAGCCCATTTGTAACTATTCTAGAATCCTCTCTTGTAACCTATACATGTATCATGTTTGTGGAATAAATCAATCAAGCAATTATACCATTCAATATTTAGTTGTGCCAATTTTTTTGGTTTTTTTAAAGCTATGGTTTGACTGATGATTATTGATTTGAAAGTATGTTAAATGTGGTTGTTTTGGCACTTAATGTTTTCTACAAAAGCCTACTCTAGTTGATTTAATGAAGTTAAGTTATATTTGCAAATATCGTCCTTGAAGTATAATTGGCGGTAGAGACTGAGACGATCGGAATGACAATAATACCCCAGTGACGAGGCACTTAACAAAAAGAATGACGAAAGTTAGCTAAAAATAGCTCTGGGTGGCTATTTTCAAAAAAAAAAAATAATAATAATAAATATGTCGTTTTTGCAACAAAATTCGTCTCGATGTAATATTACACATTTGAGCTACTTTAGAGACCCTTTTTTGCAATTTACCCTACTATAAAAGTAGGGTATAATTTGGTATTATCAGATTATTCTGGTGAAAACTTAACTAGCAAAATCAATAGTTCCTATTTGGACATTTGGTGATTATGCCATTTGACATTTTATTTGTTATATCATTACTATACGGCCACTTTGGTGGTGCCCATTTTTAAGTGAATATGATCATGATCAAAATTTTGCTCAGGATCGTTTTTATTTTTTTAAGATCGAGATTATAAGATTGGATCGGTATTTTAAGATCTTACTATTATATCATAGTCTTACTAGTCTTTGTATATATCATAAACATAACATCATACAAATATTTTATAAAAATGTGAGGTTGGGATAAAGCGGTACAAGCGTGAATAAAACACGTACTCTATCCAATTTAAATTTGGTTTCTTACATCTACTAGAAATTCAAGGGAATGACAAGTGTTTAATATCGCTAAAAATGAGATCTTTGCGGTTCGAGACTAATAAGATCTGATCGGAACATATTTTAAGATCATATAGTTAAGATCGGGATCTTATAAAATCTTTAGCTTGCAAAGATCTTATGTAGGATTCAAATAATTTTTATTTATAATATTATAAAAATGTAAGATTTTTAAAATCGAGATCTTAACAACCATGATGTTATATGATACTAGAGGTGGCAAAACGGGCGGGCAAGGGCACGGGCTAGAATGGGCACAGGCTAGAATAGACGCGGGTACCACCAGGCATGTTATACAATTCGCTTAATAAAAGACTTAAAAAGACGAAATAAATTCCTTAAATCGTAACATCTTATTTATATTAAAAAAACATAAATATATTTTGTTATACAATTGAGAAGAAAAAAAATGTGTCCGTTAGTGCCCATTTAAGTTTTCAATGGGCTATATGTGCCCATTTAAAAAAAAAAAAAAAAAAAGGTGGGGGGGCTAAATATGCCCAAATCTTTTTAATATATGCCCATTTAACACATCTTTTTCTTTTTGAGCACATTTTGCCACCTCTATATGATACTTGAATAGTTGAATGGGGGTATGACTTTTACACGTTTCAGCGGCTGTAGTTGGGTCAAGACCCGAAAGAAGATCTAGCCCAAATAGTATAGTAACTATATATTTTAAAAGCAGGTAATTTAGGCCCATTAAGCTAGTTAGGCTACCATGTATTGATCTGCTTGATGTCTCACATTAAGGAAAGTTACATACAGTCAATCCGAGGATCTTGACCCGTTGAAAATTTCCTTTCCAAATTGTACATAGTCCGTCTATGAATTAGTTTATCAACGGCAGGTTGCGGTGCCGGTGACGGATAACCTGCAACTAAAATTTTCGGTGAAAAATTTTCGGTCTTATGTTTCCTGATATAATGACTTTACGTATTACGATAGTTTTAAGTTTAAATAAAAATAATTAATATTAAATTAACTCATATAAAAAATGAAAATTACCGCATTATTGCGGCATACAAATATTGTAGCTGGTAATATTATGGAGGTATGAGGTCAAATTGGTTGACAGTAGCTTATAGTCGTCAATTCATTAAATTTGTACGGTATAAAAATATACACCTTCTAATCCATAAATATGATATGTTATTTTATATTTTTTGCACCATAACTTTTTAAAAAGTAGATTTGCATCAGAGTAAATTGCAAAAATCGTGCTTGTAGTATGGCCAAATTGCACATTCGTCCTTGTGGTTCATTAAGAGCAAAGATGATACGTTGACTACACTGTCACGTTCACTTTTGGTCCTTTGACTTAACTTCCGTTAAATGAACTCCGTTAGTAGTTACACTTTAGCCTTTTTGGCTAACCAGCGTTGCAACACCCATCCTTAAACCACAAGGACGATTTTTGAACAAAAAAAATCGAATTAAAAAAAAAAAAAAAAAATTCTCAATTTTTTTCGAATTTCTTTTTGTGTTTTTTTTTCGAAAATGTTTTTTATATAAAAATGTTTTATATAAAAACGTTTTTTTTAAAAGTTTTTATATAAAAATGTCTTTTATATAAAAATGTCTTTTATATAAAAATGTTTTTTTTATATAAAACGTTTTTATATAAATTTTTTTTATATAAAGCTTTTTTATATAAAACGTTTTTATATAAAAAAATTTTTATATAAAGCTTTTTTAAAATAAAATTATATAAAAAATGTTTTTATAAAAGGTTTTTATATATAACTTATTTATATAAAAACTTTTCATATAAAACAACATTTTTATATAAAAACTTTTTTATATAAAACATTTTTATATAAAAATCATTTTCGAAAACTTGACGAAGAAAAATATTCAAAAAAAATTTCGAAATAAAACGGACAAAAGCGTAATTTTGTTTCCCGTTTTTATCCATTTTTGTTCGTTTTTTTCTGTTTTCATCCGATTTTATCAGTTTTCATCCATTTTTGTTTATTTTCTTACGTTTTTATTTGTTTTTATCTGCTTTTGTTTGTTTTGTCAGTTTTTGTCCGTGTTTCTTACGACCGTTTATTTATATAAAAACATTTTATAAAATAGTTTTTATATAAAAATGTTGTTTTATATGAAACGTTTTTATATAAAAAAATTATATATAAAAACGTTTTATAAAAACTTTTTTAATTTTTTTATATAAAAACATTTTTATATAAAAAAGCTTTATATAAATTTTTTTTATATAAAAACGTTTTATAAAAAAAAATATTTTTATATAAAAACATTTTCATAAAAAGTAAATAAAAAAGGAGATTTTTTTTTTTTTTTTTTTTTTTTTGCAAAAATCATCCTTGTGGTTTAAGGATGGGTGCTGCAACGGTGGTTAGCCAAAAGGGCTAAAGTGTAACTACTAACGGAGTCCATTTAACGGCAGTTAAGTCAAAGGACCAAAAGTGCACGTAACACTGCAGTCAACGTACCATCTTTGCACTTAATGAACCACAAGGACGAAACATGCAATTTGGCCATACCACAAGGACGATTTTTGCAGTTTACTCTTTGCATCATATTAAGAAACATTAGTTTTACAAATATACACGTTTTAAAGTTTGTTTTTCGTAGAAATTCTTGGTATTGTTCAAATCATGTATAGTATAGTTGTCCCACATAGAGTAAAAGAGTGCTTGTAAATGCAAATAAAACTCAAATGTTACAAAAATCATGTGGAGTTAACTATGAAAAAACACTTGCGTGGGGCATTTCAAATCGATAAATGAGATGGTGATGAGAAGCCCGTTACCTAACTCGCGAAATACACCATTTTGACCCATTAAGCCCAATATCGACATATACTTGGTCTCATCTTGCATACCTACATATAACATGAAACTGAGAATCGTAAGTCAGTGAGATAATGGAAACTGAATTGAAACATAAACATGATATTTTATGCTATAAGACTTCGTATGCGTCTTGCACAGCTTCTACACGTAGCTACTTGATCATACTCGATGCCTAAATGGTTCTAGCATCATACCTAACATGAGTGCATAAGACTCTATTCTAGCTAAGTATATAGCACATTTCTGACTAAAACTCAGGCTATTTCTAAATTGGTTGCTAACTAAGTTATAAACTATTTCTGATATGATTTCTAAAGCTACTTCTGAATTCATTTCTGCCTAAGTTCTATTTATGAATAAACTTGATACTAACTATCGGAATTCCCTTGAAGGCTGTGAGTACTCATAATGCGACTTATACCCTCTTGCAGGGATGCAATCTGGGTCGTGACATGCAAAAAGACAACATAGCTTTATCGTGTGCAGAATATGCTATTCAGGCACGGGTACTCCACATAGGATACCTGAATGGGAGATTCCTCATATACTTGTCTAAAGCTTCTGACTGACTAATGGTGTATTCTGGGGCACTTGCATCTACGTACTACTACTATTTTATGATATATCTTCATAACATGATATTTTCTGCTATAATTATATAACATCATAACATAACTGAAATCGGCTATATCCGAGCATGTCATAACATAACTAATAACATGTCCAATCTACTAAGACATGTTATCTAATCCGTTGTGTGAAAAACTAGAAGGGGGGTTGAATAGTTTTACCGATTAAAACTTTGTTTTAAAGTATTTAGATCGACTTATGTCAATCTATTTGGTATGTGTGTTGGATATTGATAGATAAGCATATAAGCAAGTAATACAAAAGATAAAGAGTAAATGAACACAAAACCACGACACAAGTATTTATAGTGGTTCGGCTACAAGGCGACTTCCTTGCCCTCTCCAGTACCCCCTTTCGAGTTTGTAAGCTCTACACAACACAAGCTCCTTAATGTGGCGGAGAAGCCTTCACAACGTCACATACTCTTTATCCGTTACAAGGCTAGACACCGAGTTCTTCCACGAGGTAGAACCAAACCTATCACAACGTCGCCTACACTTTATCCAGTACAAGGCTAGATACCGAGTTCCATTACAAAAGAGGAACTACTACCCAACACTACACCACAACACAACTACCCCAAAGGAGAGACACTCCTTGTTACAACACTAGAAGGATATCAACATCCTTTAGCCCAAACTACATAACTTGTACATCGATGCACCATATCGAATGTACACCTTTGGCACTATTCACTATGCCTTCAACACGACCCTTCGGCACCTTTCACTAATGCCTTCAACATGACACTTCTATGGAAGGAGGAAAGAACTATCAACAAGATGCACTTCAGTGGTCTTGATGATGACGAAGCTTAGCAACTCATGACCTTGAGCTTGCACGTTTTCAAGAGGTGGTGATCTCGCCTTTAAGAGGAACCTAGAGAATCACACAAACATAAAACTATATAGAATGATCATTTGGATCTGAGTGAGGTTAGAATGCTGAGAGAAAGTATATCTAGAAGTGGTAGTGAGCAAGAGAGAAATGGCTCACTATTTATAGACAAAACATGTCTACTGTCCCACGGTTCCTGCGGATCCCTGACTTATGGGTTATGGGTTATTGGTTATGGGTATTGGATTATGAATACCCAACAAGATGCAATATACCTAGTCATTGGGTTATGGATCTTGGGTCATGGGTCATGGATCATGGATAATATCCAACATGACTTCATGCATGATGTTATGCAATGGGTCATGGGTTATGGATCATGCTCCATGGGTATGGGTTATGGATTTTGGTTTTTACCCAACAACATTCATTGTACCTAGTCAATGGATCATGGGTCATGGGTATGGACTTTGGTTTTTACCCATTTACTTACCCATTACAACATATACAAAGTACATATACATTTCTAAAAATTGTAAACACTAGTTGTTATACATGTACATTTCTATAAGATGTAAAGAATATTACTTGTTAGTGTTTTATTAAAATGTCTTTGGTTTTATATAACTTATTTACTAAACATGTTTTGATGGTTTTAATATGTTTAGTAAAAGTGTTTTAGTAAACTATTGGCTCAAACCTTTTACGTATTTTATTTATTTCGTTAAAATGATTTTACGTTTATTATCGACGAAACATTTGAAGATCGTAGAATATAAATAAACGTTTTTATTGTTTATTTGTATTAACACGTTACTCACCTGAACCATGAAATGCAAGCTAATAATCCTTGAACAAGACTTGAACACATAAAACATGATAAATGCACATATATGATGTTAACACATAAATGACTAAACATGAACATGCCATGAACACATAAACTATAACATGAATTATATCATCATTAACATGAAAACTGAAGTTAAAGCTGAAGCCGAAGCTAACCAAGATTAACCATGATTCATGAACTTTACCCATGATCTCATATAACTAGAAATTCATAAACATAACATACTTGAACTTCATAACATGATAACTAGAAACCATGATTCTTTATCATCATAATTCATGAAACTAACATAAGACATAATCCCCTATTCTTTCCTTACTCATAATCATCATAACATGATTAGTTAACACAAATCCATAAAACCCTTAAATCACCATTCGCATAACCCCCCATAACCATATGATTTGAATTCATCCATATACTATGTAACACATTTAAATCAACATGTCCCCATAACTCCCTTTGTTCGATTCATGAGTTTACATATAATTAAACACTTACTTGATATTCGTAAAAACCAAAAAAATCACTTGAAGATCCATAATTATTCATACCTTGATGACCTCTTGATTCCTTGATAAATCCTTGCTGGAACTTGATATGAATTGCTATTATGTGGAGAATTCTTCAAGATGAAGAAAATGATAAACACCTCTTGCTTCTGTGAATGAGACGTGTAATATGGAGGGAGTTTATCTCCCTGGGACATTTTTGTGAAAAGCCTCATGGGCTTTTTGGTCATTTTCACTAATTTAGCATTGTGTCATAATAAATCCTTATAGTAAAAAAAAATAACCAACCAACCCTAATTCGAAAAAAACGCTAATCCTCTCCCAGAAAACTCTAATTCGACTTTAATTCTGATCGTTTTTTTCTCTATCTTGCATCGATCTTACTATGGTGTATGATTAACACTCTTTTTTTAATCCTATTTTGTACTAGATTCGTTTTTTAAGGTTTAATTCATCAGGGTTTCAAGTGTTTTAAGGTTTCTTTTCCAACTCGTTCTGTAGGGTTTACTATTTTCAATTTGATCTATCTTTGGTTGGATTTTTAGTTCGTTTTACTGTGAAAAGGTACAACCTGTTTTTAACCTAATCAACTTTAAGTCCATTGGTTTTTGAATTATACCTTGATCGCAAAGCTATTGGTGACGTATTGCTTTAAAACCCTTCTAGGGTTTAAATATTTGTTGTCTCATTAACGTAGGCTACATGTTTGATTATTCTGGTTTATTGTTGTTTGTGGTCTGATTTGGGCATGTCTTTTTGAAGGGTTGTTAATCGCTGGGTTTCTTTTTGCGGTTCGGTTACATGTATTAAGCTATGGAGAAGGGCTTCTTGAGTCCAAAAGGGAGAGAGAGGTAATGGTGATAAGGAGAAGCAAAGCACGATGGGTGATTTGGCCAAGGTTAATGAGCGTCTTTGATGTTACGAATTCGACTTATAACGTGGGTATGAATATTGACCAGAATTTTGACACTAGGCATGGATTTAACAAGTTAGACATTTCGGCTTTGTTTGGCAAGAGGCTTATAGGGGCTTATATGGGTTTTGGCTTTTAAAATAAGTCGGCTTATAAAATAAGTCTCGTTTGTCACAAATGCTTATGGAGGCTAATGGCTTATAAAATAAGCTACAAGCCTCCATAAGCCCAAGCCCATAAAATGGGGCTTATAGGGGCTTATAAATAGTTAAATTACTTAAATACCTTTAAAAATATAATGAATTATCACGTAAAAGTTAAAAATATATGTGAATTTTATTTGATGTATTTTTATGTGATTTTACATTAATAACCTTCAGCTCCAACTAATTCGCCAAAACGACTTTATAAAATATAAAGCTTCAACTTTAAAACATAATATAAGCTCCAAACCCGGCTCTAGCTAACTCCATTGACCTACGACCTCATTACATTCATGAAACATACTCTTTAAGTGATAAATTTAATGTAGATTTTAATGTTGACGATACTTCTAATTCCACTAATGCATCAGCTGGTACTATGCGGCCTTTCGTATGCAAAGCTGGTCAAGGGAGTAATGAGTGGTAAAGGTACAAAATTTTGTAAACTACTAACACCGGTACGGTAACAGGGCGGATGTTGCAGTCTTGATGGCCTCGGTTCAAGTTATACGTGAAAGGTTTAGTAACTCGATCTATGGCATTTTTTTGGGCAAGCGTGTGGCATACCCGGAAGTCGAGAACTTTGTAAAGAATACTTGGAGAAAGTTTGGACTTGTTAAATCAATGATCAATTCTAATGGCGTTTTTATCTTCAGTTTTAATTCTAATGATGGTATGAACACAATGCTTAAGAGTGGTATGTGGTTAATTCGCAACGTACCATTAATTCAGGAAAAAAAATGGTTACCGTATGCCAATATTATGAAGGGTGATGTGTTTGATGTTCTTGTTTGGGTTGAGCTTCGTGATATTCCTATTATTACATTCACGGAAGATGGTTTAAGTGCTATTACAACTAAACTTGGCACCCCACTGATGTTGGATATGTCAACTATGTGCATAGAGTCTTGGGGTAGGTCGAGTTAACCGAGCCATGATTGAGGTAAGAGCTGATGCGGAGCTGAAACATTCTCTTGTGGCGGTTAAAAATTTGAGAGGGTAGGGCGGCTAGGGGGTACACTATGTACACTATTCTTATTGAATATGAGTGGCCACCTTCACGATGCTCTAGTTGTAAAGTATTTGGTCATGTTCTTAATGAGTGTCCTAAGAAACTGGCTACATATGCTATTAAGAACATGAAAATGCCAAGGCACGTTGTTCGTGTGGTTCAGATTGGTTCAAAGTCATTTTTATAACCTAAGGCACCAAGGAAACCAACGGAAACTAATGATAAAAATGATAACACGGTTCCTTCCACATCGAACCCGTTTGATATTTTTAGCTCTATGGTAGATGAGGATGAATGTGAGGGTCGTAAATCTTCCAGTTCACATGAAAAGAGCCAAGAGGAAGGTAATGAGAACAAGGATAAACATGCGAGTGGCAATCCAAGTACTACATCTCTAGTTGAAAAGATTAATAATCTGGAAAGTCAAATGCTTGATGGGAAGCTTATGCTATTGGGTGATGATGGGAAGCCGCTTCCTCTGCAAAAAGAGGCTAATGTGACATCAGTCTGTGGACCTAGTGCTAATATGGAAATGCAAGGGGAAATTTCAGATAGTGATGAAGTCAAGGATAATGATGATGATATGGCTCGATTTATGGCTAACCCAAATGATGCTGGTGGAGGAACTATGATGCAAGTCTCCGGGAGTATGAAGATTATGATGGTTATGATGATTTTAAATACGATGTTAATGATTTTAATGAACAACAACTTGCTTTCTGTGATGCGTAGGACATCCGTATCCGCAGTAGAGCTAGGAAGTAGGTTTAGTTTTGTCATTGGCATTTTATTTTGGTAGTTTAATAAGATATGATTGTTTCTCTTATGATAGTGTTTGTTTGAAGCATAATATAAGCTTTTGTATTGCCTGTATTGGGCTGAGATGTAGAATACACCCTCATCCTAGTACTTCAATGTTTTTTAGAGTAACATATTTACCGGGGAAGCTCTTTACCAAAAAAAAAAAAAAACCTCTTGTATTAAAATTGTCTTGCAATACATGTTTCGCCTTGTTTCATATTTAAGTCAGAGTTAACTTTGTGATTAACTCAACTAAAATGAGACTTTTCTATTTATCATTCTAAAATACTAGACATATCATACAGCATTTTAGATAACTCTGTTAATATTTTTTGTAAAATTCAAAATGTTACAGGTTTGATATCCTTTATATAGAGGAGAGTTATTTTACATACCAAACTTTTTTCACATACCAATAGACTCATCTCCACCATCCATATAAAAAAAATCAATGACTGAGATTTAAAAGTATTTTATTTTTTCACCCATTTTTTATAATTTAAATATCTCTTAAACCGTTTATCATTAAGCGAAATATTTACACCGTCGCGACGAGCATTTAATTATCTTTATATAGACGGGCACTTTGATATACTTTGAAGAAGAAAAAAATCATTTTTTGACGTTTTTAGATCTTTTAAGTTTATTTTTTATTCTGAAATTTGCATGAAAAAAATCATATATGATAAAACACTAAATTGCATGTGATATTAGTGTTAAATCATATATGATATGTAATATCACATGTGATATCATATGTGATTTTACACTAATATCACATATGATATTACATATCATATCGATTTTACACTAATATCAAATTGTGTTATATCATATATGATTTTTCAATGCAAATTTAGTAGCATTAAAAACAAAAAAACTTTTAAAAAAAGCGTGAAAATACGAAAAATTTTTTTTTGTCGAAAGTATATCAAAGTGCATATCTATAGAAAGATAATTAAACGTCACTAATAATATATTTTTTTTGGCTTTACGATTAACGGTTTGAAAATATAATATTTGAAAAATGATTAAAGAAGTTGGTTTTATATTGTTGGGATTAATCATCCATTAGATAAAATAAAAATAAGGGGTGGAATTGATCCTGGTATCAAATTAGTGTTATATAAATATATGATTTTTCATGCAAATTTCATGAGAGTAAAAAACAAAAAAAACTTTTAAAAAAAGAGTGAAAAATACGAAAAAAAAATTAAGTATATCAAAGTGCCTATCTATAGAAAGATAATTAAATGCTCGTCGCAATGATATATTTTTTTTCGCTTTACGATTAACGGTTTGAAAGATATTAATATTTGAAAAAAATGATGAAAGTTGGTTTTTTATATTGTTGGAATTAATCTCATCCATTAGATCAAATAAAAATAAAGGGTGGAGATTGATCCCTTGGTATGTGAATAATCTTTTGTCCTCAAATGATCTTATATCCCTTTATATAACCCAATTCTTTTTTAGGAGAGTTATTTTAGATAACAAACTTTTTTCACATACCAAGGGACTCATCTCCACCATCCATCTAAAAAGAAATCAATTCTTTGAGATTAAAAACATTTTATTATTTCACTTATTTTTATAATTTAAATATCTTTTAAACCATTAATCATTAAGCGAAAATAATTACATTATCGCGACAAGTATTTTAATTATCTTTCTATAAACGGTCACTTTGATATACTTTGAAAAAGAATAAAATTCATTTTTTCACGTTTTCGTTATTTTTCTTCGTTTTTACGATTCTTGAAATTTGCATGAAAAAAATCATATATGATAAAACACTATATTGAATATCACATGTGATATTAGTGTTAAATCATATATGATATGTAATATCATATGATATGATACTAATATCATATGTGATATTACACTAATATCACATGTGATATTACATATCATATATGATATTACACTAATATCACATGTGATATTCAAATTAGTGTTTATCATATATGATTTTTTAATGCAAATTTGTTAGCGTAAAAAAAACTTAAAAAACATGAAAAATACGATTTTTTTTGTGAAAGTTATCAAAGTGCCTATCTATAGAAAGATAATTAAATGCTGCAAATCGCAATGATATATTTTTAAACAACGATTAACGGTTTGAAAGATATTAATATTTGAAATAAAATGATGAAAGTATGTTTTTTAAATTGTTAGGATTAATCTTATACTCCCTCCGTCTCAAAATTATTGTCAGGAGACAAGAAACACACAATTTAATAAAAGTGAGACCACTTTAATTTCTAACCATTCAAAAGGAATCTTTCCCCACAAAGTTCCCTAGTTTTTACTATAAAAGGAAAATGGACAATTAATTTGAGACATCCAAAAAAGGAAATGTGGACTATTATTTTGAGACGGATGGAGTATCAAATTAAAATGGATGGTGGAGATTAATCCATTTGGTATGTAAATAAAATTTTGGATCTTAAATCATTCTTTTTTAGATATAATATTTATTATTCAAACATATACGTATAAAACATTGTAGAATCCTAATCCTATGCTAGGAAATTTGAGTAATTATTAAGTGGTGTGATTAGGGTAAGGAGTGTAAAGAAGAAAATAGAAAGATGCCTATGCTCTTCACAAAATATGTTACTTCGCAGTAAAACGTCAGAGGATGTTTTTTGTGTGTGGAAATTAATGATGGAAAATAGAAGTAGGGTTTTGCACCAATCATGAAAAATAACGTATATAGCATCAAACAATGCAATGGCAGTCTATCAATACTCAGAACACCATTTTTCGTCTTTCGATATTTTCAAAGTACTAGCTCCACTGTTTAACTAGCATTAGATACGAATATGCTACGGAGTAATACTAACTAAGAATAACAAATGCAAAATTACATGATTTCTATTATAAAATAAAACCATAAATGATAGAAACAACATCATCAGAGTAGTTAAACGTTAAAATTCCCACCTAACGATAAAAAACTTTAAATAAAATTACATAGCTTTTGTTTTAGTGTATGTACATCAAAGATTTATTATTGGTATAATGACGAACATTTTCATTGTTAAATTTGTTTGGTGACATAAAAAGAAAAAATACATGTCAATATAACATTGCTCTATTGATAAACTATTAGGATTCATGCCTCCTTTTGGTCACGGGGTCGTGCAAAATATTAAACGAAAGAGAAGAATAAACAAGAAAAATAAAGAAACATGGTTACGGACTTACGGTTAATTTGTGGCCTATGCTTTCGAGGATGATGGATCAACTTCAACTATTCATCTTAGATATTTGTACAGGTTGTAATTAGGTAACTAATGTTATTGTGGCCTCAGGATTTGGGTTTATTTGTTTCTTGGGGTAGTCTTTTGGTGTTGGTTGGTGTTAGGCTATGTTTATCAATTAGGTTGCCTACCCAAATAGTATACTATTCAAACAAATTAATAATTTTTTAATACTTTCACCTAGGGGTGAGCAAAACCGACCGAATCCCGAATCCCGTCCCGATCCCGAGTCCCGAATCATGTTAGTCGGGCTTGTCGGGGTCGGGTTCGGGATTCGGTTTATGTTTTCCGGTTAGTCGGGTTTCTTGTTGGATCGGGTCGGGACGGGCGAAAACCAAAACAACAAACAAAACCAATCAAATCCCGAATCCCGTCCCGATCTCGAGTCCCGAATCATGTTGGTCGGGCTTGTCGGGGTCGGGAGTCGGTTTGTGTTTGCCGGCTTGTCGGGATTCGGGCTTGTCGGGATTCGGGTCGGGCCGGGTCAGGGTCGGCCCGATGCTCAGCCCTACTTTCACCTAAACTTTTCTTGCAACCTAAGTCGTATGGCAACTCAAGATCACAACCTCAATCTGTCATATGTTTTTATTTTAATGGTTATTTATTTTTTTCTTTACTTTTTATTTTTTATTTTTAATACTTAGATTATTTTAGGTTGGGTTATTGATAAATGGTATGAATTGGTTGCATGTATTTTGTGTAAGTGAAGGATAGATAAAATAATATTTTAATAAAAAATGAGGTTAGGTTGGTTGTTGATAAAGATAGTAATGGTGATTTCTGGCTCGATGTTAAGTTGAGATACTGTGTTTGTTCTCGATGTTAAGTTGAGATACTGTGTTTGTATTTTGTTTGGCTGTGGGCCTGTGGCCCTTGCCAATTGATATATTCTCTTTGTCTTTTTGAGCTAAATATATCGTTTAAACTAAAATTAGAGATTGTTTTAGAGAGTCAACATTTAATAAAAAAACCACACAAAAGACAGGAATACAAAACAAATCATCCCCTTAATTAAAATTAGAGATTATTTGACTATATATACTTTTGAAATGAAGGTCTCTTGACTTAAAATTTGATCATAATAAGTCAAAGAGAGAAGTAACAAAGAATGTGAACATTTAATTTTGCATGTTTTATTTATCATCATTATTTTATTATTATCTTGTTATGTTGTTGACCTATGGACACTCGCCATCCCGGTGATGCCTTATCACTTTATTCTTTTTTGCTTTTCAAAATACCCAAACACATCAATAAATTACGTACGATTACATGCTATTAATCCAAAAGGCGTCGTTGAAAAGAACAAATCAAAAGGAGAGCGATGTTACACATTAGATTGAGGGATTTTCACCCTTGAAGGAACTAGGGTTGTTGCGGTTCTTTTGGGACGGTTTGGTCGGAACTAGCATTTATGGTTGTTTTAGGGTCGTGGTTGCTAGTTTTATTATTGTGTTGTCGGAATTATTGTTTTAGGATTGTAGTAATCTGTAATTAGGGTCATTGCAAATTTATGTTCGTATGGTCGATTGTCGCTTTGTCAATTGTAACATTGTTAGTTTTATATTTATATAACACTACGGTCACACTACACAACAAGATGTCATAGTTTGAGGTTCATTTATTTGTACATTTAGATAGACTCAATTTTTTTTTATCATAAATGCAAACTCACACATTCACTATATATTGATGAGCACTATATATGGGAGTAATTGCGATTTTAACGTACAAGCACTTGCTTAGAAAGTTAGAAGTACTCCTATTTGTATGAAGTTGTGAGCATATCAAAACCAGAGACCCATCGGTTCAAGGCTAAATGGGATCATATCATACTACCTAAGTGCAAATATCTCATCTATAAATCAACCAAAATATTAACGGTTAAAAAAGGAAAATTGGATCATGTTTCAAATTTTGATATAACAGATAGAAAGGCACTACAAATAAGTTAAAAAATTTGCATCGGGAATGAGAACCAAATATTTTGTAATGAAAAGTGAAACACCAGCTAGATATGTGGTAGATTTTTATCAAAAGGTAGTCCCTGGTGAGGACTAGGATTACCATTTATAGTAAGTTGTCACCAAACATTTGTCCCCACTCCCCACCTTCTAATCGTATTTCCTTCTTGTTGCATCACATATTTCTTTTAAGAAGCGTCAAAAATAACATTAACTTATCAATTTTACATCTGCCTTTTTTCTTTCATAAGGGAAAATCAAGAGAAACAAATGGATGAAAATGGAGCTATGATCAATAAGAGTATTGATAAAAGTAATGGTATGGAAGGGAGCAAAGTTGGAGTGAGAGCAACAAACAAAGGCACCTTAAGTTATACGAAAGACGCAATGATAGATCATCTTTACGGGGACGATATTGATGGCGGTGAAAGTTTAGGTGATGAAGGAGATCATGACATGCTTTGTGAGCTTTCATGGCCTCCAAGATCTTACACTTGTACTTTTTGTAAAAGAGAGTTTAGATCTGCTCAAGCTCTTGGTGGTCACATGAATGTTCATAGAAGGGAAAAAGCTAGGCTTAAACAATTACCTACACCAAGGTATCTTTCTTTTCTTCATCCTCAATATCAAAACTTGTCTTCTCATTCCAAAGTTCTTGACATAAATCTTGGCTCAAACCCTAACCCTAATATCTCAAAATTGCTTGACTCAAACACACCATCATTTCCAAAAATGTTCCCAACCTTCACAAGTTCTTTTTGTCCTCCAAAATCTGATCCTTGTACATTCCATCCTTTGTGTTCATCAAATTGTGCAAGTTTCAGTGCCTTGAGATCTAAAAGAACTGGCCTCAAATTTGATGGCTTTGATGATTTTGTTCATGATAAAGAGGGTATGATTGTCAAGAAGATGGAGGCTGGTTTGCTTGTGGAATCAAAATTTGATGATTTGGATTTGGAACTTCGACTTGGGTGGTCTTAGGTTATTGAAGTTCTTTCTTAGAATCTCTAGGTCAAGTAGATCCTTTGTTTCCGCTGCTAGTTTATTCCGAACTTGCACGTTCGTTATTAACTCTTTGAGTTCAAAATTAAAAAATAGTTTACTTTGAACTATTTAAACCTTTAGCAAATTTATGAACTCAAGAGGTGAGCTATTTTAGGTTTCATGTGATCTTTTTTTATCTATAATATGAACACTATATATTCAGCAGTTCGTTACTTGATTCTTAGTTTCTATGTTGGAATTCCCATTATACATCATATAGTTCTGATTGGTGTTGGTGACATGATTGCAACAATAATCATGTTTAACTTATACAAATTGTTTACTATATTATCAAATTTTTGGTTATATGCAAATTGGAAGGTTTAGTTTCAGACATAATTGAAAAGGCTATACTTTTACTAATTGTTAAGTAACAAAAGGATATAATAAATGGTAAAGAATATGAATCAATCTTTATCGATCCAATTTTAACAATCAACTTGCATCATGTGACAGTGATCGAAGAGACAATTTGATTTATATCATAAAAAATTTCAAACAATGTATGCTCAAACTATGCAAGTTTTAGATTAAGTCTCAAAGAAGAAGAAAGTATGATGTGTAATATTTTGATTATGGATGAGTTGCATTTCATGTGATTAGGAAGACGTAACATTATCTGTTAAATCATGGTTTGACGTATGTCAAAGTTTTTCCACAGAAGTTACCTATACATTACTTGTAACTGCCCAATTGTAATCGAGCTTTGGTGCTATGGTGTGATCACAAATCCCTGGTGTGTATGCAAAATGAACCCTCACACGAACCTAGCTAGCAGTAACACTCCTCTTCTTGAGAGACAAGTAGGATCACAAATCTCCGGCTATTGCTTCTTAAGATTTGCTTCATGAATAATATGTGTAAAGAAATCGCTTCTGATCTGCGGGCTAATTGGGTAGTTAATCTTCTCCATGCATGTGTGCCTTACATCTTCATGACGTAAACGTTCCATTATTAGGTTTGTTTAAGCTATTTGCTTGATCCAACTTCCCCTTTATTTCTAATCAATACAATTTTGCTAAAAAAAAAAAAAGAAGAAGTTAAATGCTATTTTACTAATTACTCCGTAAAATAAAACGTATAACTGTATCACGCCATATGTAAATTATATTAGCTACTTAATTATGTTCATGTAAGTGATATATCAACTCAGAATGTTTCCACTTTATACTTATAATAAATGTATACCTCTCAGCCCCATTATAAGTGTCGATGTTACTATTTTAATTTAACCTAAAAAAACTATTCAATCCATTACACATAACTTAAGGGCTCGTTTGGTTCGCAGAATGTTGACTTTAATTGAATGTTTTTTAAGGAATTGTAATGTGAAGGAATGGAATGTTATAAATTGAAATCCTTAGGATTTAAAATCTGACGGAATTGAAATCTGCAAATACTAGCGCATGTTTGGTTGAAAGAATGAAATGAGAAAAATAATTATATTAAAATATTTAAAATTTAATTTTAGTTTAAGATTAATAAACTAAATATTATTTAATAAATAAATTACTTATCAAATAATAATAATAATTTTTTAAATAATATTATATAAACTAATATATTAAATAAATAATTTTTTTATATAAAAGACAATTGTATTTTTTAAAGTATAAATTAAAAAAGTAAGCTATAAATAAATTATATTTAATTTAAAAAAAAAAAAAAAAATTAAATATAATAATAATAATTTTTTTTAAATAAATAATAATTTATATTCAATTTTAAATAAATAATAATTTTTAGATCTTAATAACATAGTTGTTTATAAAAAATAATAATAATAACAATAATAATTAAATGATCGTTTATAATAATAATAATAATAATAATAATAATAATAATAATAATAATAAATAAAAAAATAATAAAAAAAATTTATAATAAAAAATAAATAATAAAAATAAAATAAATAATTAAATAAATAAAATTAATAATAATAATAGCAATGACAATGATAAACATAATATGAATTCCATAGAATTGTAAACAATCCTTCTCATATAGCCATGAAATATTGAATTCCATATATATGAGATTTTGAAGGAATTTCATTCAATTCCGTTTGACAACCAAACACAGCAAGGAATGAAATTCATATTCCAAATTTTTTAAAATTTTCAACCAAACACGTTATGAAATGGAATTGGAATCCAATTCCACCAGAATTCTTAGTATTCAACCGAACCAAACGGGCCCTAATATTCCAAATGACTGTTTTGACTACTTAATCTTATTAAATCTTTTAAGATTTCAAAGTTAATTTGCTACATTTATCTTTCGCTATGCAATAAATGCATCTACCATAATGTTATGAAGTTTTTTTGTTTGTGGACATATAAAGTGAGATGAAGTATATACACAAAAATTGGATACCTTAAGGTTTCAAAATAATGAAAACTCACTACCTTAGGTGGAGATGTACATTATGTTGAACCTGAAAAGGTTCGATAATTGACAAAATATTTGATTGAATATTATTTTAAAGGCTATGATTGATATTGAATAGTACATATTACCAAAAAGCAATAAAGTAGGCTTCCTTGAATAGGTTGGCAATTATATCGATGTTGTTGCCATTAAAGATTATGTAAAAACGAATATTAGTGTCTCCAACTTGAGTTTCATTTCCGGTAAAAATAAATAAATAAATAAATAAAATAAGAAAATATTTAGTTTCAATTTATACATATGATTTCACTACCACATTTACCAGTTTCCCCATCGTCGTTTTCCCCGGCGACAATTGTCGCCGGGGAATCCTCACTAAACGACAAAAATATATCCTACGTGGCACGAATTCTCGTAGAAAAGTCACTTGTTATTTTCCGGCGATATGTCGTTTTATTCACGGTTTTTTCCTCGCTTATTACATGCCGGGGATTCATTTGTTTATTTAAAAATTCGTAATTAGTGTTAATCTCTTAACGTGACATGCAAGAGAGTTTCCCACATGACTACGCCGGATAACTTGTTGGGCTTTAAGTTATGCAACTGGCCTTATGTTTTGAGATAACTGTTTTTATTGGACATTTTCCCCAACGACATGTCGCCGGGGAAAGTCTTTGACTACGTTGACTTTAACAAAAACATGGCTCCAAGAATTCCCACAAAAACATGGCGTCAAAACTTCCCACCAAAAAGCTAACAGATCTGTTTTATATATCACAAAAATCTACCAGATCTTATCCTCAAAACCACTCAATCTTGAGATCTTATCCCACCAAAATTTAATAGATCTTATCCTCAAAACCACTCAACCTCACAACCTCTTATCTTCACACAAATATCAAAACCTGAGATGGAGCAATTTAATCATTTTATGTGTTCTTGTGGAGCAGGAAATATTAATTAACATCACATAGAGAATATCTCATCCGACGACAATATTATTCTTGTCCTCTGTCAAAGGTGAACAATCATACATTTCTTATTTATGTAAATATACAAATAATTGGGATGTAAGCTCTTATAATTTTCTTATTATGTAACAGCCCAGAAAAGATAATGGATGCGGATATTTTATGTGGAAGGATGTATTTGACGAGTACTTACGAACAATCTCTGCACCAACAGAGTGCTCGAGCTGCCATGAAAAAGATCTTAGGATAAGGTTGTTGGAAACACAAAAACATGTGCTAGAGACAAAAGTAAAGTTGCTGGAGGCCAAACTTGAAATGGCAACGATTCCTGACGACCACGCATGTCAGTCGGATGCATTACTTCGTGAGCTGTTAGGTGACATGGAAAATCTTCGTATGTAGTAGTAGTAGTAGTAGTAGTAGTAGTTATTGTTGTTGTTGTTGTTGTTGTTGTTGTTGTTGTTGTTGTTGTTGTTGTTCTTGTTGTTTCTTGTTGTTGCTGATCAAAGTAGTAGTTGTTCTTGTAGTTGTTGTTGTTGATGTTGTAACCATAACATACCGACTCATCCGTTAAACGTCTAATGTGTAACCCTAACATACCGACTCATCCGTTGAACGTTTAATGTGTAACCATAACATACCGAATCATCCGTTGAACGTCTAATGTGTAACCATAACATACCGACTCATTCGTTGAACGTCTAATGCGTAACCATAACATATCGACTCATCCGTTGAACGTCTAATGTGTAACCATAACATACCGACTCATTCGTTGAACGTCTAATGTGTAACCATAACATATCGACTCATCCGTGAACGTCTAATGTCTAACCCTAACATACCGACTCATCCGTTGAACGTTTAATGTGTAACCATAACATACCAATCATCCGTGAACGTCTAATGTAACAATAACATAACGACTCATCCGTTGAACGTCTAATGTGTAACCATAACATACCGACTCATCCGTGAACGTCTAATGTAAACCATGACATACTGACTCATCCGCTTGAACGTCTAATGTGTAACCATAACATACTCATCCGTTGAACGTTTAATGTGTAACCATAACATACCGAATCATCCGTTGAACGTCTAAGGTGTAACCATAATATATCGACTCATCCGTTGAACGTCTAATGTGTAACCATAACATACCGACTCATTCGTTGAACGTCTAATGTGTAACCATAACATATCGACTCAACCGATGAACGTCTAGTGTAACCATAACATACCGACTCATTCGTTGAACGCCTAATGTGTAACCATAACATACCGACTCATCCGTTGAACGTCTAATGTAACCATAACATATCGACTCATTCGTTGAACGCCTAATGTGTAACCATAACATACCGACTCATCCGTTGAACGTCTAATGTGTAACCATAACATACCGACTCATTCGTTGAACGTCTAATGTGTAACCATAACATACCGACTCATCCGTTGAACGTCTAATGTGTAACCATAACATACCGACTCATCCGTTGAACGTCTAATGTGTAACCATAACATACCGACTCATTCGTTGAACGTCTAATGCGTAACCATAACATACCGACTCATCCGTTGAACGTCTAATGTGTAACCATAACATACCGACTCATTCGTTGAACGTCTAATGTGTAACCATAACATACCGACTCATCCGTTGAACGTCTAATGTGTAACCATAACATACCGACTCATTCGTTGAACGTCTAATGTATAACCATAACATACCGACTCATCAGTTGAACGTCTAATGTGTAACCATAACATACCGACTCATTCGTTGAACGTCTAATGTGTAACCATAACATACCGACTCATCCGTTGAACGTCTAATGTGTAACCATAACATACCGAATCATCCGTTGAACGTCTAATGTGTAACCATAACATACCGACTCATTCGTTGAACGTCCAATGCGTAACCATAACATATCGACTCATCCGTTGAACGTCTAATGTGTAACCATAACATACCGACTCATCCGTTGAACGTCTAATGTGTAACCATAACATACCTACTCATTCATTGAACGTCTAATGTGTAACCATAACATACCGACTCATCCGTTGAACGTTTAATGTGTAACCATAACATACCGACTCATCCGTTTCGTTAAACAATTTCTTAGAAACATATATTTCTTGTAGCATTGATTTTTTTTATCGCTAAAC
>OU343217.1:99736403-99746432 GCA_910596185.1 Chrysanthemum makinoi | reverse complement strand
AAGTAGGATCCACAAATCTCCAGCTATTGCTTCTTAAGATTTGCTTCATGAATAATATGTGTAAAGAAATCGCTTCTGATCTGCGGGCTAATTGGGTAGTTAATCTTCTCCATGCATGTGTGCCTTACATCTTCATGACGTAAACGTTCCATTATTAGGTTTGTTTAAGCTATTTGCTTGATCCAACTTCCCCTTTATTTCTAATCAATACAATTTTGCTATTAAAAAAGAAGAAGTTAAATGCTATTTTACTAATTACTCCGTAAAATAAAACGTATAACTGTATCACGCCATATGTAAATTATATTAGCTACTTAATTATGTTCATGTAAGTGATTATATCAACTCAGAATGTTTCCACTTTATACTTATAATAAATGTATACCTCTCAGCCCCATTATAAGTGTCGATGTTACTATTTTAATTTAATTAACCTAAAAAAACTATTCAATCCATTACACATAACTTAAGGGCTTGTTTGGTTCGCAGAATGTTTTTGACGGAATTGTAATCTGTTTAAAGAATTGTAATGTGAAGGAATGGAATGTTAGAAATTGAAATCCTTAGGATTTAAAATCTGACGGAATTGAAATCTGCAATCTTGGTAGCGTGTTTGGTTGGAAGAATGAAATGAGAAAAACAATTATATTAAAATATTTAAAATTTAATTTTAGTTTAAGATTAATAAACTAAATATTATTTAATAAATAAATTACTTATCAAATAATAATAATAATTTTTTAAATAATATTATATAAACTAATATATTAAATAAATAATTTTTTTATATAAAAGACAATTGTATTTTTTAAAGTATAAATTAAAAAAGTAAGCTATAAATAAATTATATTTAATTTAAAAAAAATATTTAAATATAATAATAATAATTTTTTTAAATAAATAATAATTTATATTCAATTTTAAATAAATAATAATTTTAGATCTTAATAACATAGTTGTTTATAAAAATAATAATAACAATAATAATTAAATGATCGTTTATAATAATAATAATAATAATAAAATAAATAAAAAATAATAAAAAAAATTTTAAAAATTATAATAAAAAATAAATAATAAAAATAAATAAATAATTAAATAATAAAATAAATAATAATAAAATAATAATAAAATAATAATAATAATAATAATATGCTTGATAATGATAAACGTAATATGAATTATTGGAATTGTAAGCAATCCTTACATTATAGCATGTGAAATATTGAATTATATATATATGAGGATTTTGAAGAATTTCATTCATTTAGTTTGATGACCACCAAGCCTTGTGAGAATGAAATTAATATTAAAAATTAAAATTTTTCAACCAGCTAGCGTTATGAAATGGAATTGGATTACAATTAATGTGTAGGATTAGCCAAGCCAAAGCAGTACCTAATATTCCAAATGACTGTTTTGACTACTTAATCTTATTAAATCTTTTAAGATTTCAAAGTTAATTTGCTACATTTATCTTTCGCTATGCAATAAATGCATCTACCATAATGTTATGAAGTTTTTTTGTTTGTGGACATATAAAGTGAGACGAAGTATATATACAAAAATTGGATACCTTAAGGTTTCAAAATAATGAAAACTCACGTGGAGGAGGATTATACCGAGTTATAAATAGCATAGATGAATGTATCGATCGTTGAATTAAATCCGTATTGAATCGTTTTAAAAATGGTTTGATTGATTGTCAATGGTTGATAATCTTAACGATCTCGAGTTATTTATAACTGAAGGATCTATCATAGGTGAAGATGTACATTATGTTGAACCTGAAAAGGTTCGATAATTGACAAAATATTTGATTGAATATTATTTTAAAGGCTATGATTGATATTGAATAATACATATTACAAAAAGCAATAAAGTAGGCTTCCTTGAATAGGTTGGCAATTATATCGATGTTGTTGCCATTAAAGATTATGTAAAAACGAATATTAGTGTCTCCAACTTGAGTTTCATTTAGGTAAAAATAAATAAATAAATAAATAAAATAAGAAAATATTTAGTTTCAATTTATACATATGATTTCACTACCACATTTTGAGTTTCCCGCCATCGTTTTCTTGCTGACAATTGTGTTGGGGAATCGCCATTAACGACAAAAATATATCCTCGTGGCAATTCCGTAGAAAAGTCAAATTTAAGTTGTTGAGAAGTTTTCCCGGCGATATGGCCGATTCAGCTTTTCCTTACTTTTCCCCGCGACATGTCGTAGAGGATTCATTATTTATTTAAAATTAAATTGAGTAGTGTTAATCTCTCTTAGCGTGACATGGGCAAGAGTTTCCCAGCGACATGTCGCCGGGGATAACTTGTTGGGCTTTAAGTTATGCAACTGGCCTTATGTTTTGAGATAACTGTTTTTATTGGACATTTTCCTGACATGTCGTAGGGAAAGTCTTTGACTCACGTTGACTTTAACAAAAACATGGCGCCAGAATTCCCACAAAAACATGGCGTCAAACTTCCCCAAAAAAGCTAGATCTGTTTTATATATCACCAAAATCTAGGATCTTTATCCTCAAACCACTCAATCTTGAGATCTTATCCACCAAATCTAATAGATCTTTATCATAAGGCTCGTACTCACGGCAACCTCTTATCTTGGACAAATTTCAAAACACGAGATGGACAATTTAATCCTTTTATGTGTTCTTGTGGGCGAGGAAATATTAAATTAAGAACATCATAGAGAATATTCATCTGGCGACAATATATTCTTGTCCTCTGTCAAAGGTGAACAATCATACATTTCTTATTTATGTAAATATACAAATAATTGGGTTGTAAGCTCTTATAATTTTTCTTATTATGTATGACCCGAGAAAAGATAATGGATCGCGGATATTTTTATGTGGAAGGATGTATTTGGCAGTACTACGAACAATCTGCACCAGCGAGTGCTCGGCTGCCATGAAAAAGATCTTAGGATAAGGTTGTTGGAAACACAAAAACATGTGCTAGAGACAAAAGTAAGGTTCTTTGGAGGCCAAACTTGAAATAACAGCGATTCCGGCGACCGCATGTCGGTCGGATGCATTACTTATTGGTACGTTAGGTGACATGAAAATCTTAGGTATGTAGTAGTAGTAGTAGTAGTAGTTATTGTTGTTGTTGCTGTTGTTGTTGTTGTTGTTGTTGTTGTTCTTGTTGTTGCTGATCAAAGTAGTAGTTGTTCTTGTAGTTGTTGTTGTTGATGTTGTAACCATAACATACAGACTCATCGTTAAGCGTCTAATGTACCATAACATAATAGACTCATCCGTTGAGCGTTTAATGTGTAACCATAACATACGAATCATCCGTTGAACGTCTAATGTGTAACCATAACATATCGACTCATTCGTTGAACGGCTAATGTGTAACCATAACATACCGACTCATCCGTTGAACGTTTAATGTGTAACCATAACATACCGAATCATAGTTGAGCGTCTAATGTGTAACCATAACATCTGACTCATTAGGTTGAGCGTCTAATGTGTAACCCTAACATATCGACTCATCCGTTGAACGTTTAATGTGTAACCATAACATACCGAATCATCCGTTGAACGTCTAATGTGTAACCATAACATACCGACTCATTCGTTGAGCGTCTAATGTGTAACCATAACATATCGACTCATCCGTTGAGCGTCTAATGTGTAACCATAACATACCGACTCATCCGTTGAACGTTTAATGTGTAACCATAACATCTTGAATCATCCGTTGAGCGTCTAATGTGTAACAATAACATCTTGACTCATTCGTTGAGCGTCTAATGTGTAACCATAACATACCGACTCTCATCGTTGAGCGTCTAATGTGTAACCATGATATCTGACTCATCCGTTGAACGTTTAATGTGTAACCATAACATACCGACTCATCCGTTGGACGTCTAATGTGTAACCATAACATACCGAATCATCCGTTGAATGTCTAATGTGTAACCATAACATATCGACTCATCCGTTGAACGTCTAATGTGTAACCATAACATACCGACTCATTGATGAGCGTCTAATGTGTAACCATAACATATCGACTCATCCGTTGAGCGTCTAATGTGTAACCATAACATATCGACTCATTAGTTGAACGCCTAATGTGTACAAGTAACATACCGCTCATCCGTTGAGCGTTTACAATAACCATAACATACGAATCATCGTTGAACGTCTAATGTGTAACCATAACATATCACCACTCATTAGTTGAGCGTCTAATGTGTGACCAAAACATACCGACTCATCCGTTGAACGTCTAATGTGTAACCATAACATACCGAATCATCCGTTGAACGTCTAATGTGTAACCATAACATACCGACTCATCCGTTGAACGTCTAATGTGTAACCATAACATACCGACTCATCCGTTGAACGTCTAATGTGGAACCATAACATACCGACTCATCCGTTGAACGTCTAATGTGTAACCATAACATACCGACTCATCCGTTGAACGTCTAATGTGTAACCATAACATACCGACTCATCAATTGAACGTCTAATGTGTAACCACACAACATACCGACTCATTGGTTGAGCGTCTAATGTGTAACCATAACATATCGACTCATGGTTGAGCGTCTAATGTGTAACCGCAACATACCGACTCATCCGGTGAGCGTCTAATGTGTAACCATAACATACCGACTCATCCGTTGAACGTCTAATGTGTAACCATAACATACCGACTCATTCGTTGAATGTCTAATGTGTAACCATAACATATCGACTCAACGGATGAACGTCTAGTGTAACCATAACATACCGACTCATCCGTTGAACGTCTAATGCGTAACCATAACATATCGACTCATCCGTTGAACATCTAATGTGTAACCATAACATACCGACTCATCCGTTGAACGTCTAATGTGTAACCTAACATACCGACTCATTCGTTGAACGTCTAATGTGTAACCATAACACATCGACTCATCCGTTGAACGTTTAATGTGTAACCATAACATACCGACTCATCCGTTGAACGTTTAATGTGTAACCATAACATACCGACTCATCCGTTTAGTTAAACAATTTCTTAGCAACATATATTTCTTGTAGCATTGATTTTTATAAGCTAAACATCAAGTTTAAGTTGAGTAAAAAAATATATTCTAGGTTTCCCGGTGACATGTATTTGGGATTCTTTGACCGTTGACTTTAAACCACCAAAAAGCTAACGGTCATGTTTTATATATCACAAAATCTACGGATCTTATCTCAAAACCACTCAACCTTGAGATCTTATCCCCAAAATCTAATAGATCTTATCCTCAAACCACTCAACCTCACAACCTCGTATCTTCACAAATTTCAAAACACGAGATGGAGCTATTTAATCCTTTTATGTGTTCTTGTGGAACAGGAAATATAAGATTAAAAACATCACATAGAGAATATTCATCACGGGCGACAATATTATTCATGTCCTCTGTCTAAGGTGAACAATCATACATTTCTTATTTATGTAAATATACAAATAAGCGGTTGTAAGCTCTTATAGTTTTCTTATTATGTAACAGCCCAGAAAAGATAATGGATGCGGATATTTTATGTGGAAGGATGTATTTGGTGGTACTTAAGAACAATCTCTTGCACCAACAGAGTGCTCAGTACGCCATGAAAAGATCTTAGGATAAGGTTAAGCTGGAAACACAAAAACATATCACGAGACAAAAGTAAGGTTCTTTGGAGGCCAAACTTGAAATAGCAGCGATTCGATGACCGCATGTCGGTCGGATGCATTATTCGTAATTTGTTAAGTGACATGGAAAATCTTCGTATCATGTAGTAGTAGTAGTAGTTGTTATTGTTGTTGTTTATTTATTGTTGTTGTTGTTGTTGGTGTTGTTGTTTGTTCTTATTTATTCTTTGATCAAAGTAGTAGTTGTTCTTGTAGTTGTTGTTGTTGATGTTGTAACCATAATATACCGACTCATCCGTTAAACGCCTAATGTGTAACCATAACATACCGACTCATCCGTTGAACGTTTAATGTGTAACCATAACATACCGAATCATCTGTTGAACGTCTAATGTGTAATCATAACATATCGACTCATTCGTTGAACGCCTAATGTGTAACCATAACATACCGACTCATCCGTTGAATATTTAATGTTTAACCATAACATACCGAATCATCCGTTGAACGTCTAATGTGTAACCATAACATACCGACTCATTCGTTGAGCGTCTAATGTGTAACCATAACATACCGACTCATCAGTTGAGCGTTTAATGTTTAACCATAACATCTGCGAATCATCGTTGAGCGTCTAATGTGTAACCATAACATACCGACTCATTCGTTGAGCGTTAGTGTGTAACCATAACATACCGACTCATCCTTTGAGCGTCTAATGTGTGTACCATAACATACCTCATCCTTTGAACGTCTAATGTGTAACCATAACATACCGACTCATTAGTTGAGCGTTTAATGTGTAACCATAACATACCGACTCATCGTTGAGCGTTTAATGTGTAACCATAACATCTGCGGCTCATTCGTTGAGCGTCTAATGTGTAACCATAACATACCGACTCATTAGTTGAACGTCTAATGTGTAACCATAACATACCGACTCATCCGTTGAACGTCTAATGTGAAACCATAAGATACCGACTCATCCGTTGAACGTCTAATGTGTAACCATTACATACCGACTCATCCGTTGAACGTCTAATGTGTAACCATAACATACCGACTCATCCGTTGAGCGTCTAATGTGTAACCATAACATACGAATCATCCGTTGAGCGTTTAATGTGTAACCATAACATACGAATCATCGTTGAGCGTCTAATGTGTAACCATAACATACCGACTCATCCGTTGAACGTCTAATGTGTAAACCATAACATACCGAGATCATCCGTTGAGCGTCTAATGTGTAACCATAACATACCGACTCATCCGTTGAACGTCTTATGTTTAACCATAACATATCCGAATCATCCGTTGATAATGTGTAACCATAACATACCGACTCATCCGTTGAGCGTCTAATGTGTAACCATAACATACCGAATCATCCGTTGAACGTCTAATGTGTAACCATAACATCCGAATCATCGTTGAGCGTCTAATGTGTAACCATAACATATGACTCATCCGTTGAGCGTCTAATGTTTAACCATATACCGACTCATCCGTTTTGAGCGTCTAATGTGTAACCATAACATACCGACTCATCCGTTGAGCGTCTAATGTGTAACCATAACATATCGACTCATCCGTTGAGCGTCTAATGTGTAACCATAACATACCAGACTCATCCGGTTGAGCGTCTAATGTGTAACCATAACATACCGACTCATCCGTTGAGCGTCTAATCGTAACCATAACATCTGACTCATCCGTTGAACATCTAATGTGTAACCATAACATACCTACTCATTGGTTGAGCGTCTAATGTGTAACCATAACATACGACTTATCCGTTGAACGTTTAATGTATAACCATAACATACCGACTCATCCGTTTCGTTAAACAATTTCTTAGCAACATATATTTCTTGTAGCATTGATTTTTTTAATCGCTAAACATCAAGTTTAAGTTGAGTAAAAAAATATATTCTAGGTTTCCCCGGCGACATGTGTTGAGGATTCTTCTAAATGGATTGACTTTAAACCACCAAAAAGCTAAGGACACATTTTATATATCACAAAAATCTACGGATCTTATCCTCAAAACCACTCAATCTTGAGATCTTATCCCACCAAAATCTAATAGATCTTATCCTCAAAACCACTCAACCTCACAACCTCTTATCTTCACACAAATTTAAAACACGAGATGGAGCAATTTAATCCTTTTATGTGTTCTTGTGGGCAGGAAATAAAAATTAAGAACATCACATAGATAATATTCATCACGGGCGACAATATTATTCATGTTCTCTGTCAAAGGTGAACAATCATACATTTCTTATTTATGTAAATATACAAATAATTGGGTTGTAAGCTCTTATAATTTTCTTATTATGTAACATTTCGGAAAAGATAATGGATCACGGATATTTTATGTGGAAGGATGTATTTGGCAGTACTTAGAACAATCTCACGCACCAGCGAGTGCTCATTTGCCATGAAAGATCTTAGGATAAGGTTCTTTGGAAACACAAAACATGTGCTAGAGACAAAAGTAAGGTTCTTTGGGCCAAAGCGGAAATAGCGATTCGATGACCGAGGCATGTCGGTCGGATGCATATACTTCGAGGCTGTTAGGTGACATGGAAAATCTTAGTGTAGTAGTAGTAGTATTAGTTGTTGTTGTTGTTGTTGTTGTTGTTGTTCTTGTTGTTGTTGTTGTTGTTGCTGATCAAAGTAGTAATTGTTCTTGTAGTTGTTGTTGTTGATGTTGTAACCATAACATACCCGACTCATCCGTTGAGCGTCTAATGTGTAACATAACATACCTACTCATTAGTTGAGCGTCTAATGTGTAACCATAACATATCGACTCATCCGTTGAAAGTCTAATGTGTAACCATAACATCGAAGCTCATCCGTTTAGTTAAACAATTTCTTAGACATATATTTCTTGTAGCATTGTTTTTATGCGTAAACATCAAGTTTCGTTGAGTAAAAAAATATATTCTATAGGTTTCCCAATGACATGTCGACTCATCCGTTGAACGTTTAATGTGTAACCATAACATACCGACTCATCCGTTGAACTTTTAATGTGTAACCATAACATACCGAATCATCCGTTGAACGTCTAATGTGTAACCATAACATATAGACTCATTCGTTGAGCCTAAATGTGTAACCATACTATACCGACTCATCCGTTGAACGTCTAATGTGTAACCATAACATACCGACTCATCCGTTGAACGTCTAATGTGTAACCATAACATACAGACTCATCCGTTGAACGTCTAATGTGTAACCATAACATACCGACTCATCCGTTGAACGTCTAATGTGTAACCAACACATACCGACTCATCCGTTGAACGTCTAATGTGTAACCATAACATACCGACTCATTCTTGAACTTCTAATGTGTAACCATACCATCCAGAGCTCATCCGTTGAGCGTTTGTTATTGTAACCATAACATACGAATCATCGGTTGAGCGTCTAATGTGTAACCATAACATCTGGACTCATTAGTTGAGCGTCATCTAATGTGTAACCATAACATATTGACACATCCGTTGAACGTCTAATGTGTAACCATAACATACCGACTCATCCGTTGAGCGTCTAATGTGTAACCATAACATACCGACTCATCCGTTGAGCGTCTAATGTGTAACCATAACATATCGACTCATCCGTTGAGCGTCTAATGTGTAACCATAACATACCGACTCTCATCCGTTGAACGTCATTGTGTAACCATAACATATCGACTCATTGGTTGAGCGTCTAATGTGTAACCATAACATACCGACTCATCCGTTGAGCGTCAATGTGTAACCATAACATCTTAGAATCATCCGTTGAGCGTTTAATGTGTAACCATAACATACGAATCATCCGTTGAGCGTCTAATGTGTAACCATAACATACGAGATCATCCGTTGAGCGTCTAATGTGTAACCATAACATACCGAATCATCCGTTGAGCGTCTAATGTGTAACCATAACATACCGACTCATCCGTTGAACGTCTAATGTGGAACCATAACATACCGACTCATCCGTTGAACGTCTAATGTGTAACCCTAACATACCGACTCATTAGTTGAGCGTCTAATGTATGCTTAGTAACATATCGACTCATCCGTTGAGCGTCTAATGTGTAACCATAACATATCGACTCATCCGTTGAGCGTCTAATGTGTAACCATAACATCCGAACTATGGTTGAACGTCTAATGTCTTACCATAACACATCGACTCATCCGTTGAACGTCTAATGTGTAACCATAACATAGCGACTCATCCGTTGAACGTCTAATGTGTAACCATAACATACCGACTCATTCGTTGAACGTCTAATGCGTAACCATAACATATCGACTCATCCGTTGAACATCTAATGTGTAA
>OU343217.1:99652969-99736303 GCA_910596185.1 Chrysanthemum makinoi | reverse complement strand
CCATAACATACCGACTCATCCGTTGAACGTCTAATGTGTAACCTTAACATACCTACTCATTCGTTGAACGTCTAATGTGTAACCATAACAAACCGACTCATCCGTTGAACGTTTAATGTGTAACCATAACATACCGACTCATCCGTTGAACGTTTAATGTGTAACCATAACATCTGCCGACTCATCGTTTAGTTAAACAATTTCTTAGCAACATATATTTCTTGTAGCATTGTTTTTTTTTATCACTAAACATCAAGTTTATTGAGTAAAAAAATATATTCTAGGTTTCCCGACATGTGACTCATCCGTTGAATGTCTAATGTGTAACCATAACATACCGACTCATCCGTTGAACGTTTAATGTGTAACCATAACATACGGATCATCCGTTGAGCGTCTAATGTAACCATAACATATCGACTCATTAGTTGAGCGCTAATGTGTAACCATAATATACCGACTCATCGTTGAGCGTTTAATGTGTAACCATAACATACCGAATCATCCGTTGAACTTCTAATGTGTAACCATAACATACCGACTCATAGTTTAAGCGTCTAATGTATAACAATAACATATCGACTCATCTGTTGAACGTCTAACGTGTAACCATAACATACCGACTCATCCGTTGAACGTCTAATGTGTAACCATAACATACCGACTCATTCTTGAACTTCAATATTGTAACAACCTGTACCAACTGATAGTTGAGCGTTTGTGTGTAACCATAACATCTAGAATCATCCGTTGAACGTCTAATGTGTAACCATAACATACCGACTCATTCGTTGAGCGTCTAATGTGTAACCATAACATACCGACTCATCGTTGAGCGTCTAAATGTGTAACCATAACATACCATCCGTTGAACGTCTAATGTGTAACCATAACATACCGACTCATCCGTTGAGCGTCTAATGTGTAACCATAACATACCGACTCATTCGTTGAGCGTCTAATGTGTAACCATAACATATCGACTCATCCGTTGAGCGTCTAATGTGTAACCATAACATACCGACTCATCCGTTGAACGTCTAATGTGTAACCATAACATACCGACTCATCCGTTGAACGTCTAATGTGTAACCATAACATACCGACTCATCCGTTGAACGTCTAATGTGTAACCATAACATACCGATCATTCGTTGAACGTCTAATGTGTAACCATAACATACCGACTCATCCGTTGAACGTCTAATGTGTAACCATAACATACCGAATCATCCGTTGAACGTCTAATGTGTAACCATAACATACCGACTCATCCGTTGAACGTCTAATGTGTAACCATAACATACCGACTCATCCGTTGAACGTCTAATGTGTAACCATAACATACCGACTCATCCGTTGAGCGTCTAATGTGTAACCATAACATACCGACTCATTCGTTGGAGCGTCTAATGTGTAACCCGTAACATATCGACTCATCCGTTGAGCGTCTAATGTGTAACCATAACATACCGACTCATCCGTTGAACGTCTAATGTGTAACCATAACATACCGACTCATCCGTTGAACGTCTAATGTGTAACCATAACATACAGACTCATCCGTTGAACGTCTAACGTGTAACCATAACATAGCGACTCATCCGTTGAACGTCTAATGTGTAACCATAACATACCGACTCATCCGTTGAACGTCTAATGCGTAACCATAACATATCGACTCATCGGATTTGAACATCTAATGTGTAACCATCATACAGAACTCATCCGTTGAGCGTCTAATGTGTAACCATAACATACCGACTCATCCGTTGAACGTCTAATGTGTAACCATAACAAACCTACTCATCCGTTGAACGACTAATGTGTAACCATAACATACCGACTCATCCGTTGAACGTTTAATGTGTAACCATAACATACCGACTCATCCGTTTCGTTAAACAATTTCTTAGAAACATATATTTCTTGTAGCATTGATTTTTTTTATCGCTAAACATCAAGTTTCGTTGAGTTAAAAAATATATTCTAGGTTTCCCCAGCGACATGTCGCTGGGGATTCTTTTGACTTCGTTGACTTTAAACCACCAAAAAGCTAACATCATGTTTATATATCACAAAATCTACGGATCTTATACTCAAAACCACTCAACCTTGAGATCTTATCCCACCAAAATCTAATAGATCTTATCCTCAAAACCACTCAACCTCACAACCTCGTATCTTCACACAAATTTCAAAACACGAGATGGAGCTATTTAATCCTTTTATGTGTTCTTGTGGAGCGGGAAATATAAAATTAAGAACATCACATAGAGAATATTCATCGGGCGACAATATTATTCATGCCCTCTGTCAAAGGTGAACAATCATACATTTCTTATTTATGTAAATATACAAATAATTGGGTTGTAAGCTCTTATAATTTTCTTATTATGTAACCGAAAAGATAATGGATCTTGGATATTTTTATGTGGAAGGATGTATTTGACGAGTACTTAAGAACAATCTACGCACCAACAGTGCTCGGTGCCATGAAAAGATCTTAGGATAAGGTTGCTGGAAACACAAAACATATGCAAGAGACAAAGTAAGGTTCTTTGGAGGCCAACTTGAAATAACAGCGATTCGATGACCCGCATGTCGGTCGGATGCATTACCGTGAGCATTAAGTGACATGGAAAATCTTAGTATACATTAGTAGTAGTAGTAGTAGTAGTAGTAGTAGTAGTAGTAGTAGTAGTTATTGTTATTGTTGTTGTTGTTGTTGTTGTTGTTGTTGTTGGTGTTGTTGTTGTTCTTGTTGTTCTTTGATCAAAGTAGTAGTTGTTCTTGTAGTTGTTGTTGTTGATGTTGTAACCATAATATACCGACTCATCCGTTAAACGCCTAATGTGTAACCATAACATACCGACTCATCCGTTGAACGTTTAATGTGTAACCATAACATACGAATCATCTGTTGAGCGTCTAATGTGTAATCATAACATATCGACTCATTAGTTGAGCGCCTAATGTGTAACCATAACATACCGACTCATCGTTGAATATTTAATGTTTAACCATAACATCCGAATCATCCGTTGAACGTCTAATGTGTAACCATAACATACCGACTCATTCGTTGAGCGTCTAATGTGTAACCATAACATACCGACTCATCCGTTGAACGTTTAATGTTTAACCATAACATATCGAATCATCGTTGAGCGTCTAATGTGTAACCATAACATACCGACTCATCGATTTGAGCGTCTAGTGTGTAACCATAACATACCGACTCATCCGTTGAACATCTAATGTGTAACCATAACATACCGACTCATCCTTTGAGCGTCAATGTGTAACCATAACATATCGACTCATCCGTTGAGCGTCTAATGTGTAACCATAACATACCGACTCATCCGTTGAGCGTTTAATGTGTAACCATAACATACCGACTCATCCGTTGAACGTCTAATGTGTAACCATAACATACCGACTCATTGGTTGAACGTCTAATGTGTAACCATAACATACCGACTCATCCGTTGAACGTCTAATGTGAAACCATAAGATACGACACATCCGTTGAACGTCCAATGTGTAACCATAACATACCGACTCATCCGTTGAGCGTCTAATGTGTAACCATAACATACCGACTCATCCGTTGAGCGTCTAATGTGTAACCATAACATACCGAATCATCCGTTGAACGTTTAATGTGTAACCATAACATACGGAATCATCCATTTGAGCGTCTAATGTGTGACCATAACATACCGACTCATTCGTTGAACGTCTAATGTGTAACCATAACATACCGAATCATCCGTTGAGCGTCTAATGTGTAACCATAACATACCGACTCATCCGTTGAACGTCTAATGTGTAACCATAACATATCGAATCATCCGTTGAACGTCTAATGTGTAACATAACATACCGACTCATCCGTTGAACGTCTAATGTGTAACCATAACATATCGACTCATCCGTTGAACGTCTAATGTGTAACCATAACATATCGAATCATCCGTTGAATGTCTAATGTATACCCATAACATATCGACTCATCCGTTGAACGTCAAATGTGTAACCATAACATCCCGACTCATCCGTTGAACGTCTAATGTGTAACCATAACATACCGACTCATTCGTTGAACGTCTAATGTGTAACCATAACATATCGACTCATCCGTTGAACGTCTAATGTGTAACCATAACATACCGACTCATCCGTTGAACGTCTAATGTGTAACCATAACATACCGACTCATTCGTTGAACGTCTAATGCGTAACCATAACATACCGACTCATCCGTTGAACATCTAATGTGTAACCATAACATACCTACTCATTCGTTGAACGTCTAATGTGTAACCATAACATACCGACTTATCCGTTGAACGTTTAATGTATAACCATAACATACCGACTCATCCGTTTCGTTAAACAATTTCTTAGCAACATATATTTCTTGTAGCATTGATTTTTAATCGTAGCTAAACATCAAGTTTAGTTGAGTAAAAATATATTCTAGGATTTCCCAGCGACATGTCATTTGAGAGGATTCTTAAATTAGGTTGACTTTAAAACCACCAAAAAGCTACTTGAGACCTGTTTTATATATCACAAAATCTACGGATCTTATCCTTAAAACCACTCAATCTTGAGATCTTATCACCAAATCTAATAGATCTTATCCTCAAAATCACTCAACCTCACAACCTCTTATCTTCACACAAATTTAAAACACGAGATGGAGCAATTTAATCCTTTTATGTGTTCTTGTGGGCGAGGAAATAAAAAGTAGAACATCACATAGAGATTATTCATCTGGACGACAATATTATTCATGTCCTCTGTCAAAGGTGAACAATCCTACATTTCTTATTTATGTAAATATACAAATAATTGGGTTGTAATCTCTTATAATTTTCTTATTATTATGTAACATTCGGAAAGATAATGGATCACGGATATTTTATGTGGAAGGATGTATTTGGCAGTACTTAAGAACAATCTCTGCACCAACAGGTGCTCAGTGCCATGAAAAGATCTTCCTAGGATAAGGTTCTTTGGAAACACAAAACATATGCTGAGACAAAGTAAAGGTTCTTTGGAGTTGGCCAGAAATAGCAACGATTCACGATGACCGGGCATGTCGGTCGGATGCATACTTCATGAGCTATTTAGGTGACATAGAAAATCTTCGTATGTAGTAGTAGTAGTAGTAGTAGTTATTGTTGTTGTTGTTGTTGTTGTTGTTGTTGTTGTTGTTGATGTTGTTGTTGTTGTTGCTGATCAAAGTAGTAATTGTTCTTGTAGTTGTTGTTGTTGATGTTGTAACCATAACATACCGACTCATCCGTTGAACGTCTAATGTGTAAACATAACATACCTACTCATTCGTTGAGCGTCTAAATGTGTAACCATAACTACCGACTCATCCGTTGAGCGTTTAATGTGTAACATAACATACCGACTCATCAGTTTAGTTAAACAATTTCTTAGCAACATATATTTCTTGTAGCATTGTTTTACTTCGTAAACACTCAAGTTTACGTTGAGTAAAAATATATTCTAGGTTTCAATGACATGTCGACTCATCCGTTGAACGTTTAATGTGTAACCATAACATACCGACTCATCCGTTGAACTTTTAATGTGTAACCATAACATACCGAATCATCCGTTGAACGTCTAATGTTTAACAATAACATATCGACTCATTCGTTGAACGCCTAATGTGTAACCATAATATACCGACTCATCCGTTGAACGTTTAATGTGTAACCATAACATACCGAATCATCCGTTGAACTTCTAATGTGTAACCATAACATACCGACTCATTCGTTGAACGTCTAATGTGTAACCATAACATATCGACTCATCCGTTGAGCGTCAACGTGTAACCATAACATACGACTCATCCTTTGAGCGTCTGGCGTAACCATAACATACCGACTCATTCTTGAACGTCTAATGTGTAACCATACCATCCGACTCATCCGTTGAGCGTTTAATGTGTAACCATAACATACCGACTCATCCGTTGAGCGTCTAATGTGTAACCATAACATACCGACTCATCCGTTGAGCGTCTAATGTGTAACCATAACATACCGACTCATCCGTTGAACGTCTAATGTGTAACCATAACATATTGACACATCCGTTGAACGTCTAATGTGTAACCATAACATACCGACTCATCCGTTGAACGTCTAATGTGTAACCATAACATACCGACTCATTCGTTGAACGTCTAATGTGTAACCATAACATATCGACTCATCAGTTGAACGTCTAATGTGTAACCATAACATACCGACTCATCCGTTGAGCGTCGTATGTAACCATAACATACCGACTCATTCGTTGAGCGTCTAATGTGTAACCATAACATACCGACTCATCCGTTGAACGTCTAATGTGTAACCATAACATACGAATCATCCGTTTAGCGTTTAATGTGTAACCATAACATATCGACTCATCCGTTGAACGCCTAATGTGTAACCATAACATACGAATCATCAGTTTTGAACGTCTAATGTTTAACCATAACATACCGAATCATCCGTTGAACGTCTAATGTGTAACCATAACATACCGACTCATCCGTTGAACGTCTAATGTGTAACCATAACATACCGACTCATCCGTTGAACGTCTAATGTGTATCCATTACATACCCACTCATTCGTTGAACGTCTAATGTGTAACCATAACATACCGACTCATCCATTGAACGTTTAATGTGTAACCATAACATACCGAATCATCCGTTGAACGTCTAATGTGTAACCATAACATACCGGCTCATTCGTTGAACGTCTAATGTGTAACCGTAACATATCGACTCATCCGTTGAACGTCTAATGTGTAACCGTAACATACCGACTCATCCGTTGAACGTCTAATGTGTAACCATAACATACCGACTCATTCGTTGAACCTCTAATGTGTAACCAAAATATACCGACTCATCCGTTGAACGTTTAATGTGTAACCATAACATACCGACTCATCCGTTGAACGTCTAATGTGTAACCATAACATACCGAATCATCCGTTGAACGTCTAATGTGTAACCATAATATACTGACTCATTCGTTGAACGTCTAATGTGTAACCATAACATACCGACTCATCCGTTGAACGTCTAATGTGTAACCATAACATACCGACTCATCCGTTAAACGTCTAATGTGTAACCATAACATACCGACTCATCCGTTGAACGTCTAATGTGTAACCATAACATACCGAATCATCCGTTGAACGTCTAATGTGTAACCATAACATACCGACTCATCCGTTGAACGTCTGATGTGTAACCATAACATACCGACTCATCCGTTGAACGTCTAATGTGTAACCATAACATACCGACCCATCCGTTGAACGTCTAATGTGTAACCATAACATACCGACTCATCCGTTGAACGTCTAATGTGTAACCATAACATACCGACTCATCCGTTGAACGTCTAATGTGTAACCATAACATACCGACTTATCCGTTGAACGTCTAATGTGTAACCATAACATAGACTCATTAGTTGAACGTCTAATGTGTAACCATAACATACCGACTCATCCGTTGAACGTCTAATGTGTAACCATAACATCCCGACTCATCCGTTGAACGTCTAATGTGTAACCATAACATACCGACTCAACGGATGAACGTCTAATGTGTAACCATAACATACCGACTCGTCCGTTGAACGTCTAATGTGTAACCATAACATACCGACTCATCCGTTGAACGTTTAATGTGTAACCATAACATACCGAATCATCCGTTGAACGTCTAATGTGTAACCATAACATACGAATCATCTACGTTGAGCGTCTAATGTGTAACCATAACATACCGACTCATTCGTTGAGCGTCTAATGTGTAACCATAACATACCGAATCATCCGTTGAACGTCTAATGTGTAACCATAACATACCGACTCATCGGTTGAACGTCTAATGTGTAACCATAACATATCGAATCATGGATTGAGCGTCTAATGTGTGACCATAACATACCGACTCATTCGTTGAACGTCTAATGTGTAACCATAACATACCGAATCATCCGTTGAGCGTACAATGTGTAACCATAACATATCGAATCATCCGTTGAATGTCTAATGTGTAACCATAACATATCGACTCATCCGTTGAGCGTCTAATGTGTAACCATAACATACCGACTCATCCGTTGAACGTATAATGTGTAACCATAACATATCGACTCATCTGTTGAACGTCTAATGTGTAACCATAACATCGACTCATCCGATTGAGCGTAATGTGTAACCATACATACCGAGGCTTTCGTTTGAGCGTCTAATGTAACCATAACATACCGACTCATCCGTTGAGCGTCTAATCGTAACCATAACATACCGACTCATTCGTTGAACGTCTAATGTGTAACCATAACATACCTACTCATTAGATTTGAGCGTCTAATGTGTAACCATAACAAACCGACTCATCGGATTGAGCGTTTAATGTGTAACCATAACATACCGACTCATCCGTTTCATTAAACAATTTATTAGCAACATATATTTCTTGTAGCATTGATTTTTTTATGGCTAAACATCAAGTTTAAGTTGAGTAAAAAATATATTCTAGGTTTTCCCGGCGACTTGTATTTGAGATTCTTTAAGTGAATTGACTTTAAACCACCAAAAGCTATGAGACATGTTTATATATCACAAAATCTACGGATCTTATCCTCGAAACCCTTTCGATCTTGAGATCTTATCACCCAAATCTAATAGATCTTATCCTCAAAACCACTCAACCTCACAACCTCTTATCTTCACTCAAATTTAAAACACGAGATGGAGCAATTTAATCCTTTATGTATTCTTGTGGGCGGAAATATAAAATTAAGAAACATCATAGATAATATTTCACGGGCGACAATATTATTCATGTCCTCTGTAATTGAACAATCATACATTTCTTATTTATGTAAATATACAAATAATTGGGTTCTAAGCTCTTATAATTTTCTTATTATGTAACATTTCGAGAAAAATAATGGATCTTGGATATTTTATGTGGAAGGATGTATTTGGCGAATACTTAAGAACAATCTACGCACCAACGAGTCTTTCATTTTGCCATGAAAAAGATCTTAGGATAAGGTTCTTTGGAAACACAAAAACATGTGCTTTAGAGACAAAAGTAAGGTTCTTTGGAAGGCCGGAAATGGCTAGCGATTCATGACGGTATGGGTCGGATGCATTACTTAGGTGAGAACGTTAGGTGACATGGAAAATCTTCGTATGTAGTAGTAGTAGTAGTAGTAGTTATTGTTGTTGTTGTTGTTGTTGTTGTTGTTGCTGATCAAAGTAGTAATTGTTCTTGTAGTTGTTGTTGTTGATGTTGTAACCATAACATACCGACTCATCCGTTGAACGTCTAATGTGTAAACATAACATACCTACTCATTCGTTGAACGTATAATGTGTAACCATAACATACCGACTCATCCGTTGAACGTTTAATGTGTAACCATAACATACCGACTCATCCGATTTGGTTAAACAATTTCTTAGCAACATATATTTCTTGTAGCATTGTTTTTTTTTATCGCTAAACATCAAGTTTCGTTGAGTAAAAAAATATATTCTAGGTTTCCCCAGCGACATGTCGACTCATCCGTTGAACGTTTAATGTGTAACCATAACATACCGACTCATCCGTTGAACGTTTAATGTGTAACCATAACATACAAATCATCCGTTGAACTTTTAAAGTGTAACCATAACATACGAATCATCCGTTGAGCGTCTAATGTGTAACCATAACATATCGACTCATTAGATTTGAGCGCTAATGTGTAACCATAACATACGACTCATCCGGTTGAGCGTTTAATGTGTAACCATAACATACCGAATCATCCGTTGAACTTCTAATGTGTAACCATAACATACCGACTCATCCGTTGAACGTCTAATGTGTAACCATAACATACCGACTCATCCGTTGAACGTCTAATGTGTAACCATAACATACGACTCATCCTTTGAGCGTCTAATGTGTAACCATAACATACCGACTCATTAGTTGAGCGTCTAATGTGTAACCATACCATCTAGACTCATCCGTTGAGCGTTTAATGTGTAACCATAACATACGAATCATCCGTTGAGCACGTCTAATGTGTAACCATAACATACCGACTCATTAGGTTGAGCGTCTAATGTGTAACCATAACATACCGACTCATCCGTTGAGCGTCTAATGTGTAACCATAACATACCGACTCATCCGTTGAGCGTCTAATGTGTAACCATAACATACCGACTCATTCGTAGAACGTCTAATGTGTAACCATAACATATCGACTCATCCGTTGAACGTCTAATGTGTAACCATAACATACCGACTCATCCGTTGAGCGTCATTGTGTAACCATAACATACCGACTCATTCGTTGAGCGTCTAATGTGTAACCATAACATACCGACTCATCCGTTGAACGTCTAATGTGTAACCATAACATACGAATCATCCGTTGAGCGTTTAATGTGTAACCATAACATACCGACTCATCCGTTGAGCGTCTAATGTGTAACCATAACATACCGAATCATCAGTTGAGCGTTATAATGTGTAACCATAACATAACGACTCATCCGTTGAACGTCCAATGTGTAACCATAACATACCGACTCATCCGTTGAGCGTCTAATGTGTAACCATAATATCAGACTCATCCGTTGAAAATCTAATGTGTAACCATAACATACCGACTCATCCGTTGAACGTCTAATGTGTAACCATAACATACAGACTCATCCGTTGAACGTTTAATGTGTAACCATAACATACCGACTCATCCGTTGAGCGTCTAATGTGTAACCATAACATACGGCTTATTAGGTTGAGCGTCTAATGTGTAACCGTAACATATCGACTCATCCGTTGAACGCCTAATGCAAATCGCGAATACAACACTCATCCGCTGAACGTCTAATGTGTAACCATAACATAACACTCATTCGTTGAACCTCTAATGTGTAACCAAAATATACCGAATACTCATCCATGAACGCTTAATGTGTAACCATTACATACCAAATCACCGCTGAACGCCTAATGTGTAACCATAATATACCCAACTCATTCGCTGAACGCTCTAATGTGTAACCACAACATCACTCATCCGCCAAGGAACGTCTAATGTGTCACCCTAACATACCGACTCATCCGTTGAACGTCTAATGTGTAACCATAACATACCGACTCATCCGTTGAACGTCTAATGTGTAACCATAACATACCGAATCATCCGTTGAACGACTAATGTGTAACCATAACATACCGACTCATTCGCTGAACGCCCATGCGTAACCATAACATACCACTCATCCGCGGAACGCCTAATGTGTGACCATAACATACCGACTCATCCGTTGAACGTTTAATGTGTAACCATAACATACCACTTATCCGCTGAACGCCTAATGCGAAATTCATAACATACCAACTCATTCGCTGAACGCCTAATGTGTAACCATAACATATCGACTATCGCTGAACGCCTAATGTGTAACCATAACATATCGCATCATCCGCTGAACGCCTAACGTGTATTCATAACATACCACTCATCCCGCTGAACGCCTAACGTTTAACCATAACATACCACTCATTCGCTGAACGCCTAATGTGTAACCATAACATACCACTCATCCGCTGAACGCTTAATGTGTAACCATAACATACCGAATCATCCGCTGAACGCCTAATGTGTAACCATAACATACCCGACTCATTCGCTGAACGCCTAATGTGTAACCATAACATATCGACTCATCCGCTGAACGCCTAACGTGTAAACCATAACATACCACTCATCCGCGAACGCCTAATGTGTAACCATAACATACCAACTCATTGCTGAACGCCTAATATGTAACCAAAACATACCACTCATCCGCTGAACGCTTAATGTGTAACCATAACATACCGTAATCATCCGCTGAACGCCTAATGTGTAACCATAAACATTACCACTCATTCGCCAAACGCCTAATGTGTAACCGTAACATACCGACTCATCCGTTGAACGTTTAATGTGTAACCATAACATACCACTCATCCGCTGAACGCCTAATGTGTAAACCATAACATACCACTCATCCAAGGAACGCTTAATGTGTAACCATAACATACCGAATCATCCGCCAACGCCTAATGTGTAACCATAACATATCGACTCATCCGCTGAACGCCTAATGTAACCATAACATACCGACTCATTCGCTGAACGCCTAATGTGTAACCATAACATAACACTCATCCGTTGAACGCTTCCATGTAACTGATGAGTGTGTAAATACTCATCATTTTTGGTTAAATCTGAACTGTAGAACCTTTAAAAATGCTCAGAAATGCATCAAAATACTGAAAATATCTCAAAATTGCATTTTATATGTTTCAGATGCAAAATGTTTAAAATCAGATGAAAATGAGCTAAATTTGCATAATGGCGCTTCTACCCCAAGTTTCTAAAGTTGTTAGAAATAGTCCCCAGCACTTATTTCAAAATAAAAATCACCAAAGGTCCTTTTAAAATCATAACTTGTCATAATTAGTCCTTGGGTGAAAAATGTCAAAAGTTTTGAGAAATTACAAGTTTGGTCCTTCAAGTTTCAAAGCCACAAGTTTGGTCCTTGGAATATTGGAGATTGTCAAGTTTAGCGTGGATTATAATTTCGAATGTACATTATTGGTCCCCTGGAAATCGACTTGGCGGTTTGGTCCCTAAGCTACCTATTGGATTAAATCTTAATCCCAACCCAAATATACGATCCAACCAATCCAAAGCCCAATTTTGGAACCAAACCCATACCCTTGAACCATGACCCCCCATCAAACCCGTTACCTAACCCGTTAAAAATAAAAACCCGCCCCTCAAAATCCTATCTTCTTCACCCACTTCACCCAAGCCGGATACTCCCATCCTTCGGTACTCTCACTACCCATGTTCCCTCCACCAACAACATCCAAAAATCATTTAATGCTTCCCACTTTCCTTGTACTCAACCCCCAACGGCAAAACCAATTTGGCCAAAAATCGAATCAATGGCCAATATTACTTCAACTCATCCAATGGCTAAAAGGAGTAGAAATGATTTGCTCAGTCAAGTGGGAAGCATTTTGCATATAAATAGAGGGAAGAAGAAGAGAAAGAAAAGATCTTAGTTTTAAATTTCCTGTATGTCGGTTTTTCATTAAATTATCTCAATTAGTGTTTTAAAATGTAATGTTAAGCTCTATTATATTAAACCTAAGCTACTTAGTCATTGTAACTCATTTTCAAGTGTTAATTCAAGGTTCATTTAAGTTTCATGTTTTCATACCTCTGTTAAGAAATTGAGTTTCAAGCTCTTATACTCAAAGCTCCAAGTAGCTTTATTTCGATTCAAATAAGCTTATTTAAGCCGCATTTATAGCTTTGGTAAGCTTAAAATTGATTCAGTTCAATCAAAATTGGTGTTTGGTCAATGAAAGTCAAACTGTGAAGACATTTTGTTGTAGGGCATAAAATGGTTATTGGTTGTTGCGAGTGGTTTTGGATTGGGTTTGGTATAAAATAGTAAAAATGTTTGGTTTGGTATAAATAATAAAATTTGGACTCATGTGAGTAACTTTAAGTATCAATTCAATTCGTCTTGATGCATTAATCTATTAACATTAACTGCTGTTTTATACTTGTTGTTTATGCATTTGTTAGCTTTGATTTAGTTGGTAGAACATGTTTGAATTCTGTCAATGGATTAGATATTAAAAATAGAGTAGATTGCATTTAAGCTCCTTAAAGCGGTGTTTGGAATTAACCGCTGTCATTTGTAGTTTTCAAGCTTCTGTGGATAAAGTCATTATGGGTCTCATTTATATATATTTCATTCATATCAGCTTCTTAGTTTGTGCGACCATTTTAACTCTAAGTCAAAATTGCATGAGGACTGATCTTGTGTTCATTGCATTTTGAGTTAATAGGCCAAATTCTGTATTTAGGTTTATAATACATAGATATAGCTTGCATTAGTTTCATTTCATCATAAAACATCATATTGGTTGGCAAATTAAGATCAAAGTTCATTAAAGTCAAAATTGCAAAAGCTGTCAAAAAGTAAAAGCAGGTTGAAATCTCGGTTGTACCCATCTTGGGTGATTTTTCATAGCTTCATTATTGGAGCAAATTCAGTGAAACCTTGGGATATTCTAGTTAAGCTGGTCTAGTTTTGAGAAACTATTTTTGGAAATTTTTTGTAAATCTTTATAAGCTCCAAATGAGCTTGTCAATTTGGTCAAAATCCTCATGCATGACTCGATTAATCGGTGTCGCATTGTGTTAAAGGCTTGTCACAAGCTCATCGAGCTTATCTAGGTCTGAAATTTGGTTTAGAGATAGTTAAACCGTGAGCTCGAGGTCTTCGGTTTTGCTTTTCACATTAGCTTATTAAATAAGCTTGTGCTTAAGCTACAAATTAGCTAGAAAACCTATTTTTGGCACTTAATCTTTAAAACATCAAATCTGTGTAGTTTGCATTTCAGTAGTATAGACTAGTTGATATTAGTTGCATTTGAGTAGTTTTAACATATTATAGCTTCTGTGATAGATTGGTGCTTTCGGTTTGTAGCCTTTGCTTATTCAAGTCTTTATTTATAAGCACTTGTGATGCTGATTTCATATTCTTACACATAAGCCACTGTCTTTATATTTTTCCTAGATTCATAATATTATTTTAGAATTTTCTTGAATTTTTCGATTTTTCTAACTTTGTTTGCTATTTTCTTCATTTAAAAGCAGCTTTTAGGCTTATTTAATTAGCTTTTAATACAATTAATTGAGAAAAGTTAAAAATAATTTTTAAATTTTTCTAGGTTAAGATAAATTTAAAAAGTCAAAAAAATATTTTTCCAGATTTTTCATAGTCTAAATTGTAATTTTTAGCAATTTAATTAGTTTTAAATAGTTTTTAATTCATAGAAAATAGAAAAATAATCAGAAAAATACAAAATTAGTTTTGAAAATTCTATTTAGTTATTTTAGATTTTTCCAAGTCATAATTTTATTTTTCTAGCTTTATTTAATATTTTCTTGTATTTTAGGGTATTATTGAATAAGTAAAAATAGTTTTTAATTAATAATAATTAGATAAATAGTAATAAAAATAATTTTCTTTTTCTATAAATTTTCTCTTATCATTAGGTTTGTAAAAATGTCATTTTTATATTTTTAGGATTAATATTGCTTTAGTTTCACATTTTCTTTTGTACGTTACGTAGTTTTTAATTCAAATTTATAAAAGAAAACTCAAAAACATTAGATTTTAAAAATAGTGATAGCGTTTATTTAATATAATTTATCTTTTTAATTTTCTTTAATTTGCATTTAAGCCCCTGTAATTTATAAACTTTTTCTTTAGGTTTAATCAATCACAATCCTTTTCCGTTCAAATTCTCTCGATCACTATTCGTTTGATTATTCTGCATGTACTCTGTTTGGACATATGACACAGGGAAACACTATACTCTCCCGATCTTCATTGCATTGGTGTCCGAACATGCGAAGTTTATTACGGTTAGCCATTCACAAGTGGCTAGCTTGGTGATAAAACTTGGCCGGTTTGCCACCAATCAATCTATCCTGCTTATACCCTCTGGACTCATTCTTGAAACGCCTAATGTGTACCCCTAACATACCGACTCATCCGTTGAACGTCTAATGTGTAACCATAACATACCGAATCATCCGTTGAACGTCTAATGTGTAACCATAACATACCGACTCATCCGTTGAACGTCTAATGTGTAACCATAACATACCGACTCATCCGTTGAACGTCTAATGTGTAACCATAACATACTTGACTCATCCGCTTGAGCGTCTAATGTGTAACCATAACATACCGACTTATGCGTTGAACGTCTAATGTGTACCCATAACATACCGACTCATCCGTTGAACGTCTAATGTGTAACCATAACATACCGACTCATCCGTTGAACGTCTAATGTGTAACCATAACATACCGACTCATCCGTTGAACGTCTAATGTGTAACCATAACATACCGACTCATTAAGTTGAGCGTCTAATGTGTAACCATAACATATCGACTCATCCGTTGAGCGTCTAATGTGTAACCATAACATACCGACTCATCCGTTGAACGTCTAATGTGTAACCATAACATACCAACTCATTCGTTGAACGTCTAATATGTAACCAAAACATGACTCATCCGCTTGAACGCTTTAATGTGTAACCATAACATACCGACTCATCCGTTGAATGTCTAATGTGTAACCATAACATACTTGACTCATTAAGTCAAACGTCTAATGTGTAAACATAACATATCGACTCATCCGTTGAACGTCTAATGTGTAACCATAACATCTTGATGACTCATCCGTTGAATTTCTAATGTGTAACCATAACATACCGACTCATCCGTTGAACGTTTAATGTGTAACCATAACATACCGAATCATCATTTGAGCGTCTAATGTGTAACCATAACATACCGAATCATCCGTTGAACATCTAATGTGTAACCATAACATACCGACTCATTCGTTGAACGTCTAATGTGTAACCATAACATACCGACTCATCCGTTGAACGTCTAATGTGTAACTGATGAGTGTGTAAATACTCATCATTTTTGGTTAAATCTGAACTGTAGAACCTTTAAAAATGCTCAGAAATGCATCAAAATACTGAAAATATCTCAAAATTGCTTTTTATATGTTTCAGATGCAAAATGTTTAAAATCAGATGAAAAATGAGCTAAATTTGCATAATTGGCGCTTTAAAGTCCCAGTTTCTAAAGTTGTCGAGAAATAGTCCCTGAAAGCACTTATTTCAAAAGAAAAGTCACCAAAGGTTCTTTTAAAATCATAACTTGTCATAATTAGTCCTTTGGTGAAAAATGTCAAAAGTTTTGAGAAATTACAAGTTTGGTCCTTCAAGTTTCAAAACTGACAAGTTTGGTCCTTGGAATATTGGAGATTGTCAAGTTTAGCCCGTGGATTATAATTTCAGAATGTACATTATTGGTCCCTGGAAAATCAGACTTGGCAGTTTTGGTCCCTAAGCTACCTATTGGATTAAATCTTAATCCCAACCCAAAATATACCCAACCAATCCAAAGCCCAATCCAGCTGGCCCAAACCCATACCCTTTTGAACCATGACCCCATCCAAACCCGTTACCCTAACCCACGTTAAAAAAAATAAAACCCGCCCCTCCAAAATCCTATCTTCTTCACCCACTTCACAGCCCAGATACTCCCATCCTTCCAGCTATCTCTCACCACACCATGTTCCCTCCACCTCAACAACATCCAAAAATCATTTAATGCTTCCCTTTCCCTTGTACTCAACCCCCCACTGGCAAAAACCAATTTGGTAAGCCAAAAATTGAATCAATGGCCAATATTACTTCAACTCATCCAATGGCTAAAAGGAGTAGTGGGATTTGCTCGGAGAGTCAAGTGGGAAGCATTTTGCATATAAATAGAGGAAGAAAGAAAGAAAGTGGACTTAGTTTTAAATTTCCTTGTTTTTCATTAAATTATCTCAATTAGTGTTTTAAAATGTAATCTTAAGCTCTATTGTATTAAACCTAAGCTACTTAGTCATTGTAACTCATTTTCAAGTGTTAATTAAAGGTTCATTTAAGTTTCATGTTTTCATACCTACTTGTTAAGAAATTAGGTTTCAAGCTCTTATACTCAAAGCTCCAAGTAGCTTTATTTCAGATTCAAATAAGCTTATTTAAGCCGCTTTATAGCTTTTGGTAAGCTTAAAATTCGATTTCAATCAAAATTGGTGTTTGGTCAATGAAAGTCAAGTGAAGACATTTTGGTTAGCGGCATGGAAATGGTTATTGGTTGTTGCGCTTGAATTTTTGGTTTTGGATTTGGTTTGGTATAAAATTTGCATAATAAAATTTGGACTCATGCGAGTAACTTTAAGTATCAATTCCATTAAATGGCCTTGGTGCATTAATCTATTAACATTAATCTGTTGTTTATACTTGTTGTTTATGCATTTGTTAGCTTTGATTTAGTTGGTAGAACATGTTTGAATTATCAATGGATTAGATATTAAAAATAGAGTAGATTGCATTTAAGCTCCTTAAAATGTTTGGAATTAAGCGGCTGTCATTTGTAGTTTTCAAGCTTCTCTTTGGATAAAGTCATTATGGCTGGTCTCATTTATATATATTTCATTCATATCGGTTCTTAGTTTGCGACCATTTTAACTCTAAGTCAAAATTGCATGAGGGTGATCTTGTGTTCATCATTTTTGAGTTAATAGGCCGATTACGTATTTAGGTTTATAATACATAGATATAGCTTGCATTAGTTTCATTTCATCATAAAACATCATATTCAGTTGGCAAATTAAGATCAAAGTTCATTAAAGTCAAAATTGCAAAACCGCATCAAAGTAAAAAAACAGTTGAAAATCTCAGTTTGTACCCATCTTGGGTGATTTTTCATAGCTTCATTATTGGAGCAAATTCAGTGAAACCTTGGGATATTCTAGTTAAGCTGGTCTAGTTTTGAGAAACTATTTTTGGAAAATTTTTGTAAATCTTTATAAGCTCCAAATGAGCTTGTCAATTTGGTCCAAAATCCTAAACTCGGTGAATCTTAATACCGAGTGTGCACGCAGTGTTGTAAAGCTTGTCACAAGCTCATCGAGCTTATCTAGGTCTGAAATTTGGTTTAGAGATAGTTAAACCGGTGAGCTCGAGGTCTTGGCTTTGCTTTTCACATTAGCTTATTAAATAAGCTTGTGCTTAAGCTACAAATTAGCTAGAAAACCTATTTTTGGCACTTAATCTTTAAAACATCAAATCATGTAGTTTGCATTTCATGAGTATAGACTAGTTGATATTAGTTGCATTTGAGTAGTTTTAACATATTATAGCTACGTGATAGATGGTGCTCGGTTTGTAGCCTTTGGCTTATTCAAGTGCTTATTTATAAGCACTTGTAGCTCACAGATTCATATTCTTACACATAAGCCACTGTCTTTATATTTTTCCTAGATTCATAATATTATTTTAGAATTTTCTTGAATTTTTCAGATTTTTCTAACATGTTTGCTATTTTTCTTCATTTAAAAGCAGTTTTAGGCTTATTTAATTAGCTTTTAATACAATTAATTCGAAAAGTTTAAAAAATAAGTTTTCAATTTTTATAGGTTAAGATAAATATAAAAGTCAAAAAAATATTTTTCCAGATTTTTCATAGTCTAAATTGTAATTTTTAGCAATTTAATTAGTTTTAAATAGTTTTTAATTCATAGAAAATAGAAAATAATCAGAAAAATACAAAATTAGTTTTGAAAATTCTCTTTAGTTATTTTAGATTTTTCCAAGTCATAATTTTATTTTTCTAGCTTTATTTCATATTTTCTTGTATTTTAGGTATTATTGAATAAGTAAAATAGTTTTAATTAATAATAATTAGATAAATAGTAATAAAAATAATTTTATTTTTCTATAAATTTTCTCTTATCATTAGGTTTGTAAAAATGTCATTTTTATATTTTTAGGATTAATATTGCTTCAGTTTCACATTTTCTTTTGTACGTTACGTAGTTTTTAATTCAAATTTATAAAAGAAAACTCAAAAACATTAGATTTTAAAAATAGTGATAGCGGTTATTTAATATAATTTATCTTTTTAATTTTCTTTAATTTGCATTTAAGCCCCTGTAATTTATAAACTTTTTCTTTAGGTTTAATCAATCACAATCCTTTTCCGTTCAAATTCTCTCGATCACTATTCGTTTGATTATTCTCATACGCTCGCTGGGACATAACGACACAGGGAAACACTATACTCTCGATCTTCATTGCATTGGTGTCCGAGTCGTTTGAAGTTTATTACGGTTAGCCATTCACAAGTGGCTAGCTTGTGATAAAACTTGGCGGTTTGCCACCAATCAAATTTTGGCGCCTTCTAGCAGTTTGTGCTAATTATCCTACGCTTAGCAGATTAGTGATTTGAATATTCACTCCTTGTTCATACAATCCATCTATATCTATATATATATATTTTCTTATAAAAAATCCAAAAACCCAAAAACATCCAAAAGCGTATAAAACACAAAAATATTTTTCTTTTGTTTCTATATATATATCAAAGATAAAAATACAAAAAGATTTGTCGTTTTCTTTGTTTAATAATAACAACATAAAAATTACCACATAAACCAAGGTGTACTACCTAAGCGGGTACGACCATAATCAGTTCCCGAACCAAAGATTAAAACTTGCCTTTGTGTCCTTGTGAGTGGTGTACCTTTTTTCAAAGAAGCCATTCATCTTGTGATTATTGGTTTAAGTTCACTGTTGTTTTGCCTCGATATTGTTTTAATTGCATTTGTTGTTATATCTACTTTTCAAAACCATAAAACTCAAAAAGATTCTTCTTACCCCATTTTCATAATTCCGCTTCCTTAACTCGAGATCTCTTAGAGTTAACTCTAGTGTATCTTGCTTCTTCTAGATCCTGTAAGCCCATTTTCGTGAGCTTGTCAAGATTCCAAGAAGCGTGTCCGTAGACTTTACTTGCTCCCATCATCGGTCGGATCCGAGATCCGTCTTTGCTTCTACTTCCGCTATCATGGCGGAAGAACGTCCCTATGTGTGAGCTTCTCCAGGAACCCATCGGCGGGTATGGAGATGCTATTGTTATCCGAAATTGTGGTGAAAATTTTGAACTCAAAACCGATTCTTTGAATCTTGTAACCTCAAGTCAATTCTATGGTTTTGATAGGGATGATCCTCATGCTCATATTCGATGGTTTAACAAGATTGCATCTACCATCAAATACAAGAATGTCCCTACAGATGTCTTTGTCAAGCTTCTTCGTTCCCATTTTCCCTTGAGGGCAAGCCCGATTTGGCTTGAAAACAACCCCTAAATCAATGAAACATGGGAAGACCTGATGAAGAAATTTGTGAACGAGTTTTATCCACCTTCCAAAACCACGAGTCTTAAAAATGAAATCATCAAGTTCACACAAAAGTTTGATGAACCCTTGATGAATCGTGGGATCGTTTTTAAGGAGTTCAAGAAATGTCCTCACCATGGTTTCTACGAGTTGATGCAACTCGATACTTTCTATAATGGAGTGAGTCAATCTGATCAAGATTCTCTCAATTCCTCATTGGAGGAAATTTCTTGGCAAAGCAAAAAGCTTTAGCGATCATCGAAAACAAGTCTAAAGTCCGCACTGCACGAAGCAAACCGGTTGTTTCCCAAGTCGTGTTGGTCCTTCTTCTTCATCGCCAGTGAGTCAATCTAGCACCGATGCTAAGATTGACAAACTCACGGAAGCAATTCAAGCTTTGGTTCTCTCAACCAAAAGAAGTTTCTTTTCACAAACTTCACCTCCTGCTGAAGTTAAGAAAGTGGAAGTCTGTGTTACTTGCGGTGGCCCCATGCCTACATAGCTGTATGGCCACCGATGGTAACCCTTTGAAGCAAACGCTGGGCGGATTTCCAATTCAGAGGCAACCAATATCGTGCTCTATGGACCCAGAACCACCGCAACCACCACTGGACCACCCGGTTTCAACAAAAAAAACCGTAATCAAAACCAGAATAGAATGAACCAAGGTTTTCAAAACCAAGGTAATTTTAGTCAAAATAACGGTTTTCAAAATCAAAATCAAAATTTCCAAAAACCAAGGAAATTTCAATAGAAACCAAGGTCAGGGGAATTTCAACCCAGGGTATTTTCATGGCAATAATCAAGGAAATTTTCAAAATCAAGGCCCTAATCCAAACAATAGAGGCCAGAATTTTCCTACACAAACTCAAGCCATTGTTCCAACTGGACCATCATCTGCTGAGTTGTTGAAGCAATTCATGAAATCCCAAGAGGAAATGAACAGGTTGTTGGTTAGCGGATTTTCGACATTAAGAAGTCTTTAAATGATCGACCCGGGCTCGAGAAAACTTAGAGCAACACGATCGCTAACCCGAGGAAGATGCAAAGGCGATCACAACCGAAGTGGTGCTTAGTATGATGGAACCGCTATTCCTACTACCTCTTCTTCTTCTCTCCCGAAGGTAGTGGAAAGTGAACTTGAGGCAACAAAGGACAAGGAACTTCCTACTAATAACGGAGGTACGGCAATGTCCATCCTCAAGTTGTCCCAAAACCAAAGACCAAACACGAGGTTGTTTTTGAACCTCAGGTTGACAACCCCAAATCCAAATCTTCTATTCCTTACCCATCACGTTTGAATGAGCAAAAGCTCCGCGAAAAAGCCAGTCATCAAATGGAAAAATTCTTTCAAATTTTCCAAGAACTACATTTTGACATAAGCTTTGCGGATGCTATCATCGCGATGCCCAAGTTTGCATCACCTCTCAAACACATGTTAAGCAACAAGGAAAAGCTGTTTGAAATGGCTAAACTCCTTTGAGCGAGAGCCGGGTCTGTTAAAGAAGCTTCCCGAGGCGGGAGATCTGGAAAATTTCTTCTTCCTTGTGTTTTCCGGGAATGATTGAATGCTTTGCCCTTGCCCTTTGATCTTGGTGCAAGCATCAATCGATGCCTTATTCATGATGGAAGAAACTTTCTCTTCCGAACTTGTTCCTACCTACATGACTCTTGAGCTTGCAGATCGTTCTATATCGCGTCCTCTTGGCATCGCCGAGGATGTATTCGTGAAAGTGGGAAAGTTCCATTTTCCAGCTGACTTTGTGGTTGTTGATTTCGATGCGATCCTGGGTTCCCCTCATTGTTGGACGAGGATTCACGAGAACGGTCGTGCTCTCATTGATGTATTTGAGCAAGAAATCACGTTACGTGTGGGTAATGAAGTCGCTACCTTTAACCTTGATCAAACTTCGAGGTACTCCTCAAATTATGATGATGAATCGGTTAATCGAATCGATTTAATTGATATTGCTTCGAGGAGTACTCTGAGTTTCTTGGTTATCATCATAATTCTGTGAGTGGGGATTCCACCACATCTTCTCAACCAATCATTGCCGACTCTTTCCCCTCTCTCACTCCGTTTGAGGGAGGTGACTTCTTTCTGGAAGAGATCGATGACTTTCTTGCTAATGATGAATCAATTCGTAGGAATTGATGGTGTTTATGATTCGGAGATATCCTTTATCTCGAGCAATTTTAAATGAAGATCCATTACCTTCACTCCTCGAAGAGATCACGATTGAGGAAATCAAATCAGCACAAACATCTCTGAAGAATTTCCGAGGTTGAACTTAAGGACCTACCTCCTCATCTCGGGTATGCATTCTTGGAGGGTGATGATAAATTACCCGTCATAATTGCTAAAGACTTAACGAGGAGGAGAAAGCGCTCTCATAAAGGTCTTGAAGTCACACAAGCAAGCAATTGTTTGGAAACTCTCCGACATTAAGGGTATCAACCCCGAGTTTTGTACTCACAAAATCTTAATGGAGGATGACTTCAAACCAGCAGTCAACATCGAGAGAAGGGTGAATCCTAAGATTCATGAGGTTATCAAACAAGAGGTTCTCAAACTTCTTGATGCTGGTTTAATTTACCCTATCTCTGATAGTCCTTGGTTAGCCCAATTCAACGTGGTTCCAAAAAGGGTGGCATTCTGTTGTCACAAATGAAGAAAACGAGTTAATTCCAACTCGATTGGTCACGGGATGGCGTGTGTGTATTGACTATCGCAAGTTAAACGAAGCCACCGGTAAAGACCATTTTCCTCTACCCTTCATGGATCAGATGCTTGAGAGATTAGCAGGAAACGAATACTATTGTTTCCTAGATGGTTTCTCGGAGTATTTTCAGATCCCCATTGATCCACAGGATCAAGAAAAGACCACATTCACCGGCCCATACGGAACTTTTGCCTCTGAGGCGTATGCCTTTTGGCTTATGTAATGCTCCTGGCACGTTCCAACGATGTATGATGGCAATTTTCCACGACATGATCGGGGAAACAATGGAGGTGTTTATGGATGACTTCTCGGTCATTGGGGACTCATTTCAAACATGTCTCCCATTTAGATAAAATGCTAAACGATGTGAAGCACCAATCTTTGTCTAAAATGGGAGAAGAGCCACTTTATGGTCAAAGAAGGCATAGTCCTTGGCCATAAGATTTCCAAAAGCGGGATTGAGGTAGATAGAGCAAAAGTTGATGTTATTGCCAAATTGCCTCATCCTACTACCGTCAAAGGTATTAGGAGTTTCTAGGTCATGCCGGGTTTTATCGTAGATTCATACAAGATTTTTCTAAAATCGCCCGGCCTATGACCCATCTTCTTGAAAAGATGCTCCTTTTATCTTCTCACCTGAGTGCATCGAAGCTTTTGAAACATTAAAGAAAAGCTTACGGAAGCACCCATTCTAGTTGCCCCGGTAGGATTTACCCTTTGAGCTCATGTGCGATGCAAGTGATTTTGCAATCAGTGCGGTCTTGGGGCAACGCAAAACCAAGCATTTTCAGCCTATCCACTACGAGTAAGACTATGATGAAGCTCAGCCCATTACACCACTACAAAGAAAGAATTATTAGCTGTGGTGTATGCGTTTGAGAAATTTCGGCCATACCTTATATTGACCAAATGCGTGGTGTATACGGATCACTCGGCTCTCAAATATCTCTTTGCAAAACAAGATGCAAAGCGAGATTGCTCCGGTGGGTTCTCCTCCTGCAAGAATTTGATATCATTATACGTGATAAAAAAGGAGCTGAGCACATTTCGGCATCATCTGTCCGCTAGAAAACCCTCACCAGGATGTGTTTGAGAAAAAGGAAATAAATGAAACATTTCCTCTCGAAACACTCAATGTGGTTTCTTTTCGGGGAGACTCTTCTACCCCATGGTTTGTTGACTTTGCAAATTACCATGCGGGTAACTTTGTGGTGAAAGGGATGTCGTCCCAACAGAAAAACAAATTCTTTAAAGATGTAAACATTACTTACGGGACGACCCTACTTATTCAAAATTTGGCGGATCAAGTCATCGAGGCGATGTGTATGGTCGGAAGCCAATGACATTCTCAAGGCTTGCCATTCGGACCTACCGGGGACATCATAGCCCCAACTACACCGCCAAGAAGGTGTTTGATTCCGATTCTATTATTGGCCCACGATTTACAAGGATGCCCAAATTTGTCAAAACCACATGGCGCTTGTCAATGTCACGGAAATATCTCACAAAGGAATGAAATGCCGCAAAACGCCATTCAAGTGTGTGAGATTTTTGATATCTGGGGCATTGACTTTATGGGGCCATTTCCTTCATCTCGAGGAAACAAATACATACTCATGGCCGTTGACTATTTGTCAAAATGGGTTGAAGCTAAGGCTTTGCCTACCAACGATGCCCGAGTTGTTGTGAAATTCTTAAAATCTCTTTTGGCTAGGTTTGGAACTCCACGAGCTATAATCGATGATCGTGGTACGCATTTCTGCAATGACCATTTTGATAGAGTCATGCAAAAGTATGGTGTAACTCACCGTCTCTCTACTGCGTACCACCCCCAAACAAGTGGGCAAGTGGAAGTTTCCAACCGAGGGATTAAAAGGATTCGGAGAGGACAGATGGCTTAAAAGCGCCTCTTGGTCGGATAAGCTAGATGGCACTACGGGCCTTCCGTACAGCTTATAAAACACCCATTGGGTGTACTCCATACAAGCTTGTATACGGAAGGCATGTCATGCGGGTTGAGCTTGAGCACAAGGCATCTTGGGCCTTGAAACATGCCAACTTCGATATTGATGGTGATCACCGAAAATTTCAAATGAATGAATTAAATGAACTCCGTGATCAAGCATACGAGAACTCTTTGATCTACAAACAAAAGACAAAGAAGATTCATGACTCTAAAATCAAGAACCGCGTTTTCAGCGTGGGTGATCGAATCCTTCTTTTCAACTCAAGATTGAAGATTTCTCGAAAATTAAAATCCCCTGGTCCGACCATTTACCATCACTAAAGTATTTTCTTATGGAACCATTGAGTTATCTCAACCCGATGGTCCAAACTTTAAAGTGAATGGTCATCGGTTGAAGCATTATTTTGGAGAGGACATTCCTCCCGTGGTTGTCCCGGATCTACAAACTTTCCCCATGAACCAATGAATGCGGGATCGAGTCAAGCTAGCGACTCGGGAATCAAAAACAGTAGCATGCCATATGGGTTTCACCCATATTTCTGACTTCTTTCTACTTTCTACCACCCTAGTGTGGGGAGTTGCCCATTGTATATATAAGTTTATCCAAAAAAAAATTTAATAATGGCCGTAGTATTTCCCTTTCACGTTCTATGTTTCGGCATAACCGCGGTACTTTGAATATTGAGGGCAATATTCATTTCTAGTGTGGGGGGAATTCTCACGAATTTTATCATGTAATTATACCTAATTCCTCCATTTTGGCCAAATTTTTTTGGAGTAAGTGTTTTTCACTTACTCGATTATGGTTATCAACCGTCGCCATGTCTAATAAAAAAAGGATTGGCTAATCCGGGAGCAAACGGCTCTTGGTAAAGATATCTCAAATCCGTTGGCGGCTTGCAATTTGCCCAAAATTGTATGGTGTTCAGCTCACCATATCTTTAATTAGTGAAGAGTTGGCTAGTCCGCAAGTTTATGGCTTGTGGTAAAGGCAGTGGAAAACCATAATTGGTAATCAACTCACCAAAGATAGTATATATTATCTAAGAGTTGGCTAGTCCGAAGCAAAGCGGCTTACGGTAAAGACAAGTCAAATCCGTTGGCGGTGGTTTGCTCAAAATCACATGGTTATCGGTGTACCATAGTTCTTACTTGAACGAAACATTTGGCTACTCCATAAGTAATGGCTTTTGGTAAAGAGATTCAAATCCATTAAGTTTTCTCAAAAGATTGCTAGGGACTAGCAATAGTTTAGTGTGGGGATTGATGAGTGTGTAAATACTCATCATTTTTGATTAAATCTGACTAGAACATTTAAAAATGCTCAGAAATGCATCAAAATACTGAAAATATCTCAAAATTGCATTTTATATGTTTCTGATGCAAAATGTTTAAAATCGGATGAAAATGAGCTAAATTTGCATAATTGGCGCTTTCAGTCCCCAAGTTTCAAAAGTTGTCAGAAATAGTCCCTGAGCACTTATTTCAAAAGAAAAATCACCAAAGGTTCTTTTAAAATTATAACTTGTCATAATTAGTCCTTTGGTGAAAAATGTCAAAAGTTTTGAGAAATTACAAGTTTGGTCCTTCAAGTTTCAAAACTGACAAGTTTGGTCCTTGGAATATTGGAGATTGTCAAGTTTAGCCCGTGGATTATAATTTCTGAATGTACATTATTGGTCCCTGGAAAATCAGACTTGGCAGTTTTGGTCCCAATCCAAAGCCCAATCCAGCTGGCCCAAACCCATACCCTTTTGAACCATGACCCCATCCAAACCCGTTACCCTAACCCACGTTAAAAAAAATAAAACCCGCCCCTCCAAAATCCTATCTTCTTCACCCACTTCACCTGCAAACCCAGATACTCCCATCCTTCCAGCTATCTCTCACCACACCATGTTCCCTCCACCTCAACAACATCCAAAAATCATTTAATGCTTCCCTTTCCCTTGTACTCAACCCCCCACTGGCAAAAACCAATTTGGCGCCAAAAAATCGAATCAATGGCCAATATTACTTCAACTCATCCAATGGCTAAAAGGAGTAGTGGGATTTGCTCAGAAGTCAAGTGGGAAGCATTTTGCATATAAATAGAGGAAGAAGAAAGAAGAAAGGGCAGTACTTAGTTTTAAATTTCCTTGTTTTTCATTAAATTATCTCAATTAGTGTTTTAAAATGTAATCTTAAGCTCTATTGTATTAAACCTAAGCTACTTAGTCATTGTAACTCATTTTCAAGTGTTAATTAAAGGTTCATTTAAGTTTCATGTTTTCATACCTACTGTTAAGAAATTCAGTTTCAAGCTCTTATACTCAAAGCTCCAAGTAGCTTTATTTCGATTCAAATAAGCTTATTTAAGCTATTTATAGCTTTTGGTAAGCTTAAAAATTCAGTTTCAATCAAAATTGGTGTTTGGTCAATGAAAGTCAAACTGCGGAAGACATTTTGGTTAAGCGTGAAAATGGTTATTGGTTGTTGCAAAGCTGGTTTTGGATTGGGTTTGGTATAAAATAGTAATGTTTGGTTTGGTATAAGTTTGCATAATAAGCTGGACTCATGTGAGTAACTTTAAGTATCAATTCCAATTCTGTCTTGATGCATTAATCTATTAACATTAATCTGTTGTTTATACTTGTTGTTTATGCATTTGTTAGCTTTGATTTAGTTGGTAGAACATGTTTGAATTATCAATGGATTAGATATTAAAAATAGAGTAGATTGCATTTAAGCTCCTTAAAACAGTGTTTGGAATTAACTGTCATTTGTAGTTTTCAAGCTTCTCTGTGGATAAAGTCATTATGGCTGGTCTCATTTATATATATTTCATTCATATCAGTTCTTAGTTTGCAGCCATTTTAACTCTAAGTCAAAATTGCATGAGGACTGATCTTGTGTTCATTGCATTTTGAGTTAATAGGCCAGATTCTGTATTTAGGTTTATAATACATAGATATAGCTTGCATTAGTTTCATTTCATCATAAAACATCATATTCAGTTGGCAAATTAAGATCAAAGTTCATTAAAGTCAAAATTGCAAAACTGTCAAAAGTCAAAAACATTTGAAAATCTTAGTTTGCACCCATCTTGGGTGATTTTTCATAGCTTCATTATTGGAGCAAATTCAGTGAAACCTTGGGATATTCTAGTTAAGCTGGTCTAGTTTTGAGAAACTATTTTTGGAAAATTTTTGTAAATCTTTATAAGCTCCAAATGAGCTTGTCAATTTGGTCCAAAATCCCCGTGCTTGACTCGGTGAATACGAGGTGTGCACAGTGTTGTGCAAAGCGTGTGGAAGCTCATGAGCTTATCTAGGTCTGATATTTGGTTTAGAGATAGTTAAACTGGTGAGCTCGAGGTCTTCAGTTTTGCTTTTCACATTAGCTTATTAAATAAGCTTGTGCTTAAGCTACAAATTAGCTAGAAAACCTATTTTTGGCACTTAATCTTTAAAACATCAAATCTGTGTAGTTTGCATTTCAGTAGTATAGACTAGTTGATATTAGTTGCATTTGAGTAGTTTTAACATATTATAGCTTCTGTGATAGATTGGTGCTCAGTTTGTAGCCTTTGGCTTATTCCAAGTGCTTATTTATAAGCACTTGTGACTGCAGTTTCATATTCTTACACATAAGCCACTGTTTTTATATTTTTCCTAGATTCATAATATTATTTTAGAATTTTCTTGAATTTTTCAGATTTTTCTAGCACTGTTTGCTATTTTTCTTCATTTAAAACAGTTTTTAGGCTTATTTAATTAGCTTTTAATACAATTAATTCAGAAAAGTTTAAAAAAAATAAGTTTTCAATTTTCCTAGGTTAAGATAAATATAAAAAGTCAAAAAAATATTTTTCCAGATTTTTCATAGTCTAAATTGTAATTTTTAGCAATTTAATTAGTTTTAAATAGTTTTTAATTCATAGAAAATAGAAAAATAATCAGAAAAATACAAAATTAGTTTTGAAAATTCTCTTTAGTTATTTTAGATTTTTCCAAGTCATAATTTTATTTTTCTAGCTTTATTTCATATTTTCTTGTATTTTAGGGTATTATTGAATAAGTAAAAATAGTTTTTAATTAATAATAATTAGATAAATAGTAATAAAAATAATTTTATTTTTCTATAAATTTTCTCTTATCATTAGGTTTGTAAAAATGTCATTTTTATATTTTTAGGATTAATATTGCTTTAGTTTCACATTTTCTTTTGTACGTTACGTAGTTTTTAATTCAAATTTATAAAAGAAAACTCAAAAACATTAGATTTTAAAAATAGTGATAGCGTTTATTTAATATAATTTATCTTTTTAATTTTCTTTAATTTGCATTTAAGCCCCTGTAATTTATAAACTTTTTCTTTAGGTTTAATCAATCACAATCCTTTTCCGTTCAAATTCTCTCGATCACTATTCGTTTGATTATTCTCGCACAGCTCGTTGGGACATAACGACCTGGGGAAACACTATACTCTCCTGATCTTCATTGCATTGGTGTCTGAGCTGTCTGAAGTTTATTACGGTTAGCCATTCACAAGTGGCTAGCTTGTGTGATAAAACTTGACGGTTTGCCACCAATCAGTAACCATAACATACCGACTCATTCGTTGAACGTCTAATGTGTAACCATAACATACCGACTCATCCGTTGAAACCGAATCATCCGTTGAACGTCTAATGTGTAACCATAACATACCGACTCATTCGCTGAACGTCTAATGTGTAACCATAACATACCAATCATCCGGTTGAACGCCTAATGTATAACCATAACATACCGACTCATCCGTTGAACGTCTAATGTGTAACCATAACATACCGACTTATGCGTTGAACGTCTAATGTGTAACCATAACATATCGACTCATCCGTTGAACGTCTAATGTGTAACCATAACATACCGACTCATCCGTTGAACGTATAATGTGTAACCATAACATACTGACTCATTCGTTGAACGTCTAATGTGTAACCATAACATACCGACTCATCCGTTGAATGTTTAATGTGTAACCATAACATACCGAATCATCCGTTGAACGTCTAATGTGTAACCATAACATACCGACTCATTCGTTGAACGTCTAATGTGTAACCATAACATACCGACTCATCCGTTGAACGTCTAATGTGTAACCATAACATACCGACTCATCCGTTGAACGTCTAATGTGTAACCATAACATACCTACTCATTCGTTGAACGTTTAATGTGTAACCATAACATACCGACTCATCCGTTTCGTTAAACAATTTCTTAGCAACATATATTTCTTGTAGCATTGATTTTTTTTATCGCTAAACATCAAGTTTCGTTGAGTAAAAAAATATATTCTAGGTTTCCCCAGCGACATGTCGCTGGGGATTCTTTTGACTTCGTTGACTTTAACGTAACAACATAATGTAATTAATTTTAACGAAAAAAAAATTAAATTGATATTCCCCGTGACATGTACGCCGGGGATTTCCCACCCACCAAAATTTTTCGTTATCGCGCCAATTACGCTAAACGACAAAATATATATATTTCCCAGCGACATGTCGCCGGGGAAAAAATTTTATCATAAAGTAGATCTGGATATCTTCTTCACTGCAGAAAACGAAAAAAAAACTTATCCTCCTTTGGCGATTTTTGCAGCAATTCGAGCACATCCACCATCACACGACCGCATCCACCATCACCACCACCGCATCCACCATCACCACCACCACCCGTTACACGGTTTGTTTTACAAATTTTAAATGTTATTCAACTATATTAGTTAATTATATTATGATTTTTGCAGATTATTATTGTTGTAAGTTGTTAATTAGAAAAGTTAAGTTATTTTTTTTTTGGTTTTGGCAGTAAGTGACGAGGAGCAAGAAGGAGCACGAGCGAGGTATGTAATAATTTTTTCTCCTTTTGGTATCCGGGTGACATGTCATTTGGGTAATGTTTATTGTTTAAATTTTGTTAGTTTATAGTTATTATTAGTTGAATTGCCTTGAAATGTGTTCGTTTATAATTATAATAATTAGTTGTTTAAATTTTGTTAGTTTATAGTTATTATTTGTTGATATGAGCCGTTTGAACCCTTTAAGAATGTTTTAGGATTTTAGTGATTAATTTTGGAAAATCCCCGTCTAAAATTAATCATCCTATAGAAGCCCTCATCAATGTTGATGATGATGGTGTTGAGAAATTTTATTCTAGTGAAGAAGAAGATTGATCTTGAGTTGTAACTTGTAAAATACACTTATATATTTGAATGAATGAATGAAATTGTTGTGGATTGTTTAAATGTGTATATTTATTTGGATGTGTATGTATTTGGATGTGTGCATGCTTATATTATTTTGTTCACGAATTTCTATATCTTATGCTAATTGTACTTGTACAGATGTCGACAGATGTTGCACGGTCCCACGGCGGTGACGGTGGCGGTGAGGATCGTCCCCCTCCGGATCAGCGTACCCACCGGTTCTTTGGCAAGGGCTTCATTAACCGAGGTAAGAATTTCTGGATTATTGTAATACAAGCATAAATTTGATACATATATTGAACTTGCTTGCCTTGAATTTTTATGAATTTATCACTAACTTGATTTTGCAGGCAAGGTAAATGAAAGCCCAATTTGGGCGGGGGAGCGTGCAGGATGAATACCGCGACAAGACCCGGAACCTTTCGCTGAAGGCAATCGCAGAAGAAAAAGGTCCCGTCTCGATCAATTTTGATGTGGGTGACAAACAAACCCTAAACCCTCTCGGCCCCATGCGGCTCACGGTCTAACTACATCGGGAGGCGTTAGGAGTGTCGCTTTTACTACCCTTCTTGGGAGAAGGTCCCGAAGGAGAAGAAGCGGCAATCATTTGGATATTGGGGCTTATCCTTTTATGTTTCTTTCATTATCGTGTTCATTTATTTAATTGTGTATATTTATCTAAATTCGCTTATTTATTTATATCATATAAATAAATAAACAAATTTAAATAAATATATAAATTATATCTCTAACTCTGTTTTGTTTTGTTGTATATGATTGCAGACCCTGTTTGACCTCGGGCCGCATGGAATCCTCCCACTGGACCGAGATCTACGAAGGCATAAACTCGCACTTGCAAAAAGCCTACAATACAAACAAGGCTTCTTTCAAGGCCAAGCATTGGAAGGTAGACCCCACCACCGGGAATTACGATGTGGAGGCGTCGGCGGAACGCCGTCCCAGGAGATTACAGCGGGTGATTGGGATGAGTACATTAAGTTTTGGAATGACCCAAGAACCTTGCTCGAGCCGCTACAAATCGGCTAAACCGGCAAAAGAGCAAGGTCATATCTCGACAGGGATCCCGTCGCATTTGTCCTCGCCTTTGAGATGATATGGTAATAAACATTATAATTATTTTACATGCATATATATATATATATATATATATATATATATATATATATATATATATATATATATATATATATATATATATATCGATTATACGCTTTGGTGTGTTGTGATTTGTCGTTTTTAAAATTATTCATCTTATATGCGTGTGTATGTATAGAGGCAGGCCTCGGACACTTTCGAGTACCCGTCACTCGTCGACACTTTTTGGCGAACACATACTGTTGGTGGGGTATTCCCTAACGATGAGGACCGCCGGATATATGTAAGTTTTGTTTCAAAACACACTTTAATGAATTATCGAGAAATAATGTAGCAACCGGACTAATATATTTACTATCTTGTGTTTTTGTCACTACATAGGACGAGATGAAAAGGCTTGAGGCTACAGGTCAGTACACGGAGGATCAAATCAATGCGTTGGCAAGAAGGGGTAAGCTTCGTGGGCATATTCCCGGTGTGGGTCGGGTATTGCCATCACGGGCCACATCCAGGCCAAGTATGCCGCCCCGACAAGTCGCTCAAGAGCGTGAACGAAGGTAGACTTTATGATGAGTCTCTTCGAGCTTTACGACATGGATACGCTGGATATGTTTAGGGACTTTCAGTCGGGTGGTGCTAGCGGGAGTGGCGGGTGTGGTGATGACGAGGAGAATGGCGGTGATGAGGATAACGACGGCGAGAGGTAGTTGTGTTATATATTATTAGTATGCTACATTGGTACTTTAGGTAGTTGTGTTATATATTATTAGTATGCTACATTGGTACTTTAGGTAGTTGTGTTATATATTATTAGGTTCATCTTGGCGACATTTAAACACTTGTTTCCCTATCTATCAATGCACATATTGACTTTTAAGTCGTGTTTATGTAAAAGTTGTGATCTATTTGTATTGCGTTGATCCGTTATATTGTATTTGTGTTTTGGTACAAGTTGTGGTGAGTATATACAGGTTTTGGTACAGGTTTTGGTAGATTTTTTCCTAAAAAAATCGGAAATGCTTTAGTGCATGTTGTATTTAAAAATGCAGATTTCACGGCCGGGATAACCTCAACACTAAACGTTGACAAGTTAACGAGAAAACTTTCCCAAATGACATGTCGCCGGGATAGTTTGCTCACTCGCTGAATTGTCAACAAATAACTATAGTATCCCCAGCGACAAATCGCTGGGGATAATTAAATATTATCGTTATCGTTAATTAGGCGTGTTAATCATTTAGCTTAATCCGATGATTCCACATGTATGGCTGGGGATAATTTGCCACTGTGGCACTGCTTCTTTGACTGAAAATTGAGTGGGACCCACGTCGTCGCCGGGGATTGTCGCTGGGGATACAATCCCTTACGAGACTTCCCCAGCGACCATTCCCCAGCGACATGTCACTGGGGAACGTTTTCCCCAGCGACATGTCGCTTGGGAAAGTCCCCAAATGTCGCTGGGGTAGCCGGTCAATGTTGTAGTGTTTAATTCTTTAAGACAAGGTTATAAAGATCGTGGTTTTGCTTAAGATCGTCTTTGTCTTCAAAAAATCGAAATCTTATGATCGAATCGGGATCTTACGATTTAACTAAATGCTTACTTTCCTTATAAGATTTGTAGTATTATATAGTTCTACACAATATTTAATATCATAGACAAATTAAAATGATTTATTTTTCAAACAACGTAATAAATGAAATACTTATTCTATAGAATTACTTCATTTTTCACTGGTTATTAAAAAAAATCAGGTACAAAGAAATATGGCATAATTACCTTTTCAATATCATAATCTATTTCTTTCCCTTTTTAATATCATAATCAAATATTAGATCTTGAATATTTGGCCTAAGTTCTTAAAAAGAATTGTTCACTAACAATAAATTGGCTTTATAGTAGGATCCAAATCGATAGCGATTCTACGATCTCAATGACGATCCTATGATCTTACTCCGATCTTATGCTATTTCTAATCCTACTTCGATCTTGCAAGATTTTTATATATAAAATCATAACATTGTATGATCCTATGATCAAGATTGCGATCTTGATTACCATGCTTTAAGGTACTTATAATTCTTAAGGTTTAGTCCTTAAATTAACGAGATACTTCTAAAAATTTGTTTATTTAGGTACTTTACTCCTAAAAATATCATTATTAGTATCAAAACTTGTTTAAACCAATACTTATTAGCAAGATGATTGGTTGATTTTCCACTCAATTTATTTAAACTTCAGCTAGATACAAGTATTTTTCACTTATTATTTTGTATACCCGAATTTTATACCCATTTTAGACATGATACATTTATTTGACCCATTTTATTAACAACCGGTTTTTACCTTTTCTTGCCCCAAATAAATCTTCAACAACCTCTTTCATATACTTCTAGTATGTCTAGGTGATTAAGAAAGAGATAAAGACATAATAGGAAGGATACATACATATAACTCGACTAAAATGTCAAAGTTTGACTTGTACACTAAAACACAAATTATAATAAAATAAAATAAAAAATGAAGCGGATTGTTTTGTACCTTATCAACCGGTAGCAAGTAAAGAATTGCGACCGAATTTATAATATTATAACAAATTCAAATGTTTTGATGGTGGTAATGGTATTATTCACAGTAAATTACCAAGATAAAGAAATTTTTGATGGTGGTAATGGTATTACAACCATCTTCCCTACCATGTTCATATCTTGGCCTTCCGATTGGTGCAAATATGAATAATAGTTGTAATTGGAAAACCGTTATCGACAAGTTTCACAATAGACTAATCTCTTGGAAAGCTAAAACTCTTTTTTATGGTGGAAGACTAACACTCTTGAAGTCGGTTCTTGCCTTAGGGTTTTTTTTTGCCTTGGATTGCTTCGAAAAAGGTGTGCTCTTCAAGGGATAATGGGGGTTTTGGAATTGGAAGCCTTCAAGCTTCAAACCTTGCCATGCTGACAAAATGGTGGTGGAGGTTTCGTAAAGAAAATAACTCACTTTGGAAAGCAATTATAACTTCCATTCATGGTGTTCATAGTGGATTCGAGTTCATTGAAAATCAAATTTCTCATCTTCCTAACAGCCCTTGGAAGTCTATAATTGATCTGAAAAAAAAAGCATTGTACTGTCTCAGCTTAGCATAAACTTGTCGTCTATTAAGATGAAGTTTAGGTGGACGTGATTAGCAATGCATGCTATGAGCATATTATTGTATGCCATGCATGGCTTGGATACGTACCCAATGATCTTAACGACCTATCAAATGCGATTTCACACTCTTAGATTTTTCATAGAAACAAAAAGGTTAATTCCTTATGGATATGGATTGATTGGTTAACGAATACAATGTCCTCTTGTATTAGTGTTTTATTTGTAACTGTTCTAGCTCTTTGTTAATTTGCTTTTTAATAAAATGTACGTAATTAAAAAGATGTTGAGACAAAACTCATACTATTTGTAAACTATAAATAACTCAGTAACCAATTATTGTTCTATCTCTTATGTTTCAAAAAAAATATACGTGCAACTTGTCCTCATCTTTACTTTATAAGCAAACAATAAGTTTTCTTACTAGGATCTTTCCATTTTTACTTGACAATCTAACTTTGTATTCGTTGTCTTTGTAGATACTAGGTAGTCCTATAAATTAATATCAATTTGATAAAGTATCATCATTCAGAAAAAAGTAACAGTAGCTTCATGCATCATTTAGTTTCATAGTTCATAACTATATTCCCTTTTTATGACAAAAATACAATATGTATAATATTTATCAGATTAAGCTTTTTTTAATTTGAATGAAAAAAACTATCGTTATGATTATAACTATGAATTAGGTGGGATATATCAGTTACCAGATAGTCTGATACTTTGCATGTTCCCAACAATGCTGCTGGTTGTCAAAGGTCATGATGAGCTTTAATTACCTTAAACAGTTTAAGGATGCATTTTTGGTGCAGAGTTCCAAGTCCTTGAACTCAAATTCTTTCCTTTTTTGGAAATCATGATTTAATGTGAATCCGAACACTTGAAAATCCGGTCCGTCAATTGAGCATAACTTTATTATAGTGATTCTGACTTACATATGTTTTTGGCAGTCAAATTCCCTCGATATAAATCACCAATAAAAGTCATTAGCTTTTGGGAAATATCATTTATATATATGACATTAACATTTTATTGTATATAAAAACGAGTAGTTGTTTACCAAGTGTTTTAAGGTAACGAGGTCAAAAATATTCGAAAAAATGTTTAAACTTTTAAGTTTTCGACTTTTAACATTTAGGTCAAATGTATGTGAACGCCATTCAAGTTGTTAACTTTTAACATTTAGGTCGTCCATTTATTAAAATAAAGTTATAAGTTGCCTAACTATATGTTTGTGTTTGTTTACAACAATTCCGCTCAAATTTATGCTCGAAAACTATAAAATATAAAATATGAACTAACCTTTAACTTAGCCAAGCAATGAATGAAAATTTTTTATCGTCAATTACTGATTATATCCTTAATTTAGTGAAACTATATTATTAGAAGTAATTTAGAAGGATAAAACTGAAATTTCGTGACTATTTTTTTTTTCCGCATTAGTTTAGCATGTTAGTGTTAGGAGTTCATTACCGCCGTCTGATAATTATCCGGATTAAATTTAACCAAAATTGATATAAATGAAAATAAACACATAGTTAGGAGCTATAAGTTACCTTCAATAAACTAATGGCTTATATAGAAAAACTTAAAAGTCGCATGAACTCCTCTCCACATGCATCATTAAGATTTATTATGTGAAGATATCAAAGCGCTTTCTACATGAATAAAAATTTAAACTCACATGGAAGTGATTGGTTATCCAATCCAATTCCATCTCATTGTATTTCCATTGTATCTTGCTAATATGTTATCAATATGATGTTCGAGAAGATATCTTGAACTAAAAACGGATGCGTGTGATAATTAAAGTTTAGACACAAAAGATCTTTAAAGATTTATGTTAAGTATAAGAATCAAAATACGAGTCAAACCACAGGCTTCAAGTAGTTTGTCATCTAGTAATCTTGTGAAATTTGGCAGAAAAATGCTACTTTTGTCACTTGATGTTACATGGAAAAGATAAAGCTAAATTAATATTATGTGAATTGAAAGTTCATCAACAATTATGAGCGACGATCAGCTTTTCAATTATGATGTTTTGTAACCAGTTAGCTAATACTGTAGCATGGAAATTTTGCTTCAAAGCTTTAGGCAGCGTAATAAAATTAGTTATGAATTTTTGCTTAAAAGACTTATGATGATAGAACGAAAAAAAATGCAAAGATACAAGAAGATTTCATCATCGACATGATCACATGATGGAAGATTTATTCTACTAGATATAAACCGAGTATAGTATCAAGTTCCAATTACTAATTAACTGTTGATTAACCCAATAATACCGGAGAATCAAATAATCAAGAAGAAATGCGTTACATATGACTAATGGGCACTAAAGGCTTCTTAGTTCAACGGTATGTAAGTGGCCCAATAACCCACAGGTTGTGGGTTCAAGTTTCGTTGGAGACATATGTGAAATTGAATTGTGAGATATGTGGTATAGGTCGTAAACAATTGCTGTTCATAAAAAACATAAGACTAATGGGCATTTGCTGTATCAATGAGATGATTATATCCTCAACTAAAATGCGAATTTAAGTCTCGCACGCCAAGGACATGTGAGATTGTTGTGGATTTGTGATTGTGAGAGAATGGACATGTTATAATTTTGTGTAAATTTAGCTATTTAATAAATATGGGTTCAATCTTACAAAATCTGACCTTTAAAAGTTGTGTAGTTGTGTTACTGTGTTATATTAGTTTTCCTTGCATCTTGTAAATGTGATTATTCATCTTCCATTCAATTTTAATTCTTTTTAACCACTTGTTGATTTTCTTTTATCTACTGAAGTAGTAAATATTTTACATACAATGTTACCTAGATATGTCAACCTAAACAGAAAAAACTTCCCAATTAACATCCTTGGACTTGGATAGCTGGATCAATGTAAGTGTTTATGGGTAGGCCCACTTTAAAAGGGTTATGGGACGGGTTTTTAACTAGTGTTTATTGAATGAGCTAATCTATACTGCCTTATAATGTATTTAGGCTTTCTAAAATTAGAAAGCATAAAATTCAGATTTTTTAAAGTTACTTATTATGGAAAGAATTGGCTTAAAAATTCAGCTATTGAAAATTAAACACACTGTAAGTACTTGTAACTCTCACATTTACTCTCATTCTGAAACATAAATAAAAGTTATTACATATTTGTAACAGCTTCAATATTCACTCAAAATGGTCAATATTGTTCTTCAAAATTAAACGTATATGTTGTAACAGACAAGTGTTTGTAACAGCCTATTAAATATTTTAAATTCTTAAAATTGTAACACACATTTGACTTATTATAACAACCTAGCCTAGCTTATATAAGCCTCACACCTAAGAGCGAAGAGTATGTTCACCTTCCTCCCTCGCCATTCCCATGTTACCACACCCGTAGGCTGCCTCGAATACAAGAAAAAAAAAAATCAAAGATCTCAGTTTGTTGTATTTCAAGAAAAGAACTCTGGAGATTCTTAACAAACTCGTCAGAGATCTAAAAGACACAAAACGAAAAACAATATCTGAATCCACCACTACCACCATCGGACCTCTCAACCATAGTTACACCACCACCACCAGACGACTCCACCACCTGACCTCACCACCAACGAAACAAAATATCGCTGAAACCCACAACTATCCTAACCCATCTCCTCAACTTACAACCAAATTCGAACAAGAATAAAAAACGATAAGAACTCAATGATCTCAGATCCGTGTTGGGGTTATAAAACCACTATCTTTCAAGATTAACACGTTTCCATCATAGATCTGTGACAAGTTAATCTCGTCCTTCAATATCCGAATATCAAAAGGAAAGAAACAATAACAATAATGTTACCATTTCTTCCTTTAATTCGTCAAGATAACACAAACAACAACGAAGCACAAAAACCTACCCGAGACCCATTGGTGAGATCTTGAAGCCAAACCATTACACGAGCAATTGAAGCCAAGCCAAACCTATTCGATATACATAACGGGAAAAAAAATAGAAAGGGATTTTTGTTTGATTCGTCTTTGATTAAAAGAAAGATCAAGGGTGTTTGTTTTATGTGACTGTTGAGTGTTGAGAGTGATAAAGATGGAGGCGTTATGTTTGTCTGTGTGTGATTAGCACTTGATTAGAGTAAAGTTCATTATATCTTGTATCTTGGGCTGTTATACCCGAAAATTGATGGGTTTGACTGATTATTTAGGTTGGGCCAAGCAATTGGTGACTTGGACTATCCAATTGTTTAAGGATATTTTTTAGTAACCCATGTGTTATAATTGTTATCAAATATGAGACTACAAACTTTGTTATACGAATATAGGGTTGAATATTGATATATTTTTTTATTTTTTTATTTGGCTAAAATAACAAAGTTGGTATGTAGTGTTTATTGAATGGTTATTTTTGGGCTCCCTAATGACAAAAGTGACTAATTTTTGTGGTTATGTATTATTGACGAGATCGAGATTAATTTTTGTGGTTACGTATATATAAAAAATATTTGCTCGTCACAAAACTTTGTCACATGGTACCCGCCGCCGCATTGCGCGGATACCCTGCTAGTATTAATTAGATCATTTTGACTCTCTTCACGGGTTCGGTTTTCAGCTTATTCGATTCGATTTGTCACAATCCTTTTGATACAAAATCAAAATATAAACCAAATTCAAATGAAATTAAATTGAACCAAAAATTAAATTTGAATTCAGTTCAGTTACAAATTGACCTGAAAACTTAAATTATATCATTTATAAACTTTCCATTTAATTATATGAATTTTCAGTATCAAATATATTTAATTATAAAACTTAAACAATGTATACTAAAATATATAGTAAAAAATATACATCACTAATAAAGAAAAAAAATTTACAAGTTTAAAAATGTTTTAACACTAAAAAAGATTTAATATATTTTTATAATATATATATATATATATATATATATATATATATATATATATATATATATGAATTTGGTTTTCGTCTTGATTCGGTTTACATCTTTCAAATATCAAAACTAACTGAAAACTGAATTTTTAAGTCAGTTTGGTTCGTTTTAACAAATACGATTACAAATTTAAGTTTGTTTTAAATTGATTCGTTTCGGTTTTCAAATACTTTGAACACCCAAGAAAACTTAAAATGAACCGTTTATAAAATGTAAGATGAATTAAATACCTGTACTTACACTTGGTAGCTTTAAATGGTAAGTTAAAGAATTAACTCAAGGGAAATTTGCATTTCTATGACGCAAGATGTCAGTTATTTCCAAATTGTGTCAACTTTATGAAATATTTTTAAAATTAAAACATTAAATCAGGTTTTTACGAGTTTGTCTTTTTGCACCCACTGCACACCTATTTCTCACTTAATTTATATTTTATTTAAGAGTCTTCCACACCCTCAACTTTATATAATCAGCCATTTTTCCTCTCACGCACCTCCACTCTTCCCAAAAATTGCATCGTCTTCACCCCCGTCTCATTCCGATCGTGATGATACTCGTCTGGTCCATTTTCATGCACACACAATTTCGACCAGAACGAAGTGTAAGATGCTGCAATCCAATTGCTAAGTGATAAAGAAACAGAACTTGTTCTCACCTAACGGTTTCTATATCGCTACATCCTTCGAATCGATTACGAATGTTACAACACAACGAATTGCCTTCAGCAGGACGCGGTGGGCCCTTCGATATTTGACAATGCTAAACTTACCTTTCCCATAAAAACATCTATTGAAAATTTAAATAAATTATTCATGCTTTCTCCCCCCTAAATACGTGTTTTTTTTCCTCAAAAACTAAAGAATCATCTGTTAGGATTCAGAAAATCCATAGTGAAGAGTCGGTCACCCCAACTATTATCTAGCATAAGTTAGCTCGTAGACATATCGTTATTTACGTGTTTATTAGTTTAGTTTTAGCTTAGTGCAACACCGTGGAGGAATGACGGGTCTTTACCCACTGTATGCCTGATCCACAACCGGGAGGACGATTTTTCTGTAACTATAAATACCCCTTCCATCCTTGGAAGGGGTGGTTCTTCATTCTTAATCTAACCTTTCTTTTTGTTTATCTCTCTAGAACCACCCTCTCCTCTCTTCATCTCTCTAAAACCATGGCTTTCTTGTTTCATCACCATCCAAGGCCATCCGAATCATCATAACACAATACATGTATGATCCTACAAATGGTATCAGAGCCAAGGTTTTTGTGTTTTGATGATTTTTTTGGTTTTGATACTTGTTTTAAACTGGTTTGTGTATTTTATGTCGTCGGAATATCTTTATTGGCCGGAATATTTGTGTTTTCCGATTACTTTGGGCTAACAGTTTTATACATGTTTTTTGTATCCTTTTTCTTTGGTCAAAATATGTCTTGGTCCCTTCAAAGTTTAATGTTTATATCTGTTTTGTGTCTCTTTTGGTCCAAACAGCATGTATCATTTTTTTAGACATCTTTTGGTTACCAATAATATCTGTGAAAACAAATGGTCATATGCTCAGTTTCTATGGTCAAAACGGGTCAAAAAGGAAGCAATCTTTATGCTGTTTTTCTGGGTTTTTATGAAGATGAACGGAAAAAGTGGTCGGAAAACTCATCGGCAAAAGTCAACGAGGGTGAAAACCCTATTCTTACGCCTAAGGAGCCATCTACAGAGTTATTTACGCATAACTGTGAAGTTATGCGTAAGAAATGTTACGCATAAGGTTTTTACGCATAAGCCATACGCATAAGAACAGTTATGCGTAAGAAATGTTACGGGTAAGGTTTTTACGCATAAGCCATACGCATAAGCTTTACGCATAAGCCTTACGCATAAGCCTTACGCGTAAGAATCTGGTTACGCCTAAGAAACTTACGCATAAGCCATCTTGTTTACGCCTAAGACTTTACGCATAAGCTTTATGACCAGTTTACGCATAAGGGTACTAAATGAGTTACTCGTAAACATGAACAAAGACCACATGACCTTAGACCTCAAATACCAAATACCAAACTTTCGACTTCAGGTTGTTAACCCATCATCAGTCCGAAACTACCAAAACCAAAAACAACTCCTACATCTAGACTCACCAATGAACCCTCACCATCACTCTCCATCTCTCATTCATACAAGACTCAAAAAAGAAAATAAAACATCATTCAAGATCTCAAAAACGGGTTCAATATCAATATTTCAATATGTTTTTGGTTGAACCCTCGTCATCACAGATCTCTATGTGTGAAGCCTTGCTTCTTTATTTAATATCCGAAAATGGTATAAAAAGATTTATAACATGAGTGTTAAAACCGTTTTTTTCTTTTCGTTACTCAACACAATAATGATTACAAACAAGTAAAAACACCTACCCGAGACCTTTTTTATAAGATCTTGAAGTCTCTTTCGTTGATTTCTTGTTTCGGAATTAATATCTCTTGAAGACAAAGGTTGGGATATGATGTATTCGTGTTTTGTATGATTCGTCTATAAGATGAAGTGAAAGGTGTTTTATGGAGAATAGTGATGTATGTTAATCGTTCTTGATTAATGGAGATAGAAATGAGATCTGGGTTATGTGAGATGAAAAGTGTGGGGATTTTATAGAATATGGCATAGGGTTAGGATAAAAATGTGCTACTAGGGTTAAATGGCTCTATTTATACAACCGTGTATTAATAATAGTCATTGGACCGGTTATAAGGTTTTGGATCGGTTTGATACCAATCGGATGTTGGGTTTGCATTTGTTGAATTGGGCTTACACTAGATCATACATTAACTGGATTGTCAAAGTGTTGCAACTTATTATTGGTTGTAGTTTGTTTCAATGCTAAGAGATTCATGCTTATGGTTTGAGATTGGACCCACGAATTTTTTTATCCAAAAGCTTGTTTGATACAAATGATTGGATAGAAAATTCTCATAGTATTGGTATATTGAGTGGTATTTTGGTATGATGAAATTTCACCGAGGGATACAAATTCACGGTTTGAGCTTTATATTTGAGAAATGAATTATGGATGATGGAGAATTAACCGATGAAGAACCACTGCATGTTCCCCTAGAACAAATATTCACCGAAACCAAAGTTGTCATAACACATTCAAGCCAACATTGTTTACGGTTTTGTCTTGATTTTGTAAAATCCCGCGAAAGAAATTATATCTCGGTTTAAATCATAGACTTGTAAAATCCCGTAACAATGGAAACATCCTGGTAAAAGTAATGAGCATTTCCGGATCTATCTTGCGGTTTATTCTTGGTTTTGTAAAATCCCGCGAAAGAAACTATTTCTCGGTTTAAACCATAGAACTGTAAAATCCTGTATTGATGGACCATCCTGGAGAAAGGAAGGTGTATATCTGGATCTTATCTAATGCTGGTACTACGGTTTCTACTTCAAAGAAGGGATAAAAGGGTGTACTTCATGAATTGGGTGTGTGTTTGGGTTGTCTTCATGGCAGTTTCGTTATTACATGGTTTTACGGGGTTATGAGCTTTTAACCATGGTCAGGATGAAAAACATTATCATAGTTCACTTATAAAGTCAAAGGAGGCTAGATTTGAGCTTTTAACCAGAAGATGTGACAACGGGGTTAATTCACTATTATTTATTTGAGGTTGAAGTGAAATATCACGGGCGAGTGTACTTAGTATCTGAAGGTATCGGGATGGTTGGATGAAGATTCTTCGAGATCCTTGTTCGAGGTTAATCAAAAACGAAGACTTGGAATTCTAGTTATTTTTGGGTGACTTTTTCCTTTTCTTTTACCACTTGGGGGAATTGGGCTCACAACACCACAAAATAACTATCACTTTAAGGAGTTATGTTGTAGTGCTCAGTGTCACATTGAATTGTGGAGTTTCAAGAGGTGATGTACGTCTTTTACTTGATGGTTGGTTGGTTGAAGAGTATAGAGTACTTGGAGATTCAAATGGGCATGAATTCTCGGCACCGCTCTTTGTTACATATGTGCAAGTTTAAGTCACGAGTTCGGGTTAGTTTGCTTCAGGGTCAAATTCATCATATTGGGTTTTCTCCATCAGCTGTCACTACAAAGAGCCTACTGAATGATAATGGTATTGATGACAAGTTTGCCAAGAGAGATTGAAAAGAGAGAGATTATGACGTTTGAACACAACAGTTCAATCCTCGTACTCTAAAGAAAAGAAAAGTGTACGTTTTAGTGCGCTTTATCTTCCAAAGAAGAGAAATCTTCTTATGACGTATGAACACAACAGTTCATGCCTCGTTACTCAAAGAAAAGAAATGTGTACGCTTCAGTGTGCATTATCTTCTGAAGAAGAGAAATCTTCTTATTATGACCATTCTCATCAACATGCTTCATGCTTTTTCCATGCGCTTCAGTCATCAAGTGAACTGGGCTACTATTGATTGTTTTCTTATTCCACTTGCTCAACTATAAAGACGATGGCGACATCATGTGCTAATTTTGCGGGGGAGAAGTGTGAATAGATTACACTTGGATGATTTCACTTTTTTAATCAAGAATGGCATCTCCATATGCAATTCTTGAGGGGGAGAAGAAGTATGATAATTCTACATGTTGAGTTATATCTAAGAATATATGGTCATACGGCTCCTAACTCATGTAAGAACCGAGCTGCTTCTTATCGGGTCATCTTTACATGGTGTTTCTTCTATGAGCCGCTGGTTGACATCTTCACACGGGCTGATATGATTAATGACAAAGTGCTTCTAACTGCTGGGCTGATTTCTTTGATGAACATCTTTCTGTTCTTGTTTGATTGGGAGGGATTTTAGTTAAGGAGATTTGCTACATATAAGGTAATTGGAACGCATTTGGTGAGATGAAGATGTTAACTATCTATTCCCCAACTGGACAATCTTGAAGAAGGTCGAGTCTACAGTCGGTTCTACATTTTCTGATGCATGTTAGAAGACTAAAGACAGGTTGCATTTGATTATCCAAAGACTTCTTCTTATTCTGGGCATTTATCAAACAGACTGTCGGTTTAAGGGAGAGCAATAATTGGGGGAGAGTGAAATGTCGAATTTAATCCCCAATTAGACTTGCTCACTTTCTTCAGCAAGTTGATTCTCACAAGAGTTCAAGTGTTCTTCTCAACAGATTTCTAGTATACGGGCTTACAAAGAGTTGCTGATTCTGAAGTGTCAAAACCAGCAAGGGGGAAGGAGACACACATCTAAACACAAATCGAGTAAACTTGATGAACTTAATTCTTCTAAGTGATTGAAGATATCCCGGGAAGACAAATGTTACTACCACAGAGAAACTCAAGGTTTGACTTATGGCGAGTAAACTTGATGAACTTAACTCTTCTAAGTGATTGAAGATATCCCGGGAAAACAATTGTCATGATCGCAGAGAATCTCAAGGTTTTACTCATCATGGCGTTTAGTGTTCTTATTCCAACTATGTGGGGGAAGAGATGGAAGAGTTAGTTTCTGAAGATATAAGAGGTACACAAGTGTGTGATGATCTCGATGTTATCGCAATCATCAGGGGAGAGAGAATTGTGTACATTGGGGGTGCTCAAACTGCCTCACTTGAGGGCTTAATCAGTGATTCAGAGATATAATCACTCATTCCGGAGTTGACATCCGCAGAGATTGTCACCCGCAGAGATAATCGATTCGACCCGCTTCTTCAATGTTATCGGTTATTCTCTCTTTGGGGAATGTGTGTACTTCGGTTCCTTGAGCTTCATACACGATCATCAGGGAAGAAAGCCATTGTTTACCACAAACATTGAGGAGGTATTTTCTCTCCGGGCATGATGTGTATTCGGGATAGTTCTTGGATATTTGTGTACTTCGGGTTCTTGAGCTTCATACACGCTCATCAGGGAAGAAAAATGTGAACATGGGAAGGTGTTCTTCATTCCCTCATGAAGTGTATTCGGGAGAGTTCTTGAGCATTATACTAAGAGACGGACTGCATCATTTCAACTACACGGGGGAAGTGGTCTCTTGACACCTTTTGGAATGGATTGCGTCAGACTTCAGTGGAATGAAATTTGAGAAGAGTTATTTATGTGTGGGATGATACATTGCTGTTCTTCTATTGGATGATATAACCTCGAACGATGAATCACGGTGATTATTCTTAAAAGGAGCAGCAAGTTCGATGATAATGGTGTGCTTCTTTGTGCACCTGGCTAAGAGAAGCTTGAAAGAAAGCTTTGAATCTGCTCAGCTAAAGGATTTTCGGATTGGGGGGAAGCTGCCAAAGTCTCACTTTCAGATGGTTCAATTTCTATCTTCTATTCTGGAGCCTCGGAAGCTTTGGTGGTGGACGTTTAAGAGATGATGATTTCTATCTTCTACAACGGGGCTGCTCGATATCCTTATCTCGGTACTCGTATCATCATCTTCTTATACTATATCATCTAATCTATCTCTGTAAATATTTTTTAAAAACCAAATACAAAAATATAAAACCCGCAAAACAAAATAGAAAATTATAAAACTATCAAAAACCCATAAAAATTAGAAAATTCAAAAATGCCAAAAATATGTTTTCTTAAGACATGTCTTCTGGTATCGATAACATCTGCGGTCTTAGAAATGTCATTCAATAATGGCACGGGACTTTAGATGAAGTTCGAGCAGAAGGTGTAAATATTCTTTTCTTAACATGTCTCAAAATATGGCTTACAGTTACTTTAGACTGTAACCCGTACTTAAACCATGGTTTGCTATTATTTCATATAGCAACCCGCTCTTCAAGAAAGGAAAGTGCTGCGCTAAACAAATTTTCAAAAAATTTCATGCACTTATCCTAAAATAATTTGAGGAAAGTATGTCGAAGGACTGTTGTTCCTACACAAATGTTTTTCTTTCTAAAAATTCTTCAGAAAAATATTTGTTGTTTGTCAAAATGGTGGTAAATGTGTTGCTTGAAAATCTTTCAGAATCAGAGTTTTCGTAAAAAAAAAAAAAAAAAAATTGAAAACTCAATCAATGACTTCAGCGCTTTTAATCTTTTTAGAAAATGAGTCATTGATTGAGGGGGAGAATGTTTTCAAATCTATATCTTCTAACGGGCTTTCTTAATTATCCTAATATGCTTAATTAAAAATGATGTTAACCTACGTTGAAGGACTAGGTGCCCAGGATATGATTGTTAGGATTAGATGATTAGAGTTTGATAAACACATTGTTCCCATACCTTTTATGATATGATTGATATGTTGGATTGAATTTTATTAGTCGATTGTTGTTAGGTGATGTCGACCACCATATATCTGTATGTATGTTCACTAACGTATGCAGATATCATGGATATACGAATGTTCCTGATCCGGATCCCACAAATGGAGATGATTGGATGCCGAAAGGAAAGGGTAACTATTTCTTGGGTCGACAAATGAAGAAACGGAGCTTAATTGGACTTCCATGTAGAGTTGGCATAAATGCAACGTAAGAGGTCTCACTGCATCAGCAAATGGTTTTCTTCTAAGTGATTGAAGAAACGAAGCTTAATTTGACCTCAGTTGGCATTAAAATGCAACGTAAGAAGTCTCACTGCATCGAACGCTTTTCTTCCAACCTCTCAAACAACAACAACAAAAGCTTCTCAACCACCTAACGTATCTTTGTGCAGGGATACCATTTTTCTAAAACTTTGAATAATATTGTTTTGAAAAATAGAAAAATATTGGTTTTGAAAATAAACTGGACTAAATTTTGAAAATCACCGAACTTTATTTTTTTTAAACTTAAGTCACTCAATCATCGACTACGGTCATCGATTGAGGGGGAGAGTGATATTATATAAATTTTTTTCAAACGATATTTCTTCATATCAAGTCCGTTTTGTACAACAAAAAGTGGTGAACTAAAGATTTAATGTTATGTCATTGTATGATTTTCTTCAAAGGTTAAAGGTCTTTCAAAATGAAATTTTTTCTGTTCTTGTTTGATTGTGAAAATGTTTTATTTTACCTAAAAGACCTCTTAAAATAATCATACCTGACACTAACAATCTTTAAAGTCTAAATCTGTTCCCTATCTGTCATTTTTCAAAACTAAACCAAGCCACAAGTTCTCCCATGTTTTATAAACCTTATTAAATCACTTGGGGATCCAAAATCTCAAAGGGTTTGATATTTTTGATCGGGGGAGAATTTGTGATTTAATAATGGAATTTGATAAAAGGTGATCGTTTTAATTCAAATTGCAAGTTCTCTCTAATATGTGCTAAACTCTTTCAAATCTCGAGGAACATATTGAGGGGGAGCAAATGGTTTTTCTCTATGGCATGTGTGATCGTGAAAGTACTTATAAGAACTCTTTCCTCTATGTGATAAAATGTTTTAAAATATCCTACGCACATATTGAGGGGGATAATTTACCAAGAAAATCAAATGGCTTTTTCTATGAAAATTGTGATCAAGAATATATTTAAAAAACCTCTTGCCTCCATGTGCGAAACAATTTCAAAATCATATGCATATGTTGAGGGGGAGCATTTCTAAAAGATCAAAAACAGTTAAGGTACAAAATGCTTTGATCTCGTATCACAAGTACCTTGATTGATTTTCCAAATGATTTTTCAATTGGTTTCAAGAAGGAAAGAACAATACCAAAAGACCGACCAATTTACTTTATGCATGGAGCTATAAGGATGATAAGGTTAGGTATTTTTTCCCATGATCCCGCCAGAGCCGGAAGGATCTACCTAGGGACAATCCACTAGATAGTGTAGAGTCCTTAGGTATATTGAGAAAAGAAGAAAAGTGAGAAATGGGAAGAGTGCGGACTGAGATAGAGCTAGTACTGGAATAAACCCAACAAGGTTCTAGTAATGAAGACTCGGTAAGCACTGAAGGGGTTGAAGAATGAAAAAGAATTGAATGTGAAAAGGGTGAAAAGAAATAGCCCTCCAACAATTCAACCTTAGGGCGGAAACCGGGTTCAATACATATGCTACTAGTGGTTACTAAGGTAACGCCGGTATTGAAGACAAGACGTCATGGACCCAGTGACGCACTGCACTAAATTTCCCAAGCTACTCAAGTTCCTCTTAAAAGGGCTTGTTTCATTCTCACGGGGAACCAACATTATCTATCGACTTTTTCTTAGAGATTGTTGATATTGAAGAAGGAGACCCTCTCCCTAGTTTCCAACATAGGAAACCAAATGTGCACAATTCAGTCTAGAGCCAAGAGATCATTCACTATATCTCATTAGGACACATAATTAATGAAGACTTGCTGCTTCACACAATGTGGAAAGTGAGAATATATTAAGAGTCCTACGCATTATCCTTGTGGTATTGCCATAACATTCGAGTGATATGTTAAATATTCACGATGAAGATGGAAATCCTTCTAGAGCCAACATCAAACAAGCTCTTGGTGGGTGACATGTGAGATCTTGCAAAAGATCAAGCTTGTGACAACTGGATAGAAACGATGGGGTGATTCATTCTTGAATCTACCTTGGTCCAGGAAATGAATTGACGGATACCTTTGAAAAACCGGTCGTTGTGCTCAAAAATACTTTTCTTTAGCACGTCGACTGTGTATTATGTTTTCAAAATTAAAAGGGTATTTATGATTGATAATTGATTTTCCATAAAACCTTCGTTGTATTGCAAAACCCTTTATATTAAGTACACGATTGTTTTCAAATCATTTTCATCAATCAGTGAATCTCAATTCGCTGGTTCACTCACCCGTGTTGTCTTCTTTGAGACGTTTCGGTTTGAGAACGGCTAGAGCACCGCAAACCCTGCAAGGAGATTCTCGCGGAATTATACCTGATCACAGACTTGTACGATCAACGGAACCGGGGTCGCACCTCAATTCAACGAAAGTGATCAAAGACATTTTCGGGCGCTTTATTGCTAACTGTTTTATGCAGTAAACACCCGACGGTTGCACATCGAATTGAGGATTCAATCCAAAGCCGCATGCTCACACAAGATCCACACTTAATTAAAGAAATCATGACAAGTGCTAATCTACATAACCTGGCTCTGATAGGTGCAAATATCATCAACCGAAAAGCTTCTGCTACTCTGATGAAAAAAATGTCATGATCCAGAAAGTGTGAGCATGTCGGTCCAAAAGTCACAACATCACATGATGGCAACACAATAAAGGGTGATCCAGAGATTTACTGTGGCTGATGATCTCGATGAAAGCTCAAAGATCATCAAGATGTGGATCAGTTCAAAGACCTCCACTGAAAGTACAAAACTATGGGGACTTTGAAGAGTCACAGCTAATGCACAAAGATTGCGGAAGTGAAGAATTAAAGTCTACGAGCTCAGAACAGACGACAAAATAGAATGCTAGGATTCGATATGTAAATCATGGGGTGACCTCCCTTAGGGGGAGATTGTTAGGATTCAGAAAATCCATAGTGAAGAGTCGGTCACCCCAACTATTATCTAGCATAAGTTAGCTCGTAGACATATCGTTATTTACGTGTTTATTAGTTTAGTTTTAGCTTAGTGCAACACCGTGGAGGAAGGACGGGTCTTTACCCACTGTATGCCTGATCCACAGTCCGACATGAGGACGTATTTGCTGTAACTATAAATACCCCTTCCATCCTTGGAAGGGGTGGTGCTTCATTCTTAATCTAACATTTCTTTTTTGTTTATCTCTCTAGAACCACCCTCTCCTCTCTTCATCTCTCTAAAACCATGGCTTTCTTGTTTCATCACCATCCAAGGCCACCCGAATCATCATAACACAATACATGTATGATCCTACATCATCTTTATTACATACTAGTTTATTTGACTTAAAATTTTTCCACATTACTTCATGTTTTTCAAAGACATTCGCAAACGCTAATTAATATTATCTAGAAACACAAACCGAAAACTTTTGAAGGTAAACGTCAGAGTTCAAAGGAACCACAAAGCTTAACGAAGATGTCCCTTGAATTTATTGATGGTTACCTAGGTGGTAATTCTATTTCAGTAAGTTAGTATGATTATTCCAGCATAATGGTAAAATGTGTTCAAGAACTTGGTAAGCCATTTTGCACAGTTTTGAATCTGGTTGATAGAAATATAGAAGGATCCCTAATGCCTTGAATCATTCACAATGATCATGATCTACTTAGTTCGGGGCGTCCATCAGAGTTTGACTTTCAAGTTGATCATGTTATTACACCATAGGGCATCTATTTTAATTCATCGCCAAATCCCAATGAAAGAAAATAAACAACTACCAATCGTGTGATCAGTTACCGACTTTCTTCCTTTCAATCACCCTCCACATTCATCCATAAAAAGCATCTTATCATCTCCAAGGCATGTTGATAGGTTGTGAGATTTTTAAGTGCTCAGATGGATTTACTTTGTAGCGTAAAGTGTCGTGATTATAAATTTGATTTATTCCGAATGCAATACAAACTTGTTACGAATGCATTACAAACGTGTTGCAAATGAATTCCGAATTTATATTTATTATCTTTATATGTTTTTCATGGTTTTCCTATGTATGTTGAAACGACATGTACGGATATGTATGTCCTTTGTCATTCTTTCATCGTGATCTCTGATTATTGTATAAACACTTCTCATTATTTTTTAAATAAAACATAACTGTTCCAATATCAAGCATCATAGTTAACTAAGTTACGATGTCTTCAAAAAACGTTGTCTCATGCAACAAAAATGTATCACCCCCAAAGTATATGAGCGGAAGATAGTGTCATTGGGGTGTTACCTCATAGTACAACAATAATAATAATAGAAAACGAGTCTAAATGAGATATTTTTAAAAGGTTTATCATTTGATTACAATAAAACATCAGAGTTTAAAGAGGTTCCAACATTTCATAATACATAAAAAGTACTTCACAAAGTTTTTAAAACGTTTCATCGAATGATAACAAAATGCAACCTTCAAAATCCGTGCTACTCCGTGCCAGTCAAGTACCTCAAGAACCTGAGATAAAACATGCTAAAAAGGTCAACACAAAGGTTGAGTGAAATTCATAGGTTTATAAGTAAAGCCGTTGATCACAAGATCTCAAAGGTTATGGGGTCTAGTTGTTATACACCTATAAATCAAAAGTAATTATTATTGCACTAAGCTCAAAAGTAATTATGGTGAATAGTTGTTATACACCCATAAATCAAGAGTTGTTGACTGTGTATATCAAAACAATGATATGTAATAATGGCCCCGTGTAGGTACTTGCCGTGTACCTAGTATCTCAAATATAATGCATCTGGTTACCTATCTGTCTAACACAAACGGGATTCGTCAATCCCGATAGGACTATCCACTTTAATCGCGTTTACTAACATATAGTAATTGATGGTGCATGATCTGGGGTCTTTCTGGCAATAGAGGTGCTTAGGCAATAATATTTTCAGTTCAGAATACAGTTTCAAGTAGTTGTGATCATAGTAAAAGTAAGTAGCATGTATCTCCTCCAAGGAGTTTATATAATAGTTAAACGATAAAAATTGGGGCTATAAACTCATCGATATGAAGTAGAAATAAAGTTCGGAAAAAGTGTATGACAAGAAATACGTGAAATAAAGTTTGAAAAAAGTGTATGACAAGATAGAAATATAACACGTCTTAGGCTTGAAGAATATTAAGTAATAACTTATACTTAAGTTTTATATTGTTCTTAGACTTATTTTACCATAATGTATGTTAGTTATAAGGTTTATAGCAAGGCATGGGTCAAAATGACATTTTTATATGCTTATACGGGTTTTAACGTAAAGCTGATGAAAATTTACTAAAAATTCCGTCTTCAACGAGCCGTCATTTCTAAATTGTAGGTGATAAAATTAAGTGATTTATATGCTCAGCAAGGTATGAGTATCTACTTTTCAAAAATATGGGTCTCACTTTCCTGTAAATTTTATAACCAAGGTCAAATGACCATTTTACCCCTGAGTCCCAGTGCAGAAAGTTTTCAGGTTACTTTTATCTCACCAAAAAGACTATGACTTTTGATCTACAGACCCTATGGATACGAAACCAATAGGAAAAGTATTAGTTAGATCTTAGCTACATTTCATTCAAAAGGGCTAAGTTCCATAAATGCTTAGATTTATGAGCTTTTTGTCTTAGAAGACAGACACGCAAATTTGGACACCTTTTAGCAAAACTTTTATTGAAAAATCATTGGGATGTTTTAGGACGCGGGCTTTCGGAAAAATGACCCTGAGATCTATAATTTTTTTAGACTCAAAAACCAATGAGATAAAAAGGGTGGGTCGTTTTTAGTTACTAAAATATCTACACAAAATTGACCAATCACAACCTAGTTACTTTACGCTTTTTGATTTAGTTTTTGAGTATAACATGCAAAAATGCCAAAATGTACAGGAATTTAATAGTGTTTATTTAAAAATAAGGGTGGTTTTTTAAACACATTTAGATGAAACCAAGATTAATACAAAAATAACTAATAACTCTTGCAATCAAAATTCAATCAAGCCTAAACTACTTATCTAACACCTAATAATCCTAGATCTTCTTACTAGGCCAATCATACATGTTTTAATGTCATAAAATATCAGTAGAAACCTTAACAAAAATCTCATCTTGTTGCATGCGTTTAAAAGAGTGTTAAAAGGTCAAAATCACTAGTTTTCAAGCCAATTCAAGGCACCAACTCTTAAACTATTTGCCCAAATCAACAACCCAAATTTTTTACACAATATTATGACTCTAAAAAGAGTGTCTTATCATCAAGTTCGTTGATCTAGAATTCTTATATAAAAACATAGATAAAACTTAAGAAAATTGCATGAAAACTTCATTTTAAATAAATTTGGTGCAAGAATGATACAAGGATTCTTGCACCTTTGTTTTTACCTTCAAATGAGCTTTAACATAATTTTATGGTGGTGTTGTGGTGCTGATTGGGTCATTGTAGCAGCAACAAGAACAAAGGGAGAGAAAATTTTGATTTATCGTAAGTGGTAAACGAATGAAAAAGTGGTTTTGGTGTTTATATAGAGACAAGAGTACATGGTATTGTATTTGCATGTTTTTTTAAGTGAATACCATGGGGGATGGGTCAGCCATAATCCACAAATATAAGAGGGCATGTTTTATTTTTATTATTTGCAAAATTTTAAGATACATTATGCATTTTTAGGACCAACGAGAAATTGTTAACGCGGGTTTTAAGCATAAATGTAAAAGTATATATCATAAATATAATATTTATATCAGAACACTACATTTAGTTTAAGATGACTAAATTTGGTGCTTTATATATTTCCCAAGCCTTCCGGAGTGTTATAATGTCGTTAAAACTCAAAACATGAGCCAAAAATGCGTAAAACATAAAAAGTGTAAACTTCGCGTAGAAATGGAAAATTAAATATTTCATATGAAAATAAATATGTAAGGGAATAAAAATGCATATTCAGGTAGACTGAGCATAGTCTACAATTAATTACGAGTTATGTGTACGCGTTACGACGTACGCGGGTAACTTTCCCGGTAAGAGTGAGTTCACTTACAATAGGATATAAGTAATTAATATAGTAAAATAATGACCTGAAATTCATGGTTGTTACAGCCTCCCCTCTTTAAAAAGAAGCATGTCCTCGTGATTCAGTTTGTATTATCGGTTGACCGTGTGTCGGGAAAAAGGTGTGGTTACTTGCGACGAATGGTTTCTAGCATAATTAGCAATGTAGTTCGATTCGTCGCTTCAAAATACGGTGTAAGATGAGGCTAAATTTACACGGTGAAGGTAGATTAAGAGTCTACTTAGTTGTGCTTAACTATTTGAATACTTATGAATTGCTTATACTCCCACGAAATTTGCTTTAAGCATATAAGTGACAAGCCATTTTTAACAAAATTTACTGGTAACTGCTCCTAGCATAACATGATCCCTCCTGAATTAGACATATGTGATCAGGCTATGTATAATTGATGACCAATAATATAATGTTTGTTTTAGTCAAATAGTTTTAGATTAAGCCATACTGTTTATAAATAGTAGTTAAAGTAATTTATAAGATTATATCAAAATGGTTTATAAGAAAGTGGGTAAATAATATTATAAGATGATAACAAATGAGTTTATGAGGTAGTAGTTGCTCAGTGTTTTTAGTTAATAAGACAGTGGTATAGTAATTTGTAAGAGAGTAAAAAAATAGTTTTATAGGATGGTGACAAATTGGGTATAAGATAATTAACAAAACAATTTGAAAGGTGATAACAATATAGTTTATTTAGAACTAGTCCAAAACAGTTTATGTAATAGTAGTATATCAGTTATTTAGTTTATAATATGGTGGCAAAGTAGTTTTAAGAGAGTGACGAAATGATTGATAGGATACTGACAAACAGTGTATAAAATTTTAGCGAAATGGTTTAAAAAGTGATAGTAAAATAGTTTAAAAAGGTAATGGCAAAACTGTTTGTAACGTGTTTACAAAAAAGTTTATATGAGACTAACAAAAATAGTTTATAAGTTGATAGTAAATCTGGTTATTAGTTTATAAGGTATTAGTAAGGTATTCTTAAGAGAATAGTAAATCCGTTTGTAATATAGTAAAATTATACTTTATAAGATAATAACAAAGTTGTTTACAAAATGATAGTGAAATAGTAAGTGCAACGGACAAAATTTGTCGCAATATATTGATACAAACTAGTAGATAATTATGGGCTGTATAAATCCCGCCACTTAAGATAAACATGTTGTGAAAACGTAGAGGGGGGGGGGGTGAATACGTTACCGTTTAAAAACTTTAGATCTTTTGATCAAATCGCTTATGAAGCTTGTTATAATATGAAAGTGCCAATTATTGTCTATGACTAATATAAAGCATAGTAAACCAAGTTGTCACACAAGCATGAACATTAAGCCACATCACAAGCAATAATATAGTGCAAGTATAAAGGTAAAGTGATAAAGAAAGAAGAGTGCAAACCGCACACGAGGATTTATAGTGGTTCGATCACGTAGCTCCTCTTCGCCCTACTCCACTCCCCGAGTACCCAACTCGAGAGTTACTTTACTAAATCAACAAGCTCCCTTCTCGGCAGAGAAAGCCTTACAAACGTCGCTTACCCTTTTTCTGGTACAAAGCTAAATACCGGGTTCTAGTTCGAGGTAGAACCAACCTAACGTCGCCTATACAATATTTCCGACACTTAGCTAGATGCCGAGTTCCTTCCCAGGTACAACCACTCCCGTTATGTTTTAAGACCCAACATAACAAACCTTGTGTTTTATAGCACAAATACAAAAACCATCTAATCTAGTTTGGTGAAAGTGTTATGATGATGCAATAATGTTTACAATGATGATCCATGACACAAATGTCTAATGGATATGAATGACTACTTCTAAATGAACTTCCATTGATAGGAAGCCTTCAATTGATGAAGATCACAAGTTGTTAGGATTTAGTAAATCCATATTGAAGAGTCGGTCACCCCAACTATAGTCTAGCATAAGTTTTCTCGTAGACTTAACGTTATTTAGTAGTTTTAAATTAGCGTAAGTAACACCGTGGAAGAAGGACGAGTCTTTACCCACTGTATGCCTGATCCACAGCCCAAAGGAGGGCGTAAGTAACTTTTATAAATAACCCTCTCCCCACAAGGGAGAGGATTGGATGTTCATTTGGAATCTAACCTTCCTATTTTGTTTCTCTCTCTAACATCCCATTCTCTTATCTCTTTCTCTCTCTAAAATCATGAATCACACATCAAATCCATAGTGTGTTATGATATCAATAATCTTACAAATGGTATTAGAGCTCATTGTTTGATTAGCTAGGTTGTATGTGCATTTTCTTGGTTGTTTTAGATTAAAAAGTTGGTTTTGAAAGGTTTTTGGTCTTATATTTGGCTTCCTTTGATTCTCACGTTTGTGGTGTTAAAGTAAGTGTTTTTAGAGTAGGTATACCCTTCTAGGATCAAGTTGTGAAAAAGAATGATTTTAGGTGAAAAAGTAACTTTGTTCTTCATTGCGATTTGTCTCTCGGATAGTGTTTGTGGAAAACTAGAAGGGGGGGGGGGGTTGAATAGTTTTATCAATTTAAAACTTCTTTTTAAATATTTAGATCGACTTATGTCAATCTATTTGGATGTGTGTGTTGGATGTTGACAAACAAACATATAGAAGTATGTAATGAAATGATAAGAGTAAGAAGCACAAAACCACAACGCGAGTATTTATAGTGGTTCGGCTACAAGGACACCTTCCTTGCCCTACTCTACTCCCCGAGTCACCTACTCGAGAGTTCGTAATCACTACACAACACCAGCTCCTACCACAACGTCGCCTACCCTTTATTAGGTACTAGGCTAAGTACCTAGTTCTTTCACACCAAGGTGAACCACACCTATTAACGTCTCCTACCCTTTATTAGGTACTAGGCTAAGTAATTAGTTCCATTACAATGGAGGAACTACTACCCAACACTACACCAACGACTAATCCCAAAGGAGAAAAACTCCTTATTACAACATCATCAAGGATATCAATATCCTTGGATCTAGTACTAATCTATCTTGTACATCGAAACACACCATATCGAATGTACATCTAAGGCACCTTTCACTAATGCCTTTTAACTAGATCTTCAAGACACCTTTCACAAATGTCTTGTGTCTTGACTTCTAGGCACCTTTCACTAATGCCTACAACACGGACGATCGACACCCTTCACTAATGTCTTCGTCTTTTCACTAATGTCTTCAACCCAACACTTCTTAGTACAAAGAAAAGAATCATTAACAAGAGGACTTCAGTAGTCTTGATGATGAGGAAGCATGGCAACTCATAGACTTGAGCTTGCTTGACTTCAAAGGTGGTGATCTCGCCTTTAAGAGGAACCTAGAGAATCACAAAAACAAAACTACAAACATAGATCTCTTGGATCTGGGGTTAGAGAGTTTTTAACTCAGGGAGAAAGTATGTTAGAAAGGGGTGAGAAACAATGAAGAAATGGCTCACTATTTATAGAGGAAAATGTCTACTGTTTCCCGGATCTCACGGATCCCTCCCACAAGGAATCCGTCTAGTGTAAAGCTAGGGATCCGTGGGACGCTCCTCTTTACCCATGGGTATTTTGGTTATGGGTCATGGGTTGATCCATGGGTTTCTTAATAGATACAATGTATCTCATGAGTTCAACGTACCTAGTCAAATGGTTTGGATAAAACCATGGGTTATGGGTCAATACCATTTGTTAGTTTTTACCCATTTTAGTATATACTAGTTTAATTATATATTTACCCAAATATGTAAACACTAGTTGTTGTACATATGTGTTACGAAATCATAAAATCACTTATACTTGTTTTAGTGTTTTATGTGAAAATGTGAATATCTTAGAAACTATTAGTTCAAACCATTTACATATTTTATTTGTTTCGTTAAAATGATTTTACGTTTGTTATCGACAAAACATTAGAAGATCGTAAGATATAAATAAACGTTTTTACGGTTTATTTGTATTAACAATCTCCCCCTTTTTGTTGATGACAAAACATAAAATTATTTTAAGGAAAAGCTAAAATTCGTAAAAGTTTGAATTTGTAGTTTTTACTTTCTTCTCCCCCATTTTGTCGAAACAAAAAGAGCTCTGAAAGGAAACTAACACATTGTTTTTAGGAAAAACATGTGAAAGAAATAAAAAATAGAGAGCAAGTAACGGGAAAAGATCTCATCTTTACTCTCCCTTGACGAGTCCATCCCTATGTAAGGGCGTCAAGAAAATAATACTAAGCAAGTTCATTTGCAACTAAGTTTGCAAAAGATTTCGTCTATGTGACGAAAGTGCTCCCCCTTGATGATTGCAATTTTTCAAAGGGATGTCATGAAATGTAATCCTAATATTGCAAGTAATTTGCAATGTATTGCTTTGACACAAAGCTCCCCCTAGCTTTAGGGTGTCAAATTCTTCATGTGTAAATTGAATAACTACAAAACAAAGGTTAGAAAATAAGTATAATGCACAATTTCCTGCAAATATGATCCAATTTAGTAGAAAAATAGTTTTCTGTATCACGGATCCCACGGTTCCCTCCTTGTAGGGATCCATCTAGGCAAATTTAAGGGATCCGTCTTGCTGATGATCTGTTTCAGCAATGGTGATATAACACATTATATTAATATCAAAGTGAGATATGTATTATACAACATAATCATATACTCTGAAATATAGCAAGTTGCATGTATTTTCATTTAATAAAACTAGAGATATGATATACATGACTCTAAAAACTAAGAAAATGATCAATACATGACTTGGGATTACTAGACTTATCTAAGTAACGCTTGAAACTAGGACACCACTAAAATCCTCTAGTTCAAGTTTGTTTAGGTTTAATCTCGTCGAAATGTTCAAGGAGGTGATAGAACATGAAACGTTGGTCTTCTCGTACTTCATGTATCAAACTTTCAACATGTTGACAATGATAACAATCTTTGTCATGGCTAGGTAGTGGTGGTGGAAGAAATGAAATTGCTTGATGCGAAGGATCACGTGAAGCGGCTTAAGGAGCCTCAAATGACGGAGGGATTGGTGGAGGCGCATTTGAAGATGGCTCGACCAAGAATGATGGTGGTGGTAGAGAAGTGTCAACTTCCATATGGTCGGGTGGTTGACTTTGATGATTTCTCATAATCCAAATGGGATTATATGATGGTAACGGCGAAAAGGAAGCCGGAGCTAATGTTGACTCAACACCTTGATTTTGTACCATTATTCCTCCTAATGAGGAGAATGTTGTCGGCGGAGAAGGATGAGATGGCCTAGGAGGCAAATCCTCTAAATTTTAGGGGTGTGGTGATGATAGTGGAGTTGTAAATGAGATAGCTTTAGGAACCAACGGTGATGGTTTAGTGGAGATGATATTTTTTGGCCTAGGAGGTATGGTGGTGTTTGGCATAGGTAGTTTTGTGGGTACTATCCTTTTAGGAATTGGTTTGATTGGTTGAGAAGAGATCCTTGCATTTGTTGGCTTGATCGGAGATGATTCGGTTGAAGATATTTCGTGTACAACACGAGCAATTTTCTTGGGTGGTTCTTTGGTGGATAAGTTACTACTTGGAGTTTTCCTCATGATGATTTCAAGAGGTTTGTAAAGGTTTCTCAAGTGCTGAAAATGAGGATGAAGGTGATGACTTTAGAAGTCCTAACAATGTGGTTTATAAAGCAAGAGATTTGGCAAGTGCATTCAAGCCTTAAGCCACTAAAATTCATTGGAATGTGATGATTAACATGCACAAGAGTCAACTTCAGAGTTTGTAATGATCTAGGAACTCATTTAAGATGAGATGGAGTATTTAAGTTAGAAATATGAGCTTGAAATGATTGTTTTAGCTAGAGTTGACATAATCTGTCACCCGGATCCCACGGTTCCCTCCAACGAGGGATCCGTCTAGGCTAATCCTAGGGATCCGGCTCACAGCAGCTATGAAAGAATAAAAGTGATGTTTCTAAGGTCTAAGATCTATACCATCTTGAGTGTTTAAGTCCTCCTAAGTGTTTTAAATAAAGGGGTGCTTAAGTACTTGAGGGTAATGAGTGATGTAGCTAATGATTGCCTTTTATGGAAGAAATTGGAACTTTCATGAGTACCAATGAATGAACAAGGATGACACTAAAAATTTTGAGAGTGTCAAGTGAAGCTAAATGACCCTAGAGATCAGATAGTGACTTAGAGTAATGCTTTGGAGAATATCCTAAAGGCTTAAGATGGAAGAACTAGAATTTAATCAATTTCAACCAATTTTGACGTAAGGATGATTATAATCAATTTTGCTATAAAAGATTTCCAAAGTTAGATATGAGGGATCATATAAAAAATGATGTGTGGGCTTGAGAGCGGAAGAGTAATGGATTTAAGTGAAAACGATAGATCTTCAAGCGTCTTTGAGTGTGATCTAGGTGAGTTATGTGTGATTAGGAAGGATACGGACTTAATTTGCCTTAAGACACTATTTATAGCTTAGTGTGAGGTATTCTAAGGACATGTTTGAAATACAATGTTTGCAATTGCATTTTCTGTTTGCCGGATCCCACGGTTCCCTAAGTGTAGGGATCCGTCTAGCGCAAACTTTGGGATCCGTCCATCTGCTAAGCAAAACCTTTACTAAAGGTATGCAATGATCTTGACAATGCATTATATTCCAAGGTTAGTTTAAGAGGTTCTAACACTAAGATATCAAATGTAAGATGTTTTATTTCATGAAGGAAATTGGATTACATTGATAAAGCATGAGTACAAAAGGATTGATCCTATTTGAAAGACTACTAAGTTCCTTGAGCGTTTTCGCTAGAAGGATCATCAAGTGGTTGATGAGTGTTGGTGGAATCAAGAGTGAAGAAAGTCTTCATGAGAGATATGTTTAGTGGTTCCATCATCTTGTTCACAAGTACGTACAACGGACTTTGAAATTGAGGATGAAAATGCATGACGTTATGATAGGGGCGCGTCAAGAACATTCCATAAGGGATGATTTTATTCTTGGAGCCTTGAAGATTTACAATTCGCCTTGCGAAGAAGTAGGCGAGATTGTATGGTTGTTGTGTTAGCAAACAATACATTATGTGAGCACAAAAAGCGGGAAGGATTTCTCGATTTCCCCTAAGACTCCAAACATTTTCACGTAGGATGAGTGCAAGGGGCTTGTACTCTTATCGGATGTCCCTTGTGAAGATAAGGTTTGGATCGGAGTAATATGGTCGAGGTTTGCATATTATGCGATTCAAATCTTCCGGGGAGGGTATGTGAGAACAATATGGACTATTTTCTTCACGAACGTTGAAGAGAGAATCAAGAGACCAATCTTCGGTGAAGGCACATTGTCCATGATTTGGAATCTGGAGGATGTGAGCAAAATGCCCAAGGGTTAAAGCAAACTTTTGGTGTTTGATCCAAAACCAAAGAGACAGAGAACGATCCTCGTTACGAACGAGTTCGACTTGACGGAAGAATTCCAATACAAACCTTGGACATATTTTCTCGTTAATTTCAAGAAGACATTCCAATCCTATGGTTCAGAAGGAGGTGTTAGGAATTAGAAATTCCATGTTAAAGTGTCGGTCACCCCAATTATGGTCTAGCATATGTTAGCTCGTAGACGTGTCATTATTTAAATTATTTAGTAGTTAATTAGTTAGTTTGTAGCGTAGTTTAGTTTAGTGTAACACCGTGGAGGAAGGACGGGTCTTTACCCATTGTATGCCTGATCCACAGCCCGTCAGGAGGGCTTTTAGTTTGTAACTATAAATACCCTTCCCACTAAGGGAAGGGTGGAGCTTCTTTGAATCTAACCTTGCATTTTGTAATAAAACTCTCTTTCAAGAACTTCCTATCATCTCTTTCTCTCTCTAAACCATGGCATACTTGATTCATCACCATCCAAGGCCACTGATGAGTGTCTAAATACTCATCATTTTTGTACAAAATAAACTGCAAAATCATCTGAAAACACTCATAAACACATCAAAATGATGAAAATATCACAAATCAGAGTTTTATGTGTTTTAAATGCAAAAATATCAAAATCAGATGAAAAACATATCAAATTTGCTAAAATTGCAGTTTTAGTCCCCCAAGTTTCAAAAGTTGTCAAAAACAGTCCCCCGAAAGCACATAATTTCAAATGTAAAGTCACCAAAGGTCCTTTTAAAATCAAAAGTTGTCAAATTTAGTCCTTTGGTGAAAAATATGAAAAGTTTGAGAAAATTACAAGTTTAGTCCTCCAACTTTGAAAATTGGCGAAATGGCCCCCGGAAAATGGCAAGTTTGGTCCTTATACTTTTGAGAGTGTCACTTTTGGTCCCTTGGATCAGCTTTGTTGAATTGGCAGTTCAAGTCCCTCAAATTCAGAAAATTACACAACGAGTCCTTATGTTTTAAATTCTTTATTAACCAATTTTGGACCCTTTGTCAAACCTTGGACCCCTGTCAATATGCAATTGTGACCCCCCCTGTGTATTATTAAACTCTGGTCAAAAATCTCAACCCGCCAAAAAGTCTTCTCCTACCCCTCGCCTGCAACACATCTCCTCCCATCCCCCTCCTCAATTTCCACTCAAATATGTTCCCCACTCCACAACTAACATCCAAGGTTCATTTAATGCATCCCTAACCCCTCACTCAAACCCCAATTGGCAGATAAGAAATTTGGCGCCAAAACTGATTTAAACGGCCAGGATTGATTTTAAGCCATCCAATGGCTTAGGCTTGATGGGAAAGATTCAGAAGAGAGAGAGAATGGCTTTGGGTTATATAAGAAGCAAAAAGAGGAGGAAGAAAGGAGTCTACTAGTTTTTCGTTGTTAGGAATTAGAAAATTCCATAGTGAAGAGTCGGTCACCCCTAATATTATCTAGCATAAGTTAGCTCGTAGACATATCGTTATTTACTAGTTATTTAGTTAGCTATTTAGTTTAGAGCAACACCGTGGAGGAAGGACGGGTCTTTACCCACTGTATACCTGATCCACAGGCCGATAGGAGGTCGTTATGTTTGTAACTATAAATACCCTCTACCTTCCAAGGTAGAGGGTTGGACCTTTCATTCATCTTAATCTAACCTTCTAAGTTTTCTTTCACTTTCTCTCTCTAGAAAGGTTCCCACTTTCTCTCTCTAAACTCTACATAATTCGAACCATATATTGTTATGTGATGTGTTTATGAAATCCAATATCTTACAATTGGTATCAAGAGCCATGGTTAGATCATATCTTACACATCTTTGGATTTCTAGTGGTTTTTAGGTGGTTTTTGAGTTTGAAAAAGTTTAGTGGTTTTTGCATCATTTGGTTGATTTCTTGTGTTAAAGTTTGGATTTTGATTGTACTTTTGTGTTTAGGATCATCATAAGTGTTTAGGTTGTGATTTGGAAGGCTTGAATCATCGTGGTTGGGTTGTTTTTGGATTGAAAAGTGAGGTTTATATGGTTTTTTCAAGCTAGCGACTTAGTTCACGGAATATTTTCTTGGTAGCGACTTGCTTCACATTTTTGTAGCGACTTACAGTGTTGAGCTAGCGAGTTAGATCTAGCGAGTTAAAGTACAAGTAGTGGATTCTCCACTACGGTTAGCGACTTGTGGTAGCGACTTGGTCAGTAGCGAGTTGCTCTTTAGCGACTTGTGTCTCTAGCGACTTGTGTAGCGAATTGCTGCCAAAAATTTGGTTAGCGACTTGGTCTGTAGCGAGTTACTACTTAGCGACTTGCTTTTTGTCTAGCGACTTGGGACTCTAGCGACTTAGGGTGTAGCGAATTAAGGGTTAGCGACTTAGTGCATTAATTTCTAGCGACTTGGTGCATTATCTTAGCGACTTGGGTCCTAGCGACTTGGTTCAAGAATTCTTAGCGACTTGTTGACTTTTCCCGACAAAACTTCAAACGGCTATAACTTTTGATCCGTAACTCCGTTTTCAGCGTTCTACCCATCAAAACGACCGTGAGAACGAGGAGAATGTCACGCCAAATCATTCGGGTAAACCTTCGAGGGCTAAATCCGCTCTGAACTGAAGTTATTGAGGTTTTTATGTTTTTAGACCTAAATTTCTCGGGAAAATCGTGCATAAACTAATCCAAATCTCAACCAAACAACATCTCTGCTAACCCTACAAACATTTATATGTCCTAACACACAATTGTCTATCATTTTGACAATCCATCAGTCATCTTAACACGTTCCATTGGTCATTGCTTAACGGTTTGGTCTTGATTTTAGTAAAATCCCGCGAAAGATTCTATTTCTCGGTTTAAATCATAGACTTGTAAAATCCCGTGCATTCTACCACATCATGTCTTATTCTACTGACCCAGTGATTTCAGAAGTGCTTAAATTGTATGATGATGTGGACAACAATGATACGGTATGCTACACTGAACGATTAAAGATGATTGAATCAATCAATGAGGATATGATATCTCCGGTTCGACTCTGAAAAGACAGAAATACACCACCAATGCTACAGAATGCCATGCAAAGCAGCATTGAACCTTATCAACAACTTCACTCTCACCTCATGTTACTTCTACCCACATCAATGGAACGAACATGCATTGCCCTCTTTCGTCAGGATTTTTCCACATTACAGGAACTCATTGCTTAAACCTAGAGCAATTAGAGCTACAACTTGACAAAGAGAAGGTTCATAAGGATAGTTCCAGCGCTGCACTTCAAGTGATCTACAAACACTTTCAATCATTCATTAGAAGGGAATTCACATCTGATTATGATCAAGACATGACTGAAATGTCCTTCAAGAGACACATTGGAATGGACATTAGCGTGTTCACGGAGACACTTATCCATCTCATGGATAATGTGGAGAAGTATATTGAGGAAGTTACTCAGAAAGATGCAAAAGTAGATGAGAGTCGGGTACAGTTGAGAGTTATTTGTGATAAGTTGGGAAATGTATCGAAGGTCGGGTGTTGCTGAATGCAGAATATCAGAAACAACAAAGAATGATGTAACCAGCTTCTCAGTGACTCCTGTCTCACAAGAAGTGGATGGTGTAATCAGAAAGGCGAATGTATCTCAGGTACAATCAATAAATTGTTGTGTTGAGACCGGTATGGCACCAGATGTTGGATCAGTTGACACTGAATACAGAGGCTCAGAAACAGATAAGCTTGAAACGCCAGGTTCAGTGACTCTTGTTACACATGATGTGGATGCAGATATCAGACCGAAATTGAACAGAGTCATGTAATGAGGCACCCTTTACTGTTCAACATAGTGCATCTGCTAAAGTACTTAAACAAACTGATCATGATCTGAACATAACTTTCATAAATGTTCTCATATGAGGTGAGTCCGAGATTAAGTGTTTCAAAACAAAAGATATAGTTGATAAGAAGGCTTTTGATGAACTTTCAAACAAATTCTCAAATCTTGAAAAGCATTGCATTTCTCTTGAAATCGCGATTCAGAGTAAAGAAGAAAGTTTTCAACTTAACAAACCATGTAAATAACCGGAACTTCCTGAATTCCGCGAACTTTTTGAAATTAACACTTTGAAAGCTCAGCTTCAAGACAAAAAGTCAACCATTTACAATCTGAAGAAACATATTTCTGTCTTGAATGAGAAAAGTAATTTAGTCATGAATACACAAGACATTGATGCTATTATAACAAGAAATAATGAACTGTCAATTTATGTGGCTAAATTACTAAAGGAAAATGAGTCTTTGAGAAAGCATCATATAGAACTAAGTGACTCTGTCAATGATGCTAGAACTAAATCAATAGAACAAACAAACTCTTTGATAGCAAAAACTGATGATTTCAAAGCTCAACTTCAAGAAAAGAGTTTCGCTATTGTTGCCTTAAAAAATGAGCTTAGGAAAACTGTAGGGAAAAGTGTGAATACTAAGTTTACAAAACCATCAACCTTGGGGAAACCAGTTTCTCATCCCATTAGAAACCGGTCCATTGTTAGGCAGCCTACTGCGTTTATATCCGAAAGACCAAAATTTCAAAAACACGGTTTGCCTCCCAAGTTGATGAGAAACAAGTTTTGTCAAAACCATCACTTCACCGAAAGTTATCTAAGAATAAGGCTTCTAGCTCCGTGCTAACCCTCAACACGTAGCCACTTCTACTCCCAAAGACTCTAGGATTAGTTCGAAAACATTGTCAAAACCAAGCATTAAAACCCAGAATTCATATGATATGAATGACTTGTGGAAGAACTATTATCTAGAAAAAGCTAGGAAAAAGGCACAGATTCAAAAAGACGGAATTTTAGGTGCAAAACCTAGGGTGATGAATTCTACGAGATTTCAAAGCACTGCTAGTAGTTGTAAACCACTACCTAGGAACACTCAAAAGACTAGGATTGGCGTACATATAAGAGTAGTTACGTGCATAAGAATGCTAAGCATGTAGAAAACAAAACTAGAAATTCAGAGTCTTTTCCACAAAAGAAACATTTTCCTAATTCACATGCTAAGGTACAATCCCCTAAGACTACTTATGCGACTAAGTTCCAACATGTTGTGAAGCAAAACAAACCAAAAACTTCTCCTAGATGGATACCAACTGCTAAATCTTTGGAAACTAGGAATAAGGATAAGTCTTCCACTGCGCATAAGAAGCCTAACAATCCTAGACCTTGCCATAAGTGGATACCGTCTGGTAGAATGTTTAAGGATGCTGGACTTAGGTGGATTCCTACCGGAAAGCTGTTCTCTGATGACAAAATCAAGGTTGACCGTGAAACCTCAAAGGGTTTGGATACTAATGTCACTAACCAATATATATGCAATCAAGCTTGTAATGTTAGTGCAGGTAGACCTTACTCAGTTGCAGATACTTCGATCCTTCAATACATGGACTGGTTTAAAGTATGGATAACACAAGGATTGATATCTCATAACTCACGGGTTCAAGTAACTCAATCTTGATATTCTTTCGGATATGACGTTTGAACACTACAGTTCAAGCCTCGTTCTCTAAAGAAAAGAAAAGTGTACGTTTCAGTGCTTTTATCTTGAAAGAAGAGAAATCTTCTAATGACGCCTGCTCACATCGGTTCAGCCTCGCCTTCTTCATCATTATGGAGTCTGCAGATAACACTTCAGGCCCCGTTCCTCAAAGAAAAGAAAAGTGTACGCTTCAGTGCGCTTTATCTTCAAAAGAAGAGAAATCTTCATGTTTATGACCATTCTCATCGACATTCTTCATCAACAAGCTTCATGTTTCTCCCATGCTCATTCACATTAAATGGATCTACATTCATTAATGTATATTCTTATTCACTTACTTAATCAAAAATGGCAACTTCGGATGCAATTTTGAGGGGGAGAAGAGTGAATATACTAAATGATGATGGATGTTTGAATAATGGTTATACGACTTAAAGTTTGATGACTCTCACTCACTAAGGATAAATGGAATTTATGAGAAGAGTGAATATACTAAATGATGATGTATGTTTGAATAATGGTTATACGACTTAAAGTTTGATGACTCTCCTCCAACGCCTAATGTTTCACTCACTAAGGATAAATGGGATTTATTGTTTGGGATTCATTGGTTCAAGATATGTTTGATGAGTATTTACAACCGCTAGCGAATATTTGATGATCATCAAAGACTATGTGATTCATGAGTTCAAGATATGTTTGATGATCATCAAAGAAGTACAACTCAGACTACACAAAAATCCCTATCTCCATTATTCCTCAAGGTTTGATAATGATTATCATAATATTGAGTTGCACTCATGAATAATGATCCGCTCTTTGGTATTCCTTTGCCAAATCTTCACGGATTATTGTTCATGAATAATGATCCACTCTTTGGTATTCCTTTGCCAAATCTTCATGGATTATTGTTCCTCACATCGTGCATGCTTTAAATCAACCACATGAACTTCAAGGAAAATGTCTACCTCATCCGCTCGTTGGTGTAACCTCCAGATCAGTCTCTACATGAATACTTTTAGGAAGAATACATTGATGTTGAGGCATCATTTGTTCCTTCATTCTGGGTGAATGTACATTCGGTTGTATGTTTATTCACATGTTGGTCATTTGACACAAGTTGATTACTAAGTTACTTTTATCACTTATTTAAGGTTGAAGTTGACGTTCACAAAGGCGTGATCTTATTTGATAACTTGCTCGAGCTTAAGAATTAGAGTTGAAGTCTTGGGTTATCTAGTTACCACATCGAGGTGGATGGTTCAAGACCTGGTTAACTATCACTATTAGGAGTTACGTTGTTTTACTCAGTGTCACGCGTATATTACGTTGTGGATAATCGCAAGAGGTGTAAATGTCTCATACTTTAATTGAGTATTGAGTACTTAAGAGATCTGCTTGGTGCATAAATTCTCGACACCGTTCTTCCATCTTTAAGTGCAAGCTTAAGACACAAATACGGGGAATTCGACTTCAGTTTCAAGTTTGGTATATTGGGTTTTTCTTCAACAGTGGTCACTTCAAATTGTCTACATATGGGTTGATAAAGATAGTCAGAGAGAGTTTATGTAGCAGTTGATTCTAGATTTCAAGTTTATGGATATATTATGTTTTGCCGATTCTGAGGTATCAAAACCATTTGGGGGAAGGATATATTATTCCAACTATTTGGGGAAGTGGTCTCTGAGACCTTTGGTTTTTGTTACTCAGTGTTCAGCTTGGAAGAAATGTGAGAAGAATATTTGGAACGTGAGATGATACAGCCTATCGACATCTTATATACGGTTTATGATAAAGTGCTTCCGGTTATATGCACAACATGTTCACTTGATCGAGCTAATTCAGTTATTTCAGAGTTGACATCCAAAGAGATGATTAGTGACTCAACATGTTACATGGATGTCATCGTCTCTACTCTTGTTGGGTACATGTGTACATCATGGGCTGATTGGTTATATGTAAGATAATTGGAATGCATTTGAAAAAAATGAAGATGTTGATGTATTGTTCCCTGAATAGACAACTGGTCAATCTCGAAGAGTAATGTGTACATCGGAGACGACAACAAAGGTTCATGTGATCAAATTCATCGCTTATTCCGATTTGATAACCACCGATACGATCTATGTTTCAACTTGTTACTTTGGTGTTCTCGTGTTCTTCGGGTGCAGAGCTTCATTCAATAAGACTGTTTTCATTCATTTCTACTTCTTGGAAAATGGTCTTTATACTTAGTTTGTCGGTTTGAGGGGAAGCTACCAAAGATTCACTTGTTGAAGGCTCAAGTTCTTTCGATGATTCAAGAGCCTCGAATGCTTTGGTAGTGAAAGTTTAAGAGATGATGACTTCTATCTTCTACGAAGTGCTGAATGATTTCCTTATTGCGGTACTTGTATCATCACCCTCTTAAACTATTTCTCTTTATCTGTAAATATTTATCAAAAACCAAATAGAAAAATATAAAATCTTCAAAAACCCATAAAAAAAAAATTAATTAAATTATAAAATTAGAAAAATACCAAAAATATGTTTTTCTAGACATGTCTTCTGGTATCGATAACATCTACGGTCTTAGAAATGTCATTCAATAATGGCACGGGACTTTAGATGAAGTTCGAGCAGGAGGTGTAAATATTCTTTCTTAAACATGTCTCAAAATATGGCTTACGGTTATTTCAGACTGTAACCCGTGCTTCAAACGATGGCTTGCAGTTATTTCAGACTGTAACCCGCGCTTATATCGTGGTTTGCTATTATTTCAGATAGCAACCCGGTCTTCAAGAAAGGAAAGTGCTGCGCTAAACAATTTTCAAAATATCGCACTTATCCTAAAAACAAAACAAGGAAAGTATGTCGAAGGCGCTGTTCCTACACAAATGTTTTTCCGTCTAAAATTCTTCAGAAAAATATTTAGTGTTTTCAAAATGGTGGAAAATGAGTTTCTTAAAAACAATCAGATTCAGAGTTTTTATAAAATTTGCAAACTCAATTAATGACTTCAGCGCTTTTAAACTTTTCAAAAAAAAAAGTCATTGATTGAGGGGGACAATGTTTTCAAATCTATATCATCCAACGGGCTTTCTTAATTATCCTAATATGCTTAATTAAAAATGATGTTAACCTATGTTGAAGGACTAGGTGCCTAGGATATGATTGCTAGGATTAGATGATTATAGTTTGATGAAACACATTATTCCCATGCTTTATATGAACTGATTGATATGTTGAATTGACTTTAATTAGTCGATTGCTGTTATGGGTGATGTCGACCACCATATATTTGTATGTGTGTTCACTAACATATGCAGGTATATTGGTATATAAGAATGTTCCCGATCCGGATCCCACAATTGAAGATGATTGGATGCCGAAAGGAAAGGGTAACTATATCTTGGGTTGACAAATGAAGAAACGGAGCTTAACGGACTTCATGGAGAGTTGGCATGAAAAAATGCAACGTAAGAGGTCTTACTGCATCAGCAGATGGTTTTCTTCAGCAAGTGAAGAAACGGAGCTTAATTGGACCTCAGTTGGCATTCAAAATGCAACGTAAGAAGAAGTCTCACTGCATTTGCAGACGGTTTTTCTTCCAACCCTACAACAACAACAACGGAAGCTTCTCAACCACTAACGTATCTTTGTGCAGGATACCATTTTTAAACAATTTTGAATAAATTTGAATAAATATTGTTTTTGAAAATGGAAAAATATTGTTTTGAAAATATATTGGACTAAATTTTGAAAATCACCGGACTTCATTTTATCAAAATTTAAGTCACTCAATTATCGACTTCGGTCATCGATTGAGGGGGAGAGTGATTTAATTTAAAATATTTTCAAACAATATATCTTCAAAAGAGTCCGTTTGTACAACAATAAGTGGTGATCTAAAGATTTAATGTTATGTCATGGTTTGATTTTCTTTAAAAATCATGGTCTTTTAAAATGAAATTTTTTCTGTTCTTGATTGATTGTGAAATTGTTTTATTTTACCTAAAAGATCTCTTAAAACAATCATACCGGACACTAACAATCTTTAATGTTTAAATCTGTTCCTATCTGTCATTTTTTAAAATTAAATCTTGCCACGTCTTTCCCCTAAAATTTTCTAAATAATTTAAATCTTTTGGGATTACAAATCTCAAATGGTTTGAAATTTTTGATCGCGGGAGAGATCGTGATTTAAATCTCAAATTTGTTTTAATGGAATCGGTTTTAGTCCTTTAAAGGCACTCCTGCCTCCATGTGCCAAACGATTTCAAATACACGATGCACATGTTGAGGAGGAGGATTTATCCAAAAACATGATGAGTATTTAAACTTGGCCACATATTCTCCCATGTTTTATAAACCTGATTAAATCACTTGGGATCCAAAATCTCAAAGGGTTTGATATTTTTGATCGGGGGAGAATTTGTGATTTAATAATGAAATTTGATAAAAGTGAAATTTGATAAAAGTTGATCGCTTTGATTCAATTGTGCAGGCTGCTCTCTCGTATGTGCTAAACGCTTTCGAATCTCGAAGCATATATTGAGGGGGAGCATTTTAAAAGAAAATAAACTATCGAGGTACAAAAGCTTTTATGTTTTAACATAATGTACCTTGATTGAGTTTTCAAATGGTTTCTTAAATGGCTTTTGTAATCGTGGATGTGCTTCAAAAGAACTCTTGCCTCCGTGTGCAAAATATTTTCAAATACTTGATGCACATGTTGAGGGGGAGTTCTCGTTCTAAAAATATCAAAAACAATTCAGGTACAAAATGCTTTGATAATATATCACAAGTATCTGAATTGATTTTCAAATGGTTTTCAATTGATCCTATGGCGATGAACAATACCAATAAGACCGACCAACTTTACATTATGTATGGTGATATAAGGACGATAAGGTTAGGTATGTGTTCCCATGATCCGCCAGAACCGGAGGGATCTACCCAGGGACTATCCACTAGTTAGTGTAGAGTTCTTAGGTATGATGATAAAAGGAGAAAATGAGATATGGGAAGAGTGCACTAAGACCGAAAGCTAGTACCGAATAAACCCAACAAGGTTCTAGTTATGAAGTCTCAGTAAGCACGGAAGGGGTTGAAGAATGAAAAAGAATTAAATGTGAAAAGGGTGAAAAGAAATAGCCCTCCAATAATTCAACCTTAGGGCAGAAACCGGGTTCAATTCATATGCTACTGGTGGTTACTAAGGTAAAACTGGTATTGAAGACAAGACATCATGGACCCAGTGATGCACTGCACTACAACTTCCCAAGCTACTCAAGTTCCTCTTAAAAGGGCTTGTTTCATTCTCACGGGGAACCGACATTATCTATCGACTTTCTCTTAGAGATTGTTGATATTGAAGAAGGAGACCCTCTCCCTAGTCTCCGGCATAGGAACCAAATGTGCACTTTTGAGTCTAGAGCCAAGAGATCATCCACAATATCTCATTAGGACACAAAATTAATGAAGACTTTCTGTTTCACACAATGTGGAAAGTAAGTATATATTTAGAGTCCTACGCATTATCCTTGTGGTATTGCTAGAACATCCGAGTGATATGCAAACATATTCACAATGAAGATGGAAAGCCTTCTGGAGCCAACATCAAACAAGCTCTGGTAGGTGGCATGTGAGATCTATTCTATAGATCAACCATGTGACAACTGGATAGAAACGATGGGGCGATTCACTCGTGAATCAACCTTGGTCCAGGAAATGGATTGACGGATGCTTTTGGAAAAACCGTTCGATGTGCAAATCTTTTCATTTCTCTAGCACGTCGAATGTGTACTTATGTTTTCAAAATTCAAAAAGTATCTCTGATTGAAAAATACTTTTAGAAAAACCGTTCGATGTGCGAATCTCTTCTTTTCGCTAGCACGTCGAATGTGTACTCATTCTCTAATACAAAAAGTATTTCGATTGAAAATTGATCTTTCTCATAAAACCTTCGTCGTATTGCAAAACTCTTTCTTCAAGCAATACGCGATTGTTTTCAAATCATTTTTCATCAATCGTGTATCTCAATTGCTGGTTCACTCACTTCGTGTTGTCTTCTTTGAGACGTTCCGGTTTGAGAACAGCTAGAACAACTGCTAAACCCTGTCAAGGAGATTCCTCGTAATCCTACCTGATCACAGCAGTACTTGTACTGATCAACGGGGAACCGTGGGCCGTGTACCTCAATTCAAAAAGTGATCAAAGACACTTTCGTGTGTTTTATTGCTAACTGTTGTGTACATTTGGACGGTTGCAGCTGATCAGAATTGAGGAGTCATTCCAAAGCCGCATGCTCACAACATCCACACTTAATTTGAAGAAATCATGACTGGTGCATATCTACATAACCTGGTTCTGATATTCCATACTATGCTTTTGCTACGCTGCTGCAAATATCATGAACCAGTAAGGCTTCCGCTACTCTGATGGAAAGATGTCATGATTCAAAAGTGTGAGCATGTCGGTCCGAAAGTCACAACTTCACATGATGGCAACACAATAAAGGGTGATCCAGAGATTTACTGTGGCTGATGATCTCAAAGAAAGCTCAAAGATCATCAAAGATGTGGATCAGTTAAAGGCCTCCACTAAAAGTACAAATCAATGCGGACTTTGAAGAATCGCTACAAAAGCACAAAGATTGTTGAAATGAAGAATTGAAGTCTACGAGCTCAAGAACCAAGACAAGAATAGAATGCTAGGATTCGAAATGTATAACATGGGGTGACCTCCCTTAGGGGGAGATTGTTAGGAATTAGAAAATTCCATAGTGAAGAGTCGGTCACCCCTAATATTATCTAGCATAAGTTAGCTCGTAGACATATCGTTATTTACTTGTTATTTAGTTAGCTATTTAGTTTAGAGCAACACCGTGGAGGAAGGACGGGTCTTTACCCACTGTATACCTGATCCACAGGCCGATAGGAGGTCGTTATGTTTGTAACTATAAATACCCTCTACCTTCCAAGGTAGAGGGTTGGACCTTTCATTCATCTTAATCTAACCTTCTAAGTTTTCTTTCACTTTCTCTCTCTAGAAAGGTTCCCACTTTCTCTCTCTAAACTCTACATAATTCGAACCATATATTGTTATGTGATGTGTTTATGAAATCCAATATGTTTCATTCATTTTTTACTTATGTCGTTTTTATGTTAAATCTTTCAATTCAGTGTGAGACTTGTAATGTTTTGTTAAATTGTATCAACTTTAAGTATTTAAATGTATTGAAACTCATTCCAAGTACCAATTTCAGCTTAAAAAAAAAAAAAAATATTTTCACATCTTTAATTTATGAAGCTTTTAAATGAGATTTTGAGAAGGAAAATTTCAACAGTTATGCTAAAATGTGAAAATATATATATATATATATATATATATATATATATATATATATATATATATATATTTTTTAACCCAAATTGGTACTTTGAATGAGTTTCAATACATTTAAATATTTAAAGTTGATACAATTTAACAAAACATTACAAGTCTCACAAAATTGAAAGATTTAACATAAAACGACATAAGTAAAAAAAAATGAAAACTAGTAGACTCCTTTCTTCCTCCTCTTTTTGCTTCTTATATAACCCAAAGCCATTCTGCTCTTCAATCTTTCCCATCAAGCCTAAGCCATTGGATGGCTTAAAATCAATCCTGACCGTTTAAATCAGTTTGGCCAAATTTCTTATCTCCAATTGGGGTTGAGTGAGGGGTTAGGGATGCATTAAATGAACCTTGGATGTTAGTTGTGGAGTGGGGAACATATTTGAGTGGAAATTGAGGAGGGGGGATGGGAGGAGATGTGTTGCAGGCAGGCAGGTAGGAGAAGACTTTTTGGCGGGTTGAGATTTTTGACCAGAGTTTAATAATACACAGGGGGGGTCACAATTGCATATTGACAGGGGTCCAAGGTTTGACAAAGGGTCCAAAATTGGTTAATAAAGAGTTTAAAACATAAGGACTCGTTGTGTAATTTTCTGAATTTGAGGGACTTGAACTGCCAATTCAACAAAGCTGATCCAAGGGACCAAAAGTGACACTCTCAAAAAGTATAAGGACCAAACTTGCCATTTTCCAGGGGCCATTTCTGCCAATTTTCAAAGTTGGAGGACTAAACTTGTAATTTTCTCAAACTTTTCATATTTTTCACCAAAGGACTAAATTTGACAACTTTTGATTTTAAAAGGACCTTTGGTGACTTTACTTTTGAAATTATGTGCTCAGGGACTGTTTTTGACAACTTTTGAAACTTGGGGGACTAAAACTGCAATTTTAGCAAATTTGATATGTTTTTCATCTGATTTTGATATTTTTGCATTTAAAACACATAAAACTCTGATTTGTGATATTTTCATCATTTTGATATGTTTATGAGTGTTTTCAGATGATTTTGCAGTTTATTTTGTACAAAAATGATGAGTATTTAGACACTCATCAATCCCCCACACTGAGATATTGCTAGTCCCTAGCAATGATTTGAGAAAACATAATGGATTTTAATCTCTTTACCAAAAGCCATTACTTCTGGAGTAGCCAAATGTTTCAGTTCAAGTAAGAACCATGGTACACCGATAACCATGTGATTTTGAGCAAACCACCAGCTTTCAACGGATTCGATTTTGTCTTTACCGAGTAATGCCGTACCCTTCTCGGACTAGCCAACTCTTTAGATAAATTATCAATATTATCTTTGGTGAGCTGATTACCAATTATGGTTTTTCCACTGCCTTTACCACAAGCCATAAACTTGCGGGCTAGCCAACTCTTCACTTTTTAGGATATGGTGAGCTGAATACCATACAATTTTGGGCAAATTGCAAGCCGTCAACGGATTTGAGATATCTTTACCAAGAGCCGTTTGCTCCTGGATTAGCCAATCCTTTTGTTTATTAGACAAGGCGGACTGATAACCAAATGAGAAAGTGTAAAACACTTACTCAAAAAAAAAAAAAAATTGGCCAAAAACGGGGGAATCGGTATAATTATATGATAAAATTCGTGAGAATTCCCCCCCACACTTAGAAATGAATATTGCCCTCAATATTCAAAGTACCGGCGGTTATTCCGAAACAAAGAACGTAAAAGGGAAATACTACGGCCATTATTTAGAAAGATTTTTTTTTTTTTTTTTTTGAAACTCTTATATACACAACATGTGGGGCAACCCCCCCACACTAGGGTGGTAGAAAATAGAAAGAAGTCAGAAATATGGGTGAAAACCCATATGGCATGCTACTGTTTTTGATTACCGAGTCGCTAGCTTGACTCGTCCCCGAATTCATTTGTCCTTGGGGAAACAAGCGGAAGGGATACCCGGATCAAAGATGGTATCCTCACTCCGGAGGGAAAGAGAATAGGTAGGATGGGTGGGAAAGAAAATGTCGGGCATCAGCACATAAGGGATAACATGAAAGAATGATCCATCATCCCCGGTTTAGCAGGTGGACGAAGGAATGACGGATCACAATGATAAAACTCCAAGAAAGACGGGAGCTCATGGTAAGGAGGTGAAAGTTTAACAATGAAGGCATCCAAGATAGGATCCTTAACTAGAATGACGGTTTTAGCATAAAGCTCATCAATGAATATCCAAGGTTTAAAAATTTTGTCTTCACATGTGGGTTCAACGGGATAAAGGATAGTGGACTCATGAGAGAGAGGAGAGTCAAGAAAACCATCAAGAATAACCATATCCCCTTCGGGATCATTCATAACATCCTCAATACCCGGTGGTATTTAAGATCCAACAAATGGTATCAGAGCCAAGGTTATTGTGTTTTTGATGATTTATTGTGGTTTTTGAATTTTTGTTAAGTTGTTTTTGTACTTTTTATTGACCGGAAAACTTTTTTTCCGTTTATTTTTTGGGTAAACAGTTTTTAACAAGATTTCTTTGTATCTTTTGTTCAAAAAAGGTAACATGGTCCAATCAAGTTTTCATTACTGCTTAGTCTCAAGTTTTTTTTTGTCTAAACAGTCTAGAATATCATATTTTTGTGATTTTTTTTGTTCCGTATCCGTGAAGCTACAAGTAGTCATTTGGTCATTTCTGTTTAGTCAAAACATGGTCATAACATGTCAAATATCATGTCCTTTAGCAGTTTTTCTGGGTAAGTTTGAAGCTGAACGGAATATATGGTCGGAATAAATCGCCGGAGCAAAAAGTCAAAAAGTCAAAAGCGACTTGTCTTGACAAGTTGTCCAAATTCATTGTATTCAAAGCGAGTTGTTGACTATTGAGTCAACTGCAAAAGCGACTTGTCTAATGTCCAGATGCAATTTGTCGTTCTTGAATGTCAAAAGCGATTTGTGGGTATAGAAAAAGCGACTTGACTCATGACCCTTGAAGAAGCGACTTGACTCATGACCCTTGACTGAAGCAACTTGACAGAAAGGTAGAAGAAGAAATGACTATTAAGACTAGACCAAAAATAACAAAAATTCCATATACTACATCTCAACTCATGACCTCAGTTATATTCAACATCATCAGCCTATGGATCTAAAATACTGAAAACCGAAAACAAACACCTTCGAGCACATAAGGATACCAACAACAAAATCCAACATCCACGACCCAAACTATCTAACTGATTCGAAACCAACAACTCTATTTCAAATCCTTCACTTATCAAAACTATAAAAGATCAAACAAAAAGTAATCTCAGATTCAGTTCTATTTTTTCTAATCTTTTAAAGATTTTTCAAATAAACCATCAATCTTCATCGACACTTTTGGAAACCTAGTTTCTTTATTATTCGAACATATAGAAGAGGAAAATAACTATATGTTATTCCCTTTTTCCTTTTCGTTCATTTGACCAATCTCAAAAACAAATATCACATAAAAACCCTACATGAGACCATTTTTTTTATGATCTTGAAGCCACTTTCTTTGAAGACATAATGTTAGAAATTGGAAATTCCATGTTAAAGTGTCGGTTACCCCAATTATGGTCTAGCATATGTTAACTCGTAGACTTGTAGTTATTTACGTTATTTAGTAGTTTATTAGTTAGGTTGTAGCGTAGAATAGTTTTGTGTTTCACCGTGGAGGAAGGACGGGTCTTTACCCACTGTATGCCTGATCCACAGTCCGTTAGGAGGACGTAGTGTCTGTAAGTATAAATACCCCTTCCATCCATGGAAGGGGTGGAGCTTTTCTTTAATCTAACCTTACATTTGTGAACCAAGTCTCTACCAAGAAACTCCCTCTCATCTACTTTCTCTCTCTAAAATGTTTAACATGTATTTCCATCATCCAAGACCACCCGAATCATCAACACACTAAATATAGGATCCTAACAATTGGTATCAAGAGCCAAGGTTTTTGTGTTGTGTTTGATTTGTGTGGTTCATACGTTATTGATTTATTGTGGTTTTTCATTATTTTGTTATCCTTTAGTAAACTGTTTTAAAACTGTTTTGTTATGTATATGTTTGGTCAAAATATGTCATCGTCCAATCAATATTCATATCTACTTTTGGTCACTTTTGTCCAATAAATAATACTGGATTGAAAATGGTCTTTATTCTATGGTTAAACTGCTTTTGGAAGAGTTGATTGAATTTTTATATGGTGAGTCATTCAGTGGTCCTACAACAGTCAATAGAAGCAGTTTTTTTGTCACTTTTTCTGGGTTTATTATGAATATGGTCGGAAAGTTGGTCGGAAAAATCGCCGGAGCAAAAAGTCAAAAAGTCAATGGCGACTTGTCTTTACAAGTCGTCCAAATTCTATGTATCTGAAATGTAGCGAGTTGTGTGACCAAAAACAGACCTAGCGACTTGTCAAATGAATGTAGCGACTATTGACTATTGAGTCAATAGCGACTTGTAAGGTTAAAAGGGTTAGCTAGTTGTGTTGAAAAACTGTGAAAAGCAGTTGACTTGTAAAACGAAGTAGCGACTTGTTGAGTTGAAATAGCTAGCGACTTGACACTAAACTGAGTTAGCGACTTGTCTAAAAGGTAGCGACTTGTTTAGTTTGAAGATTAGCGACTTGCCAGAAAATGATGAAGATGAAAGACCTAGACATAACTGTCAAACGTTGACTCAAAACAGATCCAAAACCAACACCATCACAATCAAACCCAACTCTATCCTAATTTCAACTCCAAACCTTCATCAATCTACCTTGAATCATAACTCTATTCGAGAAACAGAAAATAAAAGGGTTGACTATCTCGTGTGTTTACAAATGCTTCATGAAATTCAAAGAAACAACACACAAAAACATGTATCACTGATCCATGATTTCTGATAATATCCGAATGTACACTGAAGAATGAACAAAACCTATTACGATTTCATCCAAACCTCATATTCGGTTTTGATATAATGACTCACGGCCATCAAGTATTTATCTTTTACCGTGCCTACATCATCACTGAATCTCGACTCAAACATAAATCAATCTCAGCTTAAATATTTCGTGGTATTCAAAGGTATCATCAAGACTATGTAGATTCTAAATCACGAAATATTTATTCATCATAGATCAATATGGTTTTGATGAAATATCCGAATAGAAAGGAGTGATGTCAACAAATCTGTTAACTCATTTCCTTTATTCGTTAATGGTTAACATATCAAAATCAAAATCATAACAAAAGGGAACTAGTTAAACCTACCTTGCCATGTCCAACCTCAAGCCATCCCTGTGGCGAGGTCAATATACGCTTAATCTTGAAGCCATCCCTGAGGCTTGTGATGTTGTGAGATGATACTACTTATGTGAAGCTGCGTCTGAGGTTTAACAGATTAGGAGTGAATACAGATTTCTTGGTAGGAGCAGTTTGATTTGTGAGTGAATTGAGGCGTTTTCTTAGGGTTTGTGTTAGGTAAGGTGAGAGTGTTTGATGGGGGCGTGACATATGAGTGAAATTAGGGTAATTTGAGTTATTATGTGTGAATTCTTATACACCCGAATGTTTAGGGTTTGGGTGGAACGGGTAGGATTGGGCCTTGATTATGGAATGGGCCTATCGTGAGGTGTTGTATTCGTTCCAGTCAATTACAGGATCAAGTTGGATTTCGAGAGGTTATGTGAATGGGCCCCTAATTTCATTCGGTGGGTTAATTTGTAAATTATGTTGATTGTATATTAATCGGATGTGTTAGGATATGTGATGTATTGTACGTGAATATTGGACTTATTTATTTTTAGATCGGACTTAAGGATTTTTAAAGGAATCAGGTAATGCATTCTAGAGAGGAGTTGTATCGATTATGAGCTTGAATGTAAACCGGATGCGCCAGTTTAAGTGATGACTTGCATTTGGATGATGAACCAATGGGCTTCGCATGATTTGGATGTTATGAGATTTAGGTTTTATGGGTTTTGCTAATGAGATTTGTTATAAGATTTGATTTGAGACGTGTAATTTGCGAGATGATGATGAGATTTGGGGTGATGATGAAATTTGTTGGGCTATGCGATTTGATACGTTGGTTTATACATTTTCATGAAGGGCATTTTGTCACAGCTTGAAGTGTTTATTAATCTATGTTGACTACAGGGTTGTTTATACGGTATTTCTTATTTGGCTTTGAAGCAAGGTTTTCCGGGCTCGTTTACTTATTTTGTCTTCTTTCTTTCTACCCTTTCGCGAAGATGACTTGTTTGGGCATTTATAGAGAGTGATAAAGACTTGGCTATTTAGTTACGTTTGTGATTCTTTCTCGCTTGACCCACAACGTTGCTGTCACTTCGGTGTCTCATTCTGTTGAGAATGTCAAGAGGTTTTATACATTGGGTACACCGTTTCTTCTAGGGGTGTAAATGAGACGAGACAGCTCGCGAGCTATTCGAGATCGACTCGTAAACTACTCGAAATCGACTCGATATAAACGAGTCAAGCTCGAGCTCGAGCTACTCGAGTACACTTTCGAGCCGAGTTCGAGCTCAAATATGCTCAGCTCGTGAGGCTCGCGAGCCCTTATCGAGCTTCAATGATATTACACTTTTACCCTTTTATATACATATAGTTACGTAAAATCGAGTCGAGTCGAGCTTGATATGCCCATTTTTCACCGAGTTCGAGCTTTAAAAGTGGCAATAATCAAGCTTGAGTCGAGTTTCGAGCTCGAGTTTGAGATGACGAGCCGAGCTCGAGCTTGAAATCCAAAGCTCGAACGAGCTCGAGTCGAGTTTCGAGCTCGAGTTTTACTAATCGAGTCGAGTTCGAGCTTGGCAGTACTCGACTCGACTCGGCTCGTTTACACCCCTAGTTTCTTCTTCACAAGGATTAGTACAAGTTTAAGTAACAATTCTAGGGAGTTTTACTTCATGATCAAGTTTGGTATATCGGGTTTACTTCACCAGGTGATCACAGCATTAGCTGACAGAATGAGTAAATGATGTATTTCCCAAAGTGTTTATTGGATGGTTGATGATAATGTTGATGTTCGATAATGAACCACTGATGAACCGCTACATGTTCCCCTAAAACAGATATTCACTGAAACCTAAGCTGTCTGAACACATTCAAACTGACATTGCTTACGGTTTTGTCTTGATTTTGTAAAATCCCGCGAAAGAACCTATTTCTCGGTTTAAATCATAGACTTGTAAAATCCCGTGACAATGGAAACATCCTGGTAATAGTAAAGTGCATTTCCGGATCTATCTTACGGTTTATTCTTGGCTTTGTAAAATCCCGCGAAAGAAACTATTTCTCGGTTTAAACCATAGAGTTGTAAAATCCCGTAATGATGGAACCATCTTGGAGAAAGGAAAGTGTATTTCGGGATCTTATTTGATGCTGGTGCTACGGTTTTTGTTTTG
>OU343217.1:99615400-99646040 GCA_910596185.1 Chrysanthemum makinoi | reverse complement strand
ATAGCCAAGTCGCTTTAAAACTCAAGTCGCTTAAAGAATCAACTCGCTTAATAGCCAAGTCGGATATACCAACTCGCTGCTAATACAACTCGCTTAATAGCCAAGTCGCTTAAACCAACTCGCTTCCAAGAAACTCAACACTGTAGCTCAACTCGCTTCGTACAATATTTGAAAACAACCACTTTATCAATAAAAAACAGCTAAACCACAATGATTCAAGCCTTCCAATTCAAAACCTAAACACATATGATGATCCTAAACACAAAAGTACAATCAAAATTCAAACTTTAACACTAGAAATTGACCAAATGATTCAAAATCTCCTAAATACTTATAACCCCAAAACCTTATGAAATCCACCAAAACAAAGAGCATGAAAGATGAGTGATCAAACCATGGCTCTTGATACCAATTGTAAGATATAGGATTTCACAAACACATCAAACCAAATCCATATGGGGCGTATACAATGTTTTAGAGAGAGAAAGTTCTAGAGAGAGAAAAAGAAGAGAGTTTGGAACTATGTGAAACAAAGAAAAATGGTATTGAAGCTCTAACCCTCTACCTTGGGAGGTAGAGGGTATTTATAGTGTCTTACAATAAACGCCACCTACGGGCTGTGGATCAGGCATACAGTGGGTAAAGACCTGTCCGTCCTCCACGGTGTTACTTAACAAACTACTTAATAACATAACTTGACTACGACTATGAGCTTTCTAACAAATATTTTAATGACATAATTTTCTAATTCCTAACAATCTCCCCCTAAGGGAGGTCACCTCAATTTACACAGAATACAAACAGATATTGCATTAAGATTGTTCTTGAATTCTTGTTTAAGTTCTTTGCTCAGTAGCTTGTAGTCTTTGATTCTTCATGTTATCCATGTTTGAATAATTCAAGTGGAGGTCTTTAACTGATCCACATGATGATGAGTTTTGAGCCAGATTTGAGATCATCAGGTTGCATAAATCTCTGACTCTTCCATTGTGGTGTTGACTTTGTGTGATGTTGTGACAGTGGACCGACATGCTCACATTCTGGATCATGAATTCTTTTCATCAGAGTAGCGGAAGCTTTAGTTGATTCATGATATTTTCAGGAGCATAGCAGAAGCATGGAGTGATAGTATTAGAGTCGTTGATGCACTTATCATGATTTCTTTAAAAATGAATGTGTTGTGTGAGCATGCGGCTATGGATTGACCTTCCATTCGATCACCAAACGTAGGGCGTACTCGCATAAAACAGTTAGCAATAAAGCGCACGAAAGTGTCTTTGATCACATTCGTTGAATTGAGGTACACGGCCCACGGTTCCCCGTTGATCAGTACAAGTACTGCCTGTGATCAGGTATAATTCTAAAGAATCTCCTTGACAGGGTTTCGCAGCTGCTCTAGCTGTTCTCAAACCGAACGTCTCAAAGAAGACAACACGGAGGTGAGTGAACCAATAATTGAGATTCAATCGATTGATGAAAAATGATTTGAAAAACAATCATGTACTGCTTAATAAAGTGTTTTTGCAATACAACGAAGGTTTTAAGGAAAATCAATTATCAATCATAAACACCTTTACTTTTTGAAATATGAATACACAATCGATGTGCTAGAGAAAAGAATTTTAAGCACAACGACCTGTTTTTCAAAGGTATCCATCAATCCATAACCTGAACCAGGATTGATTCAAAAATTTGAATCGCCCCATTGTTTCTGTTCAGTTGTCACATGGTTGATCTATTGGATAGATCTCACATACCACCTACCAAGAGCTTGTTAGATGTTGGCTCTAGAAGGCTTTCCATCTTCATTGTGAATATGTTTGCATATCACTCAGATGTTCTGGCAATACCACAAGGATAATGCGTAGGACTCTTAAAATATATTCTCTCTATCCACATTGTGTGAAACAGAGAGTCTTCATTGATTGTGTCCTTAATGAGATTTATTGATGATCTCGTGGCTCTAGACTCAATAGTGCACATTTGGTTCCTATGCCGGAGACTGGGAGAGGTCTCCTTCTTCAATATCAACCATCTCTAAGAGAAAGTCGATAGATAATGTAGGTTCCCCTGTGAGAATGAAACAAATCCTTTTAAGAGGAACTTGAGTAGCTTGGGAAGATGTAGTGCAGGCCGGCCACTGGGTCCATGACATCTTGTCTTCAATACCGGTGTTACCTAGGTAACATCCAGTAGCATATGAATTGAACCCGTTTCGCCTAAGGTTGAAATAATGGAGGGCTATTTCTTTTCACCCTTTTATAATTCATTTCTTTTTTATTCTTCAACCCCTTCAGTGCTTACCGAGACTTCATTACTAGAACCTTGTTGGGTTTATTCCGTTTCTAGCTCTATCTCAGTCTGCACTCTTCCCATATCTCACTTTTCTCATTTTTTAATTATACCTAAGGACTCTACACTATCTAGTGGATTGTCCCTCTGTAGATCCCTCCGGCTCTGGCGGGATCGTGGGAACGAATACCTAACCTAACCATCCTTATATCACCATACATAAAGTAAAGTTTGTCGGTCTTTTTGGTATTGTTCATCAGCCATTGGAACCAATTGAAAACCATTTGAATATCAATCCAAGTACTTGTGATACATGATCAACACATTTTGTACCTAAATCGTTTTGGATATTTTAGAAAACGGCTCCCCCTCAACATGTGCATCATATGTTTGAAATCATTTTGGCACATGGAGGCAAGAAGAAGAATTCACTTCTTTGATAAATATTTTTTAAAAATCTCGACATTACTTTTCCGATCAAAACGTTGTTTCAATACAATTGAAGATATTTTCGAAAGAATGTGGTTTTCAAAATTTGCTCCCTTCAATATGTGCATCGATTTTGAAATTGTTTAGCACATTTTAGGAAAAACTGCACTTAGAGACAAATCAATCACGTTTTAATCCATTTTGGTTTGATATAAATGCTCCCCCTTAACATGTGCATGGAAAATTTGAAATCTTTTGGCACATGCAGGGAGGAGAGCTTGTTAATCACGTATAAAACCATTTATCAAATTATCAGTTTAAATCCAATTTAAATCACAAATTCTCCCCCGATCACAATTTTCAAATCCTTTGAGAGTTGTGATCTCTATTGATTTAAATTAAATTTTGAGAGCTTTTGAGGAGAATAGTGACTTGCTTTTGAAAGACATTTTAACTGATAAGGATTAGATTTTGAGACTTTAAACTCCATTGACCACTCATGCATAAATATCGTTTGAAAACATAACAATAGCCAAGGTCTTGGACCACTTGTATAAAACATTGTTCATTTTAATTATCCAAAAGTAGACCTTGCTCTTTTATGTGCCAATTGTTTGAAAAATAACCTTTTTGATTGAATTGAAATCATTCTCCCCCTCAATCAATGACATGAGTTGTTGATTGAGTGTTAGAGATTTTGACAAAGATAAGCCCAGATGATTTTCAAAAATGGAGTCCGAGGTATTTTCAAAGCAATTTTGTTTTCATTAGATGAAAACATTTGTCTTTTTGGTGACAAATTTTTGTTTTAAGAATCAGAGCATGAGATTTGATAAATAAGATTAAGCATGGCTCTGTTCTTACCTTTTAAAACGGGTTACTGCCTGAAATGACAATAAACTACCATTTTTCTCCGCCTCATTTTTTTTTCTTTTTTTTTTATTAAAGCAAAATATGTACATTCGAAGAACATCTAAAAACCCGTGACATTCTTTGAATGTCAACACAAAGTCCGTAGATGATATCGAGTTAAGAAAAACATAACAAAATAACAATATTTTTGGGATATTTTTATTTTTTATTTTTTATTTTATTTATTTATTTTTTTTTCAAGATTTTCTAATTTTTATGGATTTTGAAAAATTTTATAATTTTCTATTTTCTTTTGAGGGTTTTGAAATTTTGTATTTTGCTTTTTGAAAAAATTATATACAAGAGATAGATGAAAAAAAACCATTTACTCCTCGTCTTCCTCTTGAAGAAGTTTGAGTGTTTCTGGTTGTAAGCTCTTTAGACCAAGTCGTGGAAGGATAAACTCAAAACGTTCTCTAGGAAGAGCTTTGGTAAAGATGTCTGCTAACTGGTATTCAGTCATCACAAAATATAGTTCTACCACACCTTTTTCCACTTGTTCCCGTATGAAATGATGTCGAATGTCGATGTGCTTTGCTCTTAAGTGTTGAACGTTGTTGCAAGAGAGAGCAATGGCACTTTTTTTTTTATCACAATACAGAGGGATTTTATTGAATTCAAAGCCATAGTCAGATAATTGGGATCTCATCCATAGGATTTGAGCACAACAAGATGACATGGCTATGTATCCAACCTCTGAGAGGATATAGAAGTACTCATTTGTTTCTTTGAAGACCAGCTCACAAGCTTATCACCCAAAAACTGAAAGCACCTCCGACGCATTTCGACGTGTATCTTGACATCCCGCATGGTCGGCATCTGCATAGGCATTAGTGACATACGGTGTCCCGTACCAAAGTCCCATATTGATGGTTCCTTGGAGATACCGAAAGACCCGCGCCTTCAAGGTGCTTTTTGGTAGGCTTAGCCTGGTATCTAGCACACTTGCATACATCGAACAGAATATCGGTCTACTAGTGTGAGGTACATCGGGGATCCAATCATACTTCGATATTTCGTTTGATCTACCATGATCCCTGAGTGGTCCTCATCCGGTTTTGTACGCTCCACCATGGGAGTGTCAACGGTGTCACAAGTGTCAAATCCAAATTTCTTTAAAATTTCATTTGCATATTTAGATTGATTGATAAAAATGCCTCCGGAACTTTGTGAAATTTGTAATCCCAAGAAAAATGAAATTTGTCCCATCATTGACATTTGAAATTTGGAGCTCATCTCCTTAGAAAACCGGTCACATTCATTGGGGTCAGTCGAGGCAAAAATAATATCATCAACATAGATTTGAATGTAAATTAAATGTTTGCCGACTTTCGGTCTACAATGTCGGATCAACTGCCTTTGTGAATCCAGATGATAGAAGAAACTTTGATAGCGTATCATACCATGCCCTTGGAGCTTGCTTCGACCAGTAAGAGCCTTCTTCAAGCGATAGACATGAGTGGGATGCTCTGGATTCACAAAAACTTTAGGTTGCTGGACGTATACGACTTCTTTCAGATCTCCGTTAAGAAAAAGCCGTCTTTACATCCATCTGATAGACTACCATGTTCTTACTTGCAGCATTAGCCAAGAAGATTACGATTGCCTCGATACGAGCAACTGGAGCAAATGATTCTTCAAACTCAATACCCTCCTCTTGACGGTATCCTTTTGCAACCAATCTAGCCTTGTTCTTTAATACATCACCATGCTCATCAAGTTTTACTTTGAAGATCCACTTTAGAGCAATGATCATAGCACAGTTAGAGGCGGTACTAATTCCCATGCATCTAGTCGATCGAACTTATGAATTTCTTCTTGCATGGCATTGAACCAATTTGTCTTCATTCATTGTAGGTGTAACGCTTTTGGTTCACCTTGGATAGTACGGATTTGAAGAAGCACCATAAGGCATCAGTTGCAAGTTGTTTACGTGTGGATACTGGACGAGAGGGATTTCCAATGATGTTGTCCAATGGATGATCATGTGTTGATTTTATAAGGTGTTCGTGTGGTTGTTGTTGAGGAACTGAATCAGTGATGATTAGAGTTTGAGGAACACATTATTCCCATGCCTTTACATGATCTGATTGATATGTTGAATTGAATTATAATATTCGATTCTTTGTTTGGGTGTTGTCGACCACCATATATCTGTTTGTGTTGACTAACGATGCATAAGATGGTTATAAGAATGTTCCCGATCCGGATCCCACAATTGAAGATGATTGGATGCCGTAAGGAAAGGGTAACTATATATTGGGTCGACAAATGAAGAAACGGAGCTTAATTTGACCTCTATGGAGAGTTGGCATGAAAAAATTGCAATGTAAGAGGTCTCACTGCATCAGCAGATGGCTTTCTTCATCATCAAATGAAGAAATGGAGCTTAATTTGACTTCTATGGAGAGTTGGCATGAAAAAATGCAACGTAAGAGGTCTCACTGCATCAGCAGATGGTTTTCTTCCAAACCTCCAGCAACAACAACAAAAGCAGCTCAACCACCTAACGTATCTTTGTGCAGGACAAGTAGTGAATAATACCATTTTTCAACAAATTTGATAAAATTGTTTTGAAAATGGGAAAAATATTGTTTTGAAAATAAAATGAACTCAAACTTTGGAAATCAACCGGACTTCATTTTTAACCACAAGTCACTCAATCAACGACTACGGTCATTGATTGAGGGGGAGAGTGATTTCAAACTCAAGTATTTTCAAACGTTATTTCTTCATAAAAGTCCGTTTGTACGTAATAAAGTGGTGATCTAAAGATTTAATGTTAGGTCATGGTATGATTTTTTTTAAAACTCTAAGATCTTTCAAAATGAATTTTTTTCTGTTCTTGTTTGATTGTGAAATTGTTTTATTTTATTTAAAGATCTTTTAAAAAATGATCATACCTAACACTAACAATCTTTAATGTCGAAAAATTGATCCTTATCAATCATTTTTCAAAATTAAATCTAGCCACATCTTTCCCCAAAATTTTCTAAAAGATTTAAATCAATTGGGATCACACATCTCAAATGGTTTGATATTTTTGATCGGGGGAGAGATCGTGATTTAAATCTCAAATATGGTTTAGTCCTTTAAAGGCACTCCTGCCTCCATGTGCTAAACGATTTCAATATATGATGCACATGTTTGAGGAGGAGCATTTATCCATAAACCAGAAGAGAATTTAAACCTGGCCACATTTTCTCCCATGTTTTCTAAACCTTATTAAATCACTTGGGATCCAAAATCTCAAAGGGTTTGATATTTTTGATCGGGGGAGAATATGTGATTTAATTATGAAATTTGATAAATGATGATCGATTTGATTCAAAGTGCAGGCTGCTCTCCCATATGTGCTAAACTCTTTCGAATCTCGAAGCACATATTGAGGGGGAGCCTTTCAAAAGAAAATAGGCTTTCAAGGTACAAAGATTTCTATGTTTCAACATAAGTACCTTGATTGATTTTCTAATGGTTTCTTAATGGCAAATGTGATCGTGGAAGTTCTTCAAAAACCTCCTTCCTCTATGTGTTAAATGATTTTAAATAACCAACGCACATTTTGAGGGGGAGAATTTACCAAGAAAATCAAATGGCTTTTTCCACGAAAATTGTGATCAAGAATATGGTTTCAAAGAACTCTTGCCTCCATGTGCTAAACAATTTAAAAATCATATGCACATGTTGAGGGGGAGCATTTCTAAATGATCAAAACAATTAAGGTACAAAATGCTTTGATTTTATATCACAAGTACCTTGATTGATTTTCCAAATGATTTTTCAATTGGTTTCATCAAGAAAAGAACAATACCAAAAGACCGACCAAATTTACATTATGCATGGTGTTATAAGGATGGTTAGATTAGGTATTCGTTCCCACGATCCCGCCAGAGCCGGAGGGATCTACCCAGGGACAATCCACTAGATAGTGTAGAGTCCTTAGGTATGATGAAAAAGGGGAAAATGAGAATATGGGAAGAGTGCCGGCTGAGACAGAGCTAGTACTGGAACAAACCCAACAAGGTTTTAGTAATGAAGTCTTGGTAAGCACTGAAGGGGTTGAAGAATGAAAAAGAAATTAATGTGAAAAGGGTGAAAAGAAATAGCTCTCCAATAATTCAACCTTAGGGTAGAAACCGGGTTCAATTCATATGCCTCAGCCGGTGTTTACTAAGGTAACACTGGTATTGAAGACAAGACGTCATGGACCCAATGACGCACTGCACTACAACTTCCCAAGCTACTCAAGTTCCTCTTAAAAGGACTTGTTTCATTCTCACGGGAAACCTACATAATCTATCGACTTTCTCTTAGAGATTGTTGATATGGAAGAAGGTGACCCTCTCCCTAGTCTCCGGCATAGGAAACCAAATGTGCACAATTGAGTCTAGAGCCAAGAGATCATCCACAGTATCTCATTAGGATACAAAATTAAAGACTTGCTATTTCACACAATGTGGAAAGTAAGAATATATTAAGAGTCCTACGCATTATCCTTGTGGTATTGCCAGAACATCCGAGTGATATGTAAATGTTCACGATGAAGATGGAAATCCTTCTAGAGCCAACATCTAACAAGCTCTTGGTGGGTGACATGTGAGATCTTGCAAAAGATCAAGCTTGTGACAACTGGATAGAAACAATGGGGCGATTCATTCTTGAATCAACCTTGGTCCAGAAATGAATTGACGAATACTTTTGGAAAACCGTTCGATGTGCAAATCTTCTTTTCTCTAGCACATCGAATGTGTATTCATTTTCAAAATAAAAAAGTATCTCTGATTGAAAAAATACTTTTGGAAAAACCGTTCGATGTGCGAATCTCTTCTTTTCTCTAGCACATCGAATGTGTACTCTTTTCAAATACAAATAGTATTTTTGATTGAAATTTGATCTTTCTCATAAAACCTTCGTCGTATTGCAAAACTCTTTCTTCTAAGCAATACGCTATTGTTTTCAAATCATTTTTCATCAATCAGTAAATCTCAATTTGCTGGTTCACTCACTCCATGTTGTCTTCTTTGAGACGTTCCGGTTTGAGAACAGCTAGAGCAGCTGTGAAACCCTGTCAAGGAGATTCTTAGAAATTATACCTGATCATAGGCAGTACTTGTACTGATCAATGGGGAACCGTGGGCCGTGTACCTCAATTCAACGAAAGTGATCAAAGACACTTTCATGTGTTTTATTGTTAATTGTCGTTTGTAGGTACATTTGGACTTGCTGTTGCAACCATCAATTGAGAAGTCACTCCAAAGCCGCATGCTCACAAAGATCCACACTTAATTGAAGAAATCATGACTAGTGCATATCTACATAACCCTGCTCGATATTTTTATACTATGCTTCTACTACGCTGCTGCAAATATCATGAACCAAAGAAAGCTTCCGCTACTCTGATGGAAAGATGTCATGATCCTGAAGTGTGAGCATGTCGGTCCAAAAGTCACAACATCACATGATGGCAACACAATAAAGGGTGATCCAGAGATTTATTGTGGCTGATGATCTCAATGAAAGCTCGAAGATCATCAAAGATGTGGATCAGTTAAAGGCCTCCACTAAAAGTACAAATCAATGCGGACTTTGAAGAATCGCTACTAAAGCACAAAGATTGTGGAACTTGAAGAATAGAAGTCTACGAGCTCAGAACTAAAGACAATGATAGAATGCTAGGATGCAAAATGTATTTCATGGGGTGACCTCCCTTAGGGGGAGATTGTTAGGAATTGGAAATTCCATGTTAAAGTGTCGGTCACCCCAATTATAGTCTAGCATATGTTAGCTCGTACATGTGTCATTATTTACGTTATTTAGTAGTTAATTAGTTAGTTTGTAGCATAGTTTAGTTTAGTGTAACACCGTGGAGAAAGGACGGGTCTTTACCCATTGTATGCCTGATCCACAGCCCGTCAGGAGGGCGTTTAGTTTGTAACTATAAATACCCTTCCCACTAAGGGAAGGGTGGAGCTTCTTTGAATCTAACCTTGCATTTTGTAATACACCTCTCTTTCAAGAACTTCCTCTCATCTCTTTCTCTCTCTAAACTATGGCATACTTGATTCATCACCATCCAAGGCCACCCGAATCATCAATAACACAATATTTAAAATCCAACAGAAGGTATTGATACCTTCTTCGAATTTTAGAGAGGTGTCTACAATACGTCCTTCATGGAAGTGACGGGTTTCGAGATTATTGAACCCACTGACATGATTGCCAGGTGTGTTGGGCTCAAGGGAGATGTTCGGAGTGTAGACGCTAGTGAGTGAAAAATCAAACTCATATTCATGCGTCATAGTTGAACTTATAGAAAAGGATGAGTTAATAGAAAGTGATGTTTTGTGGTCAACCAGTTTATCTAACGTTTTTTACTAGATTTTTATTAACAATGGTTTTTAACACTAATGACACTTAACTCACTTATGGTTTTGACATTCTAGTGGAATATTACTTTTAGAAAGAAAGTGGTTTTTATTTTGCATGAAAAACTGTTGTCCAGGTGTACGGATCCCACGGTTCCCTTTCATAAAGGATCCGGCTAGTCTTACTTCCGGGATCCGTGGATTTGGAATAACAGAAACAGATTTCTTGATAAAAACATAGGTTTTTAGATCTTATAGTTTTATACCAAGATATGTGTTTTAGTCTACATTTCCATTTAGCATGCATACATGGCTTCTAATGTATCACGAGAGAATGAAATAAATCAAAAAGAAATGATAAACACATTATGATAATAATAACCTAGATAAAATAGAATATTAGTAATATTTCATTTCAATGCCAAGCATGATACAAAGGATTGGGTATATAACCCCAATGTAGATTAACAAAACAAAGAAAATGTCTCCGTATGTGTCACAATTCTCAAATTCCGGTCATTTATCATACTCCATATTCATCATTTCATAACGGTTCGTGCATGGTTTTGCATTTCACATTAAACGTTTATTTTCTTATTAAATAAACGCTATCGCGTAATTTATTTATTTTGAACAATTGACTCAATACTTCCAAAAATTATTCCAATATATTTTAATACTCATATTAAGATTATAAAAATAATAAAATGAGTCTACCCAGTGTTTTAAATTTATTTGGTATATAAATTGTTAAATTTATATTATTACGACGCTTTTCTTAAAAACTACACGATGATTATTATATCACTCAAATTTTACAAGAAATGTATTTTTATAAATTTTATGACCTAAATATATTTTATTTTGACCCGTGAAATTTATTTTATCTAACGCTACCTTAAATATTCAAATGTGTATACAACTTACTAATCTTATTTAACAATACTACAAGTTACTACTATCCTCAAATAACTTTACTTCTACTACATTTATACCTTTACATAATAATAATAAATATATGTATAGGTATCATTAAATACATGATGATTTTTCAAGATATGCAAGATCTTTTATTTATATATACTTACACTCCAAGACTTTATACATACAACACATTCACATCCAATAATTCAAGAGTGCAAAGTCAAGATCAAAAATTTTCCTCTCTTCTTCTTCACCCAAAAATCCGGCCACATAGTGTTCCAAGGAGGAGTGATCATCAAAAATTTCTTGTCAAGTTCTACACAATCTAGTAACACTCTTTGTTTAGGTTTTGAAATAAAAACCTAGGGTGTTTAGGATAAATCCTTGATCATAAACCTCATCAAGCAATTTGTAAGCATGAAACTTTATCTTTTACCTTTTCATACATATTTTTCATACATTTTCTTGAAGTCCTCATGATCATATTTGCTCAAGTTGTAGTTTTTATTCATGTTTATCAAATGTTATCACCCATATGTGTCCTATTAATTTTTATAACAAGTATGTACTAGTTAGAAGTTTATAAAAATGAGAAGTTTGAAAAATGGATCATCAAAGTCTAGTTGTGGTTTTTAGAGGAAATGGTTACATAAATTTTATATATGTTTATTTAAGTTTGTATATATATTTTAGCCTCACAATGAATATTTATTTTGGTTATGATCAAATGAAGTTGTTTTACTAGTAGGATTGGTGATGAGTAGATTAAGGGAATATTGTGGTGTTGTTTGAGTTAGAATGATTAGAGAAAAATGGTAATTTTAAAATGGGCGGAAGCGTCATTTAAATTTATAATTTTTCCGAAAAGTTAGTCATTTTATAAGTTTTATTAAAGATTTAGAAAATAGATTTTTAGTTATGAACGTGGCCTTTTGAACGGACTAAAACGGAGTTATAAAGAAAAAGATACGTGGTTTTAAAGTTACGATTTAAAAACTACCATTTTCCGGAAAATGTTTATACAGTTCGAGTTTTAACTGACCAAACAGTAGCCTAAAAATTTCTGTGAAGTCTCCGAAGTTTAAAAATATATTAGTACTCTTGATTACCTTCGAGTGGATATAAAGAACTTGAAAAACAGACTTAAAACGAGTGAGTTATGGTTAACCGAACTTTGAGTCAAAAACGCTTTGAAAACACTATTCACAGCATTAGTAAGCTGTCAGGATTTTAATCAAGGTTTTTGGGGGCCTAAACGGACGTTTCGGGGGAAACGGACCTTAAAAACGAATTAGTTTTTCTATGTATATATTACGTCAAGTCCGATGTAAACCGATTTGTCAATTACTAAAACCATTACGTAGTTTTAACTACATTTTCACCATTAGCTCAAAAGTAATTATTTTTGACATGGAACCGTCACACATCCAAGTAACAATATTTTTATATAACTAGTTTTCAAGTAGCATATTGGGTGATACGTTTTCAAATCATGCATTCACGACAACACATCATAACTCATTAAGTATCATATCATCCATTTTAGGTCGCGGATAGTTTCCGAGCCTCATTTTCTTGCACTTCATTTTGTTAGCATATCAAGCACACCAGGTGAGTTCGTAGCCCCTACTTTTATTCATTTTCAATCACTTTTGGGGGAGATACATGCTCAAACTATTTTCATTTACTTTCACAAGTACTCTAAACTTTTACATACTATTGTGAGTTCATACCCCGCTTTTACTCATTTAAATTCCTATAAACTATTTGGGGCGAGATATATGCTTATTTATCCAAACATTTAAACTCTTTTGCCAAACAACATTACTTATACTCTAGACTTGGTGTGTGTATTGACTAGACTTAAACAAACATCCCAGATTTATATGTTGGAAGGCCATTAATTTGGATACGACCAACGCGCGTCGTTGGAGGAACATCCCAACATTTATATGTTGGAAGGCCATTTATATGGATACGACCAACGTGAGCGTTGGAGGAACATTCCAACACGAGTTGTTGGAAGACCCTTGTGGTGACATTTATACTTTTAACTACTATGATATATACATACAAGATTGACATACTATTTTTAGCAATGGGTTGTAAACACACAGGTTGCAAGTTTTGTATGGGCGGAACTTGGAACTGAGTGGATTTACGATGCCTTTGCTTTGCGAACTATTATATATGACCAAAAACTTGCCTTTGTTACATGAACGCTCTTTTAAGGCTTTACTTGTTAACCAAACTCTATGAACTCACCAACCTTTGTGTTGACACTTTTAGCATGTTTTATCTCATGTATCTAAGGCATTCACTTCATGGCATGCATATGGACACATCATAGAGTCGTGGTGACGACGCGCCTCACATGGGATTTATACATTTTAAAACATCGTTTGGCTTGTATCAAACCTATTTCCGCATACATTGATTTTCATTTGGGACCTACATTTTGTAAACTCGATTATTTTACTTAAACAAACGATGTATTTTCTAAACGACACTTTAGGTCGTTCGATATAACTGTAACTTTGATGCTATGACAGTCCTCCCCAAGGTATTCCATTCCGCTGCAAAACACGTAATTTGGGGGTGTGACAGATTGGTATCAGAGCGTCGGTTATAGAGAACTAGGTTGCATCATTGACCCTAGACTATAACTACATCATCATAGCATCTCATCATATCATTATAAGTGCACATTCTTTATACATGCGGACTTATGACTCAACACCAAACATCATATGAGTCGATTAGTCCAAGCATTGCATAGTTACTCCTAAATTATACATAGCCTGATCACCTATGTCTAATTTAGGAAGAATCATGCAATGAAGGGAGTAGTAGTCTCATATGTGTAAGCAATTCGTAATCAAGCCAAATTTTCAAAAGATTTTCTTCAAACCACTTGTTTCCAGTTTGATCCGAAGCGACGTTCTTGTTTGATGAGGTGCAAAGATCGAGCTAGAAACAAGTCGTTACCTAAACCGATTTAGCCTAATCGTATGACAGTTCTTGTTTGATGAGTTGTGGGATTAAGTAAAAATCGGTTACCAAAAAGTCTTTTAAAAATTTTGCTTGAGAATGGGAAAGCTTGTCTCATCGAGCCTAATCATAAGAAAGCGTGTATTTAGGACGGGAATTGCTCACGATAGCACGGGAGCGTACCTTGTTGGACGGGTAACTCATATGCATGAGCATTGACATAATCATATAGACCATACACAAGCATAAACTTTTAGAACCCTTGTCGCGTTTTGGGCCATAGTATCATTAATCGAATCACGAGGACGTGATTCCGCTGACATGGGAAGAATGTCACAATTCTCAAATTCCGGTCATTTATCATACTCCATATTCATCATTTCATAACGGTTCGTGCATGGTTTTGCATTTCACATTAAACGTTTATTTTCTTATTAAATAAACGCTATCGCGTAATTTATTTATTTTGAACAATTGACTCAATACTTCCAAAAATTATTCCAATATATTTTAATACTCATATTAAGATTATAAAAATAATAAAATGAGTCTACCCAGTGTTTTAAATTTATTTGGTATATAAATTGTTAAATTTATATTATTACGACGCTTTTCTTAAAAACTACACGATGATTATTATATCACTCAAATTTTACAAGAAATGTATTTTTATAAATTTTATGACCTAAATATATTTTATTTTGACCCGTGAAATTTATTTTATCTAACGCTACCTTAAATATTCAAATGTGTATACAACTTACTAATCTTATTTAACAATACTACAAGTTACTACTATCCTCAAATAACTTTACTTCTACTACATTTATACCTTTACATAATAATAATAAATATATGTATATGTATCATTAAATACATGATGATTTTTCAAGATATGCAAGATCTTTTTATTTATATATACTTACACTCCAAGACTTTATACATACAACACATTCACATCCAATAATTCAAGAGTGCAAAGTCAAGATCAAAAATTTTCCTCTCTTCTTCTTCACCCAAAAATCCGGCCACATAGTGTTCCAAGGAGGAGTGATCATCAAAAATTTCTTGTCAAGTTCTACACAATCTAGTAACACTCTTTGTTTAGGTTTTGAAATAAAAACCTAGGGTGTTTAGGATAAATCCTTGATCATAAACCTCATCAAGCAATTTGTAAGCATGAAACTTTATCTTTTACCTTTTCATACATATTTTTCATACATTTTCTTGAAGTCCTCATGATCATATTTGCTCAAGTTGTAGTTTTTATTCATGTTTATCAAATGTTATCACCCATATGTGTCCTATTAATTTTTATAACAAGTATGTACTAGTTAGAAGTTTATAAAAATGAGAAGTTTGAAAATGGATCATCAAAGTCTAGTTGTGGTTTTTAGAGGAAATGGTTACATAAATTTTATATATGTTTATTTAAGTTTGTATATATATTTTAGCCTCACAATGAATATTTATTTTGGTTATGATCAAATGAAGTTGTTTTACTAGTAGGATTGGTGATGAGTAGATTAAGGAATATTGTGGTGTTGTTTGAGTTAGAATGATTAGAGAAAAATGGTAATTTTAAAATGGGCTGAAGCAATCGAAATTTATAATTTTTCAGAAAAGTTAGTCATTTTTATAAGTTTTATTAAAGATTTAGAAAATAGATTTTTAGTTATGAACGTGGCCTTTTGAACGGACTAAAACGGAGTTATAACGAAAAAGATACGTGGTTTTCAAGTTACGATTTAAAACTACAATTTTCCGAAAAATGTTTATACAGTCCGAGTTTTAACTGACCAAACAGTAGCCTAAAAATTTCTGTGAAGTCTCCTCAAGTTTAAAAATATATTAGTACTCTTGATTACCTTCGAGTGGATATAAAGAACTTGAAAAACAGACTTAAAACGAGTGAGTTATGGTTAACCGAACTTTGAGTCAAAAACGTGCTGAAAACACTATTCACAGCGTTAGTAAGCTGTCAGGATTTTAATCAAGGTTTTGGGAGGCCTAAACGGACGTTTCGGGGAAACGGACCTTAAAAATGAATTAGTTTTTCTATGAATATATTACGTCAAGTCCGATGTAAACCGATTTGTCAATTACTAAAACCATTACGTAGTTTTAACTACATTTTCACCATTAGCTCAAAAGTAATTATTTTTGACATGGAACCGTCACACATCCAAGTAACAATATTTTTATATAACTAGTTTTCAAGTAGCATATTGGGTGATACGTTTTCAAATCATGCATTCACGACAACACATCATAACTCATTAAGTATCATATCATCCATTTTAGGTCGCGGATAGTTTCCGAGCCTCATTTTCTTGCACTTCATTTTGTTAGCATATCAAGCACACCAGGTGAGTTCGTAGCCCCTACTTTTATTCATTTTCAATCACTTTTGGGGGAGATACATGCTCAAACTATTTTCATTTACTTTCACAAGTACTCTAAACTTTTACATACTATTGTGAGTTCATACCCCGCTTTTACTCATTTAAATTCCTATAAACTATTTGGGGCGAGATATATGCTTATTTATCCAAACATTTAAACTCTTTTGCCAAACAACATTACTTATACTCTAGACTTGGTGTGTGTATTGACTAGACTTAAACAAACATCCCAGCATTTATATGTTGGAAGGCCATTAATTTGGATACACCAACGTGGTCGTTGAGGAACATCCCAACATTTATATGTTGGAAGGCCATTTATATGGATACAACCCAACGTGAGCGTTGGAGGAACATCCCAACACGAGTTGTTGGAAGACCCTTGTGGTGACATTTATACTTTTAACTACTATGATATATACATACAAGATTGACATACTATTTTTAGCAGTGGGTTGTAAACACACAGGTTGCAAGTTTTGTATGGGCGGGACTTGAATGAGTGGATTTACATGCCTTTGCTTTGCTTAACTATTATATATGACCAAAAACTTGCCTTTGTTACATGAACGCTCTTTTAAGGCTTTACTTGTTAACCAAACTCTATGAACTCACCAACCTTTGTGTTGACACTTTTTAGCATGTTTTATCTCAGGTATCTAAGGCATTCACTTCATGGCATGCATATGGACACATCATAGAGTCGTGGTGACGACGCGTCTCACATGGGATTTATACACTTTAAAAACATCGTTTGGCTTGTATCAAACCTATTTCCGCATACATTGATTTTCATTTGGGACCTACATTTTGTAAACTCTGATTATTTTACTTAATCAAACGATGTATTTTCTAAACAACACTTTAGGTCGTTCGATATAACTGTAACTTTGATGCTATGACAGTCCTCCCCAAGGTATTCCATTCCGCTGCAAAACACGTAATTTGGGGGTGTGACAGTATGAGAACTTCGTCATAGGGAACACAAGAGCGATGAGTGTTAAGGCGATGAGCACGAGAGCGATGTAAACCATGTTGAAGACGATCCTTCTTTGATTTGGATGAGATGAAATGGAGAGAAAGATGAAGTATTGAATGAGAGGAAATTTTTGAAATTGGAAGATTTGAAAAAGCGGGGATTTGATAGAGTTGAACGATGGATGGTTTATTTATGGGGAAGGAGGAATTTTTGAGATTTGTGTTTTGTTTTATTTGAAGGATATGATTTTTGGATTAAATGAAATAAAACATAAGTTTTATAAACCACGACTTTAGATGAGAAAGTAACACGTATGTGAGGAAGGCTTCCTAATGAAGCTACATGTAAAACATGTATATGCACAAAAGATAATCATATAAAAACCTATGTAAGCACACTTATTTAACAAGCTAATGTCATATAGGGATAAGTAGAAAGTCATACCTCTAGTGTACTTAGGAATGTCTTTACAAATGACACAACAAATTTCAGTAGACAATTCTAGCTCCTTTGTGTTTAAGATACCTTCTTAGGGAAGGTATTCTTTTAACAAGCGATTCCTATGGCTTGGTAGATATGAGCTTTGACTAATCAATATGACAAAGAGGATTAGTGCAATTAAATGAAAAATAAATAATAAGAAAAATGTTGTCATCTAATCAACATCCAGACAAAGAGTTTTAAAAGACATGGTGTTTATTTTTATGAAAAGCCTTCTTTGTAGTTTTCAATTAACCATGGATCGTATCAAGTTTTTAAAGTACAATATACTTCAAGAAACTTGGTAATGAAGCTCTGATGCCAATTTTGGAAAACTAGAAGGGGGGTTGAATAGTTTTACCAATTTAAAACTTCTTTTTAAATATTTAGATCGACTTATGTCAATCTATTTGGATGTGTGTGTTGGATGTTGATAAACAAACATATAGAAGTATGTAATGAAAAGATAAGAGTAAGAAGCACAAAACCACAACGCGAGTATTTATAGTGGTTCGGCTACAATGACACCTTCCTTGCCCTACTCCACTCCCCGAGTCACCTACTCGAAAGTTCGTAATCACTACACAACACCAGCTCCTTAAGGTGGAGAAACCTTCACAACGTTGCCTACTATTTTTCCGGTACTAGGCTAACCACCAGGTTCTTTCACACTAAGGTGAACCACATCTACCACAATGTCGCCTACCTACTGGGTTCTTTCACACCAAGGTGAAGCACACCTACCACAATGTCCCCTACCCTTTATTAGGTACTAGGCTAAGTACCTAGTTCCATTACAATAAAAGAACTACTACCCAACACTACACCAACGGCTAATCCCAAAGGAGACAAACTCCTTATTACAACATCATCAAGGATATCAATATCCTTGGATCTAGTACTAATCTATCTTGTACATCGAAACACACCATATCGAATGTACATCTAAGGCACCTTTCACTAACACCTTTTAACTAGATCTTCAAGACACCTTTCACCAATGTCTTGTGTCTTGACTTCTAGGAACCTTTCGCTAATTCCTACAACACAGACGATCGACACCCTTCTCTAATGTCTTCGTCTTGACAATTGAGACATCTTTCACGAATGTCTTCAACCCAACACTTCTTAGTACAAAGAAAAGAATCATCAACAAAAGGACTTCAGTAGTCTTGATGATGAGGAAGCATGGCAACTCATGGACTTGAGCTTGCTTGACTTCAAAGGTGGTGATCTCGCCTTTAAGAGGAACCTAGAGAATCACCCAAAAACAAAACTACAAACATAGATCTCTTGGATTTGGGTTTAGAGAGTTTTTAACTCAGGGAGAAAGTATGTTAGAAAGGGGTGAGAAACAATGAAAATTTGGCTCACTATTTATAGAGGAAAATGTCCTGCTGTCCCCAGATCCCACGGATCCCTCCCACTAGGGATCCGTCTAGCGTAAAGCTAGGGATCCGTGGGACGCTCCTCTTTACCCAAGGGTATTTTGGTTATGGGTCATGGGTTGATCCATGCGTTTCTTAATAGATACAATGTATCTCATGAGTTCAATGTACCTAGTCAAATGGTTTGGATAAAACCATGGGTTATGGGTCAATACCATTTGTTAGTTTTTACCCATTTTAGTATATACTAGTTTAAGTATATATTTACCCAAATATGTAAACACTAGTTGTTGTACATATGTATTACTAAATCATAAAATCACTTATACTTGTTTTAGTGTTTTATGTGAAAATGTGAATATGTTAGAAACTATTAGTTCAAACCATTAACCTATTTTATTTGTTTTGTTAAAATGATTTTACGTTTGTTATCGACAAAACATTAGAAGATCGTAAGATATAAATAAACGTTTTTACGGTTTATTTGTATTAACAGTGTTCTTTGTTGTGATTTGTCTATTTTTTTTGTTGCGAGTTGTCTGATTTAAGTTGCGATTTTTCTGGTTTGGAGCTGCGTTTTGAATATTTTATTATATTTTGGTTGCGGTTTGTGTATAAAGACAAAATTACGGTTTGACAGCTAGCTAAAAAGACAAAAAAGGATGATAGTGACACTTGTACTATTTGAAAGTGACTTGCATTTTGTCAGGTTCTGTTGCGATTTGTCTCTGCGATTTGTCTTTGATTGTGACTTGTGTGTTGCGATTTGTGTCATGCAATTTTTTTCTCTGAGACTTGACAAGTTGCGGTTTGTCTATACTTCCGGTTTGTGTTATGCGATTTGATACTTGCGGTTTGTGTCTGCGGTTTTAAGGTTGCGTTTTGGGTTTTCTGCGGTTTGACTAAAACTGCGATTTGAGAGTCTGCGATTTGAAGGGTTTCGATTTGAGCTATCTGAAGACAAATCTTGTGTTTTGTCTAGGAGACACCCTACCCAAAATTTTATCTGGACTGTAATTTGATTCAAACTTTACTAAATCACAATTAAACAACAATTCACCTAATCAAAACACTCCAGTATCCCTTTTAACATACAATCACTAATCATTGAATCGATCCAACTGTTATCATAACACGTTCTACTTAACAACATTTCACGGTCTCTTACTGATTTTGTTAAAATTCATTAACCATAACATCATGCCTAACACTCCTGATTCAGTGATATCTGAAGTACTTAAATTGTACAATGTTGTTGATAACCATAAGAGTCCAAACTATATAGAACGGTTAAACATGATTGAATCAGCCAATGATAATGTGAGATCCTCTTTCTTGGATTCTGAAGAGAGAGAAGTGCAACAGTCACAACAACAACAAGTTCATGCAAAGGAGAGTTGCATTGAACCTTTTCGAAAACTTCATTCACACCTCTCAGTACTTCTAACAAGAAATAGATTCAAAATGGGATTTGAACGAGCATTTAATGCACTTTTCCGTTAAGATGTATGAACATTCACGGGCACATTGTTCTTGAACTTAGGACAACTTGAACAACAACTTGACAGAGAAAAATTTCAAGAAGTCGGATCCAAAGTTGCACTTCAAGTGACCAACAAACAATTTCAGTCATTCTTCAATGGTGAATACACTTGGGATTACGACGATCATATGACTGAAAGGTGCTTTACTAGTCACACTGGAATGGAAGCTGATGTGTTTAGAGAAACATTAATCCAACACATGAATAAGGCTAAAAAGTACATTGAGAAAAGAGCACAATATGATGACAGAGTGAATGAGGTTCGGGTGCAATCAAGAGATAATAGTGTTGAGTCAGGTAAAGCATTAGTTGAAGGATTAGGTGTTGCTTAATGCGAAGGATCAGAGACAGATAACATCGACACAACCAGCTGTTCAGTGACTCCTGTCACACAAGATGTGGATGCAACTATCAGACCGATAAATGAACAGGTGTTAGGTGCCGAGGTACTCTTAACTGTTCAACATGATGCATCTGCTAATATACTTGTACAAACTGATCATGATGATGAACATGATACTGAATTATGTTCTTTGGTTGAAGCTGAGATTAGTTATTTCAAACCAAATGACATGGTTGATAAAGAAGCGAATGAACTTTCAAACAAATTTTCAAAACTTGAAAAACATTGCATTTCACTTGAAATTTCAATACAAAGAAAGGAAGAAAGTTTACAAACTAAAAAACCATGTAACAACCCGGAATTACCTGGATTTCGTGCAATTTTTGAAATTAACAATTTAAAAGCTTAGCTTCAAGCCAAAAACTCGACAATCAACAAGCTGAAGAAATATATCTCTGATATGAATGAGAAATATAATTTAGTCGGAACTAATCAAGACAGTAATGCAATTAAGACAAGAAATATTGAACTGTCAATTTATGTGGCTAAATTCCTCATGGTAATGAGTCGTTGAAAAGGCATCAAACGAATCTAGATGACTCAATCAAATAAATTAGGTCTAAAAATTTAGAACAAACAACATATTTGATGGTCAAAATTGAAGAACTCAAAGCTCAACTTCAGTATAAGATTTTCATAATAGTAGCCTTAAAGAACGAGCTTAGAAAAACTGCAGGGAAAAGTGTGAACACTAAGTTTACAAAACCATCAATCTTGGGGAAACCAGCTTTGCCTCCCAATAAGAACCGGTCAGTTGTTAGATAACCGACTGCGTTTATATCTGAATGACCAAAATCTTCAAAAACAAGGTTTGCCTCCCAAGTTGATGAGAAAGAAGTTTTGTCAAAACTAGTCACTTCAAAATCTAATCCCAAGAAACTGAAAGAAAATGCTCATGCTAAGGTTCAAACTTCTAAGACTAGGAATAAGAAAAATTCTTCCAGTGCACATAAAAAGTCTCATAAAACTAGTCCCTCTCCTAGGAAAACACTTACTGATAAGGCCTTAGAAACTAGGAATAAGGATACATCTTCCACTGTGCCTAAGAAGTCAAATACTCCTAGATCTTGCCTTAAGTGGATACCAACTGGTAGAGTTTTTAAGAATGTTGGACTTATATGGATTCCTACCAACAAATTGACCACCGATGGCAACACCAAGGTTGATTGTGAAATTCCCAAGAGTTTGGATACTGTTGATGCTAACCAACATAAATGCAAACATACTTGTGATGTTAGTGCATGTGTTCCTCACTCAATTACAGGTACATTGATAAATTCTATCAAGAAAAGACTCATGATTTGGGTGCCTAAAGAGCATATGTCTTTTGGTTTAGGAACTCCAGAATGTCAGAATTGATGTGCATGTACTATGATATATGAACACTTTAGCTCATGACTCGTGCTTTAACAAACCTCATTTGTAAGTATAACCACCTTTGGTATACTCTACACAGTTTTCCACATTGTACATATTTTAATCCTTAATTAAAAAAAAATCCATTAAAATTTGAAAAACTGAAAAATACCAAAAATAGTTTCCAAGGCATGTCTTCTGGTATCGGTAACATCTACGGTCCTAGAAATGTCATTCAATAATGACACGGGTCTTTAGATGAATTTCGAGCAGAAGTTCATATGTGTTTTTCAAAACATGCCTATACAAATATTTTTCCGTATATGAACTGTCAGAAAAGTATTTGTTTTTCACGAGATTGCTAAAGGATGTTGTTGGGAATTATACGTTTGAGTTGATAAGACAAAAAGAATGAAACAAGAGGGACTTAATACGACAAGAAGGAAACCTACAAAAAGATGGAAGGACTTGCTTGCAAAAGAAGTTTTATTATTTAGTCCCTAGTAGAGATTTGTAAACCCTAGGCCTGATGTTTCTCGTTTTGGAGTAGACAGTCTAGAGTTTAGGAAGAAGCTAGTTGCTCAATCTAGGTCTGAGAAACCCAAAGAACCTGTTGAACACAATGTTCAAAATTCAGCAGTACCTTCAAAACAAAGTATCGCTCCACAAGCAGTACCTTCTTCAAAACCTTTTCAAAACAGATGCTAAAACCTTTTTGGGATAATTATGGTCAAAACAGGTTTAATCATTCACCAAGAAGGCAAAATAATTTTGGGCATAGACATAGAAGATGTCACTTTGGAAGTATGGGTCGAACCGTGTTTTGTGTGTTTTAGTTCTACTCATCTAATTAAGGATTGTGAACATCACTTAATACCTTAAAAATTTCCAAAGAACGGATCGCCAACCGTGAAACTTAGAGAATACAAACCAGTTTGGAATAATTCAAATAGGGTCAATCACAGAAATTTCTCACCGGATCATAGATACCCACACCAGAGAAAACCTTTTCAAAACCTTCAGATCTCACAAGACTTTCCAAAGTATCGTTAACTCGTCCAAGACTCTCAAAGTAATCGCTCGCAGACAAAACAAGGTACTACTAACACTACTTGGTATAGGAATCCTAGGAGATCTCACTATCAACCTAGAAGGTATTATAATTCACATAGGAGATTTAGATCACAGGAACCATGTGTTAAAACAGAATGGGTTAAGAGGGAAAGTACTGTAGAGGGACAGACAGTACTTTCAACCAAAAGTGAATATGATATTTTTGTGATACAAGAAAAAGAGATTTGTGTTGAAAAACCAGAAAGTTTTGAAAAACCACATGTTAAAGATCAAAAGATAATTATGGATCATCATTTGAAAGATAGTGGACATTACATACTCAAAGAATTTGAGTTTGTAACTCCACAATGGAACACAAGTCAAGAATGGCTTGGGTTCCTAAAAGTTCTAACTCTTTTCTTTGTGTGCGTGGCAACCCGGAAGAGGTGCTTAAAGATCATCTTATTGTGGATAGTGGTTGCTCTGGAAGTATGACAGAGACAAAGAGATCCTGTCTGATTTTAGGAAGATTAGTGGAGGAAGAGTTGCATTGGGAATGATCCTAATGGAGGACAGATTACTGGAAAAGGGACTATCAAAGCAGGGCTTATAGATTTTGAGAATGTTAGATATGTGAAGGAGTTAAAGTTCAATCTATTGTCGTATCACAAATCAGTGATAAAAAGCATCATGTGTTATTCACCGACACGAATGTCTCATCCTTTCATCTGACTTTAAGCCTGTTGATGATGAATTAGTAGTTCTTAGAGTACCAAGGACAAATTATGTGTATAGTTTAGACATGAAGAGTCTACGTTCCTATGGAAGAGCCAAATGTTTGGTGGCTAAAGCAACATCTGAAGAGGCACATCAATGGCATAGAAGATTGGGCCATGTTAACTTCAAGAATATTAACAAACTGGTCAAAGGCAATCTAGTGAGAGGCTTACCTTCAAAGACCTACAAGAATGATCAATCATGCTTGGCATGCAAGAAGGGTAAACAACACAAAGCTTCCTGCAAGAAGCTTGAAGAGAGAACTATTAGAGAAACTTGGAGCTTTTAAATATGGATTTGTTTGGACCTGTTTCTGTGGCAAGTTTAAACAAGAAAAAGTACTGCTTAGTTGTAAAGTATGATTGCGTAGATTCAGCTTGGGTATTTTTCTTAGGATTTAAAGATGATACTTTTGATGCTATTCAGACACTGATTATAGCCCTTGAAAACCAATTGAGACTCAAGGTTAGAGGTATTAGAGTGATAGTGGGACTGTTGAATCAATTAATAATGACTCAAAGGTAAGAGATGTACGGTGTGTTGATTATCATGGATATAAAAGTTGCTTTGCGCTCATACAATGTTAAGGCTACTGATGATGGCGCAACGTTATAGCTGATATGCATGTGAGTACTTGGTTATGATTTCTACTACTCGTGGTTTTACTGGTCGTCAAAGGTTCAAGTTAAGATTGTTACAATAGAGATGATTTTATTCGTCGTGATTTTACTGCTAATGCATATTTATTGGAGTTTCATGCTTCTCTTTCTTATTGACGGTCACCTGATTGGACGGTGGTCATACATGGTCATGCATAGTTGGTGTTTCTTCGACATGTTGCTGTTGCTAAGTGAAAGTAAATATGGTTAAAGGTTCATAATATGATACACTTTTATACAACATGCACGTGTCTTTGGAATATTAAGATAATAGTTTGATGGTTCTTTTGGAAAACTTTACTACATGCATGCATGATGAGCTTTATTTGGTTACTAAGTTTCACATGGAAACAGAAGTACACATAGGATGGTCTCATGTTATACTCGATATTGGATGAAGAAGGATTTTTGATTCTTGAATGGTTTTGGACTTGAGGGGAAGTTGAGCATGATAAGTTTTTTGGTTTTCGGCGACACACACATGGGATTTAGTTCACATACACAAAGAGTTTGGCTATTGGTTCTTAAAGATAGTAAAAAGCTCAAAGTTTATTTTATTGAAGAATTGATTACGAAGAGGATTATTTATCACTTATTTGAAGATAAAGTGGAATTACTTGGATACGTGTTTTATCATACCTTTTAGTGGAAGGTAACTTGTTCGTGCTTCAATGATTATGACAAATAATTGACATAACACTTAAAGGAGTGATGTTATTGTGCTCAGTGATTATCGTCAAGAGATTGAGGTCTCCCTATACATAGGTATACGTTCAATGTCATCTATAGTGCAAGATATAAGATACAAGTTTGGGTTATTTTACTTCTTCATCAAGTTCGTTATATTTGGTTTTCTTCACAAGTGATCATTACAAGGAGCTTACCGATTTGAAGAATCAAGAAGATGGTTAACATATGGGTTTTAGGGGAAGCTTATTGTTAAATGTTTAACCATCTACATGCATCACTCAAGGGAAGTGTTTGATTTTTACTACTGTTGATCATTATTACTACGCTAGTTGCAGCTTTCTATTGTTTTGAATCCATTTTTCCTATGGTGCGTAATGGTGGGCGATTTTAAACATTGGAAGTCTTAGATTGGAAGTATGATATTGGTTCGTGGTGGTTAAGATCATTATTTGCATACGTTCCCTATTTGGATAATAACAAAAAGGGGAAGAGATGTTTGAGTGGCATGGCATGGATTAAGGGGAAGACAAAGGAAGACATACTTGTTTCATTCATGGTGAGATCCCTGATCTCAATTTCTCTACTTCGTCTAGGGAAGTTCGTTCAAGAATGGTTTTGTCATTATCAACTAGGGAAAGATTGTTGGGAATTATACGCTTGAGTTGATAAGACAAAAAGAATGAAACAAGAGGGACTTAATACGACAAGAAGGAAACCTACAAAAAGATGGAAGGACTTGCTTGCAAAAGAAGTTTTATTATTTAGTCCCTAGTAGAGATTTGTAAACCCTAATCCTCTAGTATATAAAGAGGACATTGGGTGTAGGTTTTATTAATTAAGTCTTCCAAGATGTAGTCGACTAAAAGGTGTGTGTGGGAACCTAGGCGTAGGGAAAACGCCTAGGGTTTAGTTAGTTAGTGTTAGATCAAGTCTTTGATCTTTATTATAGTTAGTTAGTTAGTTTATGATAATGAAAAACCTTGTTCAATAATAAAGTTACGATTTGTTTATTCCGCTGTGCATGTTATTAGTCTTTGTTATTGATCCCTAGCTGAGCTTATAAACGATCTTATCAGATGTCTTTAAAACAATTTGTGTCAAGTGTGCATAAACTTTTAAAATATTCAATTAATGACTGCAATGGCTTTACTTGAAATAGGGTCATTGATTGAGGGATAGAGTATTTTCAAAATTTATGATCATGTGTCAAGCTACTTCACATCATTGAGTACTATCCTGGCTTCATATTTGATGTTGTGTATATCTCATATAGTCTCTAGTGTCAATTATGTGTTAATTTAGGGACTTGCTTGCTACCTGCTAAATTTTTCCTTGAGTTCCTTACATATTTGAGGTCCATTCGTGTTTATTATCTATCTTGATTTGCTCCCTAGTGTCTCTCGTATCGTTAAGTGTTTAGATTTTGAAATGTGTGAGACCAATTTGGACTAAACATGATACCTATAAATCCTATGATGTATAAGGGACCAAATCTGCCAATTGATGAACCTTTTAGAACAAATGGGATTGCAATTTGTCAAACTGAGGGACCAAATCTGCCCATTGATGAACCTTGTAGGACATATAGTATTGCGATTTATCTATCTAAGGGGCCAAAGTTGCCAATAAGTGAAAGATAAGTGTGTTAGTATAAAAAGTATTTCGCTTTGACCAGTCAACACTTTTCAAAACCTGTCAAGCTTTCATATCCTACTCTCTCTATCTCCTCGCTGCGATTTGTCCTTGTTGGTTCTTCTTTGCAATCATTCTTGGTATGTGATGTGTTATAGGTTTATTATATAAGTTTGAAATAGGTTATCTTATTATCGTAGTCTTAAGTTTCATACATTGATTGTTATGATTAGGTTTGCATGCCGATTCTGTCTCATCTCATAGGTTAGTGCTTCTCATAATGTGTTATTGCCGGGTTTAGGTTTAATAGTTGTTGTAGTTGTTTGATCATGTACTTAATTGTCTCCCGTTGATCTGTATGTCATGATTAAGTGTTTTGAAGCTTCGTTTATTTCTGTCGCGCTAAGGTTTTTGATTTCTGTGATGTTTGTGTTGTTAGGAAATCAATTAGGTGTTATTGATTTGTGGTGCTATATTGATAAACTTCCCAGCAAACGATAGATTTAATGTCCGTTAGAATAGTGATTAGGATCAAACTTTGAAATTATTCTTAGTTGCTTTTTAGTTAATCTAGTCACAATTTCACTTTGTGTCTGTCATTTATGGTTGATAATTGTTTGAATTATTCTGAGTTGAACATTTGATGAATATATTCTTAGGCTGCGAGTTGTTGAAGTTCTTGGTTGCATGTTGAGCATAATGTTCTTGCTTGTATTTTGAGATTTGACCAATGTGTCTTAGGTGCGATTTGAGGATATAGTTCATAGTTGTTTTTGTTAGCATGTTTCTGGTTGCGTTTTGATAATAGTGATTCTTAGTTGCGACTTGGCTATTATTCATAGTTGCATTTTGAATGAGCTGGCTACGGTGCGTTTTGTGTCAAATCTCATGTCCTGCGATTTGTTATGTGAAGAATATTTTATTAAAATGTGTAGGACCCACCATGCTAATTTTTTTTATGATACTGCTATTTGTCAATTGTCTTGCGTTTTGGCTCTTGCGACTTGACTATTGCGTTTTGTCCAACTGTATTTTGAGCCTTTGCGATTTGTCCTCATTATGTTTTGCAGTGTTATGCAATTTTTCTGTTGCGTTTTGACATGTGTTGTGTGGATTGATTGATATTTGATCTTTGTGTTCTGTCATTTTGCGATATGTCCCTAAGGTCTTATCTAAGTTGCGACTTGTTCCCTTGAGATTTTTCAATTGAGACTTAATCATCACAAGTTTGCGAAACAAAGTTTTGTCTAACTTGTAATGTTGATCAAAGTAACATTATCCCGGGATTGTGCCATGTCTCATTAAGTGCTTTAATTCTATATTTATGTCTTATGATTCCCAACGTCTTGGTTTTTGGTCAGGCCTGTCCAAAGGGTCAAAGCTATATCTCATCTAACGTAACCATTCTATATATATCTCTCTTTGTGAATGTGTTTGTACATATATGATGGCTGAAATGACTACACCAATTGACCAAGCTGCTTCTAACTCACCACCCACTCGTACTGATGACGAGATCCTACCGTATACCGAGTGGGTTAATATTGGAAAGAGCAACTGCTATGTAGATATGGAAAAGTTTTAGCCAAATCCTCTTTACAAGATTGCGATGGATATCCTAAAGCACACGAACTTCTTCAGTGCATTCACTTCATGTGCCACGATTCCCTCAATCTATCTTCAGCTGTTATGGGATACAATTAAATGGGATAAGATCACAGTGGTATATAGTTGTCAGTTGGATGAAGTATGGTATGAACTCTCAAAGGACACACCAGTGGATGTAAACAACCCTTTCACCCCTCCACCAACTACGGACGAGTTAATCAAGTTTGTCAATGACTTGGGGTATCCGTCTATAGTCAACAAGATATCCTCAATAATCACCAACGAAATGTATCAACCATGGAGGGCAATCACCATCATTCTAAACCTGTGCCTCACTAGAAAGACTTCTGGGTTTGAGAGACCTAGGGCTCCAGTACTGCAAATCTTGTGGGGAGTTGTAAATCAAGCCAACATGGACTATGCTGAAAGAAATTGGGAGGAATTTACGCAATCGATTCACACTTTCATCAGTGACAAGGAAAATAAAGCACAAACTATCAAAGGAAAGAAGAAAGTGCATACGCGTGTGATCCCTAGTATCAGATTCTCCAAGCTTATTATCAAACATCTTCAGGCCAAGCATCAATTCCACCCAAGAAGTGAATATGCACTTCATCTGGCTTTAGAGGAGCATGTTCTTGGATATCTCAAATTTTCAGCTAAAGGTTCAAATCAGGAGATATTTGGCAAGGCTATACCATATGCTCTTCTCACTAAAGACATTGTCACTTCCTCATACTATCAAGATTATCTGAACAAAGTGACTAAATCTCTCACCGGTGAATCACCAAATCCTACCCCAACCAAATCAACAAAACCTTCATCCAAGTACTCCAAATCATCTTATGCTACTTTTCCCAAGAAACGTCAAGACATGTCTACTATCGACGATTCATCTATTCAAGGAAAGAAAAAGAGAAAAGGTGATAAGGGAAGAGGAAAAGGGTCTAAGAGGCAAAGAACCAAACCTACTCTAAAAGATATTGATGATATCAACCTTAAAAAGGGTGTAGAAGCAAGCTTACTGGATCACGAGGAGTCAGCCAGACGTCCGAGGAAGGGTGTGACCATACAAGAATCGGACTCCGAGAAACGTCACTCCCTTCCAGAAATTGAAGGTAAGGGTAAGGGAACTGAGGAAGTTGAGTAGGTCGCTCTGACGTTGTTGACCATTTCATCTCCAGCCCACAAGACCACAAGCGAATACATACTCCAGAAGCGAAGCACAGAAACATCAAAAGCTACGGAGTTAAGTGGAGCTAAACAGGAACATTCTCCAAATCCTGAACTCAATGTCGAGTCTAGTGACACTGAATCAGAATTTCAGGATACCGAGGGTGATAATGTGGAGTTGAATGAGCCAGAATTTCAGACTCAGACACACATTGAGGTCGGAAAAGTTGAAAAGTTCAAGACTCACACTGAAGCTGGTACCATTGAAGGGTCTAAGTTATGGAATACAGAAAAGGAGGTTGGTTCTCATGTTAGCGGTTTTGGTTCGGATGATTTTGTGTCAATCGCCTACCCAAATGTTCATGAAAACCTCAAGCAAAGAACAAACGACCAAACACGCCTGGAGGAACTTAAAAACTCTACTGGAACCCTGTCATCTTATTAAAATCTTGAACTTGATCTCAATTTTGGAGACCGATTCATTGATGACAGACCTGCTGATGTTGAAGCTGAAAAGACTAATGAAGAGAAAGAGCTCATCTCGATGGTTTCGGTCACGATTCAACAAGATTCATCTACAA
>OU343217.1:99435767-99615300 GCA_910596185.1 Chrysanthemum makinoi | reverse complement strand
TCCTAAAGGGATTTTAAATCATTACTTGTGGTTATTTTTGATATCGATATTGTGGTTTTATCCATACACACACACCCCTAAGCCTACATACGAATCACGGAGTATTTATGAAAATACAAAACTCTCGAAGTGTTACAAACATGTTTTCATTATTAAAACACTTTGAGAGATTTTCGAGAAAATGGCTTTATGGCATCCTATGATCTGCCAGAGCCGGAGGGATCTACCCAAGGACACCACGAATAGTTAGTATTTAGAAAGAAGTCCTTAGGTATAATTATAAAAAATGAGAAATGGGAATCGGAGAAAGAAAGAGTTGAAGAATTAAAAAGAAAAGTAAAGAAAATGGTGAAAAGAAATAGCCCTCCAAATTATTCAACTTAGGGCAGACACCGGGTTCCATTCATATGCTACTGGCTGTCACTAGATGACACCAGTATTGAAGATTAAAGTCGTCATGGACCCAGTGACGCACTGCACTAAACCTTCTTAGCCACTCTTAGAGATTGTTGGTATTGAAGAAGGAGACCCTCTCCTTAGTCTCCGCTCAGGAAAACTGTTAGGAATTGGAAATTCCATATTAAAGTGTCGGTCACCCCAATTATGGTCTAGCATAAGTTAGCTCGTAGACTTGTAGTTATTTACGTTATTTGTTAGTTAATTAGTTAGTTTGTAGCGTAGTCTAGTTTAGTGTATTACCGTGGAGGAAGGACGGTCTTTACCCGTATACCTGATCCACAGAACGGATTAGGAGGCATTGTATTCTGTAACTATAAATACCCCTTCCATCCATGGAAGGGGTGGAGCTTCTCAATCTAATCTTTCATTTTTTGTTCTACAAGTCTCTACCAAGAAACTCCCTCTCTCTACTTTCTGTCTCTAATTGCTAACATGTATTTTGATCATCCAAGACCACCCGAATCATCAAACACAATAATATTACGATCCTACAAATGGTACCAGAGCCAAGGTTGTTGTGTTTTGATGATTTCTTGTAGTTTTGATTCGTGTTTGAAACTGTTTTGTATAATAATGCATACTGTTTTTATGGGTAAAACTCTAAACTGTTTTGTGGAAAGTATTTTGTGTAAACTGTCTTGTGGTTATTATCTTGTGGGTTAACTGTGTTTATGTATCTCGTTTGGTTCAAAAAGGTCCTTTGGTATATGTCAAATCTGTCTTTGTGTCCAACTTTTGTCCAACTCTGTTACAGTTACCATTTTCTATGAATGTTTTGTGGTCATGTCTATGGTCAAAAAGATTTAAATGAGTCATCTGGTCAGTCAAACATGGGTCAAAATGATATATTCTTATGCTGTTTTCTGGGTTTGAAACTGCTCTAAAAAATATGGTCAAGTTCTTCTTAGCGACTTGTCAAAAATGTCCAAATACATTGTACCTTATTTTTAGCGACTTGGTGTGGCGAGTTGTATAAAATTTGCCTAGCGACTTGTTACAAATTCGTCGTAGCGAGTTGCGCCTTGTAGCTGCTATAGCGACTTGGTTAAATCAACTAGCGACTTGAAAAAATCAGACCTAGCTACTTGTTATTTAACAAGTAGCGACTTGTCAAAAGTTTAGCAACTTGTCTACATCTAGCGACTTGACTCAAAAGAAGTTAGTGACTTGGCACAAGAATTTGGCTAGCGACTTGTGAAAGAAAGGTAGAAGAAGATTGACCATGACCAACAACATATACCAATACATCAAATGACTTCAGTATTCTCAACATCATCAGTCAACAACGTCCAATGAAAATAAAAATTTACACTCGGCTGTTTTTTTTATTTGCCTCGTACAACTCCAACATCAATCATGAAACAAGACTCAACTCTAATTAAAACAAGATCTCAGCTTTCTTTATTTCGTGGCATTCAAAGGCAACATCAAGACCACGAGGGTCTAAAACCACGAAACTCAATCATCATAGATCTTGACCCAAAACATTTTTTGGATCTCAGATTTATGAAACTCTTGTATAGATCTCTTAAGATATTATGAGTTTCACATGTTTTCATCATAGATCGTATGAGGAGTTCACTCCTATTTTATATCCGAATCAACAAGTACTAAAAATAACAATAATGTTATCTTTAGTCACTTAATTCGTTCAAGTCTCAAAAATAATCAAATCGCAAAACATTAAAAGTTTGTAAAACTTACCATTCGAATGGTTTGATTTGGTCTATAAATGTCATGCCATCCACATGTGGCAAGGATACACTCTAATGAGTCTTAAAGACGAACCAATATTGTTGATTTCTGGTGTCACACCCCAATTTACTGTTTTTCTTGCGGAATGGAATTCACAGGGGATTGACTGTCATAGCACCACATCACAGTTATATTGAGCGACCTAAAGTGCCGTTTTAAAAACACATCGTTGGATATTTCATAAAAACATTCAGAGTACAACATCGGTCCCAAAAGGTTTACAAAGTTTGCGGAAATACAAATATGTTACAAATCCAAGCGATGTTTTGAAATAAAGTGCCATAATGTACATAATGTAAGTCGACGCCGCGACTCAAAATGTAGGTCCCTAAACCATGTCATGATGATAATGCCTCAGTTACATGAAAATACATTGCTAAAAACGGTCAACAATAATGTTGGTGAGAAATCATAGGTTTATGTAAATGTTTTATCCGACTACACAAGTATCTAGCATGCATGACAATCAAGTCACGTAAAAATAATGTTACAATTGCTCTAAGCCCATGACCCCGAAACTAGGCTGTTCAATTATGTATGCCCCCACGAGTGTTTGCGGACAACTCCGTAATGATATCAAATGAAATGCATCCGTTTTCACTGGTTGGGATTCACCAACCGGATGGAGCGTCACCCTCGATATATCTATCCACTCATCCTCGCTTCAAAGATTAACGGTTCATGTTCAAGAAATGGGGACTTTCAAATTGGCAAATGCGGTAACTTAAGCAATGTAATGAATTTAACATACTTGGTATCGTACAAAGAAAAATGTAGTGCAATGTATTCTCCCCCGTGGGTTTGAAAATAATCGAAAGCATGTAAGACGGGGCTATGAAAACTCACTTGGATAAACTGGAATAATGGCAAAAGTGAGTACACCGAGGTTTAATGTGATGCGTCAACAGGGACCTATTATCAATGATATGATATGTCATGAGTTGCAATGTAATGTTATGCATGCACTTGATATGTTATTTATACCATTTACGAGTTTTGAAAATATTACTCGGCGTCGAAAAATACTCTTTTGACGCCTTGACCAAACAAAAATCACTTTACATGTTTTTCCGTCAAAATGTCATCCTACAATGGTTTTATAATGATTTTTAGAGAAATTACCACTTTTAGTCGCAAAACAATGTCGTCGGAAAAATCATGAAATTACCAAAAATGGCTTTGGAAAACAATCGTAAAATGGTGTACGTCGATCGTTAGAGAACGAACTCGACGGTTTTGGAAAGTTTGTATCGATATCTAAAAGTTTGTTCGGAGTTTTCGTCCAAACGGTCTCGATCATAAAGATAATAAGGGTTAAAGATGGTGGTTTTTGGCTAATTGTGTGCAGAAAATTAGTTACGGCAAGTTTATGAAAAAGTGTATATCTTTGTCGTTTCAAATCCGTTTTCTACGTTTAATATGTCCTTAGCTTCGTATCAAAGTAAACTAATATATTTTTGACAAGTCGAAATAATTTGTGAAGCTTAAGGCTCGTTTTTGACTCGGACAAAATAAAAATATGTTGCTGAAATTTCTGAAAATTATATTTTTCGTCGTCAAACTTGTAAAATCCATAACTTCTTCGTTATAAGTCCGTTTTTATCCGTTCAAGCGGCCACGGATTCGTTTTAAAGTATATTTTCTAAAAATCAAGGCCAAAAAGTCGTGCCTACTGTCGGATTTTCCAGAAATGCAAAACAAGGACAGAACATAAAATATACTTATCGAAAATAGTTTTTCTCGGACAAAACCTATTCTAATCCCTTCAAATCAACTCCAAAACTAATCTAATCCTACCATACACCTTCTTAGGGTGTCATGGGTTCCTAATCACCATCAAGACCAACCAATACCATGGGAATAATTATAGGATGACCAATATGTATATATATACTCTAAAATCATGAAATAAATGGTATAAATCACATATCATGCATATAAGCTCCAAAAATGAAAAGAAACATATGAAAATGAAAAGGAAACTTGAAAATGATAAGAATATGCTTACTAGTGAAGATGATGAGGTGTAGGTAACAAGGATTAGCCTAAATATCCTTGGTTTTTATTTCAAAACCATATAAAGGATATAATCTAGGTTGTATAAACACTTGATCTTGATAAAAATTTTGATCCCTTGTGTGCTTCTCTATGTGACCGGTTATGGAGACCCAAGAAGAGAGGAGAGAAACTTTTTATTATACACTTGAAGAATGAGTGAAGTGAATGAGAAAATTGTTAAGTAAGACTTTTGAGGTGAAGTGAATTATTAGAAAACACAAACCATTCCATATTAATGTCACCCTCCCCCTTGGCCGGTTTTAGGGGAGGGTTGTCCCTCCAAAATATTTTTTTTTTTTTTTTTTTTTTTTTTTTAAATTGTTACTTGTGTATATATTGTAAGACTTGATAAATTGTAAAGTAAATATAAGTTAAATGAGTGTAAAAGTAAATGGTAGAATTTTTGGTACAAGTAAGTTTTTATTAGGCCAAAATAGAATGTAATGAGATGATAAAAATTGTAAAAATACTTTCCTTGTGAAAATTGAGTGATAAAATAATTATCGTAAGATTTTTAAGAAAACGACGTAATAATTAAAACTTTAACGATTTAAGTACCAAATAAATTTGAAACACTAGGAAAACTAAAAATATAGTTTTTATAAACTAAATGTAAGTTTAAAATACCTCGGGATCATTTTTGAAAGTAACGGGTTAAATATTCAAAATAATAACTCACGCGATAAAGATTATTAAATATAAAAATTACGCGTAAAATATGAAATGAAATGTCGTGAATGAATTTATGAGATGCACATGATGTCAATGAAATGTAGACTAATCATAGTCCATATGAAATGTACGTGATGTCATGATCATGAATTAGCCGCTAAACCTCAAGGTTACTGCGAATTTGAAACAAATAAACCAAGTTTACTAAAAATGTTGAAATAATGAGACATGAATCGTGTCGAGAAATGACACGAAAGTACGGATTGTCACATTAAGCCCATCCAAAAGGAATTCAGTCCCTGAATTCAATCGTTGTTAGGTCTAGCGGTGTCGGTGAAAAGATGAGGATACTTGCGTCGCATCACGGTCTTCCGTTCCCAAGTAAATTCAGGACCTCGTCGAGAATTCCAACGAACTTTCACAATAGGAATACGACTCTGTTTCAACTGCTTGACCTCGCGGTCCATGATTTCTACTGGTTCTTCCACAAAGTTGAGTTTGTCGTCAAGCTGAACTTCGTCCAATGGAATAACGAGCGATTCGTCCGAAAGACACTTCTTCAAGTTTGAAGCGTGAAGCGTGTTGTGCACATGACTAAGTTACGATGGAAGATCAAGTCGATAAGCTACGGACCAACTCGCTCAAAATCTTGAATGGTCCAATGTATCTCGGGTTCAACTTTCCACGCTTTCCAAATCGTACCACGCCCTTCCAAGGCGATACTTTCAACATAACTTTGTCACCTACTTGAAATTCCAAATCCTTGCGTCTAACATCCGCATAACTTTTACGTCGACTCCTTGCGTTCTGAGTCTATCACGAATTTGAACAATCTTTTCCGTGGTTTCCGTACCATTTACGGACCATGTAAGTTGTGCGTCTCCTACCTCGGCCCAACAAGCAGGTGAACGGCACTTACGACCATACGAGTGCCTCGAATGGTGCCATCTTGATATTGGTGTGATAACTATTGTTGTACGAGAATTCTATCAATGGCAAATGGTTAGCCCAACCATTTCCAAAATCAATCACACATGCCCTTAGCATGTCTTCTAACGTTTGAATGGTCCTTTCACTTTGACCGTCGGTTTGTGGGTGATATCCTGTGCTCATCTCTAATCTGGTTCCGAATGAATCTTGCAATGAATTCCAAAGGTTTGAAGTGAATCGACTATCTCTGTCGGAAATGATAGAAATTGGTGCTCCGTGCCTCGAGACTATTTCCTTGACATAAAGTCTAGTGAGTTGCTCCATGGAATAAGTCTCTCTAATCGGTATGAAATGGGCTGACTTGGTAAGGCGATCAACAATTACCCAAATAGCGTCGTAACCTCCCGATGTCTTAGGAAGTTTCGTAACAAAGTCCATTGTAATGCGTTCCCATTTCCATTGAGGAATTTCCGGTTGTTGGAGTAAACACTGAAGGCTTCGATATTCAACTTTTACTTTAGAGCAGGTAAGACATTTGCTAACGTACGTGGCAATCTCCGCTTTCATGTTCGGCCACCAATAAAGCTTCTTAAGATCTTGATACATCTTATCCGATCCTGGATGAATAGAATACTTTGACTTATGCGACTCATGCATAATCAATTCTCGTATTCCGCCATACAATGGAACCCACATTCTATCCTTGAAACATAATACTCCATCTGCTCTCTTTACAAAACCATTTGCGCTTTCGGGCATACCATAAAGCTTTTCACTTGGTCGATTTTCCTCCTTAAGTGCTTCGACTTGTGCTTCATGGATTTTCGATGGTAAAGGAGAAATAATCGTCATTCCCAATGATCGAACTCTTAAAGGTTTAGGCCTCTCTTTCCGACTAAGAGCATCAGCCACAACATTGGCTTTTCGCGGGTGATACTTGATTTCACAATCATAGTCGCTGAGTAACTCCAACCAACGACGTTGCCTCATATTAAGCTCCTTCGGATCAAGAATATATTGCAAACTCTTGTGGTCGGTAAACACTGTGCACTTTGTACCGTAGAGGTAGTGTCTCCAAATCTTGGCAAAAACTACGACTCCTAACTCGAGATCATGAGTTGTGTAGTTCTTCTCATGAGTCTTAAGTTGTCGAGAAGCATACGCTATCACCTTCTCGTTTTGCATTAAAACAGCCCCAAGTCCTTTATGCGAAGCGTCACAATATACAACAAAGTTCTCAATGCCTTCGGGTAGTGCCAAAATTGGCGCACTGCAAAGCTTTTGCTTCAACAAGTGAAAAGCAACTTCTTGTTTCTTTCCCCACTCGTACTTCTTGTTTTTCTGTGTCAACTTGGTCAAAGGTCTCGCTATCTTAGAAAAACCTTCGATGAACCTTCGGTAATACCCGGCTAGTCCTAGAAATTGTCGAATTTCTGTAGGATTCGTTGGAGTAGCCCAATCTTTCACGGCTTCAATCTTTGCGGGATCAACTTGTAGTCCATGACTATCAATGACATGACCAAGAAATTGCACTTTGTGGTTCCAAAAATCACACTTCGAAAATTTGGCATACAACTTCTCATTCTTGAGTAGCCTTAAAATCATCCTTAAATGCTCTTCGTGCTCTTCTTTGCTCTTGGAGTAGATCAAGATGTCGTCAATGAACACTATAACAAACTTGTCCAAATACGACTTACAAACTCTATTCATGAGATCCATGAATACCGCCGGTGCATTAGTCAATCAAAACGGCATCACTTGAAACTCGTAATGACCGTAGCGTGTTCTAAACGCTTTGTTTTGAATATCCTCTTCCCAAACTCGAAGCTGATGATAACCCGATCGAAGATCAATCTTGGAATAAATACTAGAACCTTGCAACTGATCGAACAAGTCATCAATTCGGGGAGTGGGTAGCGATTCTTCACCGTTAACTTGTTCAATTCTCGATAATCTATGCACATTCGGAAGGATCCATCCTTCTTCTTCACAAACAAGACCGGTGCTCCCCAAGGCGAGGAACTTGGCCTAATGAATCCTTTGTCTAGAAGCTCTTGCAATTGATTAGACAACTCTTGCATTTCGGATGGTGCTAGACGATACGGTGCTCGCGCAATCGGTGCGGCTCCGGGCACTAAGTCAATATGAAATTCTACTTGGCGTGCCGGTGGAAGTCCCGGTAAATCCTCGGGAAATACTTCAGAAAATTCACGGACAATAGGAACATCTTCAAGTCGCTTCTCCTCCGACTTTTTCTTGGTTACATGAGCTAAGAAAGCAAGACAACCTTTCTTAATGTACTTCTCCGTTTTGATGCGCGATATGATACTAAGTCTGGTTCCACTTCGTTCCCCACGAATAATCAAAGTTTCGCCGTTGTAGGGAAGATGAACAACTTTCTCATCACAAATGATCTTTGCGCGATGCTTAGATAACCAGTCCATGCCGATGACGACGTCAAAACTACCAAGATCTACGGGCATGAGGTCTATGTTGAAGGGATGATTAAGAAAATTGAATGTGCAACCGCGGACAATGGTGTTGGTGTTAACTACGCTACCATTAGCTAATTCGACGATGTATGATGTGTCTAATGTAGTTGGTTTAATGTTGAGCAAAGGTGCAAATGCATTGGACACAAAACTTTTATCGGCACCCGAATCAAATAAAAGTGAAGCGTAACGATTATTGAGAAGGAAGCGTACCCGTTATGACATTGGGTCCTCCTATCTTCTCCGCCTCGAATGACGTAAACCCTTCCTCGTGCCAAACCTCCTTGATTCGGATTTGCTTGATTCTTTCCTTTCTTACAATCCCTCTTGTAGTGTCAGGTTCCCCAACCAAAACATGTAATTTGTGGCCACTTGCAATCCCTAGTACGGTGACCAACTTTCTTGCAATTTTCACACGGATCGGGACATCGACCCGGATTGTGATGACTCAAACACTTATTACACTTCGGCAAAACCCCCGTATATCCTTTTCCTTCCTTGGACCCGCATAACATAAGCCTTAGCAACCTCTTGCCTTTTGGGTGGTTGTTGAGTAGCATTCCTACCCTTGTTGTCCCACTTGCGTTTGTTATTGTTGTTGTAGTTGCCTCGGTTATTGTTGAAGCGGTTGTTGGGGTTGTTGTTGTTTGGGTTGGTGGTGGTGTACTTACCTCGCTTCACCACTTGTGCCATCAACTTTTGAGTCACTCGAATAGCTTCCTCGATTGTTTGTGGATCAAACGAAGTCACATCTCCTTGAATCACTTCGGGAAGTCCTCCAATAAAAGCCTCTAGCAACTTTTCATTATCCGATACCATCGACGGGCATAACGCGGCTAATTCTGGAATCTCGAATGTAAGTGTCGATATCATAACCAATGGTTACCAATTCATAGAACTCCGTCTCCAACTTTTTGATTTCCGTTCGAGGACAAAACTTCTTAGTCACCAAGCCCTTGAATTCCTCCCAAGTAAGCTTAAAAGCATTCTCCATTCCCATCGGTTGAGCGTATGAATTCCACCATGACAACGCTCCATCGAGTAAAGTGCTTGTAGCAAACTTAACCTTCTTGTCATCCGGACGGTTACAAAGCAAAAAACACCGATTCCAATTTCTCAAACCATCGTACCATTGCAGTAGCTCCCTCGGTACCTCGAAACTTAGTGGGTTCACCACTCTTGAAATCTTTGTACGAACATTTCTTAACCCCAGATCCTCCGGCATTACCAGTAGCATTAGCTAGCCTAGCGGCTTCGGCGGCAGACCACTTTGTTTCCCTTTCGACTCGTAGTGCATTAGCAATGCTATCATTCACCAACTTTTGAATTTCTGCTTGGGTCATTTCAGGTGTAACTTTCTTAGAAGCCATAATTCTTCAAAATCACAAGATGAAACAATCATGAGAATTCGTAAGTAGAAACAACCATCATACAAATATATCCACAACCACATCATGCATAAAGATAAATGGAATCACAGCGGAACAATAACGAAATATCACAAATATAATCACAACACACGTGGATAATATACATGAAAATTTAGGCCTACATGGACCGATATCATAGATAATAATAACCATTCCTACATAGTAGAGTCAATACTTGATACATTTGTTTGTACAACAACCAAAATACAACAAGTTCTTTAAACTACGTCACACACCTTGTGACTAGGATAATAATGGTCAAAACTATACAATGACAAAAGTCTACATAAGGCACCTCATGGTGCTCCGCCGGCCCTGTCACGAAGATCGCGAACTTGAGTAACCAAACTATCCACCAAACTCCTCAACTCATCAACCTGAACCTGCAAAGAAGCAATACTCTCCCTGTCCTCTATCTGTCTATCTTTGAATACTCGATGAGATAAGTCAATACAAACCACGCCTAATATCAAACCCTCGACCTCCTGCGATGGGTTCAATCCTATCTACTGACAACTCCTCCAACTGTCGTGTCAAACTATCAATCTGGATCTGCTGACTATCAATACGGGCTCCTAACGCCTCGGTAGAAGGCTGTCGAGCAGCTGCTGCCCTAGAACTCTCACCTAACTCAAATCTAGCGGGTGGCTCGGGCTCAGTAGATGGTGGTGTAGGGATATCAAAAGCGAGCAGCTTTTTGGGCGGCAAGTATGTCGTAGGTAAAGGATCTCTAATAAAATATGATGGAGATGGTGATGATGGTGGTGATGGTGCTAGTAGTGGTCTTTGGTGGATCGTGGTGGGCTAACGTGAGGAGTGGGTGCAACCTCGCCCTCCTCGAAGGGTTCGGTCTCGGTGTCGATCATGATAGGTGGAAAGACTGGAGTAGATCCAATGGAAGATACGATCTCGGTGGAATGTGATGCAACATCATCCATGATGGGGTTAGCTGGAACATCATCCGAGCTAGAGTCCGATGATATGGTGATGGGATGTGAATCGGAAGACATGTCTGTGACAACCGATGTGAAATAAAAGTAAATAATCTCGAATAAAGTGTAAGTGAATCCGCATGAAAAGTGAATATGTACTATGATGAAATGATGAGATGCTATGATAATGTAGCTATAGTCTAGGGTCAATGATGCAACCTAGTTCTCTATAACTGTAGCTCTGGTACCAATCTGTCACACCCCAATTTACTGTTTTTGCGCGGAATGGAATTCACGGGGGATTGACTGTCATAGCACCACATCACAGTTATATTGAACGACCTAAAGTGCCGTTTTAAAACACATCGTTGGATATTTCATAAAAACATTCAGAGTACAACATCGGTCCCAAAAGGTTTACAAAGTTTGCGGAAATACAAATATGTTACAAATCCAAGCGATGTTTTGAAATAAAGTGCCATAATGTACATAATGTAAGTCGACGCCGCGACTCAAAATGTAGGTCCCTAAACCATGTCATGATGATAATGCCTCGTTACACGAAAATACATTGCTAATAACGGTCAACAATAATGTTGGTGAGAAATCATAGGTTTATGTAAATGTTTTATCCGACTACACAAGTATCTAGCATGCATGACAATCAAGTCACGTAAAAATAATGTTACAATTGCTCTAAGCCCATGACCCCGAAACTAGACTGTTCAATTATGTATGCCCCCACAGAGTGTTTGCGGACAACTCCGTAATGATATCAAATGAAATGCATCCGTTTTCACGGTTGGGATTCACCAATCCGGATGGAGGCGTCACCCTCGATAGATCTATCCACTCATCCTCGCTTCAAAGATTAACGGTTCATGTTCAAGAAATGGGGACTTTCAAATTGGCAAATGCGGTAACTTAAGCAATGTAATGAATTTAACATACTTGGTATCGTACAAAGAAAAATGTAGTGCAATGTATTCTCCCCGTGGGTTTGAAAATAATCGAAAGCATGTAAAAGCGGGGCTATGAAAACTCACTTGGATAAACTGGAATAACGGCAAAAGTGAGTACACGAGGTTTAATGTGATCGTCAACGGGACCTATTACGAATAATATGATATGTCATGAGTTGCAATGTAATGTTATGCATGCACTTGATATGTTATTTATACCATTTACGAGTTTTGAAAATATTACTCGACGTCGAAAAATACTCTTTTGACGTCTTGACCAAACAAAAATCACTTTACATGTTTTTACGTCAAAATGTCATCCTACAATGGTTTTATAATGATTTTTAGAGAAATTACCACTTTTCGTCGCAAAACAATGTCGTCGGAAAAATCATGAAATTACCAAAAATGGCTTTGGAAAAACAATCGTAAAACGGTGTACGTCGATCGTTAGAGAACGAACTCGACGGTTTTGGAAAGTTTGTATCGATATCTAAAAGTTTCAGTTCAGGAGTTTTCGTCCAAAAGGTCTCGATCATAAAGATAATGAGGGTTAAAGTTGGTGGTTTTTGGCTAATTGTGTGCAGAAAATTTAGTTACGGCAAGTTTATGAAAAAGTGCATATCTTTGTCGTTTCAAATCCGTTTTCTACGTTTAATATGTCCTTAGCTTCGTATCAAAGTAAACTAATATATTTTTGAAAAGTCGAAATAATTTGTGAAGCTTAAGGCTCGTTTTTGACTCGGACAAAATAAAAACATGTTGCTGAAATTTCTGAAAATAATATTTTTCGTCGTCAAACTTGTAAAATCCATAACTTCTTCGTTATAAGTCCGTTTTTATCCGTTCAAGCGGCCACGGATTCGTTTTAAAGTATATTTTCTAAAAATCAAGGCCAAAAGTCGTGCCTACTGTCGGATTTTCCAGAAAAATGAAACAAGGACAGAACATAAAATATAGTTATCGAAAATAGTTTTTCTCGGACAAAACCTATTCTAATCCCTTCAAATCAACTCCAAAACTAATCTAATCCTACCATACACCTTCTTAGGGTGTCATGGGTTCCTAATCACCATCAAGACCAACCAATACCATGGGAATAATTATAGGATGACCAATATGTATATATATACTCTAAAATCATGAAATAAATGGTATAAATCACATATCATGCATATAAGCTCCAAAAATGAAAAGAAACATATGAAAATGAAAAGGAAACTTAAAAATGATAAAAACATGCTTACTAGTGAAGATGATGAGGTGTAGGTAACAAGGATTAGCCTAAATATCCTTGGTTTTTATTTCAAAACCATATAAAGGATATAATCTAGGTTGTATAAACACTTGATCTTGAAAATTTTGATCCCTTGTGTGCTTGATGTTGTGACCGGTTATGGAGCCAAAGAAGAGGAGAGAAACTTTTTATTAACACTTGAAGAATGAGTGAAGTGAATGAGAAAAATAATTAAGTAAGACTTTTGAAGGTGAAGTGAATTATGAGAAACACAAAACCATTCCATATTAATTGTCACCCCTCCCCCTTGGCCGGTTTTGGGGGAGGGTTGTCCCTCCAAAATATTTTTTTTTTTTTTTTTTTTTTTTAATTGTTACTTGTGTATATATTGTAAGACTTGATAAATTGTAAAGTAAATATAAGTTAAATGAGTGTAAAAGTAAATGGTAGAATTTTTGGTACAAGTACTTTTTATTAGGTCAAAATAGAGTGTATTGAGATGATAAAAATTGTAAAAATACTTTCCTTGTGAAAATTGAGTGATAAAATAATTATCGTAAGATTTTTAAGAAAACGACGTAATAATTAAAACTTTAACGATTTAAGTACCAAATAAATTTGAAACACTAGGAAAACTAAAAATATAGTTTTTATAAACTAAATGTAAGTTTAAAATACCTCGGGATCATTTTTGAAAGTAACGGGTTAAATATACAAAATAAAAACTCACGCGATAAAATTATTAAATATAAAAATTACGCGTAAAATATGAAATGAAATGTCGTGAATGAATTTATGAGATGCACATGATGTCCATGAAATGTAGACTAATCATAGTCCATATGAAATGTACGTGATGTCATGATCATGAATTCGCCGCTAAACCTCCAAGGTTACGCGAATTTGAAACAAGTAAACCAAGTTTACTAAAAATGTTGAAATAATGAGACATGAATCGTGTCGAGAAATGACCTGAAAGTACGGATTGTCACAACTGCCATCCCTGTGGCATGGTTATCTCGTGACTATGATATAGTAAAAGACATGGGGTTTACGAATATGATGATGTGGTTATGGGTATACGTGAGGTGTTTTATCCTCTTGTACATGATAAGAGACATCATCAAAAGGGAGGCTTTATTTTTTTTCTGTGAATGTCATGGAGGAGGGAGTCGGACTGATTAGTTTGAGAGTGTTTTTAGGGTTTGACGGGAGTAATATTAGGGTATGAATGTGGTTAAGGGGTGTTTTATATCCCGATATTATCAAGGTAAGTTTCATGGGCTTTCTGAAACTCATATGGGCCAACCAGATTTTGCCATAATTTCTTCTTGGGCCATGTTATTACCTTGGGCCGGAATGGGTGTTTGGATTGGATACACACATTGTGTGGATGGGTCAATTTGAGTTAGTCATGACGTCATGTCGTTTTTCATTTATTCACAAGATAGTTTTGATATTGTGATAATATATGTGTGTTGGACCTTGTGAGTTGGATATCATGATGTATAAATAATTTGGGGTCTTGCAGTTGTTGGCATGGACGGATTTCTTGCTATAAATGACTTTTGACATGGACCGAGATTGATTACTCATGGGGTGTTGGTATGCTTTTCATTGTTATATGAAATTTGATATCATGAGAACTAATGAGACTTGTTGGGCTATGTGACCTGATCATGTGTATTGATGAGATTTGATGACAAGATTTGTCGATGTGATTTGATTATGAGATTTGTTGGGATATACGGTTTGGTACTTTGGTTTATACGTTTTCACGAAGAATATTTTGTCACGGCTTGAATTGATGGTTGAACAAAGTTGGCTACAGGGTTGTTTGTATTTGGTATTTCTTATTTGGATTTGAAGTGAGTTTTTTCGGGCACGTTTACTTATTTCGTCTTCTTTCTTTCTACCCTTCCGCGAAGATGACTTGTTTGGGCATTTATTGTGTGTGATAAAGACTTGGCTATTTGGTTACGGTTGTGATTCTTTCTCGTTTAACCCACAACGTAACTATCACTACGGTGCCTCACGCAGTTGAGGATATGTCAAGAGGTTTTGTACATTGGGTACACCGTTTCTTCTTCACAAGGATTAGTACAAGTTTAAGTAACAAATCTGGGGAAATTTACTTCATGCTCAAGTTTGGCATATCGGGTTTACTTCTCAATGTGGTCACTACAATAGCCGTCAGAATGCGTGAATGATGTGTTTACCAAAGTGTTTATTAGATGGTTGATGATGTTGATGATGTTGGATATTGAATCGCTGATGAACCGCTGTATGCTCCCCTAAAACAGATATTCACCGAAACCAAAGTTGTCATAACACATTCAAGCTGACATTGTTTACGGTTTTGTCTTGACTTTGTAAAACCCCGCGAAAGAATCTATTTCTCGGTTTAAATCATAGACTTGTAAAATCCCGTGACAATGGAAACATCCTGGTAATAGTAAAGTGCATTTCCGGATCTATCTTACGGTTTATTCTTGGTTTTGTAAAATCCCGCAAAAGAAACTATTTCTCGGTTTAAACCATAGGTTGTAAAATCCCGTAATGATGGAACCATCCTGGAGAAAGGGAAAGTGTAATTCTGAATCTTATTTAATGCTGGTGCTACGTTTTCTGTTTCGAAGAAGGGATAAAAGGGTGTACTTCATGAATTGGATGTGTGTTTGGATATTCGTCATGGCAGTTTGGTTATTACATGGTTTTACGGGGTTATGTGCTTTTAACCATGGTCGGGATGAAAAAAAAAACCATTATCATAGTTCACTTAAAACGTCAAAGGAGGCTAGATTTGAGCTGTTAACCAGAAGATGTGACAACGGAGTTAATTCACTATTATTTATTTGAGGTTGAAGTGAATTATCACGGGCGAGTGTACTTAGTATCTGAAGGTATCGGGGATGGATGGATGAAGATTCTTCAAGATCCTTGTTTGAGCTTATTATAAAAAATGAAGACTTGGAAATCTAGTTATTGTTGGGTGACTTTTACCTTTTCTTTTTACCACTTGGGGGAATTGGGCTCATATCACCTCAAAATAACTATCACTTTAAGGAGTTACGTTGTAGTGCTCAGTGTCACATTCAATTGTGGATTTTCAAGAGGTGATGTACGTCTATTACTTGATGGTTGGTTGGATGAAGAGTATAGAGTACTTAGAGATTCAATGGAGGATGAAGTCTCGGCACCGCTCTTTGTTACATATATGCAAGCTTAAGTCACGAGTTCGGGTTAGTTCACTTCAGGGTCAAATTCATTATATCGGGTTTTCTCCATCAACTGTCACTACAAAGAGCCTACTGAATGATAATGGGGTTGATTACATGTTTTGCCAAAAGATATTGAAAAGAGAGAGATTATGACGTATGAACACAACAGTTCATGCCTCGTTCTCTAAAGAAAAGAAAAGTATACGTTTCAGTGCGCTTTATCTTCCAAAGAAGAGAAATCTTCTTATGACGTATGAACACAACAGTTCATGCCTCGTACTCTAAAGAAAAGAAATGTGTACGCTACATTGCTCATTATCTTCGGAAGAAGAGAAATCTTCTCATTATGACCATTCTCATCAACATACTTCATGCTTTTTCCAAGCGCTTCAGTCATCAAGTGAACCGGGCTACCGTTGATTGTTTTCTTATTCCACTTGCTCAACTATAATGACGATGTCGACATCATGTGCTAATTTTGCGGGGGAGAAGTGTGAATAGAATACTTTTGGATGATTTCACTTATTTAGTCAAGAATGGCAACTTTGTCTGCAATTATTGAGGGGGAGAAGAAGTATGATGACACTACATGTTGTTTTATATGAGAATAAATGGTCAAACGGCTCCTAACTCATGTAAGAACCGAGCTTCTTCTTATCGGGTCATCTTCACATGGAGTTTCTTTTAAGAGCCGTTGGTTGACATCTTCACTCGGATTGATGAGTTTATCGACAAAGTGCTTCCGGTTAATGCTTCACGTATACATCAACATGATGATTCCGAACAATCTCTCTATTCTTGTTTGATGTGATTGGTAGTTTGGTGTTACCATCTTGTGTGTTCGTTGCGGCCTGATTGCTGATTTCTTTGATGAACATCTTTTTGTTCTTGTTTGATTGGGAGGGACTTTAGTTAAGGGGATTTGCAAGATGTAAGTTAATTGGGATGCTTTTTGGTGGGATGCTTTTTGGTCTGAGTTGAAGATGTTAACTATCTATTCCCCAACTGGACAATCTTGAAGAAGGTCGAGTCTATAGTCGGTTCTACATTTTCTGATATATGTTAGAAAACTTAAGAAGAGTTGCATTTAACGATCTAAAGACTTCTTCTTAATTCGGGCATTTATTAAAAGATTGTCAGTTTAGGGGAGAGCACTAATTGGGGGAGAGTGAAATGCCATAATTAATCCCCAATTAGACTTACTCATTCTGTTCTTCAGCAAGTTGATTCTCACAAAGACTTCAAGCGATCTTCTCAACAGATTTCAAGTATTTGGGCTGATAATATGTTGCTGATTCTGAAGTGTCAAAACCAGCAAGGGGGAAGGAGACACGCATCTAAAAGAGAGTAAACTTGATGAACTTAATACTTCTAAGTGATTGAAGATATCCCGGGAAGACAAAGGTCATTACCGTAGAGAAACTCAATGTTTATCTCATGACGTTTAGTGTTCTTATTCCAACTATGTGGGGGAAGAGATGGAAGAGTTAGTTTCTGAAGATGAAAGAGGTACACAAGTGTGTGATAATTTTGATGTTATCACAATCATCAGGGGAGAGAGATTGTGTACATTGGGGATGCTCAGCTGTTTTACTTGAGGGCTTAATCTGTGATTCAGAGATATAATCACTTATTCCGGAGTGGACATCCGCAGAGATTGTCATCCGCAGAGATAATTAGTGATTCGGCCTGTTTCTTCAATGTTATCGGTTATTCTCTCTTTGGGCATTTGGGTACTTCGGGTTCTTGAGCTTCATACACTCTCTTCAGGGGGAGAGAAAAGTATACATCGAGGTTATTCTTTGGCTGTTGAACTTAATCTGCTACTTTGATGGTATAAGTTTCTTTGTCTTCGTATATGTGTATTCGGGTTCGTGAGCTCTAGTCTAAGAGACTGACTGCATCAATTCGTCTACTTGGGGGAAGTGGTTTCGTGACAACTTGTGGTATGGATTGCTTCAGATTTCAGTGGATATGGAATCTGAGAAGATTATTTATATGTGGGATGATACGTTGCTGTTCTTCTATTGGATGATCTAACCTCGAACGAAGAATCACGGTGATTATTCTTAAAAGGAGCAGCAAGTTCGATGATAATGGTGTGCTTCTTTGTGCACCTGGCTAAGGGAATCTTAAAAGAAAGCTTTGAATCTGCTCAGCTAAAGGATTTTCGGTTTGGGGGGAAGCTGCCAAAGTCTCACTTTCAGATGGTTCAATTTCTTTCTTCGATTCAAGAGCCCTGGAAGCTTTGGTGGTGAATGTTTAATAGTTGATGACTTTTATCTTCTACGACGTGCTGCTCGATATCCTTATCTCGGTACTCGTATCATCATCTTCTTTAACTATATCATCTTCTCTATCTTTTTATATACTTATCAGAAAACCAAATACAAAAATATAAAACCAGCAAAAGAAAATAGAAAATTATAAAACCTTCAAAAACCCATAAAAAATCAGAAAATTTCAAAAATACCAAAAATATGTTTTTCTATGACATGTCTTCTGGTATCGATAACATCTGCGGTCTTAAAAATGTCATTCAATAATGGCACGGGACCATAGATGAAGTTCGAGCAGGAGGTGTAAATATTATTTTTCCAAAACATGTCTAAAAATATGGCATGCAGTTACTTCTGACTGTAACCCGTGCTTAAACCATGGCTTGCTATTATTTCTGATAGCAACCCGTTTTTCAAGGAAGGAAAGTGCTGCGCTAAACAAATTTTCAAAATTATCGTGCACTTATCCTAAATCAAAATGAGGAAAGTATGTCGAAGGACTGCTGCTCCTACACAAAATTTTTTCCGTCTAAAATTCTTCAGAAAAATATTAGTTGTTTTCAAAAATGGTGGTAAATGAGTTGCTTACAAATCAATCTGATTCAGAGTTTTCGTAATAATTGAAAAACTCAATTAATGACTTCAGCGTTTTTAAACTTTTCAGAAAGAGTCATTGATTGAGGGGGAGAATGTTTTTCAAATTTACATCATCTAACGGGCTTTCTTAATTATCCTATATGCTTAATTAAAAATCATGTTAACCTACGTTGAAGGACTAGGTGCCTAGGATATGATTGTTAGGATTAGATGATTATAGTTTGATGAACACATTATTCCCATACCTTATATGAACTGATTGATATGTTGAATTGACTTGAATTAGTCGATTGTTGTTTGGGTGATGTCGACCACCATATATCTGTATGTGTGTTCACTAACGTATGCAGGTATATTGGTATATAAGAATGTTCCCGATCCGGATCCCATAATTGAAGATGATTGGATGCCAAAAGGAAAGGGTAACTATATCTTGGGTTGAAAAATAAAGAAACGGAGCTTAATTGGACTTCTATGAAGAGTTGGCATAAATGCAACGTAAGAGGTCTCACTGCATCAGCAGATGGTTTTCTTCTAAGTGATTGAAGAAACGGAGCTTAATTTGACCTAAGTTGGCATTAAAATGCAACGTAAGAAGTCTCACTGCATTAGTAGACGGTTTTTCTTCCAAGCCCTACAGCAGCAACAACAACAGAAGCAGCTCAACCACTTAACGTATATTTGTGCAGATATTGTGATTATACCATTTTCTTTAAACAATTTTAATAATATTGTTTTGAAAAATGGAAAAATATTTGTTTTGAAAATAAATTGGACTTAATTTTGAAAATCACCGGACTTCATTTTTATCAAAACCTAAGTCACTCAATCAACGACTACGGTCATCGATTGAGGGGGAGAGTGATTTAAAATAAATTATTTTCAAACAATATTGCTTCATAAAAGTCCGTTTGTACGAATTAATGTGGTGATCTAAAGATTTAATGTTATGTCATGGTATGATTTTTCTTTAGAATCAAGATCTTTCAAAATGAAATTTTTTATGTTCTTGTTTGATTGTGAAATTGTTTTATTTTACTTAAAGATCTCTTAAAACAATCATACCTGACACTAACAATCTTTAATGTCTTAAATCTGTTCCTTATCAGTCATTTTTCAAAATTAAAATTTGCCACGTCTTTCCCCAAAATCTTTTAAATGATTTAAATCAATTGGGATCACAAATCTCAAAAGGTTTGAAATTTTTGATCGGGGGAGAGATCGTGATTTAAATCTCAAATTTGTTTTAATGGAATCGGTTTTAGTCCTTTATAGGCACTCCTGCCTCCATGTGCCAAACAATTTCAAATACACAATGCACATGTTGAGGAGGAGGATTTATCCAAAAATGAGATGAGTATTTAAACCTGGCCACATTTTCTCCCATGTTTTCTAAACCTTATTAAATCACTTGGGATCCAAAATCTCAAAGGGTTTGATATTTTTGATCGGGGGAGAATTTGTGATTTAATATGAAATTTGATAAAAGGTGATCATTTGATTCAATGTGCTGGCTCTCTCTAATATGTGCTAAACTCTTTCATATATTGATGCACATATTGAGGGGGAGCGAATGGTTTCTTAATGGTTTTTGTGATCGTGGATGTGCTTCAAAAGAACTCTTTCCTCTATGTGATAAAATGATTTCAAATATCCTATGCACATATTGAGGGGGAGAATTTACCAAGAAAATCAAATGGCTTTTTCTATGAAAATTGTGATCAAAGAAAATATTTCAAAGTCCTCTTGCCACCATGTGCTAAACAATTTCTAAATCATATGCACATGTTGAGGGGGAGGTTTTCTAAATGATCAAAACTATTAAGGTACAAAATGCTTTGATCTCGTATCACAAGTACCTTGATTGCTTTTCCAAATGATTTTTCAATTGGTTTTAAGAAGAAAAGAACAATACCAAAAGACCGACCAATTTACTTTATGCATGGTGTTATAAGGATGGTTAGGTTAGGTATTCGTTCCCACGATCCCACCAGAGCCGGAGGGATCTACCCAGGGACAATCCACTAGATAGTGTAGAAGTCCTTAGGTATGATGAAAAAAGGAGAAAAATGAGAAATGGGAAGAGTGCGGACTGAGACAGAGCTAGTACTAGAATAAACCCAACAAGGTTCTAGTTATTAAGTCTCGGTAAGCACTGGAGGGGTTGAAGAATGAAAAAGAATTGGAATGTAAAAAGGGTGAAAAGAAATAGCCCTCCAATAATTCAACCTTAGGGCAGAAACCGGGTTCAATACATATGCTACTGGTGTTTACTAAGGTAACACTAGTATTGAAGACAAGACGTCATGGACCCAGTGACGCATTGCACTAAACTTCCCAAGCTACTCAAGTTCCTCTTAAAAGTACTTGTTTCATTTTCACGGGGAACCAACATAATCTATCGACTTTCTCTTAGAGATTGTTGATATTGAAGTAGGAGACCCTCTCCCTAGTCTCCGGCATAGGAACCAAATGTGCACAATTGAGTCTAGAGCCAAGAGATCATCCACAATATCTCATTAGGACACTAAATTCTGAAGACTTGTTGTTTCACATAATGTGGAAAGTAAGAATATATTAAGAGTCCTACGAATTATCCTTGTGGTATTTCCAGAACATCCGAGTGATATGTTAAATATTCACGATGAAGATGGAAATCCTTCTAGAGCCAACATCAAACAAGCTCTTGGTGGGTGGCATGTGAGATCTTTTCTAAAGATCAAGCTTGTGACAACTGGATAGAAACGATGGGACGATTCACTCGTGAATCAACCTTGGTCCAGGATTGGAATTGACGAATACTTTTGGAAAAACCGTTCGATGTGCAAACCTTCTTTTCTATAGCATGTCGAATGTGTATTCATATTTCAAACACAAAAAGTATCTCTGATTGAAAAAACACTTTTGGAAAAACCAATCGATGTGCGAATCTCTTCTTTTCTCTAGCACTTCGAATGTGTACTCTTTTCAAATATAAAAAGTATTTATGATTGAAAATTGATCTTTCTCATAAAACCTTCGTCGTATTGCAAAACTCTTTTTTCTAAGGAATACACGATTGTTTTTCAAATCATTTTCATCAATCAAGAATCTCAATTTGCTGGTTCACTCACTCCGTGTTGTCTTCTTTGAGACGTTCGGTTTGAGAACGCTAGAACAAATGCTATTTACGAAACCCTGTCAAGGAGATTCTTCAAATTATACCTGATCACAGCAATACTTGTAATCTGATCAACGGGAACTGTGGGCCGTGTACCTCAATTCAACGAAAGTGATCAAAGACACTTTTGTGCGCTTTATTTCTAACTGTCGTGTGATGCGTACACCCGACGATTGCAAATGATCGTAATTGAGGAGTCAATCCAATGCCGCATGCTCACAACATCCACACTTAATTGAAGAAATCATGACTTGTGCATAACTACAGAACTGCTCTGATATTCTTATACTATGTTTCGCTACGCCGCTGCAAATATCATGAACCAGTAAAGCTTCCGCTACTCTGATGAAAAGATGTCATGATCCAGAAAGTGTGAGCATGTCGGTCCAAAAGTCACAACATCACATGATGGCAACACAACAAAGGGTGATCCAGAGATTTACTGTGGCTGATGATCTCAAAGAAAGCTCAAAGATCATCAAAGATGTGGATCAGTTTAAAGGCCTCCACTTAAAGTACAAATCAATGCGGACTTTGAAAAATCGCTACACAAGCACAAAGAATGCGGAATTTGAAGAATTGAAGTCTACGAGCTTGGAACTAAAGACAAAGATAGAATGCTAGGATGCAAAATTTATTTCATGGGGTGACCTCCCTTAGAGGGAGATTGTTAGGAATTGGAAATTCCATATTAAAGTGTCGGTCACCCCAATTATGGTCTAGCATAAGTTAGCTCGTAGACTTGTAGTTATTTACGTTATTTGTTAGTTAATTAGTTAGTTTGTAGCGTAGTCTAGTTTAGTGTATTACCGTGGAGGAAGGACGGGTCTTTACCCACTGTATACCTGATACACAGGCTGTTAGGAGGTCGTGTATTCTGTAACTATAAATACCCCTTCCATCCATGGAAGGGGTGGAGCTTCTCTATCTAACCTTTCATTTTTTGTTCTACAAGTCTCTACCAAGAAACTCGCTCTCTCTACTTTCTCTCTCTAATGGCTAACATGTATTTTGATCATCCAAGACCACCCGAATCATCAAACACAATAATATTACGATCCTACAAAAACAAAAGCGCACTAATTGAGTCTAGAGCCACGAGATTCACCAAAAGATCTCTTAGGAACACTTGAACTTTCATCATTTGTCGTTCAACATCAAGGATGCAAGTGATACATTCTAGAGTCCTTCGCAGATCCTAGCAATCTGCTGAGAACATTTATGATGGGATTCATACTTGTGATCCTCAGTTATTGAATGGAAACTCCTGCCAGGGTCAACATCAAACAGCCCTGACAGCAGGTCGCTTCGGTGACTCCTTGTGGGTTACGCTTAGTGTTGTCTCAAACAGTCACAAATCATGAGGTGATGCTTCGGTGTACCTCAATGACTCACCTGAACTGTAGATATATTTCTACATCGTGTTATCCTACTTGAGGGACTCCAATTCAGAAACGTACCTTTGCTAGAATTAGAGATGTGTTTTCACACTATGCTGTTAACACCCTCGAAGTTCGAACTTATAAGTGCTGGAAATCCCGCTAAGGAGATGCCTTTCAAGAATCGAGTCCTGAAGATGTGGGTCATTACTTGAACTCGTTCAATGTAATGCCAACTGTCCCTCCACGGGATTCGGACGGTTGATTAATCCCGACCAAGGTGAATGGAACCAAGACATTCATTAGTAAAACAATTGTAGTGGTCAATTCTTTTAGAAAAGACCACCGTGATCGATTGGCGTTTTTCACTAACCCATTTCTATGTTTTTTCTGATGGATGCTCCTGGAGGAAAGATCGTGTTGACTCTCCTCATGCTCATACCAACATCAACACAATCAAGTTCTCTTGAAAGGCAACTCAAAAGTCAAAACGATTCTTCATCAACCAAAGAATCTACAAAGTATTAAAGACTAGAGAACTACATCATATCTGAAATCCAATGTCAAAGGGCGTGTGAGCATGTTGGAGAAAGACGTGGAGACACCTGAGCAACGAAGCTGACCAGATGCAGACAACAACATACAATCACCACATCCACACTAGAACAAAGAAAAAAGAATACATAGACGTCAAAGCTGAAAACTTCAATAGAAACAAGATCCTTACTTTGGGGAGATTGTTGGAATCAATGCACTTCTTCTCACAAGAAAGAAGAATGCTAGAAGACGTCAAGAAACCGCTATTACATCATCACCAACAACTTATTCAAGATTGCTGGAGTCATCACTAACATTTAGGGGGAGATTGTTGGAATCACTCATAACTTGTATTTCAAGTGTTAGTCATCAATATGTAATAGGTTGCTTAATTAGGTTTTATGTTAGTAATTATGGTAAGGCTCATGTAGAAAGCCCATGAGCCTATGCAAAAGCCCAATAAGGAAATGAAGGGACTAGATGTGTTGCCCTAGCTCCCTTCCCTTATAAATACTATTGTAAACCCTCATTTGAGGGTTGGTTGTTCACTTAATACATTTTCCTATGCATAACTCTTCTATATTCATGCGTGTGTGTGTATTGTGTGTTCATCCGATCACCTTCATCTATATTTCTATCATATTGATCCTTGTGTTAACTTATGGTGACCTAACACATAGGACTCAGATGTTTCATCACTTATTAATGCAGCCCCAAAAGTAACGCACTTTTGGTGGTGGTCTATGCCCGTGAAAGGGACAAATATCATCCGATACCTTAGCAATTATTTAAAAAATATGATTACAAAAACATAACAATCATATAAAAATTGATGCAAAATTAAAGTAGTATAAAATAATTAAACATTACCTGTTAGTACGGTATGTAGCGTCAAAGGAAACCACATCACCAAATGCATGATAATTGCATTTCATGGTCTCATCCGCCCAGAACATGCGAGAAAGAACATCATTAAATCAGTGGTATTCAAAAGTGAAATTAGGGACATGTTTCTTCCTGTCATTCATTTTATTAACAAGCATTTGTGCATCCCTTGGGCCAATATATTTATTAAGCGACCGTCGAAAGTTCTTTCAATCGGATGACTTACCACGTACCTTGTGGTAACCACCCATAAAAGCTACTCTAAGACGATGAGCTTTGGTGGGACCAATATTAGAAAGTGATGCTCGATGAATAAACAATTTATCACTAAAATCCAACTTTCGTTTTGTTGTTAAAAGATCAATATTATTCTCATCTAACAGTGGATGATTATGGATAACCTAGCCTTCTGAGCATATTCTAGGTACATGTTGTACGCTTCATCAAAATTATCAAAAACATCACCTTCGGATGGTTTTTCTTCTAATGGGACTTCTGGGATCCAATACTTATGACCGTTTGGAGTAGGAACAACTTCATCATCGGATTCACTGCCTTCGAAGTCAGAACGATCTACACAAATGAATTGCCACATTTTCAAACTAGATATAACATAAAATACATATGCATACAGTCAAAAAATAACTCACATATACAAATTATATAATCAGTTCAGACAAATTGACACATACCACAAACTAAATTTTGTATACTATGAAATACAAATGCAAACTAATGTGACTGTAACATAAAATGTATAAAACAGCTGAAACAACTCCAACATATAACAAATAATTGTCAGATAAATACATATGCATACAGTCCAAAAAATAACTCACATATACAAATTATATAAATATGAAAGACAAAACGACATTTAATATGTAACATACTACAAACACAATGTTAGATACAATGAAATAAGAAGGCAAACTACTGTGACAGTCACATAAAATTAAGAAAAACTAATACAACTACAACTTTTAACGATTAATTATCAGATAAATAGATATGTATACAATATAAAAAATAACTTAAATATACAAATTATATAATACGAAACACAAATGCACATTTAATATGTAACATACTTCAAAGTAAATTTTATATACTATGAAAATACAAATAAAAACTACAGTAACTATCACATAAAATAAAGAAACCCTAAAAGACATGCTCAACTACAGTAACTATCACATAAAATTAAAGAAACCCTAAAACACATGATCATGTTTGGGTGTTAAATCTCGATTGATATGTAAAAACTAATAACTTTACAACGAGAAAATACAAAAACTATATGATATGGGAAATTAAATAATAATAAAAAAACATGATAATTAGAATGATCATATTCATCAAAGTTACCAATATCATCAACGTTTACAGGTTGAATAACATCATGCGAAGGTGTTCCATGATGAGTTTCATCAATTACAACTGTTCCACTATGAAGACCTTGAGCATTTTTTTTACGTGTTGATGCCATTCTTGATTCTACATTTTTTTTTTGTGAATTTGATGATAATAAACTGGTGATTAACGTGGGATTTGGGATGACGATAGCGGTTTGATTTAGGGATAATTACTGAGATAGTGATTATCTTGTAACCAATTCCAAAAATAAAGGATAATTAATTGATTTTCAATAAATGTGGCAATTACAAATTACCAAAATGCCCTTGAAATAATATAGATTTAATAGTTAAAGAATAATTAATTGTCTTTATTCTGATTGGTCCTTGCCAGTTCTCGCAGCTTCTACCTTTTGTGGTTCTGAAAATAACCTCACACTATATATATATATATATATATATATATATATATATATATATATATATATATATATATATATATATATATATATATATATATATATATATATATATATATATATATATAAGAGGAGGCATGCCACATATAATGTCACTTGGCATCCCATAATGCCATGTCATTATTCCATTACATCGTTAATGCCACCTATTAATCCACCTAAACAACTTATGCCACATAAGCAACCTTCATAAATTTCGGATTTATTTTTTTCAAAAATCATGAAGCTGGGTTCGAACCTACATCTGTTACTCCTAAAACAAGCAGCTCAACCAATAGATCCAATCAATAAGTTGTGATCAAAATCTCAAAACAAATCTTATAATATTATCTGATCTACAACAAAGGTAAAGTAAAGCCCAGTCCATTGGAGTATTTTTTTTTTCAAAAACCCTAATATGACTCATTCATCTCATTATCACACACACGATATTTTTTGTTCCTTTTTTGATTTGATGTGTAGGCTGTACGTCTTCTTTGTTGGTAATATCGTATCCTGGTGCCTGATGGTTTTAATGTTTTTATGTCAACATATTTTTTATTTGGATTTCCGCATGCATAAGAATTTTTTATGTAATCATCATTGATGGTTTTTAGTGGTAAGTATCACTTTTTTCCATCTTTGTTTAGTTTTTGATCTGTATCTGTTTATGCTTTGGAATAGGAGATGAAAGTTTGTTGGGAATATGTGAACAGGTATGTACTACTCATTATTCTTTTATCATTGAAAATATGTTTGTATTTCAACTTATTCCTATGGATATATGTTTTTGGATTGTTGTAACAATTTTACATGGAGCTAATTAAAGTTCCATGTTCATAAGCTGTGTTATACTGTAAGAGAATAGAAAAAATCATGCTCAAACATACCAGCTTAAGAGATACATTAAGAAAATAGACATGCATGTCTCTCTAAAAGCCTCTTCAAAAAACGTGTGGATTCCATGCAAGTACTTTATTCTGAATGTTGTTTCTCTAACTGCAATAGCTGTTGCAGTGAAGCTACCAATGGATTTGACAAATCCAATGGCAGGTGATATGGACTAGCAAGCAAAGTTAGGAAGTGTGGCATTTTATGTGCATCATATTATTTATATATTTTATATTTGGTGCAGGAAAATGAAAATTTTGGCAGAGCAAAGAGCAAAAAATATAAAACGTATACTAGAAAAAATGAAACTTGATAAGAAAGAAGTTAAACGCTTCAATCCCGTAAGTATATTTTTATTAGTAGATTATCTATTATGATGCATGGGGACTAATTGAATATATCTTTTTTCAGATTGATGCTTTCCCTGGTGACATTGTAATTTTCTCGAGGGTCCTTAATTTGCTTAGAGGTAAAATTTAGTCCTTTAAATGGTCTAACATTTACGAAGTCAATACTTATTGCTATCTACTGACATTATATTATTGAATATTCCTCAGGCTCAAAAATTGTGGAGATTTGAATTTCGGTGTCTTTTGAATTGGGGTGTATTTGCAAATTTGTTGGGAATTATACGTTTGAGTTGATAAGACAAAAAGAATGAAACAAGAGGGACTTAATACGACAAGAAGGAAACCTACAAAAAGATGGAAGGACTTACTTGCAAAAGAAGTTTTATTTATTAGTCCTTTGTAGTATTTTGTAAACCCTAATCCTCTAGTATATACAGAGGACATAGGTGTAGGTTTCAATACATGTCTTCCAATATGTATTCGACTTAAAGGTGTGTGTGTGTGTGTCCTAGGTGTATAGTCTTGTAAACGCCTAGGTTATTAGTTTAGTTAGTAGTTTAATTATCTAGACGTGTTCCTATAAACATCTAAGATTAGTTAGTGTTAGTGAATGAAAACCTTGTTCAATAACAAAGAATTGATTAGTTTATTAGTTTATTCCGCTGTGCATGTTATTAGTCTTTGTTATTGATCCCTAGCTGAGCTTATAAACGATCTTATCAATTGGTATCAGAGCGGGGAGCTCTTGATATAGGGATCTACAAGGTTTTTCGAAGAAAAAGGTAAAAATTCGAAGCTGTTTTCAATTTTCGCAACTTTCTGCAGGGCTGTTTTCAAACAGCGATAACTTTTTCTTGAACCGTTGGATCGAGCTACAATTGTTTCTGGTGCATCTCCATATACTCATCTAAGGTTTCACCGGAGGGATTGTCAATTAGAGCTCTCAATCAAAAGTTATAAGCTGTCGAAGTCTGCTGCAGAAACTGAAAAAGTTTCGTAAGGTTACTACAGCACTGTTTTGAAACGATCATAACTTTTTCGTTAACGGTTGGATCGTGACGAAATTTTAGGTGGGCGTTCTCTATATAGCCATCTAACTTTCCACCAGAAGGATCGTCGATCTGAGCTTTTATGCAAAAGTTACAGGCTGTCGAATATGGCTGCTGACAAAGTACTGTTGTTTACTCAAAGTACTGCTGTTTACTCAAAGTACTGCTGTCGAAACCCTAAATTGCTCAAAGTACTGCTGTTTATCCTTGAAAGTACTGCTCCTCCTTGAAAGTACTGCTCGTTCTTGTAAAAGTACTGCTCTGCCCGTATAAGTTGAAACTATTGTTCGTTGTTTTAAAGTGTTGCTACTACTTGTTCGACATTGGTGAAGATTCAATTGTCATCAGTGGAGTATTATTGGTCTATTTTTTTTATGGTGGGATCATGGGTCTCTAATATAATAGGCTTATTTTGGTATTGAGGGGAAGTTGAGCATAATAATTGTTATGGATTTTTGGCGACACACACAGATTGAGATTTTGGGTCACACACACAAGAAAATTAGGAATTTGTTCTTAAAGGTTTTAAAAGGCTCGGATTTGGATTTATTGCATAATTGATTACGAAGAAAATTATTTATCACTTCTTTGAAGGTGAAGTGGAATTACTTAGATACGTGTTTTATCATATCTTAAAAGGATAGCTACTTTTAAGGTAACTTGTTCGTGCTTCAATGATTATGACAAAGAATTGACATAACACTTAAAGGAGTGACGTTATTGTGCTCAGTGATTATCATCAAGAGATTGAGGTCTCCCTATACATAGGTATACGTTCAATGTCATCTATAGTGCAAGATATAAGATACAAGTTTGGGTTATTTTACTTCTTCATCAAGTTCGTTATATTTGGTTTTCTTCACAAGTGATCATTACAAGGAGCTTACAGATTTGAAGAATCATTTGATGTTCATGCACCACTCAAGGGGAAGTGTTTGATTTTTACTACTGTTGATCATTATTACTACTGCTAGTTGGAGTTTTCTACTGTTTTGGATTCATTTTTAGTAAGCATTTTGGTGTTCTTCATGGAGGGCAATTTGAAACATTGGAAGGCTTAGATTGGAAGTATGATATTGGTTCGTGGTGGTCAAGATCATTATTTGCATACGTTCCCTATTTGGATAATAACAAAAAGGGGAAGAGATGTTGGAGTGGCATGGCACGGATTAAGGGGAAGACAAAGGAAGACAAGAATGTTTCATTCATGGTGAGATCCCTGATCTCAATTTCTCTACTTCGTCTAGGGAAGTTCGTTCAAGAATGGTTTTGTCATTATCAACTAGGGGAAGATTGTTGGGAATTATACGTTTGAGTTGATAAGACAAAAAGAATGAAACAAGAGGGACTTAATACGACAAGAAGGAAACCTACAAAAAGATGGAAGGACTTACTTGCAAAAGAAGTTTTATTTATTAGTCCTTTGTAGTATTTTGTAAACCCTAATCCTCTAGTATATAAAGAGGACATAGGTGTAGGTTTGAATACATGTCTTCCAAGATGTATTCGACTTAAAGGTGTGTGTGTGTGTCCTAGACGTATAGTCTTGTAAACGCCTAGGTTATTAGTTTAGTTAGTAGTTTAATTATCTAGACGTGTTCCTATAAACGTCTAAGATTAGTTAGTGTTAGTGAATGAAAACCTTGTTCAATAACAAAGAATTGATTAGTTTATTCCGCTGTGCATGTTATTAGTCTTTGTTATTGATCCCTAGCTGAGCTTATAAACGATCTTATCAAAATTTAACAACGAACACAAATCCGTTTCATATAACACTCAAATTGCGAGACAGTCCAACGCTACACTAATAGTCACAGGTTCATTGGTCCGTGCAAAACCGTCAAGTTTTCTCACGCAAGCTGACCACTTGTGAATGGCCAACTGTAAGAAACTTAAAACAGCTTAAGCACAGATGCAATGAAGATCAGGGGAGTATAGTGTTTCCTCGGGTCGTTATGTCCCAGCGAGCTATGCAATGGATCACCAAACGTATAGTGATCGAGAAATTTGAACAGAAAAATGGATTGTGATTTTATTATAACTACAGAAAAAGTCTATAAATACAAAGGCTTAAATGAAAATTAAAGGAAATTAAAAAGATAAAAAATATTAAATAAACGCTATCACTATTTGCAAAATGATGTTTTTGATTTTATGTTTTTATAAAACTGAATTAAAAACTACGTAGCGTACAAAAGAAAAAGTGAAACTTACACAATATTAACCCTAAAAATATGAAAATGATATTTTTACAAACCTAATGATAAAAGAAAATTTTTAGAAAAAGAAAATTATTTTTATAACTAATTATCTAATTATTATTAATTAAAAACTATTTTTAACTATTAAATAATAACCTAAAATACAAGAAAATATGAAATAAAGCTAGAAAAATAAAATTATAACTTGGAAAAACCTAAAATAACAAAAGAGAATTTTCAAAACTATTTTTATATTTTTCTGATTATTTTTCTATTTTCTAGGAATTAAAAACTATTTAAAACTACTTAAATCACTTAAAAATACAAATTTAACTAAGAAAAATCTGGAAAAATATTTTTTTGCCTTTTTATATTTATCTAAACTTAAGAAAAATGAAAAATTATTTTTTTGAAGCTTTTCTTAATTAATTGTATTTAAAGCTAATTAAAAAGGCTTAAAAACTAATTTAAATTAAGAAAAATACCAAACTGACCTAGAAAAATCTGAAAAATTCAAAATAAGTCTAAAATAATATTCTAAAGCTGAGAAAAATATAAAAATAGGTGCTTGTGTACAAGAAAATGAAACTGCTAGGTAAAGTGCTTATAAATAAGCACTTTTGAATAAGCAAATGAACACAAATAAGTACCAAACTGAAACAGAGGCTATAATGTGCTACAATTTCCAAAATGCAACTTAAAACAACAAGCCTTAACCTCTATAATACTAATTGCACAGATTTGGTGATAAGAGCTTATGAGCTCAAAATCAGTTTTAGGTGCTTACTTTTGAGCTTAAGTACAAGATACAAAATAAGCTGAGAATGAAAATGAGAAGTTGGAACTTATACTAGACCTGGCCAAGATCCTGTGAACCAAATATAAGACCTAGATAAGCTCTGATGAGCTTGATGCAAGCTCTACAAGAACTGCACAAGTCCTGTGCAAAGTCAGTGTGTACTGACTCAGTTGCACAGGGGAAATGAGACCAGATTCACAAGGCTTTTTGAAGCTTATAAAAATTTGACAAAAATCAACAAAAATGGTAATAATGAAATAGACCAGCTGAAGTTTATACACCCACAATTTCACTTAATTTGACCCAAGAATGACTCCATGAAAAATCACTCCAGTTTGGCTCAAAATGGTTTTTTTAATATTTTCACTTTTTGAGTAGTTGGGAAAAGTTGACTTATCTGAAATTTGAGCTCAATTTATGGACTGATTGTAATGAAATATGTTAAAATGAAACTACTGCAAGCTAGTTCTATGATTTTTGAACACAAATTAAGCTTTTGAATGTCAAAAATCCCAACAGTTAAGATTTAAGAGCAGATCAAATGTAATTTTGACTTTGGTGGTGCATAGACACAAAATGATGACAGCAATGAGTTCAATAATGCTAAGCAAACATAAACCAACAGGTTTCCACTTTTGAACAAACCTTAAACACAGTGTAACAAGCTGATCCAAACACCTCTTTATACACTGATTTGCAGTCTTAATTAAGCTAAACTCTAAACTAGTTAATGCAAACACTTAAACTGAATTTAAATACTTTAAATACAACTTATTCAACAGATTTAAACTACTTGCAACTGCAAATAAAGATTATGCAATTGAACTTGAAAATTACTCACAGTTGGTCCTTAGCCACAATGGCTTGAAACAATGAACCAATGAACTCTATCCTATATTATCCAACCCAATAACTCTGAATCAACCCAATTCCAACACTGCTTCAACCCAGATCCAATTCCATTTCCATTTTGGCCCCAGTTTGACTTTCTTTGACCAAGATTCAAGATTGCTTAAAACTTAAAAGTAAGCTTATAAAAAGCTATGAGAAGCTTGTATAAGCCTAGTTGAGTTCAAAAAATAAGCTTCCAAGAGCTTATGCATAAGAATTGGAAACTGACATTTGCAACAGTGAGCACAAATATATGAAATGGAAATGCTACTTGAATTAACACTTGAAAATGGTTTATATTGATAGAATAACTTGAAGTGAGTACAAACTAACAAAAGATTACAGCTATTCACTTAACTAGAACTTTTATATTAAAAACGACATTGTTGAAAATTAAAAACTACAAGACTCTTCTCTCTTCTCATCCTTTTGCTTTCTTTTATACTCCATGAGTCTTCTCTCTCTCTTCTCAACAGTTCCCAGCAATTTTCTGGACCTTTGGATTAGATAAAATGATATTGGCCGTTTGATTGGGTTTTGGCGCCAAAACGTATATAAGCCAGTGAGGTTGAGATGGTGGTGGATGGGAAGCATTAATTGCTTTTTGTTGTTTGGTGGAGGTGGGGGGAACATGGAGAGGTGATAGTGAGCTGGTAGGTTTGTGTTGGTGGCTGGATGTGGAGTAGCAGACAGGGGGGAGGGAAAGGAGGGAAAGGGGTGTTGGTTTGACTGATATTTGACCGGTGTTAAATATTAAAGGGAAGGGGGTCAAAACAAGGGGGTCCAAAAGGTAATGACAGGGGTCCAATTGCAGTTGTGACAAGGGTCCAAAAGGTTTAAAGGTTCTAATAAAACACAAGGACCTATGTTGCAATTTCTGAAAATACAAGGACCTAGGCTGCCATTTCTGCAAAGTTGCTCCAAGGGCTAAAAGTGACAAGCTCCAAAAGTACAAGGACCAAACTTGACATTTTCCAATTTTCCAAGGACCATTTTTGCCAATTTTCAAACTTGAAGGACCAATTTTGTAATTTCTCAAAACTTTTGACATTTTTCACCAAAGGACTAATTTTGACAAGTTAATATTTTAAAAGGACCTTTGGTGATTTTTCTTTTGAAATTAAGTGCTCAGGGACTATTTCTGACAACTTTTGAAACTTGGGGGACTGAAACTGCCATTTATGCAAACTTAGCTCATTTTTCATCTGATTTTGAACATTTTGCATCTGAAACATATAAAATGCAATTTTGGAATATTTTCAGTATTTTGATGCATTTCTGAGCATTTTTAGACGTTTTGCAGTTCAGATTTAACCAAAAAATGATGAGTATTTACACACTCATCAATCCCCCACACTAAACTATTGCTAGTCCCTAGCAATCTTTTTGAGAAAAACTTAATGGATTTGCATCTCTTTACCAAAAGCCATTACTTCTGGAGTAGCCAAATGTTTTAGTTCAAGTAAGAACCTTGGTACACCGATAACCAAATGATTTTGAGCAAACCACCAGCTTCCAACGGATTTGATTTCTCTTTACCAGAGCCGTTTGCTCTGGACTAGCCAACTCTTAGATAAATTATCAATATTATCTTTGGTGAGTCGATTACCAATTATGGTTTTTCCACTGCCTTTACCACAAGCCATAATCTTGCGGGCTAGCCAACTCTTCACTTTTTAGGATATGGTGAGCTGAATACCATACAATTTTGGGCAAATTGCAAGCCGTCAACGGATTTGAGATATCTTTACCAAGAGCCGTTTGCTCCTGGATTAGCCAATCCTTTGTTTATTAGACATGGCGGACTGATAACCAATTGAGTAAGTGTAGAACACTTACTCCAAAAAAAATTTTGGCCAAAAACGGGGGAATTAGGTGGTATAATTACATGATAAAATTCGTGAGAATTCCCCCCCACACTTAGAAATGAATATTGCCCTCAATATTCAAAGTACCGGATGTTATGCCGAAACAAAGAACGTAAAAGGGAAATACTACGGCCATTATTTAGAAAGATTTTTTATGCTTATATATACACAACATGTGGGGCAACCCCCCCACACTTAGGGTGGTAGAAAGATAGAAAGAAGTCAGAAATATGGGTGAAAACCCATATGGCATGCTACTGTTTTTGATTACCGAGTCGCTAGCTTGACTCGATCCCCGCATTCATTGGTTCATGGGGAAAGTTTGTAAATCTGGGACAACCACAGGGGGAATGTCCTCTCCAAAGTAATGCTTCAACCGATGACCATTCACTTTAAAGTTTGGACCATCGGGTTGAGATAACTCAATGGTGCCATAAGGATAAACCTTAGTGATGGTAAATGGTCCAGACCAGCGGGATTTTAATTTTCCCGAGAAAATCTTCAATCTTGAGTTGAAAAGAAGGACTCGATCACCGACGTTGAAAACGCGGTTCTTGATTTTTGAGTCATGAATCTTCTTTGTCTTTTGTTTGTAGATCAAAGAGTTCTCGTATGCTTGATCACGGAGTTCATTTAATTCATTCATTTGAACTTTTCGGTGATCACCAGCTGTCTGAATATCAAAGTTGGCATGTTTCAAGGCCCAGTACGCCTTGTGCTCGAGCTCAACCGGCAGATGACATGCCTTCCCGTACACTAGCCTGTATGGAGTGCACCCGATGGGTGTTTTATAAGCTGTACGGAAGGCCCAGAGTGCGTCATCTAACTTATCCGACCAAGAGGCACGGTTTTCGCCAACCGTCCTCCAGAATTTTTTTATCCCCGGTTAGAAACTTTCACTTGCCCACTTGTTTGGGGGTGGTACGCAGTAGAGAGACGGTGAGTTACACCATACTTTTGCATGACTCTATCAAACCTGGTCATTGCAAAAATGCGTACCACGATCATTGATTATAGCTCGTGGAGTTCCAAACCTAGCAAAAAGAGATTTTAAGAATTTCACAACAACTCGGGCATCGTTGGTAGGTAAAGCCTTAGCTTCAACCCATTTCGACAAGTAGTCAACGGCCACGAGTATGTACTTATTTCCGTGAGAAGAAGGAAATGGCCCCATAAAGTCAATGCCCCAGATGTCAAAAATCTCACGCACTTGAATGGCGTTTTGCGGCATTTCATTTCTTTGTGAGATATTCCCGGACGTTGACAAGCGCCACAGTTTTAACGAATTCATGGGCATCCTTGTAGATCGTGGGCCAATAGAATCCGGAATCAAACACCTTCTTGGCGGTGTAGTTGGGGCTATGATGTCCCCAAGTAGGTCCGAATGGCAAGCCTTGAGAATGTCAATGGCTTCCGACCATACACACATCACGGATGACTTTATCCGCGCAAATTTTAAACAAGTAGGGGTCGTCCCAGAAATAATGTTTCACATCTTTAAAGAATTTGTTTTTCTGTTGGGACGACATCCCTTTTACCACAAAGTTACCCGCATGGTAATTTGCAAAGTCAGCAAACCATGGGGTAGAAGAGTCTCCATGAAAAGAAACCACGTTGAGTGTTTCGAGAGGAAATGTTTCATTTATTTCCTTTTTCTCGAACACATCCTGGTGAGGTTTTCTAGACGGGACAGATGATCAGCAGCCAGGTTCTTTTTTATCACGTATAATGATATCAAATTCTTGCAGGAGGAGAACCCATCGGAGCAATCTCGGCTTTGCATCTTGTTTTGCAAAGAGATATTTAAGAGCCGAATGATCCGTATACACCACGCATTTGGTCAAGATAAGGTATGGCCGAAACTTCTCAAACGCATACACCACAGCCAATAATTCTTTTTCTGTAGTGGTGTAATGGGTTTGAGCTTCAGTCATAGTTTTACTTGCGTAGTGGATTGGCTGAAAATGCTTGGTTTTTTGCGTTGCCCCAAGATCGCGCCGATAGCAAAATCACTTGCATCGCACATGAGCTCGAAGGGTAAATCCCCGTCGGGGGCAACTAGAATGGGTGCTTCCGTAAGCTTTTTCTTTAGTGTTTCAAAAGCTTCGATGCACTCAGGAGAAAAGATAAAAGGAGCATCTTTTTCAAGAAGATGGGTCATAGGCCGAGCGATTTTAGAGAAGTCTTGTATGAATCTATGATAAAACCCGGCATGACCAAGAAAGCTCCTAATACCTTTGACGGTAGTAGGATGAGGTAATTTAGCAATAACATCAACTTTTGCTCTATCTACCTCAATCCCGTTTTTTGAAATCTTATGGCCAAGGACTATGCCTTCTTTGACCATAAAGTGGCTCTTCTCCCAATTTAGACAGAGATTGGTGTCTTCACACCTTTGAAGCATTTTTTCTAAATGGGAGAGACATGTATGAAACGAGTCCCCAATGACCGAGAAGTCATCCATAAACACCTCCATTGTTTCCCCGATCATGTCGTGGAAAATTGCCATCATGCATCGTTGGAACGCGCAGGAGCGTTACATAAGCCAAAAGGCATACGTCTGTAGGCAAATGTCCCGTATGGGCAGGTGAATGTGGTCTTTTCTTGATCCAGCGGATCAATGGGGATCTGAAAGTATCCCGAGAAACCATCAAGGAAACAATAGTATTCGCTCCCTCTAATCTCTCATCCATGAAGGGTAGTGGAAAATGGTCTTTACGGGTGGCTTCGTTTAACTTACGATAGTCAATGCACACACGCCATCCCGTAACCAATCGAGTTGGAATTAACTCGTTATCTTCATTCGTGACAACAGTAATGCCACCCTTTTTAGGAACGCAATGAATTGGGCTAACCCAAGGACTATCAGAGATCGGGTAAATCAAACCGACATCAAGAAGTTTGAGAACCTCTTGTTTGATAACCTCGTGAATCTTAGGATTCACCCTTCTCCGATGTTGGATCGCCGGTTTGAAGTCATCCTCCATCAAGATTTTGTGAGTACAAAACTCATGGTTGATACCCTTAATGTCGGAGAGTTTCCAAGCAATTGCTTGCTTGTGTGACTTCAAGACCTTTATGAGAGCGTTTTCTCCTCCTCTAAGTCTTTGGCAATTATGACGGGTAATTTATCATCACCCTCCAAGAATGCATACTCGAGATGAGGAGGTAGGTCCTTAAGTTCAACCTCGAAAGTTCTTCAGAGATGTTTGTACTGATTTGATTTCCTCAATTGTGATTTCTTTCGGAGAGAGTGAAGGTAATGGGTCTTCATTAAGCAATTGCTCAAGATAAATAATATCTCCCTCCGAATCATAAACACCATCAATTCCAGGCGGAATTGATTCATCGGTAGCAAGAAATTCATCGATCTCTTCCAGAAGGAAGTCACCTCCCTCAAATGGAGTGAGAGAGGGGGAAGAGTCGGCAATGATAGGTTGAGAAGATGTGGTGGAATCCCCACTCACAGAATTATGAAGATAACCAAGAAACTCTTAAGAGTACAACTCTGAAGCAATATCAATTAAATCGACTCGATTAATTGATTCAGTGTCATAATTTGAGGAGTACCTCGACGTTTGATCAAGGTTAAAGGTAACGGCTTCATTACCCACACGTAACGTGATTTCTTGCTCAAATACATCAATAAGAGCACGGCCCCGTCTCTGGAATCCTCGTCCAACAATGAGAGGAACCCGAGGATCGGCGTCGAAATCAACAACCACAAAATCAGCTGGAAAATGGAACTTTCCTGCTTTCACAAATACGTCCTCGGCGATGCCAAGGGGACGCGATATAGAACGATCTGCAAGCTCAAGAGTCATGCAGGTAGGAATAAGTTCCGAAAGAGAAAGTTTCTTCCACACTGAATAAGGCATCAGATTGATGCTTGCACCAAGATCGGCAAGGGCAAAGCATTCAATCATCCAGGAAAACACAAGGAAGAAGAAATTTTCCGGATCTCCAAGCTTCTCGAAGCTTTTTTAACAATGATTTGAGCAATTCTCGTTCAAAGGAGTCTTAGCCATTTCAAACAGCTTTTCCTTGTTGCTCAGCATGTGTTTGAGAGTTGATGCAAACTTGGGCATCAACATGATAGCATCCGCAGCTTATGTCAAAATGTAGTTCTTGGAAAATTTGAAAGAATTTTTCCATTTGATGACTGGCCTTTTCGCGAAGCTTTTGCTCATTTAAACGTGAGGGGTAAGGAATAGAAGTTTTGGATTTGGGGTTACCAACCGAGGTTCAAAAACAACTCCGAGTTTGGTTTCGGGACAACCTAAGGATGGACATTGCTGGTACTTCCGTTATTAGTAGGAAGTTCCTTGTCCTTTGTCGCCTCAGTTTCGCTTTCCACTACCTTCGGGAGAGAAGAAGAAGGGGTAGTAGGAATAGCGGGTCCATCATAAGAAGCACCACTTCTGGTTGTGATCGCCTTTGCATCGCCCCTCGGATTAGCGATCGTGTTGCTAGGTAAAGTACCCGAGCCCGAGGGTCGATCATTTAAAGACTTCTTAATGTCGCAATCGGCTAACCAACAACCTGTTCATTTCCTCTTGGGATTTCATGAATTGTTTCAACAACTCATCAGATGATGGTCCAGTTGGAACAATGGCTTGATTTTGCACAGGAAAATTCTGGCCTCTATTGTTTGGATTAGGGCCTTGATTTTGGAAATTTCTTTGATTATTGCCATGAAAATACCCTTGGTTGAAATTTCCCCACTGGTTTCTATTGAAATTTACTTGGTGTTGGAAATTTTGATTCTGATTTTGAAAACCGTTGTTTGGACTGAAATTACCTTGGTTTTGAAAACCTTGGTTTGGTCTATTCAGATTTTGATTACGGTTTTGATTGAAACCGGGAGGTCCAGGGTTAGGACGGTGGTTCGGGTCTATAGGAGCACGATATTGGTTGCCTCCTTGATTAGAAAACCCGCCCACAGCATTGGCTTCAAAAGGGTTACCGTCGGTGGCCATACAATTGTAATAAGCATGGGGCCCACCACAAGTAACACAGACTTCCACTTTCTTAACTTCAGCAGGAGGTGAAGTTTGTGAAAAGAGACTTTCTTTTGGTTGGAGAGAACCAAAGCTCGGATAGCTTCCGTGAGTTTGTCAATCTTAGCATCGGTGCTAGATTGACTCACGGGCGATGAAGAAGAAGGACCAACACGACTTGGGAAACAACAACGGCTTGCTTCGTGCAGTTCGGACTTTAGACTTGTTTTCAATGATCGCTAAAGCTTCTTTGACAGTTTGGCTCAAGAAATTTCCTCCACGGAGGAATGAGAGAATCTTGATCAGATTGACTCACTCCATTATAGAAAGTATCGAGTTGCATCAACTCGAAGAAACCGTGGTGAGGACATTTATAAGCAATTCCTTAAAATGATCCCACGATTCACTGAAGGATTCATCAAACTTTTGAGTGAACTTGATGATTTCATTTTTAAGACTCGTGGTTTTGGAAGGTGGATAGAATTCATTCACAAATTTCTTCACCAGATCTTCCCATGTCTCAATTGACTGAGGGGTTGTTTTTCAAGCCAAATCCGGCTTGCCCTCAAGAGAAAATGGGAACGAAGAAGCTTAACAAGCATCAGTAGGGACACTCTTGTATTTGATGGTAGATGCAATCTTGTTAAACCATCGAATATGAGCATGAGGATCATCCCGCTCAAAACCGTAGAATTGATTTGAGGTTACAAGATTCAAGAACCGGTTTTGAGTTCACAATTTTCAGCCACAATGGTGGTACAACAATAGCATCTCCATACCGTCGATGGGTGCCCGGAGAAGCTCACACATAGGCGTTCTCCCGCCATGGTAACGAAGTAGTGTGAGCAGTCGGATCTCAGATCCGACCGATTGAAAGGAAAGTCTACGGACACACCTTCTTGGAATCTTGACAAGCTCACGAAATGGGCTCACAGATCTAGAAGAGTGAGTGCGCATACACTAGAGTTAACTCTAAGAGACCTCAGAGTTAAGGAGAGAAATGGAATTATGAAGATATTATATGAAAATGGGGTGAGAAGAATCTTTTGGGTTTTCTGGTTCTGACAAGTAGATATACCAACAAAATCAATTAAAACAAACTCGAGGCAAAACAACAGTGAACTTAACCAATAATCACAAGATGAATGGCTTCTTTGAAAAAGGTACACCAATCACAAGGACACAAAGGCAAGTTTTAAATCTTTAGTTCGGGAACTTATTATGGTCGTACCCCCAGTTAGGTAGTACACTGCCTTGGTTTGCGGTGGAAATCTTTTAAGTTGTTATTTATTAAAGAAAACGACAAATCTTTTTGTATTTTTATCTTTGATACATATATAGAAACAAAAGGAAAAATATTTTTGTGTTTTATACGTTTTTGGATGTTTTTGGGTTTTTGGATTTTTATAAGAAAATATGGATATATATATAGATAGATATGGATGATATAAACAAAGAGTGAGTATTCAAACTACTAATCTGCTAAACGGAGGATAATCACATTAACGTCAGCAATGGCGCCAAAATTTTGGTCCGGTAAAACCGCAAGTTTTCTCACGCAAGTTTTGACCACTTGTGAATGGCCAACTGTAAGAAACTTAAAACGGCTTAAGCACAGATGCAATGAAGATCTGGGGAGTATAGGGTTTCCCCGGGTCGTTATGTCCCAGCGAGCTATGCAATGGATCACCAAACGTATAGTGATCGAGAAATTTGAACAGAAAAAGGGATTGTGATTTTATTATAACTACAGAAAAAGTCTATAAATACAAAGGCTTAAATGCAAATTAAAGGAAATTAAAAAGATAAAAAATATTAAATAAACGCTATCACTATTTGCAAAATGATGTTTTTGATTTTATGTTTTTATAAAACTGAATTAAAAACTACGTAGCGTACAAAAGAAAAAGTGAAACTTACACAATATTAACCCTAAAAATATGAAAATGATATTTTTACAAACCTAATGATAAAAGAAAATTTTTAGAAAAAGAAAATTATTTTTATAACTAATTATCTAATTATTATTAATTAAAAACTATTTTTAACTATTAAATAATAACCTAAAATACAAGAAAATATGAAATAAAGCTAGAAAAATAAAATTATAACTTGCAAAAACCTAAAATAACAAAATAGAATTTTCAAAACTATTTTTATATTTTTCTGATTATTTTTCTATTTTCTAGGAATTAAAACCTATTTAAAACTACTTAAATTACTTAAAAATACAAATTTAACTAAGAAAAATCTGGAAAAATATTTTTTGTCTTTTTATATTTATCTAAACTTAAGAAAAATGAAAAATTATTTTTTTGAAGCTTTTCTTAATTAATTGTATTTAAAGCTAATTAAAAAGGCTTAAAAACTAATTTAAATTAAGAAAAATACCAAACTGACCTAGAAAAATCTGAAAAATTCAAAATAAGTCTACAATAATATTCTAAAGCTGAGAAAAATATAAAAATAGGTGCTTGTGTACAAGAAAATGAAACTGCTAGGTAAAGTGCTTATAAATAAGCACTTTTGAATAAGCAAATGAACACAAATAAGTACCAAACTGAAACAGAGGCTATAATGTGCTACAATTTCCAAAATGCAACTTAAAACAACAAGCCTTAACCTCTATAATACTAATTGCAATGATTTGGTGATAAGAGCTTATGAGCTCAAAATCAGTTTTAGGTGCTTACTTTTGAGCTTAAGTACAAGATACAAAATAAGCTGAGAATGAAAATGAGAAGTTGGAACTTATACTAGACCTGGCCAAGATCCTGTGAACCAAATATGAGACCTAGATAAGCTCTGATGAGCTTGATACAAGCTCTACAAGAATGTGACAAGTCCTGTGTAAGTCAGTATGTACCGACTCAGCCGTAAGGGGAAATGAGACCAGATTCACAAACCTTTTTGAAGCTTATAAAAATTTGACAAAAATCAACAAAAATGGTAATAATGAAATAGACCAGCTGAAGTTTATACACCCACAATTTCACTTAATTTGACCCAAGAATGACTCCATGAAAAATCACTCCAGTTTGGCTCAAAATGGTTTTTTTAATATTTTCACTTTTTGAGTAGTTGGGAAAAGTTGACTTATCTGAAATTTGAGCTCAATTTATGGACTGATTGTAATGAAATATGTTAAAATGAAACTATCAAGAAGCTAGTTCTATGATTTTTGAACACAAATTAAGCTTTTGAATGTCAAAAATCCCAACAGTTAAGATTTAAGAGCAGATCAAATGTAATTTTGACTTTGGTGGTGCATAGACACAAAATGATGACAGCAATGAGTTCAATAATGCTAAGCAAACATAAACCAACAGGTTTCCACTTTTGAACAAACCTTAAACACAAGTAACAAGCGATCCAAACACCTCTTTATACACTGATTTGCAGTCTTAATTAAGCTAAACTCTAAACTAGTTAATGCAAACACTTAAACTGAATTTAAATACTTTAAATACAACTTATTCAACAGATTTAAACTACTTGCAACTGCAAATAAAGATTATGCCATTGAACTTGAAAATTACTCACAGTTGGTCCTTAGCCACAATGGCTTGAAACAATGAACCAATGAACTCTATCCTATATTATCCAACCCAATAACTCTGAATCAACCCAATTCCAACACTGCTTCAACCCAGATCCAATTCCATTTCCATTTTGGCCCCAGTTTGACTTTCTTTGACCAAGATTCAAGATTGCTTAAAACTTAAAAGTAAGCTTATAAAAAGCTATGAGAAGCTTGTATAAGCCTAGTTGAGTTCAAAAAATAAGCTTCCAAGAGCTTATGCATAAGAATTGGAAACTGACATTTGCAACAGTGAGCACAAATATATGAAATGGAAATGCTACTTGAATTAACACTTGAAAATGGTTTATATTGATAGAATAACTTGAAGTGAGTACAAACTAACAAAAGATTACAAGTACTATTCACTTAACTAGAACTTTTATATTAAAAACGACATTGTTGAAAATTAAAAACTACAAGACTCTCTCTCTCATCCTTTTGCTTTCTTTATACTCCATGAGTCTTCTCTCTCTCTTCTCAGCTTCCCAGAATTTTCGGACCTTTGGATTAGATAAAATGATATTGGCCGTTTGATTGGGTTTTGGCGCCAAAACGTATATAAGCCAGTGAGGTTGAGATGGTGGTGGATGGGAAGCATTAATTGCTTTTTGTTGTTTGGTGGAGGTGGGGGGAACATGGAGAGGTGATAGTGAGCTGGTAGGTTTGTGTTGGTGGCTGGATGTGGAGTAGCAGACAGGGGGGAGGGAAAGGGGGGAAAGGGGTGTTGGTTTGACTGGATATTTGACCGGTGTTAAATATTAAAGGGAAGGGGGTCAAAACAAGGGGGTCCAAAAGGTAATGACAGGGGTCCAATTGCAGTTGTGACAAGGGTCCAAAAGGTTTAAAGGTTTTAATAAAACACAAGGACCTATGTTGCAATTTCTGAAAATACAAGGACCTAGGCTGCCATTTCTGCAAAGTTGCTCCAAGGGCTAAAAGTGACAAGCTCCAAAAGTACAAGGACCAAACTTGACATTTTCCAATTTTCCAAGGACCATTTTTGCCAATTTTCAAACTTGAAGGACCAATTTTGTAATTTCTCAAAACTTTTGACATTTTTCACCAAAGGACTAATTTTGACAAGTTAATATTTTAAAAGGACCTTTGGTGATTTTTCTTTTGAAATTAAGTGCTCGGGGACTATTTCTGACAACTTTTGAAACTTGGGGGATCTAAATCGCCATTTATGCAAACTTAGCTCATTTTTCATCCGATTTTGAACATTTTGCATCTGAAACATATAAAATGCAATTTTGGAATATTTTCAGATTTTGATGCATTCTGAGCATTTTAGACGTTTTGCGCTCAGATTTAACAAAAATGATGAGTATTTCCACACTCATCAATCCCCACACTAAACTATTGCTAGTCCCTAGCAATCTTTTGAGAAAAACTTAATGGATTTGCATCTCTTACCAAAAGCCATTACTCGAGTAGCCAAATGTTTCAGTTCAAGTAAGAACCTTGGTACACCGATAACCAAATGATTTTGAGCAAACCACCAGCTTCCAACGGATTTGATTTCTCTTTACCAGAGCGCTTGCTCTGGACTAGCCAACTCTTAGATAAATTATCAATATTATCTTTGGTGAGTCGATTACCAATTATGGTTTTTCCACGGCCTTTACCACAAGCCATAATCTTGCGGGCTAGCCAACTCTTCACTTTTTAGGATATGGTGAATTGAATACCATACAATTTTGGGCAAATTGCAAGCCGTCAACGGATTTGAGATATCTTTACCAAGAGCCGTTTGCTCCTGGATTAGCCAATCCTTCTGTTTATTAGACAAGGCGGACTGATAACCAATTGAGTAAGTGTAGAACACTTACTCCAAAAAAAAATTTTGGCCAAAAACGGGAATTAGGTGGTATAATTACATGATAAAATCCGTGAGAATTCCCCCCCACACTTAGAAATGAATATTGCCCTCAATATTCAAAGTACCGATGTTATGCCGAAAACAAAGAACGAAAAGGGAAATACTACGGCCATTATTTAGAAAATTTTTTTTTTTGCTTATATATACACAACATGTGGGCAACCCCCCACACTAGGGTGGTAGAAAGATAGAAAGAAGTCAGAAATATGGGTGAAAACCCATATGGCATGCTATCGTTTTTATTACCGAAGTCGCTAGCTTGACTCAATCCCCGCATTCATTGGTTCATGGGGAAAGTTTGTAAATCTGGGACAACCACAGGGGGAATGTCCTCTCCAAAGTAATGCTTCAACCGATGACCATTCACTTTAAAGTTTGGACCATCGGGTTGAGATAACTCAATGGTGCCATAAGGATAAACCTTAGTGATGGTAAATGGTCCATACCAGCGGGATTTTAATTTTCCCGAGAAAATCTTCAATCTTGAGTTGAAAAGAAGGACTCGATCACCGACGTTGAAAACGCGGTTCTTGATTTTTGAGTCATGAATCTTCTTTGTCTTTTGTTTTTAGATCAAAGAGTTCTCGTATGCTTGATCACGGAGTTCATTTAATTCATTCATTTGAACTTTTCGGTGATCACCAGCTGTCTGAATATCAAAGTTGGCATGTTTCAAGGCCCAGTACGCCTTGTGCTCGAGCTCAACCGGCAGATGACATGCCTTCCCGTACACTAGCCTGTAGGGAACCTAATTTCACTCATTCCCGACCGTGTTTCACCTGCCCCTTTGGACCTTTTACCCAACCTGTTTGACCCGCCCATTTTTCTACCTTTAGGTACAAATTCTCCCAAGTATCTGGTCTATTTTGGCTCTTAAAAGTCAATGATTTTACTTTTAGCAATAGATCCCTATGATGGAGAATCATGTAGTGACCAAAGCTTTTTATATATGCAGATGCATTCAAAGAGAAGACATTGGGTACTTGAAGCTACTTCAAAGTTTGAGACGTAAAGATACAGGCAGAATGCCATGTACAAGTAATTACCAAACAAAAACCACCCATCAGTTTATGTTTCACACAAGCTACATCGGCTGGAAATAGTATGCCACCGTACCTTTACATTTATATTATCGAGTTTATGTTATAGATATAATTTTATATTTTTCATTTTTTACAGGTCACGTATTCTGAAAGTCATTGGCCCAAGGCTTTTTCTTGCTGAGCAGAGAGATCTTTTGTGGCATTCAAATATGACCACTTCCATATGCTTACAGTTTGTTCACAGGAAAGTGTTAGTCTTACGCTAACATACTACTATAGTCTATATTAAAAGAGTACATATTTTTCTCTTGATAAACCCGTACAATAGATAGATAAATCCTGGGTCCTTCACTTCATATGTATAATAATAATGAACGGAAACCAGCCTGCCACACTTAGAGATTAGATGGAGAAACAGACTGCATTTCTTTAGGTGTTGTTAAGAAGGTGTTTGTTGCTGCATAAATATCGGCAGTGGTTCATACAAAGATGAAAGACGTAGCTAATGCATCAATAAATGCCCACATGAAATCTGTTGTGATAACTCCAGAATCCACAAAAAGAAACATGTAGTTATTATTACAATACCTTTATGGATGCATAACGAGCAGGTAAGGAATATGGATCTAAATTTCTAGAGATACAATTTAATGACATATTATCGTTATTATTTTAAAACAGGATGGTATTGTCATCTTTTCTAGGTAGACCTATGATGATCCTTGAAAAATATAACATATGCAGTCGCGAGAAGGGAGAAATAGAAGTGTCGTTGTTTAGATTATCAATAACTTTTCAGTTGACCCGAGAAGGCGTATTGGTCCACTTTACAAGGTCACTACCAATAAAACCGATATCTATGTATGTTTTTACTTCATACATTAGCAAATGTCCCTCATGCACTTACGCTTTAGTATTATTGTTTAGCATTTTCTTATTATTAATTACTTTTGTAACCAGGCATATTGGATAAAATCTGCATGTGGGTCACCCAACCAATTTTGGTCCGTTACTCAAGCTGCCCAATTTGCAACCTTTGATGAATTTTTTCGCCGAATATGAGGAGGCTCATAAACAACAGTAGTTACTCAATGTGAATCAAATGGGCAACATCAATGTTTATAAAATCCGAGCAATTGAGCCCTTCAGTACTCAAAGAACTTTTTAAAAGCGAAGAAGAAGATACTACGGCGACAAGTAGCAAAAGATAGAAAGCGCCACACATTAACGAAGAAGAAGAACTTTTTAAAAGCGAAGAAGAAGAACTTTTTAAAAGCGATGAAGAAGATAGAAAGCGCCACACATTAACGATCCTCCATCTACATATAACTCTCTGTGTAATAGACAAGATAGGGTAGGAAATAGTAAAAAAATCCAACACTTTATGTAGATACGGTCATTTGGCAAAGCTAACTTTGCAAATTCGAAGAACATCATGTTTACTTTCAAGATAGTTATGACACATAAACACTTTTTAAGTGTTTATAACTGCTTTATTTGTGTAGAATATTATCAAATGAACATTTATTTGTGTTCCTTTTTAATGTTTATTACTATCTTGATTATTTCTCATAGCAAGTAGAAAAAAACCTCATAAATTTGTTAACAAAGCTTTCATGTCTTTTCTCATGTATATAATGAAGTGATGGAAGTAGTCTAACAAGCGTGTAAAATCGTTATTGGTATTGTGACTATGCTCATGAAAAGTCTTCTTCAATTAAAGTACACGGGTTCAGCTTTGCATGAACTTAAGCACATCAGACAAGATGTTGGATCTGAGGTATGTAATTTCTTATAACAAGTCATATAATTTTTATTATTTGAATATGCGTTTTCTTTATTTCAAGATTATGATTTGTTCTACGTGTTTGTTACCCTCAAGTTATACATCAAAAGTATATAATATCATACGATGAAATCATCAATGATATATGTCCCATACTTCCCTCTCTCTCTGTCACACACATACACGGGGACACACACATACACTAGGACACTTTCAAAATGTGTGCATCTTTTCTTTCTGGACTGACTTGTGCCATGTTTATTCACATATTCAAAGCATTCAGTAGTTGTACAGAATATGCATGCTTTATTGGGTTGAAAACTATGACACATGAAGTGTATCTCATGATGTATGTTCTTAGTGTCAAATGTCTTTTTAAGAGAGTTATGATGGATTATCCTTTTCTGAAATTAAATAACCTGCTTAACCAGGTTATTTCAAGCATGAGGATATTAATGACAGAGGACTCAAACACTGCTGCCAGCAATTCCTTCTTCCTGGATGAAAACTGCAGGTAAGTTGGGTTCATGTTAATGAATTTAGATTGTCGCTACACATATACTCACAAAATAACCATTCACCTTTCTATACGCAACATACTTTTCTCTGTTGATGATCTATAGTTCTATACGTATATCTTGGGGTTGAAGAAAGACATACAAAGATGTTGGAATTAAATAACATGACATTCAAATAAATAATCACAAAATATCAAAGTAATATTGCGGAAGCGTATAGGATGTATTAACGAATAATTAATTAACATAAAGAATATGCGTACCTTTATTGATTCTAGCCGAACAAGAATCAAATCCACAAACTAGCAACGGATGAACCCTAATTTGATTTAGTTAGGATTATATGAATTACCCCTTACCGTTTTGTAATTCAATCCAAGACAATAACAAAAGTATGTTATTACTAAGTTCTTGTACACACGTACTAAACCGAATTAAAGTACCGCTAGTTTTTATCAAACCAAATAACTTGATGTTTGGAAAAGAGTGGATCGACACCTATGAAGGGTGTTCGACCGGTTTTAGCAAAACACACACACAAAACAATTTTAGGTTTTAGCTAATGAATCCAAGAGGTGCAAAAACAAGACCCCTAGCCTTGTTTATATACCCAAGCAAACTTGGTGAACAAGTTGTGGATTGTTTCCTAATCCCCTAGGCCGATCGGTTCATAACCTCCACAAGGGGTTCCGGAATCTTCCAAACTTTGCAATTAAGTCCTTTTCCAAATACTTTTAACGACCGTTAGTCCATTACATTAATTACTTAAAGTCCGTCAGTTATTTCGTTTAATAAATAAATAAATATAACGTTTATATTTAATTATTAACTTTAAATTCTCATACGTAAAGTGTGCAATCCCATAGTCTCGAATTCGATCCTAACTCACGTCTACTAATTTATATCCATAAAACCAACAGCTCCCACTTGGATATATCTTAATAGAGTGATCACATTCGTTTAGCGTCTAGCAACACTTCGATGCCTCTAGTACAACTCGAGCAAGGCTCCTGGAAAACCTTTTAATGATTTCTCATTATTATTATCCTTTTGTTTCTAATACCACGTTAAATAAAGATATGGAATTAAGTCATTCTTTATATAACTATTCTGTTTCTCGTTAGTAAGTGATTGACCAAGATTACCGAATCATCTAAACATATTTAGGGGAGATTTGGGTGCGGCCGCACAAACATCTTGTCAACCCTACGAGGGGCCCAGCAGTATTAAACTCCAAATAAATTTGAAGGAACAAATTCTATCTTGACTACAAGAATAACCCACAAACTTTGCAACATTTCTGAAAACAACCCTTATGACTACCGATACGTTATAGCGTTAAGTTGCTCCACAGAAATGCACTACATTCATGACACTTATCTGGTATTTCAAGTCTGAGGATAACTATTCATAATTTACTTATAACAATATCCACAAAGTAAATTATGTAGTTGGGATAAGTCCTATATTCAATTCATTGAATATCATCTGAAATTGGTATGCATTCTCATCAATATACTTTCAAGTATATTCTACCACATCTCTCATATTTGTCTTAGTTTAATTATACTCCCATATCATTAATCGACAACGGACATTTAGAATAACTTAGTTACTCATGGATTAAACATGCAAATATAGGACAACAATATTATAAATGATAATAAACATAATCCAAACTTTATTTCATTAAAATAATAAATGTTTTACAATATCCTTTATCCAAATACTAATCACAGTTATGCATGAAACTTTTAGCTAAACGAAGTCCAATTCCATTGGCAAGTCCTACAAGCTTGTCTTTAGCTAAAGCCTTAGTGAACGGATCAGCTAAGTTATCATCTGTGTGAACTTTCAGTAGATTTATTTCACCTTCCTGGACTTGTTCCCGAACATAGTGATACTTCCGTAGAAAATGTCGGGTGCCCTTCATGACTCCAGGTTCATTGGCAAATATGATTGCAGCAGAATTGTCACAATACATATCAATAGGTGATTCAAATGAAGGCATAACACCAAGCCCTGAAATGAATTTCCTAATCCAAAAAACCTCCATTGCGCTTCTAAGCAGCTATGTATTCGGCTTCTGTCGCAGACATCGCATCGTATCTGCTTCTTGCTCTTTCCAGTCAATCTCCTCCATTGATGACAAAGACATAACTCGTCTGAGACTTCGTATCATCTTTATCACACTGCCAGACGCATCACAAGAACTCTGTAACACCAAGCTCGGTCCGGATTTCCACCATACGCTAAAAACATATCTTTAGTATTTCTGAGATACTTCAAAATATGCTTAACAGCAATCCAGTGAAGTTCACCCGGATTCTGTTGATATCGACCGGTCATGTTTTGAGCGAACGCCACATCTGGCCTTGTGCATCTCACAGCATACATAATAGATCCTACAACCGAAGCATAAGGAACTTTCTGCATGCTTGCTACTTCAGCAGGTGTTGAAGCACACATATCGCTACATAAGCTATGCTTTACTTCCATCGGCAAATATCCTTTCTTGGAATTTTGCATACTGAATCTTTTCAATATTTTATCAATGTAAGCGCTTTGACTTAAACCAATTAACCGCTTGACCTATCTCGGTAGATATTAATTCCCAGAATGTATGCAGCTTCTCCTAAATCCTTCATGGAAAAACACTTCCCAAGATATGCCTTAACATTTTGCATGCTTGGAATGTCTTTTCCCATAATTAATATGTCATCGACATAAAGAATTAGGAAAATTACATCACTCCCACTAACTTTGTGATATACACATGGCTCATCAAGATTTTGAATAAATCCATACCTTTTGATTTCTTCATCAAATCTTTTATTCCATTGCCTTGATGCTTGCTTCAATCCATAAATGGACCTTTGAAGTTTGCATACATGGTTTGGAAATTGTGGATTCAACGAACCCTCAAAGTTGCTTCATATAGATGTCTTCATGTAGGTGATCATTTAAGAAGGCGGTTTTGACATCCATCTGCCATATCTCATAATCATAGTATGCTGCTATAGCTATGAGAATTTTAATAGCTCTAATGTCCGCTACAGGAGAAAAGGTCTCCTCGTAATCAATGCCATAAGTTTGAGTAAAACCTTGCGCAACTAGACGAGCTTTATAGACGCGTGTACATTGCCATCCATATCAGTCTTAATCTTATAGAGCCACTTACTCCCAACTACCGAGGCGTTTGGAGGTAAGTCAACCTCTACCCAGACTTCATTTTCTCTCATGGATTGCATTTCCCATTCATTGCAACCTGCCATTTAGCTTTGTCAGGACTTGCCATGGTAGCTTTATAACTAGTAGGCTCTCCAAGATCTCCTAACATAGTTTCCTCAACCTCTACGTTAAGACATAGACGTTCAAGTGCACGTATATTCCTTACGGATCTACGAACGGAATCACTTCAACTTCGGTGGAGGACCCACTATCGTGTTCTACCGAAGTGCTAGTGTTTTCGAAGGTAATGCATCTCCTTGATCATCTTCCAGATCATAAACTCTCCCACTGAATTCTTGAGATACGAGATCTCTTTCAAGAAAATCTCCATACCTAGCAACAATTACTTTATTTTCAGTTGATAGTAAAACTAGTAACCCATAGTTTCCTTAGGGTATCCTACGAAGATACACTTTACAGATCTTTGTTGGAGTTTATCTGCTGAGTCACGCTTTAACATACGCCGCAACCCCACCTTTAAATAAGACAAGTTAAGAGCTTTACCATGCCATATTTCATATGGTGTCTTATCAACCTTCTTTGTGGGAACCATATTTAGAATACGAACAGCAGATTCTAAAGCATAATCCCAAAAGGATAAAGGTAGAGTGGTAAGATTAAACATAGATCGTATCATGTCCAACAATGTACGCTTTCTTCTCTCAGATACACCATTTTGTTGTGGAGTATATGGAGAAGTGAGATTCTGGACAATTCCATTCTCACCTAAGTAATCTTTAAACTCTTGGCTTAGATACTGGCCTCCTCTATCGGATCGAAGAGCTTTAATCTTCTTTCTCAATTGCAGTTCTACTTCAGCTTTGAAAACCTTAAATGTTTCAAACACCTCATGTTTATGCTTAAGTAAATAAACATAACCATAACGGCTGAAATCATCAATAAGGTTAAGAAGTAGCTAGCACCTCTCTTTGACACATGTCTAAATGGTCCACACACATCAGTATGAATAAGACCAAGTAGATCAGAAGCCCTCTCCATATTGCTATGAAAAGGTTTCTTAGTCATCTTCCCAGATATGCATGACTCACATTTATCAAATGATTCATCATTGATATTTTGCAAAAGCCCTTCTTGTTGCAGCTTATGCATGCGAGCCTTGCCTATATGAGTAAGTCTACAATGCCAAAGATAAGAAGAATTCACGTCTGACTTTATCTTCTTGTTAATGCTAAACATCGAATTATTATTATTGTTAGATTCATTTCCAATCATATCAATTTCAAACACACCATTCACAGTAATTGCTTTAAAATAAAATACACCATTTAAAGAAACATCAATTCCATTACTTGAAATAGTATGAGTAAAACCATCATCCAACAAACTTGAAAAGGAAACAACACCTCTAATTATAGAAGGTGCGTAATGACAATTGTTCAATAACAATACTAAGCCCGAAGGCAATACAAACTAAACGTCCTACGGCTTCAACAAATGCATGTGCGCCATTTACCACATGCAGATATTGCTCCCCATAGGCAAGCTTCCTTTCCACTCTAAATCCCTGCAGTGTATTACAAATGTGAATACCACAGCCCGTATCATATACCCGGAATTATTATGATTTAGAGTAAATAATTCAATGACAAATAAATTACCTGAAGTAACCGGCCCATGGACCCTTCATACTTCTTCTTATTTGCCCGCAATTCATCAAGATAGAGAGCACAGTTTCTCTTCCAATGCCCAACGCTTTTACAGTGATGGCATGCTTGATCCTTTTAAGGATTTTCCTTCCTAGGAGTAGGGTTCTTCTTGGGTTGTGGTTGATAGGCCATCACCTGTTTGCCTTTGTCAACCTTGCCCTTACCCTTCCCCTTCTTGTTGTTCGTACGCTGCGGTTTTGGCTTATTAATCCTTCCACCCTGAATAGCAAGTACCGGGCGTAGGAACCTTTTGAGGCAACCCCTTCTCATAGTCAATTAGCAATGCGTGTAGGTCGCAGAATCGTCTTCCCCACGTAGTGCATATTGAAATTTCTTACAAAACCATTAAAATCCTTGTTAAGGGATCGATTAATCAGATTCACAGCCATGTCATCATCATAAGTTTTGCAAGTGCTTTGAGTGGTCCATGTGACCTTTCATTTCCAGATATGAGCACTCAGGGTTTACCCTCACCTTGCCTACAGGTGTGTAACGCGTCGGTCAAGTCATAAATCTCGACGGCTGGTTTCTCAAACATAGTCCGAAGTTCATTGAGCATATTAAATGGGAAATAATGTTCAAACTGCTTTTGAAGAGCAGATTCCATTGTTCCCAACATAAGACAAGCCACATCATTATGACGCTTATACTCAAGTTGCCAAGCATCAATTTGAGCTTGAGTAGCATCGGACCAGTTGTTGTTCAGGGCAAGGTTCATAAAGATATTTCAACCGTCAGCAACTACGACAATTCTCAAAGACCGGTGCCAATCATTGAAATTCTTAGAGCCAGTCAACTTTTCTCGATCAAAAAAACTTTTGAACGCAGAATTTAGAGCAGTGTTAGTGTTATCGTTGTTTTGAGCCATTTCTACAGAAAAAGTTCAAGTATTAGTATTTTCGATAATACACTTTTCAAGAAAATAAATATACCCAACGGTAATATAAACATATAACCATATAATTTTCTTGAAAACTAGGATCCAAATTATCATAGGTTCATCACATCAGTTGATCTGCTAGCAACAAACGCATATAATAAGGTAATCTGTCGAACATTAATTGGCAAACAATTTCCAACTCCTAGATCATTATGGGATTTATATTTTCCAACGCTATTGCAAATATAAACATGTTTTATCCCATCTTATGCCATTGAGTCCAAGATCTCACTTCCTACTCAACTTAAGTGTCTAACTTAAAGAACTGCAAATATGTCCATGCAAGATCTCACTTTACATAGAGATTTACCTCTCCATCACAATCTAGCCAAGTACTCTCATGACATAAATTGCAACTTCAAGTGTTCCTTTTAATTAGATGGCATATTCTTAATTTAAAAAAGGGTACTAGTTTTGATTTTATGTGGTCAAATCAAATATGTACAAAGATGTCATGCATTCCTCTTGTAGCATAATTTTAATAAAAAACTTTTTATTACCAATTCATAAAGATCAAATTATCAAAGTTTTGATTGAGGTATTGGGTTCTCCAATCAAGGAATTTAGTATTAATTATCATCCATTATACCGTACTTTTGCATAAGTGTAAACACTTAGTGTTTCGAATAATTACCACCGAAGTGGCGCATGGAATTAAAACTAATTCGCCCTTAAGATGAGCTTGCACATTTATATGGCTTACTAAGTAGCTCCACTCGAACTTACAGGGGGCAGAGGACAGTGCACGCTAAAGCACAACCTAAAACATCCATTCAGGTGACTATGCGCACTTCTTTAAACCCCTTTATTAGTTCATTCAATGGGTGAGCCGTTCACCATTGTACCAAAGTCACCAATCAATTAAACTATTTTGACAACTTAACTCTTCCAAAACAATTAAATTTCGCCATTGTTTAGTCCGTATTATTTTTCTATTCAAAATTACCCTTTGCTTAAAACTGTCTAACATAATAAACAAACAAGTAACAAATAAAAAAATAAACTACTAAAAACAATGCGCACATAATAAACAATTTATACGTGTAAACAAGTAGCCACATGCAACTTATTCGATAAAATCCTATTAATAATCAATATCTAGGTTAAATTAATGTATATATTAATTTAGGGTTTTCACTCCAGCAATAGAAAGTGAGCCACATACATCGACGAATCGATTGCGTAAATCCTTAATTAATTTATACCAAATTGCACATAACTGATTCATTAATATATAAATTGGAGTCTTCCCCAATTCAAGATTTATCATAAATAAATATGTCTCAACAATTAAACAATATATATCAAAGCAACTTATCCATGACTAACATGCATGTATAATCATGGATATCATAACAATTTATACAAGTAAGTCACAAGATCGCATATAAAAATTCCATGACACATAACAAATTATTCATGAATTAATCACGTAATCAATATTAATTCTAGGTTTTAATAAGGTTAGCAAACAATTTTCAAAACCCTAAAAATTTATGTATATGTCGACTTTAAAAAAAATGGTACGCCCCAATTTTTTTAAAAAAAATTCGACCAAACATAAATAAGCATAAACCCTAGATTAACATAGCAAACAACATACAAGTATTTGTTTTATTACGCGTTTATGTAATTAATTACTCATTAAAACCAATGACTCGTGATGCCAATTGGAATTAAATAACATGACATTCAAATAAATAATCACAAAATATCAAAGTAATATTGCGGAAGCGTATAGGATGTATTAACGAATAATTAATTAACATAAAGAATATGCATACCTTTGTTGATTCTAGCCGAACAAGAATCAAATCCACAAACTAGCAACGGATGAACCCTAATTTGATTTAGTTAGGATTATATGAATTACCCCTTACCGTTTTGTAATTCAATCCAAGACAATAACAAAAGTATGTTATTACTAAGTTCTTGTACACACGTACTAAACCGAATTAAAGTACCGCTAGTTTTTATCAAACCAAATAACTTGATGTTTGGAAAAGAGTGGATCGACACCTATGAAGGGTGTTCGACCGGTTTTAGCAAAACACACACACAAAACAATTTTAGGTTTTAGCTAATGAATCCAAGAGGTGCAAAAACAAGACCCCTAGCCTTGTTTATATACCCAAGCAAACTTGGTGAACAAGTTGTGGATTGTTTCCTAATCCCCTAGGCCGATCGGTTCATAACCTCCACAAGGGGTTCCGGAATCTTCCAAACTTTGCAATTAAGTCCTTTTCCAAATACTTTTAACGACCGTTAGTCCATTACATTAATTACTTAAAGTCCGTCAGTTATTTCGTTTAATAAATAAATAAATATAACGTTTATATTTAATTATTAACTTTAAATTCTCATACGTAAAGTGTGCAATCCCATAGTCTCGAGTTCGATCCTAACTCACGTCTACTAATTTATATCCATAAAACCAACAAAAGAGACTTCATATTATGCTTCTGGTATATAACTATTATATGCAGAATAACTATTACATGTAGTGATTGATGGAAATAGCATTTCCTGGTTTTTACATCTGAATAAACTACTTTATGCTTGCATCCAATGTGTAAATCTGTTACAAAAATCGCCCTGTTTTGACACTCATTTACCAGGGATTTTTCCGCGGGCTAGTTGTGTGGTTATCGGTACTATTATTGTTGAAGACTGCTTGTGAGGTTACTCGTGGTGTCTATCTGCAACACTCAACTTTCAGAAATTGTCCGTGAAAGCCCTGGGCGATACTACAGGTAAGTGCATTAGATGGAAGTACAATTCACTTATCAATATGAAAATGGGCTAATGTGGGTAATATCTTATTGATAACGGGTCAAATGGTTTTACAAGTCTCCCAAAGTATACTCAAGTGGTCAAGTTTTCTTCGACTATATTCAACAATTTAAATGATTAGAACCTTTTTAACAGTATAGATGTCTTTTCTGCACAATTGAAGAAAGGTATGTGTTGTCATGTTGAATGTCAATTTTCATAATATGTGCGAGTTCAATAAATTAATCATATATTCTCTTTCCAATGATTATTCTTATAACTAATAAATAGGTATAGACAATGATGCCCGTACGATTTCACTTGCTCTCTATACTTACACACACAACACAATGCGTTGAGGCTGTGGAGCCCATGGGAATTGAACGATGTGTTTGCCTGTTTTTCTAGCTCTACGTGGTGCAGCGACATTAACGGCAAGGGCACTAAAAGAAGTTTGGAATATTGCAGTGGAAATACCAGTGGATCGAGGGCTTAAAGAAATCAAAATCCAAGGAAAGAGTAGTGACTACAATGAATAACTTCCAACTGAAGAAAACTTTCTGGGAATCTGTAACCAAGAACTCCTACCTAGGGGGAGTGAGCTTCTTAAAAGCACCCGTAATGGTAAGAACTACCAACTTACCTTCTTAGCCGAGCCAATTAATGAACCAATATAAAATCAAATGCTGAAATGCTATGACATTAAATACAGGTGATCTCCACTGGAAAGTTGTGTTTGTTTATATCCATCGAACACGTCAAGTGATGCTAAAGATGAAGAGCAAACATGTTGGTTCTACTATTATGAAAAAGAAGAAAAGTAAGTGATACTACTATGGGGTTTTCAGATATTGAACTTTAAAAATTAATCGAATATTGTAATTTTAAGTTACAATAAATAGAATTCTCGAACGTTCAGCCCTACAGGCAGTTAGTTTTGGTATAATGTGATTTGGTTGACCCTTGAAAGACACTCTCACAACTAATTTTCATTCAATTCTTGGTACTTCTCCATCTCTAATATTTTGTCACGAACCATTAAACATGGAACACCGCAACTTTAGGGAAGATAGATCCACATGATGGCCATTTTTATTAAGTTTCACGAGCCTTAAATGTTTGGACGCGTAAAACTGTATTTGATTTCTTTTCACTTTAGCAAGACAGGTTCATATAAAAGAAATTGTTCTGGACTTTTATGTTCCTGAACCGGTAACCATTTTTTGTGTGTGCAGAATTCACAAATAAAATATAGGTCCAGACAAGATTCTATGGAAGGTTTTGTGCTTAGAGCTTCTTGTGTGTGCATTGCTATGCGTAATTGATGCCAGTCCTATAAGTATAACAGTGTTTTTGACTACAGGCGAAGCAACTCAAACTGGAAACAATGTACATGGTTCTCAAAATGGAAGACCAAACACTTATGATTCAGTGATCAACTAATCAATGGTCATCGTGCCAATGTCAGCTACAGGCGAAGCAACTCAAACTGGAAACAATGTACATGGTTCTCAGAATAGAAGACCAAACACTTATGATTCAGTGATCAACTAATCAATGGTCGTCGTGCCAATGTTAGCTACTGCGAGTCCCACTACTAACTTAAACATCAGTATGCATGTGGTGGGTGTCCTTTTAAGTTAGTAGTCTACAAGTATTTAACCATTTTGAACTAACTTTTTCATCATAATATCTGTATTTTGTTATGTACTTTACAGGAGACGTGGAAATGACACACTTAAAGTGCACATATGTGCTTCCTGGTGGTATCACACATACAAAGGGATATGTAAGTTGTTACATCACTAAATCATTTAATGCAATTTTCCATGTACAAGTCAAAACATGTCATGTATAATTACAGATTGTAATAGTTTGACCCAATGAATATCTTTTTATTTCACTAAATTTGAAAATTGTATTCCTAAGTAATATAGTTTTACAATAATATTTAAGATATTATATGAAGTTAAATACAATTATGATAAGTTTTCAACCCATTTGACATGTATCCACAAATGTATATTTTTAGGAAATCACACGATGGAAATTGGCAGAACAACATGCTTTTAAATGTTCTCTAATGAGTACTACAGAAGAGAAAGGTTCAGATTGTTTGCAGCCGTTTGTGGCATTGCAGAAGTGTATTCAGACCAATCCTAATGCATTCCCAAAGGATGTATTGGAAAATGATGAAGCTGAAGTGGTACCTGAGAAACCAGTGGAATAATAAAGATCGAATGATGGTAGATTTTTTGGCTGAGCTTATGTGGATAAGCGATCGTTAATAAGGATTTTGGGACTAATCCTTAGCACGCCTGAAAGAGAATGTATCTCTCAAAAATGAAACATCAGTCACTTAAATGCGTATTCAAAACTACTACTGATGTGGTGGTTCTTGAGAGTGTGATTAACACATTTAAGTTACTACAGAACTCCGAACATCCTAAACATAACTCAAGTCAGTTGATGCTTGACTTTTGAGAAACCTCAATCACAATTCTGACACACCAAGCCATTCAACACCGCCATATCAGCTAATGTGGGCATGGGCATAAGCTGGTTTTGAGAATCAAATCCATGAACCAACAAAGGAAACGGAGTTCTTCTCTTACCAGGGAGTGAGTTGGAAGGCCGAGGTCATCACATCTGCAGCTTAACCGAATGGGCTGAGCCTGAAAAGAGTGTCCTCGATTCACTCAGGTACAAGTGCAATGGCTGAGATGGTTGCATAATAGTGACCAACAAGGTCGGGTGTTATTCTGTACATAGGGTAGAAATGAAAGTCAGGTGCTCTTTTTGCTTTCATTTAATTCATTTATTGTGCCCTGTATTCTTGCTTTTTTGGCAAAAAAATCTGATATACATCAATGTGAGTCTCAATGAAGGAACTCATACTTAATACATTAATCTGATGAATGAAGGTGATAAGTGTACGTTTAACTTATTAGATAGATAGATAAGATTACAACCAATATTGAACAACTAACCAACTTAATGTCCAATGGTTAAGTTAAACAAAACTTTATCGAAAAGTCATAAACTTTGCACATGGATTGTAGTGTAAAAACTTTCATAACCCATGAAAAAAGTGAACACGAGGTGGGATTACTTTATCTTGACAACTTGATTGGATAAGATTAAATCTATTCTTTGTTGTTACACAACCACGTTCAAATATATTTTGTTTATTGTTGTAGTGTTGTCAGTGATTTTTGGTTGTTTGGAGAAGACTATGATGTCTCAAAACCATTAAAAGGATTTTCTTTTTACAAGATTTAGATAAAGGATTTTCTTTTTATAAGATTTAGATGATTTTGTGATGTGGGTATTTCTTAAAAGTTGTTGCAATTAATTTATTCTAAGCTTCTTTTAGTGTTGTTTCAGGAATGGTATCAAAGTTGATAAAATGTGCCTTTTCATCTCATGAATGAGAAACAAGATGCGAAAAGGTATTTGTTTTTCTTTATCCGTATCTACAACTACAAGTGTTTATCATATGTGCATAAGTATAGCCTTGTCCATTTAGAATATTATAAAACTGTCACGAAGCCTTTCATTCGAAATTACTCGGTTGTGAATATTAAAAAGTATTGATGTTTTTAGATTTTTTTCCACATGATTCTATATTCCTGATCACTCATGAAATGTGTTTATAGATGGATGGTTACAGTAAATTTGTAACCACTGACATGTGCGGTACAGAATTTCTTATGTGGGTGGTGTACTGGATAGTTCAATCACGACTAGCACTCACATGGCTCATGTAAGACCTCATTGACTTAAGTTTCATATGATAGGCATATATGGATTTGTATGTTACTAAATATAATAGCATGGTGATTGTTTTACAGCCTAATATCTATACGATGATGGCATTAACAATGTTTAACCTAAATAAAAGCTTGAGTTTTGTAGGTGCACTAATGGAATGGGTTTTTGGGACCATTTTATTCGATACCAATCTTGCCCTCATCATCTATACTGTACGTCAGGTATGGTGCTAAATGTTAATTAAAGCAGTGATTTTAATGTGTTTTGGGGGTTAAAGAAGGGGTGCACTAATGTAGAGTCAATAATGCTTAAAAGAGGCTTGCACACGTTTCTTAGCTTTTATAGAGCAATTTTATTCGATACCAATCTTGCCCTCATCATCTATACTGTACGTCAGGTATGGTGGTAAATGTTAATTAAAGCAGTGATTTTAATGTGTTTTGGGGGTTAAAGAAGGGGTGCACTAATGTAGAGTCAATAATGCTTAAAAGAGGCTTGCACACGTTTCTTAGCTTTTATAGAGATTTTATGTTTTTTAGGGAAAGGTGCCATAAGACTGAAACAAAGCATTGAATAACACATATAAACGGAAAAAGATATATGCCCATCTCTTGTTATATATTCAGCCCCAGTTCTAGAGATACAATTTAATAACATATGATCGTTATTATTTTAAAATAGGATAATGGTCTCATTGTTATCTTTTGTAGGTAGACCTATGATGATCCTTGAAAAATATAACATATGCAGTCATGAGAAGGGAGAAATAGAAGTGTCATTGTTTAGCTTATCAATAACTTTTCAGTTGACCCGAGAAGACGTAAGTTCACGACATGAATTGGTTTAAATATCCAATTATGAGTTTAAACATGTATTGCTTTATTGGATAAGTTGTACTATTTAGGATCTCTTTTGTAAATATGCAGGTATCAACCTGTTCCGATCAGTTGTACTTCGTGATACTAATTTACGTTTGGCCGTTATTGTTATAGCTCAAAGTGATGTTCCTACCAACAACCCGTTCAGCCTAAACACGTGTGATGGTCAATCCACATCTGCCTATGAATGTGCTTTTGGTAATAAAAAAAATTGGTTTATAGGAGTAACATGCGTACTCTCATTGTTTTCTAATCTGCATCTTTTGATTATGGGTTATAACAACAATTAACGTTATTTTTTCAGGTGGAACAAATGTTTATGGTCTCCGTTGTCGTACCACCAGTATGCACACAAGCCTATCTACAAGTGCTTATCAATGTACGTTTGATTCTTATCTGTGACGGTTGTATTGTGGTACCTTTATTTTATCTGTCTTCAAATACCGGTTGTACTTTCTGATACTAATTTTATCTTTGACCGTTATAATTATAGCTCAAAGTTATGCTCCCGCCAATAGCCCTTCCAGCTTGGATGCGCTTGTCGATCAATCCACATATGCCTGTGAATGTACGTCACACGCGTATTGTCATTATTTTCTAATCTGTGTTTTCCGAATATGGATTATAACAACTGTTAATGTTATTGTTACAGCTGGAACAAGCATTCGTGGTCCCTATTGTCGCACGCCAGGTATGCATGCAGGTTCATCTATGAGTGCTTATCAACGTAGGTTTGAACGTGATTTAATTGTAATTATTATCACTGGAGGCGACTATATGAAAATAAGAGCTTACCCAAACACCCCATAATTATCATAAACTTTATTCTTGGTCGTTCTAATGTTAATACGTATACAACTAATGAAGTGCTATTCTTGTCTCTTTCATTTAGATTTTACTTATGATTATTATTTTGACAATGTTTCATATGGCCATAGATTTTTTGCATCAGTGGAAAGAAACAGATCTGCATTATCACCGAATTGAACGAAACCAGACATAATACCATGAGAGTGACATTAATTATACAAAATATGTACATGGTACTCATTATTGTTTGTTTAGTCATAATTATCTGTTCACTCAATGAGACACTTCAAGTTGTGTCGTTTAAAATCGAGTCATAGATATATGCACACAATTTCACGGTTATGGAATGAGACTATTTTGGACTTTTGGTGGCAACCCAATTCATCAAAAAAATTGAAATTTGATGCTCACCAGCCCTTACACAAAGAGAATTATTTTGATGTGAAATTGTTTCATCTGCATTTTTGCATTACATTTAGAGTCTTAATGTATGTTATTAATGAGTCCATCGTGTCTAACTTATAATACATTTTGTTTTGTTGTCTAACTAAAGTAATAAATGTTGCTTTAACGGGTCAAAGTCAAACGCTTCAATGAAATGTGCCGGCTGTCAAAGTTCTGGAATGAAGGTGTTAATCAGGCATCGTTGCCCATCTATGATTTAGCAAATGTAACATTCTAAATCATTTGTCCTTATCGTATATACATATCTTTCTATTCGTAAAGTAGTACATTTAAAGAATAATCACAAGTCATCCAAATGATTTGACACTTTAATTTTTGAATACAGGATGGAGATATGGGAACTATTACACTTGGGAAGGTCATCCGTGTTTGTCAATTATAGATCTTAACTGTTTCATTTAACTTTTAATTACTTTTTAGTATATATTGTTCTACTAAATCCTAAAAATAAGAACCACAAGTCATACCCGTCCATCGGATGGGTTTTGCCACTAATATATACATATATATATATATATATATATATATATATATATATATATATATATATAGCTATAGCCCGCCCGGATGGGCGGGCTAGCTTCATAAGATTACTTGATGTAGTTTATAACCTTAGGTACATAAATAATAAATAATGGCAAATATATGTAAAAATACCAATGAAAAGTAAGAGAACAGATAAAGTAGATGGTTCTTATTCATATACGAAATTAAATTTCTTTGTACACAACGTTCGATGTGGAGTTTGTGTATTCGCCACAACAAAGAACCTTCAAACCTTTCTCGTATTGACTCTTGAAACAGCCACGTAAAGTTGTCCATGCGAGAATACCGACCTTTGTAGAAACAACCTACAATCTTGTATATTCAGACCTCGATAGGAGAACAATGCTCCCATTGGTACTAACTCGCTAAGTATCCACTCCAAACTGTCACCATTAGAAAGTGTCATTAATCATATCATGGAAAGTGTCCACTTGTCACGTTTGTGAAAAATTGTATCATCTTTTTTCATATAGTGAAACCGACTCTTATATATGAATGACTAATGAAATTTATTAAAGAGATGAATGAAAGTGTGTTGGTTGGTCGCTCATTTTTATCATCATGTTATTTTTATTGAGGCGTGACCTAACCCTCACTCCCACCCAACCAATTTAGCCCCTAGTACACATGATCCTCGTGAATGCTCTTTCAGTGAACTTTAAGCTATATGAATAGTTAGGCCTCTTCTCTACAGATACCAGAAAAAACTACTTCAGTCTAGCAACATCAAGTCTAGTAACATCAGTTTGCTACCTTACTGTCACTAACAAACACAAAGATTAAAGAACACTATTATTTTAATGTTGGTCTCTTGAGCTTGTAATATAATAGATGCTTGAGTGAATATTATATAATCATTATCAACAAATAAAAAGTCGAGAGGTAAACTTACCGTAGTTTTTCTTCACTTTAGTGAATCTGTGAATGGCTTGCAAAATCAAACCGCATTTCTTATGCTTCAGTGGTCACATGCGTCTGCAAGATAAAAATAGGTCAAATTCATCTACAGATAGCAAATAAATTTTAAAAAAAATCCTATTAAGGTGGTACCAAGACCAAATTAACCAAATTATTGTTTTCATAACAACAATCATAGAATTAAAAAAAAAAAAGAATCAGAAAAAAAAATCATCGATCCAGTAAGTTGCGCTTATTAATTCCTGGCCTTTAATAATAGATTGACCACAAGTAAGCCAAAAAGATAAAAAAAATTGCATACCTTCAATAGTTTGATGAATCGTCATTGTGAATCAAAGGTGAGGGGTGATTTTCCTGAGATTGATTTGAAGATTAAGGTTTGCTGGTTGATTTGAATATCATGAGCTATGATCGATATAAATTTTTAGGAAATGCGTGTGAAAGGGATTCGGTTACAAAGTGTTAATATGGAAATGTCGAGTGAGCCGGATTTTGAGTTTTGATATCATGAGATAAGCGAAGATGGTTACTTATTGGGATTGATATGATTTAGGAAATGGCGAATTAAAAGGGGGAGGTTTTGATAATGGTCGACTGACATTGAATTTTAAGTTTAAAAGATGGAGATGGTATATTGAAAGAACTAATATTACTTTGAAAGTAAAAGATTATGCATCAAAATGTGGATTGCCTCAATGGTTGAGGTATTTGGCTTTGAACCTCTAAACCCATGTTCGAATCTTGCCTGCTACAAAAAAAAATTTATTATGTAACCGGATGTAGTGCCATGGTGGCATTTCCACCTCATCAAAAGATGTGCCATGTCAACATTAAAATGCCTAGTAAGCATTAGTGATGTGGCATGTGTAGTCTCATATATATATATATATATATATATATATATATATATATATATATATATATATATATATATATATATATATATATATATATATATATATATATATATATATATATATACTAGAGTAAAACTCGTCCGATGGACGGGTATGACTTGTGGTTTTTATTTTTAGGATTTAGTAGAACAAATATATACAAAAAAGTTAAATGAAACGGTTATGATCTATAACTGATGTTACCATAATCCATAAAACGGCTAAAAGCATGTAAGTAATTTAATTTGTGGTTTTTATTTTTAGGATTTAGTTGAACAAATATATACTAAAAAGTTATTTTTAGGTTTTAAAGTGACTTTGTTGTATTCATTGGTGATAGACGAATTTAGTATTATTAATGGTTGTATCCGTCTTCCAAAATAGCAACTCCAAATACAAAGCTGCAAGTTTGCGGACTTACTTGTAGGGTATGCATTTCCCTCACCAGAGAGCTCATCTTTATTTCTCGGATAATAAATAAAGATCCGACTAAAACACACAGAATAGTAGACTTTGATGGATTTTCTATCCATTTGACGTCTGCATTTTTTAGTTAAAAAGGTATTCCGTATATATTTGCCCACTTGTCCTATTTTGACCCATTTGTATTAATAGTCCAGGTAACTATCTACAATTTCAACAAAAAAAAAACCACAATCCGTGTTAAAGTTCTAGTTTAAGCTTAAGTTTAACATTGATACGAAGTAACCATTTAGTCAGCCCCATGTAAAAAAGGTCAACATTGGTCAACATTTTGATGGTAAGCTCACAAACATAAATTGAATATTTAAAAGGTTTGAGGGTTTATGGGTGAATACAATGTTAAAATGTTTTGGAAAATGATGTTTCGGGGTACCAAAACATGGCATATTTCAAACAATTACCCAACCCGTCCATTTTGCCACCTTTATTCTGACTGCTATTTACTCTCCTTGTGTCAACCATTGACCGGGTTAGTTCATCATCATACATGATCATATTATAGTTTCTGCAAATGCAATCTCGAATAATATTTTCATACACTTTTTAAAACACAATTTGGGTAATTTCGAACCAACACAGTTAGTTTACTGAATTGGTTTGGCAACCTCTAAGCTAATATTGTTGAATGACAATCAATAACAGATTGTTTGAAGACAAACTCATATTACCATACCCACCACAGTAGCACGGCTTCAAATCTCGTAGTAACCACCGGAGTTTTGCTAGAGCGAGCAAGTGGAGATATAGATCTTACAACATACATGAAAAGATTCTCATCTCAGTATTCCACTAAATGAAACATTTTGCTATACTATAAACATAAGTGGTTTCTAAATATAGCTATTGTTATGAACTTTAATGCAGCCATTAATTATCTTGAAAAGTCAACAAAATGATTGGGAATAATTGACGTTCCTAATTCAGCTTTTTACTTGCAGGTAATATTCTCATGTCCCAAAACCATAAAATGTTAGTTGCAATAATCAGTTTCAAGTGTCTGAGTAACCTTCCACATAAGAAAATACAACACGAAGAAGGGGAAAATTAACACTAAAATGAGGAGACAGAACAACTCATAGATCGGATAAAAGAGAACTTTGTAAGTGTATGAGATCATCTTCAAGTTGCATTTGTGGTTATGAACAACTCACCAAGTGTTCGTTATCTTAGTTTCATATGAATTCATTGGCTAAAAATGCTTACAAAAGGCCACCACACCTCAACTTTTACCATTCAAATGTAACATTATATACTATGTTTTTTGTAATTATACTTTATTGCCGCGTTATTCTACCAATTGCCATTATATAGGAGATCGATATAAACATATGTAGCTTCAAGTACGCTTGTATTCGGCTTGTGTCGTGTGGCAACCTAACATGTGAGAAGCCCTCAGTTGTTCAGTTATTATTTTTCAAGGAAAATGAATCATCCGCAGATTTGATCATAGCCTTATTATTTAATTAGACATGATACAAAACATAATAAAAGTATTATTATAGGATAAAATTATATGTACGTTCTCGTAACAACATGGATCTTAAGTGCATCAACGTTGTTGTTTGTGCGCGGATCATTTCTCATTTAATAACTTAAAACCCTCACATGGCACATATATCAGTTGTTACCCGCAAGATCCATGCCAATGGCACACATCATTTCCCTTATTGTTATTTAATGGAAAAAGCTTATAAAAAATTCTATATCCAAGACTAAAATAATGTTTCATTACTTCATACGCCATGAAATAAGCAATTCAGGCATAAAAAGAATGAAGCTAAAAGAAACAGATTGGCCAAGAAAGATCTACCTCATCATCATCATCTATAATTCCAAATGCTAGTGCTTTATAAATCATTGACATTGTTCCAAACTTGTTGAACTCGTTGTCATAATTTTTTCCCAAAGAGAGAATTTATTTGCAAGGCGTTGATATGACCAAACACACAATCTTGTCAACAAAAAACTATGTTCACCAACCTCTTAGCCACAACTGCTGATGTTTTGTCATTAAGAAGTACACATACATGACCAAATATCCTTTGGATATAAAAAAACAAAAACCACATGTTACGTTGTTTTAAATAAGACATTACACATCATACTGATCCCCGATGAAGCACCCAAGTGACAAGTACACTTTAGTTAGATACTTAAAATATTTGAACATCATGCCATCATGCTCAATAATAATCTGATTATCGTACCCTCTGTCATTAAAATAATTATCAGTATATAACACTCCCTCGCTAATAACTAATCCATTATTATGTTGACTAACACTAACTAAAGTTTTTCCAAGATTAGTCATTTCAAGTTTAGGCATATAACAATACAAATTCGCAAACTCAAAATACATATACTTGAACAACTTTCACATGTCCTTATGGTGATACAAAGTATCTCATGGATATAATTCCATATTACTGAGATTGCAACTTTGATACATAAACCATGAAGCTTACAACTACGCAATTTATATTCAATGATTAGTTGAAGTTTGCATCACAGAGTAGTCAAATACCTCAGACGTTACAGAAAACATGTAATCCGAACTCTGGTCTTTTCCCAGGATTACAGTTGAAACTTATCATACAGGCATATATCCAATGTCTGTGCTTTATTGCAACTTTAAAAAACTTTATAGAAGCAAGTACAGTTTGGCAGACCTACATTCAAAACACCTACACACCTCCATCTATTGATAACATAATTCCGGTCACATACCTAATTGTAGACTTTGAGCAAACTAATTATTAAGTGACCTTTGGTTGTATGGCTTAAAATGCTTACTTCATATATATAGCCCAACCCAAGTGACCCATAACAATGCCATACCTCACAATGATAATGCAACATCATCCAACATTTGGGTCAATGTCACATAACTGTTTTTTTTATATCGACACATAGGTAATCTAATCATTATATCTCTCACCTAAAATAGATGCAACTTCGAACGAAAAACTAAAGATATGCAGTCGATCTACGGAGTTCACCACTAAAGTTATTCTTTAAAACTCTTAAACGTTGAAATAAAAGTACCTTTTCTTGCAACCCAAATTATTTTGTCACACAACAATAAACTTCGATACAATTAATACTACAAATAGGAAAAAAAAAACAAAATTAGGCAATTCATCAAACACATATATGGTGTTCTTTAAAAAATCACAAACACTACATCGCACTCAAACAGGAACAGAAAAATCGTAATACCTTAAAGATTAAATCTCCTCATAAGAACTTATCAATTTCAATCACGATCTTACCTGTGTTGTATCATCAGTAGTTTCAAGCCATTATTCAGGCGACTTGTTTTAGTTTTGTGAATCATTGGATCTTAATATGATAATGAAACTGCTGGCTCTTTTACGATGAAAGACTCTTTCGATTCCTCCAAAAAAATTGTGGTGCGGTTTTTTTTAGGGTTTGAAATGGGAATATGGTACGTTGTAAATGGTTGGCCGAAATATAAATAGTAGATTGATTCATAACAGAATAAGGTATATTGCATATTTTGCAGATTAAAGGCAAAAATGTTTTATCAAGTAAGATATCATCTAACCTTACTGTTCAAAATAAATATTAAGGCATAAATCTCCAATTGCTACCTATTGAATTACTCACCAAAGAGATCAAGCCTCAATGCATTTCAGTACCACCCAACCCCGATTCTGTTTTATCCAACCATCACCTGTCATTTTATTGGTTCCACGGTGCCACGATTACCAAATAAAGCCGCCATATATAGAGTGGCATCATTTTATTGCTACGTGGAATCGTCAACAGGCTTTTGTTCTCCTCCACCATGATTTCAGACATTCTGGTCCTAGCTGGAGCTGCTAAACAAAGGGCAGTGTTACCAGTTTTATTTAGAAGTTCTAGGGCCTCCTTTTCCATTAATTCCACAAGAAGCTCTAATTTAATTTAATTTTTGGGATGGAGTTGCTATGTGAAGTGCAGTTTCACAATTTTCAGTAATGCTATATCCTACCAGCATCAAATGAAAAAAGAAGCTAATCCAAACAGACGTCCTGGAAGTTGACGTCGTCTCTCTCTGGGAAGCTGCAGTATGTGGCCGTAAACAATTTGAACATATCAGATGCTTTAATAATGCTTATCATATATTGAGTACCTGACAATTCAAACAACCACATATCAGGTTATTTAATACGCTAAATGAAATTTGTGTAGCTTGTATGTAACTAACTATCAAAATATATCTATTTATTCAAAACAAAAAGTGTTTAGGTACCACAAGACCCCTCGGTCGGCTTCAGTATTGGATCATGAATGGGCACCTTGGTGTGCAACAATTCCCCTCCTTCTATCCCATCGTCGTTCTTTGTGATTGTTCTACTTTCATTAGAAAAGGAGTTCTAGATTTTCTATATCTCCGCCCCATAATTCCACCCATTTCCTCACAAGATTCTTGCAGATGCAATGAAACTTCTAGACCCTGAACGACAACATCTATTGTTGGTCGTTCACTCCTTTCCTCATGCACGCAACTATTTGCCACCTTGCCAAACTTCTTTAAGCATTCTGCTAAAATCACTTGTTCGCTAGTCAGCCATGGAATGATAATTGGTCTTGCACACAACACTTCAAGTTCAAACAAAACCACTCCAAAGGAGTACATATCAGACTTCTCCCTCAGGTACTGGCTTTTACAATATTCAAGATCAATGTACTCGATACAACTGTCTGGAGTCAGTTTGAGTGACTATGGAAAATGCATCCCTGCGTCTTTTGCACTCAATAGCTGTGAGTGTTAGGATCCAAATATTATTGTGTTTGATGATTCGGGTGGTCTTGGATGATCAAAATACATGTTTACCATTTTAGAGAGAGAAAGTAGAGAGAGAGGGTGTTCTTGCTAGAGGTTTACAAAAAGTATGAAATATTAGATTAATGAAGAAGCACCACCCCTTCCATGGATGGAAGGGGTATTTATAGTTACAAATACACTACCTCCTAACGGCCTGTGGATCGTGGATACAATGGGTAAAGACACGTCCTTCCTCCACGGTGTTACACTAAACTATTCTACGCTACAAACTAACAAATAAACTACTAAATAACGTAACTAACGACAAGTCTACGAGCTAACATATGCTAGACTTATAATTGGGGTGACCGACACTTTAACATGGAATTTTCTAATTCCTAACAATCTCCCCTAAGGGAGGTCACCCCATGAAATACATTTTGCATCCTAGCATTCTATCTTTGTCTTTAGTTCCAAGCTCGTAGACTTCAATTCTTCAAAATCCGCATTCTTTGTGCTTGTGTAGCGATTCTTCAAAGAACGCATAGATTTGTACTTTAAGTGGGGGCCTTTAAACTGATCCACATTTTGATGATCTTCGAGCTTTCATTGAGATCATCACCACAACAAATCTCCGGATCACCCTTTATTGTGTTGCCAACATGTGAAGTTGTGACTTTTGGACCGACATGCTCACACTTTTGAATCATGACATCTTTCCATCGGAGTAGCGGAAGCCTTATCGGTTCATGATATTTGCGCAGCAAGCGTAAGCATAGTATGAAATATCGAGCCGTTATGAAGATATGCACCAGTCATGATTTCTTCAAATTAAGTGTGGATGATGTGAGCATGCGGCTTTGGAATGACTCCTCAATTCGATCACCGCAACCGTCCAAATGTACCTCGCAAACAACAGTTAGCAATTAAACACACGAAAGTGTCTTTGATCACTTTCGTTGAATTGAGGTACACGACCCACGGTTCCCCGCTGATCGTAAGACAAGTAAGTACCGCTCGTGATCGTATAATTCAAGAATCTCCTTGACAGGGTTTCGCATGCTCTAGCCGTTCTCAAACCGGAACGCCTCAAAGAAGACAACACGGAGTGAGTGAACCAGCGAATTGAGATTCACCGATTGATGAAAAATGATTTGAAAACAATCGCGTATTGCTTGAAGAAAGAGTTTTGCAATACGACGAAGGTTTTATGAGAAAGATCAATTTTCAATCAAAATACTTTTGTATTAGAGAATGAGTACACATTCGACGTATAGCTTAAAAGAAGAGATTCGCACATCGAACGGTTTTTCTAAAAGTATTTTTCAATCGGAGATACTTTTTGAATTTGAAATGAATACACATTCGACGTGCTAGAGAAAAGAAGGTTTGCACATCGAACGGTTTTTCCAAAAGTATTCGTCAATTCCATTCTCGACCAAGGTTGATTCACGAATGAATCGCCCCATCGTTCTATCCAGGTTGTCACAAGTTTGATCATTAGAAAAGATCTCACATGTCACCTACCAAGAGCTTGTTTGATGTTGGCTCTAGAAGGCTTTCCATCTTCATCGTGAATATTGTCACATATCACTTTCGGATGTTCCGCAATACCACAAGGATAATGCTTAGGACTCTTAATATATACTTACTTTCCACATTATGTGAAACAAAGAAGTCTTCAAGAATTTAATGTCCTAATGAGATATTGTGGATGATCTCTTGGCTCTAGACTCAATAGTGCACATTTGGTTTCCTATGCCGAAGACTAGGAAGAGGGTCTCCTTCTTCAATATCAACAATCTCTAAGAGAAAGTCGATAGGTTATGTCGGTTCCCCGTGAGAATGAAACAAGCTCTTTTAAGAGGAACTTGAGTGGTTTGGGAAGTTTAGTGCGGCCACCGGGTCCATGACGCCTTGTCTTCAATACCGGCGCTACCTTAGTAACCACCAAGAGCATATGTATTGAACCTGCACGCCTCTAAGGTTGAATTATTGGAGGGCTATTTCTTTTCACCCTTTTTCACATTCATTTCTTTTCATTCTTCAACCCCTTCATTGCTTACCGAGACTTCATTACTAGAACCTTGTTGGGTTTATTCTAGTACTAGCTCGTCTCACCGACTCTTCCCATATCTTACTTTTCTCCTTTTTTCAATATACCTAAGGACTCTACACTATCTAGTGGATTGTCCCTCGGGTAGATCCCTCCTGTCTAAGCGGATCGTGGGAACTAATGCCTAACCTAACCATCCTTATAACTCCATACATAAAGTAAAATGGTCGGTCTTTTGGTACAGTTCATTCTTCCTTGAAACCAATTGAAAAATCATTTGGAAAAACAATCAAGGTACTTGTGATACGAGATCAAAGCATTTTGTACCTTAATAGTTTTGATCATTTAGAAATGCTCCCCTCAACATGTGCATATGATATTGAAATTGTTTGGCACATGGAGGCAAGAGTTCTTTGAAATAATTTCTTTGAAATAATTTCTTGATCACATTTTCCTTAGAAAAGCCATTTGAATTTCTTTGGTAAATTCTACCCCTCAATATGTGCATAGGATAAGAGAAATCATTTTAACACATAGAGGCAAGAGTTCTTTTGAAGCACATCCACGAATCACAAAAGCCATTAAGAAAACCATTTGAAAACTCAATCAAGGTACTTTATAAGTCTCTTTAAAAAACTTTCGTACCTCGATAGTTTGTTTGCTCCCCCTCAATATGTGCTTCGAGATTCAAAGTGTTAAGCACATATGAGAGAGCACCGCACAATTAAATCAAAATGATCACTTTTTATCAAATTTCATTATTAAATCACAAATTCTCCCCGATCAAAAATATCAAACCCTTTGAGATTTTGGATCCCAAGTGATTTAATACGGTTTAGAAAACATGGGAGAATATGTGGCCTGTTTTAAATACTCATCATGTTTTTGGATAAATCCTCCTCCTCAACATGTGCATTGTGTATGAAATCGTTTGGCACATGGAGGAAGGAGTGCCTTTAAAGGACTAAAACCAATTCCATTAAAACAGATAAGAGATTTAACTCACGATCTCTACCCCGATCAAAGTTTCAAACCTTTTGAGATTTGTGATCCCAATTGATTTAAATCATTTAAAAGATTTTGGGGAAAGCCGTGGCTTGATTTAACTTTGAAAAATGACAGATAAGGACCATTTTAAGACATTAAAGATTGTTAGTATCGGGTATGATTGTTTTATGAGATCTTTAAGTAAAATAAAACAATTTCACAATCAAACAAGAACAGAAAAATTTTATTTTGAAAGATCTTGATTCTAAAGAAAATCATACCATGACATAACATTAAATCTTTAGATCACCACTTAATTATTGTACAAACGGACTCTTTTGAAGATATATTGTTTGAAAATATTTTAAATTAAATCACTCTCCCTCAATCGATGACCGTCATAATTGAGTGACTTAAATTTTGATAAAATGAAGTCCGGTGATTTTCAAAATTAAGTCCAATTTATTTTCAAAACAATATTTTTCCATTTTTCAAAACAATATAATCAAATTATTCAAAATTGTTTAAAAAATGGTATCCTGCACAAAGATACGTTAGTGGATGAGAAGCTCCGTTGTTGTTGCCGTGAGGGTTTGGAAGAAAACCGTCTGCAGATGCAGTGAGACTTCTTCTTACGTTGCATTTTGAATGCCAACCGAGGTCAAATTAAGCTCCGTTTCTTCAATCACTTTGAAGAAAACCATCCGGCAGATGCAGGAGACCTCTTACGCTGCATTTTTCCATGCCAACTCTCCATAGAAGTCCAATTAAGCTCCGCTTCTTCATTTGTCAACCCAAGATATAGTTACCCTTTCCTTACGGCATCCAATCATCTTCATTTGTGGGATCCGGATCGGGAACATTCTTATATACCAATATACCTGCATATGTTAGTGAACACACATACAAATCTATGGTGGTCGACATCACCCAAAACAGCAATCAACTAATTAAAGTCAATTGACTAATTAAAGTTAATTCAACATAACAATCAGATCATATAAGGCATGGGGTTTAGGTGTTAATCAAACTCTAATCATCTAATCTAACAATCATATCCTAAATTCCTAGTCCTTCGGCACAGGAAAATATCATTTTTAATTAAGCATGTAGGATAATTAAGAAAGCTCGTTAGATGATATAGATTTGAAAACATTCTCCCCTCAATCAATGACTTATTTTCCAAAAGTTTAAAAGTGCTGAAGTCATTGATTGAGTTTTCAATTTTACAAAAGTTCTGAAACTGATTGATTTTGCAACTCATTAACCACCATTTAGTTGATACAAATATTTTTCTGAAGAATTTTAGACGAAAAACATTTGTGTAGGAACAACAGTCCTTCGACATACTTTCCTCAAATTGTTTTAGGATAAGTGCACGAAATATTTGAAAATTGGTTTAGCGATCACTTTCCTTTCTTGAAGAGCGGGTTGCTATCTCAAATAATAGCAAGCCATGGTTTAAGCGGGTTACAAATGGTAATCGCAAGCCATATTTTGAAGCCGGGTTACAATCTAAATAACTGAAGCCATATTTTGAGACATGTTTAGAAAGGAATATTTACACCTCCCGCTCGAACTTCATCTAAAGTCACGTGCCATTATTGAATGACATTTCTAAGACCGTAGATGTTATCGATACCAGAAGACATGTCTTGAGAAAACATATTTTTGGTATTTTTGAAATTTTTCAGATTTTTATGGGTTTTTGAAGGTTTTATATTTTTCTATTTTCTTTTTCTGGTTTTATATTTTTGTATTTGGTTTTTAATAGATATATACAAAGATAGAGAAGATGATATAGTTAAAGAAGATGATGATATGAGTACCGAGATAAGGATATCGAAAAGACGTCGAGAAGATAGAAGTCATCAACTCTTAAACATTCACCACCAAAGCTTCCAGTGGCTCTTGAATCAAGAAAGAAATTGAACCATCCAAAGAGAGACTTTGGCAGCTTCCCCAAACCGTAAAATCCTTATGTTGAGCAGATTTGAAGCTTTATTTCAAGCTTGCTTTAGTCAGGTGCATAAGAAAGCACACCATTATCATGAATCCCACTGCTCCTTTTAAGAACTATAGTCGAGATACTTCGTTCGGGGTTATATCATCCAATAGAACAAAGAACGTATCATCTCACTCAAAAATAATCTTCTCAAGTTTCATAACCATCTTTGAAGTCCGACGCAATCCATTCCAAAAGGTGTCAAGAGAACACTTTCCACGTAGTTGAAATGATGCAGTCCGTCTCTTAGTATAATGCTCAAGAACTCTCCCTAATACACTTCATGAGGGGAATGAAGAACACCTTCCCATGTTCACATTTTTCTTCCCGAATGAACGTGTATGAAGCTCAAGAACCCGAAGTACACCAATATCCAAGAACTCCCCCGAATACACATCATGCCCGGAGCGAAAACACCTCCCCAATGTTTGTGGTAAACAATGGCTTTCTTCCCTGATGATCGTGGATGAAGCTCAAGGACCCGAAGTACACACATTCCCAAAGAGAAAAACCGATAACAATGAAGAAGCAGGCCGAATCACCGACATTATCTCTCGGATGACAATCTCAAGGATGTCAACTCCGAATAAGTGATTATATCTCTCAATCACCGATTAAGCCCTCAAGTGAGACAAATAGCCCCAATGTACACAATTCTCTCTCCCCGATGATTGCGATAACATCGAGATCATCATACACCGTGTACCTCTTTTATCTTCGAACTTTCATTTACATCACTTCCCCTACGACGTTGAAATAAGAACACTAAACGCTTTGATGAGTAAAACCTTGAGTTTCTCTGCGGTCATGACATTAGTTTTCCCGGGATATCTTCAATCACTTAGAAGAATTAAGTTCGTCAAGTTTACTCACCATGAGTCAAACCTTGAGTTTCTCTGCGGTAATAACATTTGTCTTCCCGGGATATCTTCAATTACCTAGAAGTATTAAGTTCATCAAGTTTACTCGCGTTTAGATGCTTGTCTCCTTCCCCCTTGCTGGTTTTGACACTTCAAAATCAGCAACATATTTTAAGCCCATGTACTAGAAATCATTTGAGAAGAACATCATTAGCTCAGATGTATCTGTGAGAATCAACTTGCTGCAGAATGTGAGCAAGTCTAATTGGGGATTAAATATGACTTTTCACTCTCCCCTAATTAGTGCTCTCCCCTAAACCGACAATCTTTATGATGAATGCTTGAATTAAGAAGAAGTCTTTAGATCGTTAAATGCAACTCGTCTTTAGTCTTCTAACATGTAGCGTAAAAATGTAGAACCGATCAGACTCGACCTTCTTCAAGATTGTCCAATTGGGGAATAGATAGTTAACATCTTCATTTCACCAAAAACACAAGAACATCACCAAAAGCATCCCAATTAACTTACATCTTGCAAATCCCCTTAATTAAGATCCCTCCCAATCAAACAAAACAGAAAGATGTTCATCAAGGAAATCACAATCACCAAGCGAACACACACACGAAATGGTAACACCAAGCAAGCAATCACATCAAACAAGAACGTATGTTGTTCGAATCATCATGTTGATGTACACGTGAAGCATTAACCAGAAGCACTTTGTCAATAAACTCATATCAGCTTGTGAAGATGTCAACTAACAGCTCTTAGAAGAAAATCCATGTAACGATGACCCGATAAGAAGAAGATCGGTTCTTACATGAGTTTGGAGCCACTTGACCATTTATTCTCAGAAATCAATCAACCATGTAGTAATTTCACACTTCTTCTCCCCCTCAAGAATTGCATACGGAGTTGCCATTCTTGATTAAGCAAGTGAATATCTTCAACAATGTAGTCTATTCACACTTCTCCCCAAGAAAATTAGCATAGATGTCGCCATCGCTATTATAGTTGAGCAAGTGGAATAAGAAAACAATCAACAGAGCCGGTTCACTTGATAATAGAAAGCATATGGAAAAAGTATGAAGCATGTTGATGAGAATGGTCATAATGAGAAGATTTCTCTTCAAGATAATGCGATCAAGCGCATACATTTCTTTTCTTTAGAGTACGAGGCATGAACTGTTGTGTTCATACGTCATAAGAAGATTTCTTCTTTTGGAAGATAATGCGACCTGAAACGCATACATTTCTTTTCTTTGGGGTACGAGGCCTGAACTGATGTGAACAGACGTCATAAGAAGATTTCTCTTCTTTGGAAGATAATGCGCACTGAAACGTACACATTTCTTTTCTTTAGAGAACGAGGTTTGAAATGAAGTATTCAAACATCATAATCTCTCTCTTTTCAACTCTATTAGCAAAACATGTAATCATCCCCATTATCATTCTGTAGGCTCTTTGTCGTGACAGCTGATGGAGAAAACCCGATATAATGAATTTGACCCTGAAGTAAACTACCCCGAACTCGTGACTCAAACTTGCACATATGTAACAAAGAGCGGTGCCGAGACTTCATCCTCCATTGAATCTCTAAGTACTCTATACTCTTCATCCAACCAACCATCAAGTAATAGACGTACATCACCTCTTGAGAATCCACAATTGAATGTGACACTGAGCACTACAACGTAACTCCTTAAAGTGATAGTTATTTTGTGGTGGTATGAGCCCAATTCCCCCAAGTGGTAAAAGAAAAGGTAAAAGACACCCAACAATAACTAGATTTCCAAGTCTTCGTTTTTGATAATAAGCTCGAACAAGGATCATGAAGAATCTTCATCCATCCATCCCCGATACCTTCAGATACTAAGTACACTCGCCCGTGAAATTTCACTTCAACCTCAAATAAACAATATTGAATTAACGCCGTTGTCACATCTTGTTAAAAGCTCAAATCTAGCCTCCTTTGACGTTTTAAGTGAACTCTGATAATGAATTCATCCCGACCATGGTTAAAAGCACATAACCCCGTAAAACCATGTAATAACAAAACTGCCATGACGAATATCCAAACCAACATCCAATTCATGAAATACACCCTTTATCCCTTCTTCAAGCGTAAACCGTAGCACCAAAGATCAAGTAAGATCCGAATTACACTTTCTCTTCTCCAAGATGGTTCCATCATTACGGATTTTACAACTCTATGGTTTAAACCGAGAAATAGTTTTTTTCGTGGGATTTTACAAAACCAAGAATAAACCGTAAGATAGATCCGGAAATGCACTTTACTATTACCGGGATGTTTCCATTGTCACGGGATTTTACAAGTCTATTATTTAAACCGAGAAATAGGTTCTTTTCGCGGGATTTTACAAAATCAAGACAAACCGTAAACAATGTCACGAATGTGTAATGACAACTTTGGTTTCGTGAATATCTGCTTAGGGGAACATGCACGTGTTCATCAACGGTTCATTATCCAACATCATCCATATCATCAACCATCCAATTAAAAACTTTGGTAAATACATTAATCACGCATTCTCGTCATATTGTAGTGACCACATGGAGAAGTAAAATCGATATACCAAACTTGATCATGAAGGGAAAATCCCCGATTTCGTTACTTAAACTTGTATAAATCCTTGTGAAGAAGAAATGGTGTACCCAATGTACAAAACCTCTTGACGTATCCTCAATCAAGTGAGACACCGAAGTCATAGTTACGTTGTGGGTTAAGCGAGAAAGAATCACAACCGTAACTAAATAGCCAAGTCTTTATCACCCTCTATAAGCGCCCAAACAAGTCATCTTCGCGGAAGGGTAGAAAGAAAGAAGACGAAATAAGCAAACGTGTCCGGATGACCTCACTTCAAATCCAAATAAGAAATACCGTCCAAACAACTCCATAGTCAACATTGTTCTAATAACGATTCAAGCCGTGACATAATATACTTCGTGAACGTGCATAAACCAAAATACCAAACCCCATAGCCCAACAAATCTTATCATAAATAATCTCAACATCAAATCTCATCATCATCAAGTCTCTTAAAATCCAATTCTAAAAAAGCCCATCTCAAAAATCAAACCATCATATATATTACTCAAGCCAGGTCTATTCATATCCATCCAAATATTGCACAGCCTAACTCAAATAAATATCCGATCCAGTCCATATTATCAATCTCATGGCCCATGACGATAATTTAGAATCAACCGAATCAAAAGATGTACAAGCTCCATAATAATATACATATATCACAAAATTCGGTAACTAACATTCAAAGTATCACTCGAAATGGCAATGTACCACACATTATATTACACACTTTGAAAATATAGCACCAGTTGGTGATATGCAGCCTCATCAAAAGTTTCAATCCCATTTCGTTAATACCAACGAGGCCCATTCAAAACAACTACGTAAAAAAAAGAAGTTCGGTCCAATCATTAAGTCATAAACCCGATCGAAGTAACATGTAACCCTAATCCCACGAGTTATAAAAGACAAGCAAATCTTACACTTTACCCTAATTACTCTCAAAATGATCCGCCCCCCACATATCCAAGTCAACTTCTCACCTAAATATTATCAATCCTGATGCAAATTACTCACAAAATACGATATCACTCACACAAGAAAATTAATCGATCTTTAATATCCACAACCCTTTCCTAACCCTCGATGTTTCATTTGCGCTTAATATGGATCAAGAACGCTCTCAAGGGTCAAGATCCGCGCCGTTCAGGTAGGTATTCATGTATCTGATCGTTCAAGTGTCTTAAACGTGTGGATATCAAACCGAATCAAATAAAAGGAAATAACTTTCGTGTTATTATTCTTTTTATTTCATGTGTCGGATATTTAAATGAAGCATAAACTTCAAAGGATCGATGATGTTCAAATACGTACTTACGTGAGACCTTCAAATTTCTTGATTTAGCTTTTAATAAACGAAAGTGTAACTGAGATCTCTTAAGTAAATGATTTTTCCTTTTGATTTTCGATCAGTGATGATGTAAGTTTTCGTGTATTTCACCAGCCATGGTCTTGATTTTGTAGTAATAAACACGAAAACTCAGCTAAGATCATATTAAGTTTACTGTTGCTATGAGACTTGAACTATGATGAATGATCTTTCATGTGTGAAATGACCTATGAGTCTTAATAGTTCTTTGAAAGACATGAAGAGACTTCGAGATCGCTTGAAACTTGGTCTAGTCTTGATAGATGTAGATGATTGTGTCGAGAATTAAATATGATAGATAGATGTGAATTTGTCATGGGTTGCGTTCGAGTCTTTGTTATTTTGAGCTCAGTGTTGGTATTGAGAATGAGTCTTGTGTTGGCATTTGTTTTGAGGTCATGTGGTCAATAAGTCACTCCGTATATCTTCTTCTTCATCTTATTTTCTGTCAAGTCGCTAAGATTTTCAAAGCAAGTCGCTACTTTATAACCAAGTCATTACTCTTTTTATTCAAACACAAGTCGCTAACTAGTAAAGACTAGTCGCTAGCATCATAACTCGCTACTTCAGTTTACAAAACGACTCGCTGACTCAACTCGCTAACCCAACTCGCTGACTCAACTCGCTAACCCAACTCGCTAGGTCAACTCGCTAACCCAACTCGCTAGGTCAACTCGCTACGACTTGTAAAGACAAGTCGCTAAGAAAATACATTGAATCTGGACTGGTTAGTGACATGTCGCTACTGTTTTCTTGACATAAGTCGCTAGCAAGAATTATACCATTTTCCGATGAGTTTTTCCGACAAAAAAACGTTCATATTCATAGGATACCCAAAACGACAAAAACCTGCAAAGATAAGATGATTTGACCCAGCTTAAGACCAAGAAACTCAACCATTTGACATCATAACAAGCACAAAGTGTTTGGTACAAAATCTTGTTTGGACAATGATACTTATCTTCAAAATATGACCATACAATATTGTTTGACCATAAAATACAACACATAAACTGTTAACAACAAATATGTAGCCATATTACTGTTTGGACAAACAAGACACAAGACAAGCATGACATTAATTTGTTGACCAAACAAGAGGATACCAAACAAGAAAAAAAAGCAAGTTAACCACAAGTATACTCAAAAAGTTTTCCCACCATCATGAAGTATCAAAACCGCATAAAAACTTGAATCGAAACACAATTAAATCATCAAAACACAATAACCTGGCTCTGATACCAATTGTTAGGATCCAAATATTATTGTGTTTGATGATTCGGGTGGTCTTGGATGATCAAAATACATGTTTACCATTTTAGAGAGAAAGTAGAGAGAGGGTGTTCTTGCTAGAGGTTTACACAAAGTATGAAATATTAGATTAATGAAGAAGCATTCCCCTTCCATGGATGGAAGGGGTATTTATAGTTACAAATACACGACCTCCTAACGGCTGTGATCGTGATACGCGGGTAAAGACTGTCCCTTCCTCCACCTGTTACACTAAACTATTCACGCCATCGACAAACAAATAAACTAGTTAATAACGTAACAAACGACACGTCTACGAGCTAACATATGCTAGACTTATAATTGGGGTGACCGACACTTTAACATGGAATTTTCTAATTCCTAACAGTGAGATCATGTTCCAAAGTAGGTCATACCTTGGTTTTCCATACTTGATGGGTGGTTTAGGTTATGGGTCAAAAATTTCAATATTTTATGAATAATAACAGGTTGAATTGACATTAAACCCTTTTGTTCCAACTATGTGTCAAACATAACTACAAATGTCAAATCCTATTAATAATAGTATAAAATTAGAATGCACATAAAATATTTAGAATGTTTTATACATTAAAAATATACTTTTGGCGCTTTACACCTTTTGACATGGCAATTCAAAATTAAATATGCTTGGGTTAAACGGGTTAGTGACACATAGAATGAATTGGTTTAATATAACTAAATTAGGCTACAGATATGGATATACGTACATCTTATAGCACTGCAAATATCAAAACCGCACACTATTATTGATATGCATACACCGTAGAAATGGTATGCCATAACTTCAACCAAAGACCCATTTGCTTAAAAATGGGTCAATATGGTTTTAAACATAAATTTTGTAAGAGTAATAATACTTGATGAGTGTGTAAATACTCAACATTTTTGGTTAATTTTGAACCGCAAAACGTTTAAAAATGCTCAGAAATGCATCAAAATACTGAAAATATCTCAAAATTGCATTTTATATGTTTCTGATGCAAAATGTTTAAAATCGATGAAAATGAGCTAAGTTTGCATAATTGGCGTTTCATCCCAAGTTTCAAAAGTTGTCAGAAATAGTCCCTAAGCACTTATTTCAAAAGAAAAGTCACCAAAGGTCCTTTTAAAATCATAAGTTGTCAAAATTAGTCCTTTGGTGAAAAATATCAAAGGTTTTGAGAAATTACAAATTTGGTCCTTCAAGTTTAAAAATTTGCAAAATGGTCCTTGAAATTTGAAAATGTCAAGTTTGGTCCTTGTACTATTGAAACTTATCAGTTATGGTCCCTTGGAACAACTTTGCATAATTGCCCTTGGTCCTTGTATTTTCAGAAATTACAAAACAAGCCCTTGTATTAAAGCATAAGCCTTTGAACCTTGGACCCTTGTCAAAACCCATTGGACCCCTGCCATTTATACTTTTGGACCCCTTTCATATAACACCCTACCAACCTCCCCGTCAAACAAACACTCCCGCCAAACCCCCTTCCCACACTTGCTTCTCTGCAACACCAGTCCTCCCATCCCCCCAGCTCATCTTCACCTCCCTTATCACTCCACCTCTCCTAACAATCCAAATAGCATTTAATGCTGCTCCTTCCTAACACTTAACCCCCAGTGGCTATATTAGTTTTTCCCGCCAAAAGTCATAAAACAACCAAAATTATCTCAAGTAATCTAAGGGCCAAGATTAAAAGTGGGATTTGCTCGTGAGATGTAGAGAAGTACATTTGCTATAAAAAGGAGGAAGAAGAGAGATGAGGTGGTAGTAGTTAGTTTTATAATTTCTGTATGTCGCTTTTAAGATAAATGTTTTAGTTTAAGTTTTAAAATGTAATTTTTTGTTTCTTTGTTCTAAAATCAAGTTATTTTATCCTTGTAATCAGCTTTTAAGCATCAATTTCAAAGTTTAACTAAATTTCATGCTCTTGTGTTTACCGTTGAAGAATTCAAGTCCATGTTCTTAAATTAAGGCTTATAGTAGTTTGTCTTTAATCTCAAATAAGCTTAGTTGCTTAATTATAGCTTTGTTAAGCTTACAAATCAATTTTAAGCAATATGTCATGTGGGTCAACAAAAGTCAACCGAGGTGCTAAATTGGAATCAATGATGATCTTGGGTTGATGCAAAGTGTTGTTTGGATTGGTTTTGGTATAGAATAACAATGTTGGTTTGGTATTAATGCTATTTAGCTGGATGTCATGAGTGCTTGCTTATTTCAAGCTTTAAACCCTTGTGCTATTTTTTTAATGGTAGTTGTAGGTTTTAGCGCTTATTTTGCTTTTTGAGGTTATTATTGGTGTTAGATTATAGATTTTATTGTCGCACGGTTTAGGATAAATATTAAGGTAGATTAATTTACAACTCAGCTTAGTTAAGCAGGTTTGGTTCTGAACAAATCATGTGTGTGAGACTTGCTATAGAGATAAATTCATGTGAGTCAGTCTCACTTGGGTCCTTGGCACTTAATTCAGTCCTCATATTCTATCCATATTCACCAAAAGTCAAAATCTCTCTTCAACTGCTTTTAAATCGCACAACTGTTGAATTTTGTTAAGTCAAAACTTGTTCTGTTTAGAATACATAGATATAGCTTGCATTAGGTTTAATTCATCTTAAAACATCAATTTCAGTTTAATAAATTGAATCAAAACTCATAAAAGTCAAACCTTTCATAATTGTCAAAAGTCAAAAAAACTTGTAAAACTCAGTTTTAGCCCAACTGAGATGATTTTTCATTGATTCAGTTTTGGGCCAAATCAAGTAAAACTCTGGGTTTTATAAGTTCAGTTGGTCTAGTTTCTTATTATGATTTTTATAGATTTTAGCAATTTTTAGAAGCCCCAAAATAGCTTGTCAAATGGCTTAAATTGCCATGTGCACTGACTCAAGACGGCAGTCGAAGTCCCGGCATGCACAAGGTTTGTGCAATCCTTTTGCACATAGCTCAATTGAGCTTAACTTGGTCTAATTTTTGGTTTACAACTAGCTAGCCAGGTCTTCTTGAGAGTCCAACTTTTGGTTTTCAGCTTTCTTATTGATAGCTTATTTTCAGGCCACAAAGTAGCCCCTAAAACCTGTTTTCTAGCTTTTTATTCAAATAATCAAATCTGAGTAGTTAGCATTTACGAGGTTTAGGATAGTGATAATTAGTTGCATTTGAGTATTTTTCAGCTATTATAGCTTCGTTGGATTGGTGCCAAGTTTGTACCATTAGCTTATTTATAAGTGCTTATTTATAAGCACTTCTCGCATTCAATTTCTCACACACAACCCTCTGTTTTTATATTTTTCCTAGATTCATAATAATATTTTAGACTTATCTTGAATTTTTCAGATTTTTCTAGGTCAGTTTGGTATTTTTCTTCATTTTAATCAGTTTTTAAGTCATTTTAATTAGCATTTAATACAATTAATTCAGAAAAGCTTCAAAAAAATAATTTTTCATTTTTCATAGGTTAAGATAAATATAAAAAGTCAAAAAATTGTTTTTCCAGATTTTTCTTAGTTAAATTTGTATTTTTAAGCAATTTAAGTAGTTTTAAATAGTTTTTAATTCATAGAAAATACAAAAATAATCAGAAAAATACAAAAATAGTTTTGAAAATTCTCTTTAGTTATTTTAGATTTTTCTAAGTCATAATTTTATTTTTCAAGCTTTATTTCATATTTTCTTGTATTTTAGGCTATTATTTAATAAGTAAAAATAGTTTTTAATTAATAATAATTAGATAAATAGTTTTAAAAATAATTTTCTTTAAATTTTATTTTATCATTAGGATTGTAAAAATGTCATTTTTATATTTTTAGGATTAATATTGTTTAAGTGTCACATTTTCTTTTGTACGTCACGTAGTTTTTAATTTAAAGTTTTAAAAGAAAACATCATTTTGCAAATAGTGATAGCGTTTATTTAATATTTTTTATCTTTTTAATTTTCTTTAATTTGCATTTAAGCCCCTGTAGTTTATATACTTTTTCTTTAGTTATAATCAATCAAACCTCTTTTCCGTTCAAATCTTCTCGATCACTATTCGTTTGGTGATTCATCGCACAGCTCGTTGGGACATAACGACCTGGGAAACACTATACTCTCCTGGACTTCATTGCATTTGTTTCCATACTGTTTTAAGTTTGTTACGGTTGGCCATTCACAAGTGGTCAGCTCGTGTGATTAAACTTGACCGTTCGGGAGCGAATCAAATTTTCTGGCCATGCCGGAGTCAAGTGCTAATTATCTTATGCTTAGCAGATTAGTGATTTGAATATTCACTCCTTGTTCATACCATCTATATATATCTATATTTTCTTATAAAAATCCAAATAACCCAAAAACATCTTAAAACATATAAAACACAAAAATATTTTTCTTTTGTTTCTACATATATATAAAATCAAAAACCCAAAAAGATTTTCTTTCTTATTTTTACAAAATGTTTATCCAAAAATCCTAAAATATCCATCTTTACCCTCTCACATCTTTGATTCTTCATCCCTACCCCTCAGAAAACATTTGATTCTTTCTATGTCTTATCCTCACCCTCTTGGTTGTCAATGGTGTGGTGGTCCTTATAATGGTGGCAATTGCCCCACTTGTAGCATGGTGGAGTCGGAAACGGGTCCGTTTATAACCAAGATCCCTATTCTTACCATAACACAACCGATTTATTCCATCGGCCACCACACTGTGAGACTCAGCAGCTTTACTCTGTTGTGAGTACTGTGGTGGTTCACACTCCCGTTCTGATTGTCAATCGGGAAACACGCTTGTCTATGAGCAGGTTCCTGATAACAATTATGACTACCACACATATAACTCACAGCCACATCGGGCTTTGTGAGTATTGTAGAGGTCCACACTGTAGCTCTGATTGCCAAACAAGGAATCCATTTACTTGTAACAATTACAACTCTTCGTATCATGACCAACCTCTACAAGTACCAAATAAATCGTCACCACCTCACTGAGCCACTTCCTCATAATCTTCTCCTTGATCTTTTGGATTTAGTGAAAGATTTGAAGGAATGTAAACATTCCCAAGATAATCCAAATCAAAAATCCATGGAAGAATTGTTAGTGAAGAGCGTCTAAAATAAAATAAATTCCCAAATTGCGCTTGAAAAATCTATTAGAATCAATGCAGAAAAGCAGCCTAGATCTAGCTCTCAATTTCGTTTTATTCCCTGATGATGATGATGATGAGGATACACTTGATATCCTTCAATTCTATAAAGATTCATCAAGTTCATCGGTTGATATCCCAACAGTTGAGATTCATTCTCAAACAACTGCTATCACACCCGATATTCCCACTCACTCTCTAAACATGGGGATGAGCATCTTGACACTGTTCCTGAAAAGGAATCGGACGAATTCATAAAGTCTAGTGTTGAGAACCTTGTCCCAATCCCAAGAGAGTCACAGGGAACTTCTGATCATATGTGTGATTCTTTTTCCCCTCTTGAGTGTTCAAAAGATCATTTTGAAACTTTCTCGATCTTAGCTACGATTGTGCTTCCTATGGAAACATCGAGTATGTTGAGGCATCACTCCCACAGCCTGATCCTCTTCTTGAGGAGTTCACCGATGAACTCACTCACATCAATCCACTTTCATCGGGAAGTGATGATGGTCTCTTTGATTTCAAGTCGATCTGGGAGAGATTGAAAGTCTCCTTATAATGATCGCTCACTCACTTCTTATCCCAACAATTCAATAGAGAATATTGATCACTTTGTTCCTAAAACATTCAAAGCTACTTTCACCAATCCTCTATTTGAATTCGACTCTGAATTCACTTTAATTTCGGAGAATCCACTCTTTGATACTCAGATTGAGGATAGTGATGAGTCCACAATGGAACAAGAGTTCACAATTTCACTTCATGTGAATGATTCTCTTCATGAGAAGTTCGCCGTGAACTCACTCATATCATGACTCCGGAGTATGATCGCTTGATGGCAAAATCATGATCGGGAGGAAAAGTTCTCAATCATGAGAGTTTGTATTTCTATGACAAATTTTCCAACCCTCCATCCCGAGATGCTTTCCAAACCAAAGAGCTCAACCGATAAAATCCAAACGAGTGCAACTGACTTGATCCCCGAGGAAGAAGATCTTATCATGATCGTCATCATGATTTTCCTTCTTTCTTCACCTACCGGTGATTCTCTCTTCTTCACTCCTTCGGGAATGAAGACACTATCTTTGACCCTGGCATTTTCATTTATTATTTGTGAGCCGGATCTATGTATACCTCATCGGTGTGGAACTTTCACGTACTTCAATGTTTATACAAACATCTTGAATGAAAGTCCCATGGAGATTGTTTTTCCACTTTGCTTCCCCATGAACCAATGAATGCGGGTCGAAAGCTAGCGACTTCGGGAATCAAAAATGAGCATGCCATATGGGTTATCACCCATATTTCTGACTTCTTTCTACTTTCTACCACCCTAGTGTGGGGAGTTGCCCCAAAAAAAAAAAAAAAAATAAAAAATCTTTCAAATAATGGCCGTAGTATTTCCCTTTTACGTTCTATGTTTCGCCATAACCGCCGGTACTTTGAATATTGAGGGCAATATTCATTTCTAGTGTGGGGAAGAATTCTCACGAATTTTATCATGTAATTATACGCCTAATTCCCCATTTTGGCCAAAATTTTTTTGGAGTAAGTGTTTTGCACTTACTCGCCTTATGGTTATCAGTCCGCCATGTCTAATAAACAAAAGGATTGGCTAATCCAGAAGCAAACGGCTCTTGGTAAAGATATCTCAAATCCGTGGACGGCTTGCAATTTGCCCAAAATTGTATGGTATTCAACTCACCATATCCTCAAAAGTGAAGAGTTGGCTAGCCCGCAAGTTTATGGCTTGTGGTAAAGGCAGAAAACCATAATTGGTAACCAACTCACCAAAGATAATATTGATAATTTATCTAAGAGTTGGCTAGTCCAGAAACAAACGGCTTCTGGTAAAGACAAATCAAACTGCTGAAGTTGGTGGTTTGCTCAAAATCACATGGTTATCGTGTACCATGTTCTTACTTGAACTAAAACATTTGGCTACTCCCGAAGTAATGGCTTTTGGTAAAGAGATTCAAATCCATTAAGTTTTTCTCAAAAGATTGCTAGGGACTAGCAATAGTTTAGTGTGGGGATTGATGAGTGTGTAAATACTCATCATTTTTGGTTAATTTGAACCGCAAAACGCTTAAAAATGCTCGAAATGCATCAAAATACTGAAAATATCTCAAAATTGCATTTTATATGTTTCAGATGCAAAATGTTTAAAATCGGATGAAAAATGAGCTAAGTTTGCATAATTGGCGCTTCACCCCCAAGTTTCAAAAGTTGTCAAATAGTCCCCAAGCACTTATTTCAAAAAAAAGTCACCAAAGGTCCTTTTAAAATCATAAGTTGTCAAAATTAGTCCTTTGGTGAAAAATGTCAAAAGTTTTGAGAAATTACAAATTTGGTCCTTCAAGTTTAAAAATTTGCAAAAATGGTCCTTGGAAATTTGAAAATGTCAAGTTTGGTCCTTGTACTATTGAAACTTATCACTTATGGTCCCTTGGAACAACTTTTCATAATTAGCAGCCTTGGTCCTTGTATTTTCATAAATTACAAAACAAGCCCTTGTATTAAAGCATAAGCCTTTGAACCTTGGACCCTTGTCAAAACCCATTGGACCCCTGCCATTTATACTTTTGGACCCCCTTTCATATAACACCCCAGTCAACCTCCCTGGTCAAACAAACACTCCCGCCAAACCCTGTCTTCCCCACTTGCTTCTCTGCAACACCAGTCCTCCCATCCCCCCAGCTCATCTTCACCTCCCTTATCACTCCACCTCTCCTAACAATCCAAATAGCATTTAATGCTGTTCCTTCCTAACACTCAACCCCCAGTGGCTATATTAGTTTTTCCCGCCAAAAGTCATAAAACAGCCAAAATTATCTCAAGTAATCCAAGGGCCAAGATTAAAAGTGGGATTTGCTCAGAGATGTGAGAGAAGTACATTTGCTATAAAAAGGAGGAAGAAGAGAGAGTGAGGGGTGGTAGTAGTTAGTTTTATAATTTCCTGTATGTCGTTTTTAAGATAAATGTTTTAGTTTAAGTTTTAAAATGTAATTTTTTGTTTCTTTGTTCTAAAATCAAGTTATTTTATCCTTGTAATCAGCTTTTAAGCATCAATTTCAAAGTTTAACTAAATTTCATGCTCTTGTGTTTACCGTTGAAGAATTCAAGTCCATGTTCTTAAATTAAGGCTTATAGTAGTTTGTCTTTAATCTCAAATAAGCTTAGTTAAGCTAATTATAGCTTTTGTTAAGCTTACAAATCAATTTTAAGCAATATGTTATGTGGGTCAACAAAAGTCAACTGAGGTGCTAAATTGGAATCAATGATGATCTTGGGTTGATGCAGTGTTGTTTTGGATTGGTTTTGGTATAGAATAACAATGTTGGGTTTGGTATTAGCTGCTATTTAGCTGGATGTCATGTGAGTGCCTTGCTTATTTCAAGCTTTAAACCCTTGTGCTATTTTTTTTTACTGGTAGTTGTAGGTTTTTAGCAGTTATTTTGCTTTTTTCAGGTTATTATTGGTGTTAGATTATAGATTTTATTGTCCGCAGTGTTTAGGATAAATATTAAGGTAGATTAATTTACAACTCAGCTTAGTTAAGCAGTTGTTTGGTTCAAGTGAACAAATCGTGTGTGAGACTTGCTATAGGGATAAATTCATGTGAGTCAGTCTCACTTGGGTCCTTGGCACTTAATTCAGTCCTCATATTCTATCCATATTCACCAAAAGTCAAAATCTCTCTTCAACTGCTTTAACCGCACAACTGTTGGAATTTTGTTAAGTCAAAACTTGTTCGTGTTTAGAATACATAGATATAGCTTGCATTAGGTTTAATTCATCTTAAAACATCAATTTCAGTTTAATAAATTGAATCAAAACTCATAAAAGTCAAACCTTTCATAATTGTCAAAAGTCAAAAAAACTTGTAAAACTCAGTTTTAGCCCAACTGAGATGATTTTTCATTGATTCAGTTTTGGGCCAAATCAAGTAAAACTCTGGGTTTTATAAGTTCAGTTGGTCTAGTTTCTTATTATGATTTTTATAGATTTTTAGCAATTTTTTAGAAGCCCCAAAATAGCTTGTCAAATGGGCTTAAATTGCCATGTAATGACTCGATTAAGACCGAGTCTGATTGAGCTTGTGCAGATCCTTGCACAGAGTTCAATTGAGCTTAACTTGGTCTAATTTTTGGTTTACAACTAGCTAGCCGTGTCTTCTTGAGAGTCCAACTTTTGGTTTTCAGTTTCTTGCTTATTGATAGCATATTTTCGTGCCACAAAGTAGCCCCTAAAACCTGTTTTCTAGCTTTTAATTCAAATAATCAAATCTGAGTAGTTAGCATTTAAGAGGTTTAGGATAGTGATAATTAGTTGCATTTGAGTAGTTTCAGCTTATTATAGCTTCTGTGTTGGATTGGTGCCCAGTTTGTACCATTAGCTTATTTATAAGTGCTTATTTATAAGCACTTCTCTTGCAGATTCAATTTCTCACACACAACCCTCTGTTTTTATATTTTTCCTAGATTCATAATAATATTTTAGACTTATCTTGAATTTTTCAGATTTTCTAGGTCAGTTTGGTATTTTTCTTCATTTTAATCAGTTTTTAAGTCATTTTAATTAGCATTTAATACAATTAATTCAGAAAAGCTTCAAAAAAATAATTTTTCATTTTTCCTAGGTTAAGATAAATATAAAAAGTCAAAAAATTGTTTTTCTAGATTTTTCTTAGTTAAATTTGTATTTTTAAGCAATTTAAGTAGTTTTAAATAGTTTTTAATTCATAGAAAATACAAAAATAATCAGAAAAATACAAAAATAGTTTTCAAAATTCTCTTTAGTTATTTTAGATTTTTCTAAGTCATAATTTTATTTTTCAAGCTTTATTTCATATTTTCTTGTATTTTAGGCTATTATTTAATAAGTAAAAATAGTTTTAATTAATAATAATTAGATAAATAGTTTTAAAAATAATTTTCTTTAAATTTTATTTTATCATTAGGATTGTAAAAATGTCATTTTTATATTTTTAGGATTAATATTGTTTAAGTTTCACATTTTCTTTTGTACGTCACGTAGTTTTTAATTTAAAGTTTTAAAAGAAAACATCATTTTGCAAATAGTGATAGCGTTTATTTAATATTTTTTATCTTTTTAATTTTCTTTAATTTGCATTTAAGCCCCTGTAGTTTATATACTTTTTCTTTAGTTATAATCAATCAAACCTCTTTTCCGTTCAAATCTTCTCGATCACTATTCGTTTGGTGATTCATCGCACAGCTCGTTGGGACATAACGACCTGGGGAAACACTATACTCTCCTGGACTTCATTGCATTTGTTTCCAGACTGTTTTAAGTTTGTTACGGTTGGCCATTCACAAGTGGTCAGCTCGTGTGATTAAACTTGACCGTTCGGGAGCGAATCAATACTTAAAAAAAAGTGTTTGGTAGTTATCTCTACCCGACCCGTATGGACCCTAACTAAAATACTGATGTGTTTAACCCGTCCCGTTTTGACATGTTAAACATCCTGCCCGACCAGCCCATTATGTGACATTACTAATACATTGAGCAATATTAAGCTTCAATATAGATTTGGACAGCTGATGAACCTGTTGAACCCGAAATGATTAAAAGCGACCCGCTGTTACCATCACCACGAGAGCCACTTTATTGTGGCTTACGTTCGGGGAGCACTCTAATCGCTTTGTAACTACTTGCTGGCTCTCCATGCATACCGGCATTAAAACTGGACGCTTTAGTTGTTCTTCTAACAGTTCTCATTGATTCCATGGTTCCCTACTCTAAAGATGATACAGATTCCATTTACCAGGGTAAAAACCCTTTACCCAAAAAAGATGATACAGATTATAGAAGTATTACCATAAAGCTATCAGGTTGGTTGTGTGTATTATATATACATTTTGGATGACTTTTAACCCACCCATCCCAATTAAAACCAATCCCTTTAACGCATTCTTTTCTCATTTTATACATTTGACCCGTTACTAACCTAATCGACCCATTGATAATTGAATAGGCAAAACTGCTACCTAAACTTATTGATAGCAATAAAGAAGATCATACAGATTTAAAAGGAAAGCAACAAATGATCCCAGAGATAAAAACTAAATCTTTCAAAGAAGGTAAACTATCTCTTACAACCACAATGTCCTCGCGCACATAAAGGCGCGGATAATCTCCTACACCTAAGCATTAGAGAAACCTAAACAAACTCCTACATCTTACAACAATAAGAAAAAAAAAACTTAAACAAAAGAATAGGACTCATTCGACACATAATCTGACCTGATATATTTAGTTGGTGCCAGATGTGATAAAGCTTTATGGATAACAGAACTTTTCACAACTCCAGCTTCTAACTCAAAGAAGTTATTAACCAACCAACAGTCCGATAATCCTTTAACAGAACTTGCAGTGATTATCACAGTTGACATACATGATAAACGTTAGCAGCATTGATGGCATTAGAAACAACTCGAGTGAAAGAAAGCTAGCTAAAATCATACACATAAAGTCACCTTCTTAAGTTTGTTCATTGCTAAAAAGTGCTTAAGGCATAATATAACCAGAGTCTAGAGGTTTATGGGGAGCAACTGTATTATCCACAATCCATGGATGACCCGGTAAAAGTAAAAAAAAATAACCCATTACGAAAATGAACAAAATTGAAAATCTACTTTGACATTGCAACTTACATAGGACTTCATGGGATTTATTATTTTTTGTGGTCTTGAGTCAAGCATCTTTGTTATCAAGTCTTTTGCACTTTCTAAAATTAGCGGCCATGAATCAGAACTAAGATCAAGTTTCCCCTCAAAATATGCCTACAAATACCCGAATCCGACTCTGAAATGCATATTGACATGAATCTTTAGTTTCACAAACTTCAGGTCTCTCGATGGCTATCGATCTTTCATTGTTGCTATTTCTTCATCATATTGAACCCGCTGATCCTACACCCATTACGCATTTCAATGGTTGAAAATGTGACTATATTTAGTTTACACTGATTTGCTCCTGAACTCATAAACGATGGTTGTAATGCTTTCTTAGTTATTGGACTTCCTGACATTGATCAATAAAGTGAAACTATATAGCTGCTTATAATGAAAATATATAGAGATAAAAAAATGTTACGTAAGTTATTGTATATAGAACCTGGCGTTGAGCTTTTTTTACGTGGCCTTCCTCTAGGATTTGCAGTTGATAATGTTGCTTTTTAGGTCATGTTGGTGTTCCTGTTACCAATAGGTTTGATTATATTCAAAGAAATTGTATTACATGAATACATATATGACTAAGAAGAGATATAAATACGTTGTGTTAACTGTTAAGACATGTAAACGTGTCCGCTGCGCCTTGGAGTTGGGAATCTTGTGCAGCACTTTCCATGTCAAAGAAATTGGAATAGGGAAGCTCTCTTAGACCTTTTAAACAAAAACAATTAAGATAGGTCGTTATTAAATGCAGTACATATGAAAAGCTCAAAACAGAATTACATTTCAAAAAACAAATATATGTGAAAAGATAAACCTGGATCATACCTGGAAGTCTCTCACTTTAAATGTCGGACTAAGGACAGCGCATTCCAAAGCACAACCTTTGGAAACACATTCACTTGAGTTCATTGTACACCTTGGCTCTTTCCCAAAGACTTCAGTCAAAATCTTGATTACCGCTGTCACCCTGGATCCTGAACCAAGAACCTTCATAGCATAAATATCATCAACCGCCAAATGTGCCTTCTCCAGAGGTTTCTTTACATGTTCCAACACCGGGTTACTAATTTGTGTCAAACTCATCTCTCTTTATAAAAACTCTAACATCCTTGTCATCCATCAAACACTCTATGTTCATAGGTGCCTCTAGATTTTCACTGAGTAAAAATCCATCATACATAATTTAATGTATTATCACGTAAAAATCTGGCATGGATGACCTCGTAATGAGGCGATTTTGTAGGATCATATGCCAGTTTCACACCATGATTATCTGATTTTATAGGAATCATCTTAAATAGTTTGATGGTTGGATTGTAGACGTAATGTTTTGGTCATCTTTGTTGTGTCAACTATGGTGAAGGTCCAAGTGAGGTTTCTTGCTACAGATGTGGTCTGTTAGGCCATAGCGGTTTGGTATGTTTTCTGGTGTTTGGTTAAATATATCTGTTGGATCTTTGGCTGTATATTTTATAGGAAGCAGGCTTTTCGATACTCCATTTATAATTACACTTAGAATATTAACACATAAACATCGGCTTACTCAAATGTAGATATATTTTCATACGTGTTACCTATATCAGAAACAACAGGAGGGCTCCCCAATGCATATGTTACTTTGAAAACTTTAAGCAATGCGTAGAGTATACACTATAAAATCATATAGTTTTTTTATAACTGACCTTGACATGATTTTGTATTTCAGTCAGTGTAATATTCTCTTCCTTCGTATTCTCTATTATTTTCTTTGGAGTAGCAGCTGCAAAAAAACATTATGAAAAAGATAATATAGACGCATAGTTGATAAAATTTATTAAAAAAAAAGCAATGTTTGGTATATATGTCAACTAACCTTGAGACCATGCTTCAACAGTGAGAGCACATAGATAAATGTTTTTGGTATTTAGAGAACTCGCGTAATCAAAAGAAAGATAAAAGAACAATAATTTTTTTTAACTACATTGAAACTCTAATTAAATTCACATCAATTAATGAAGGAGAGTATAGGCATGTTAGAAGTCTCACCTCGATGCTATTGGTTGGAACTGCAGCAGGCTGCTCATTCAAGAAAATATATCAGTCCTATCACCCAGCCTACTTAATTAAAATGAGGATCAACTAAGAAAACCAAAAGTGAAGTATACCAACTAACTTATCCATCTAATAGGTCCTTCTCTGGCTGATCCTATAGATGGGTTAGCAGGGTTTTATGAGGCGGCTTTGCCAACACGCCTACAGACATTTATCAAAGGGGTGGTACTATTATATACAAACTCGATAAGTTAGTTGCAAACATGAATCAAAGTTAAAAACATGAATATTACAAACTCGATAAAAGCATACAGTCTTAAATAGCTCTTCGTTTTATTAACATATTAAACAATTCACTCACCATATGACAGTTCTTGGACTTTCACAAAGCTCAAAAGATGAGACAATACTCCTGCTGCTAAGGATTATAGATGCTAGAATTCCATCTATTGGTTACTTAGATTTCACTTATTATACTCCCACACGTGTAATCCTCACATTGGTTAATAGTTTAATAGGATTAATATTTTGTGCTTTAGCATATACCAAGAATACCTATTGCAATGGATGTGAGTTTAACCATTGGTTAGACAATTAGAAGGAGCATAACAAAAGACATGCTAACCTGTACTTTTCAGCAACTTGACAAAGTTATCGAGCTTTTTACTCTTCAAGTGGAGTACAATTTGAGGATACCTCTCTATTATATCGTTGATATACCTTGCCCCTAGATTTATTATCAAGTTCCATGAGCTCAATTTTTTCAGCCATTGCCTGGATCACATAACCAACGAAACCAAATCAGTAGAAGGATTTAATGCAGTTCTATTTAAATCACCTTTGAACTCCAGAACATCCTGACTACATTCTCCCTTATGAGTTTTAATTTCCTAATGAGTTATTGAAGTTATCAGGTGGGACAGTAATTGCTTTTGTTAGATGATTTGAGTTTACCTGACTGTCCTAACCATATCAAGAAAGCTAATCACTGCATATCATCTTGTTTTCAAAGGACCAAGAAAAATGAAAAGGGTAACAACTTCTACAATACTACAACCAATCTATGATTATCAAACATAGCTAATCTACAGACTCAAAGACAAAACTATCGGCAATGACAGTAACTGAAGGATCCCACGAGTTGCTCCCGCCCGCATTTGCTAAAGTCATCCTGCAAAAGAATAAAATATCCAATAAATATAACACTATAAAAGACCAATATGGCCATATAGACAATAAACGGAGTCTGTAATAAAACCTTAAGATGAAGATCCTTTTGGTTTGTCTCATTATTTTCATATATTAACATTGGGAATTGTTTAAAGTCAAATTTTTTAAAACAATATAATTAAACTTTAATTAGTTCAGTTTATCATAAAATAGTTAAGAGACATTCAACCATCCAATAATTTCAAGTTGTCTGGTTCCAAGCTCAATCCCAAACCATTTGGCCGCCACCCTAACAATATCAAAACACAAACATATTAGTCCAAACAACAGCACTGATATTGCACTCCATAAAACAATATTTTCAACTGTCTACTTAGCTTTCAATTTTCATATTGCATGTTTATAAATAAACTTTTGAAACACGAGATAACATCAAAGTTGGATTATAAGTGATGAATTAAGTCTTACATCTAAGAAAAGATTCCACGGCTGAGGTGCATGTGCAACACAATTAGCAGACGGTGTCCCTTTGAAAACGATGACCTTATCAGCTAGATGCTCCACCATTGCGAAGTCATGTTCAACCACAAATGCAGACATGTTGGAACGTTGTATAAATCTTTTTATAACTCTTGCCGCAACAATACGCTGCTGGGGACTGAGATTTGCACTTGGTTCATCTATCAAGTAAATGTGAGGATTCTGACATGACAGAAAAAAAAAAGACAAGTGAGATCACATAAGATTGTCGACTAACAAATGATTAAAAAAAAGGCTATTTATTACTCTTCCAAGGCACAAGCACAATCCAAGTCTTTGCGCTTCATCAGCAGAAAGATTGCAAATCCCTGTATCCATTAGCTGCTCGATTTGAAGACTCCATGACTTCCGAAACAAACACAGAATTGGCAAGCGCAACATAAAGTTCTTGATGTAACACTTCGCTTACTAAAGTAATGTAGGGTTGAATGCGGGTTTGGGGCTTGTGAGAGGAGTAATACTTGGGAATCTTGACTGAGGGGTTGTTTGATAACCACTTAATGGGCCATTAAGAATTATAAATTGAATCGGTTGGTTTGTTTGATAAAAAAAAATTCCCTGTGAATTGTTCCACTTAGCTTTGAATGGGATAGCACCTATCGACCTACTATTTCGTTTAGTGTATGTGTTGTCTTGTAGTCCCTATTTCAACTTTCACAATATACATTATTTATATACTATCACAAATAAATTAAACAAAGAACTACACAACAAATACAAGCTCACATGATAAAGTAATGAGAGAACCCTTGGTTGGTATTTTTTTTTTGCATCCATTTATTTATTTGATTATTGAAAGTGGCAAGGTTTATTATTATTTGCAATTTTTTAATTTGCAATATTATGCGTGTCATATGTGCGAGTATAACATGTTGATAACCAATAAACCAAATTTTAATCATATATGTATATAATGTATCTATAAGATTAAACATGTCAAAAATCAATAGTACTAAGTTCAGTTCAGAGAATTTGTCAAACGTTACATTTTCATTCAGCACCAAATTCATACAGAGTCACAAAATCATACAGTGTTTTGAATCATTCAGTGTTAAGTCATTCTTTTTTATCAAACAGCCCCTGAATGTCTCTTAACTATTTTCGTTGGTCTGTCTCATTATTTTCATATATTTATGTAACAAATATACTGTACAAAACATTGAACTTGCGTAAAGAGGAAGACGGACCAATAGTTCATGAGTTAAGTTGGGTACAACAGCAATAAGCATTTTATAGATAAACTTTTCAATTTTCATTGCATGTTTACAGATAAACTTTTGAAACACGAGATAACAGCAAAGTTGGATTATAAGTGATGAATTAAGTCATACAGCTAGCTAAGAAAAGATTTCACGGCTGAGGTGCATGCGCAACACAATTAACAGACGGTGTCCCTTCGGAAATGATGATCTTATCAGCTGACTGAAAAATAAATAATGAGTTATGATCTGAAACTTTAGCCCATGATTATAAGTCAATAATCTGATGAAATCTAATTAGAGTTCTAAATAGAGAGTATGAACTACATGTATAGATAAAAAGGCTTTTATTATATATATATAGATAGAGCGCAATTTTAAGTTTCAAATACATATCAGATTATACATGTGTACCTTTGTTTCAATTGACAGCAAACGCTGAAGATTCTGGAAAAAAAAATAACATAAAAATTTAGCAATGCACTACAGTACCAGTACCACCAGACACGCGATTGTCTTTATAGTCCTGTAAACCACGAAATCATGAAAATATGGTAAAAACTTTTTGAGAGACGGCATTTTTGTACAAGAATAAATTACCTTAGCAATAATCTAAATTTTTGTTTCTAATCAGTCAATTGTTTCAAGAAATTACCTTTGCAAAAATCTAAATCTGTGTTAGAATCGAACTTCAATTTATTTATCCCATTCTCCTTGTAACTAAAAGAAACGTTATTTACCTATATGAGATAAAATAAAAATGACAATGAACCGATCCGACTCACGGGCAGTCTCCTTTAGATGGATGTCAGGAGTGTTTTAAGGAGAGGCTATGATTGTTCAGACCTGGAAATTTGATCCTCGGGTTGATCAAATATATTATCAGAATCACTGCAGACAACCTTTGACTCACTGATTGCAGTTCCACTTCCAGCAAATCCCTTATCAACTGATGTCTTTCTAGCTCTTCTTCTATCTCGTTCACCTATGGAAAATACTGACATAAAGAACTGTCTCATGAATCCCACCTGCAAAAGATCTCACAAACATTGATTATAGTTAAAGAGGGAACTCGATACACGCTTGTTTCGGTATACGCACCATATAAAGATCTCACAAACATGTCTCCGGAACCGCCTCCCAATCTGGCTCGATGGAACCCTAACTATTTTATAGGATCCAGATAAAATGAGTAACAGGTGCACGTACATAGGCACTCATCTGTTTTCTCTACGGGTCGGGCTGAATATATGGTGGTGTGACACTTATGTAATCAAATGGCTTGTCTTTTGTACCTCCAGATAAGTTTCCACATGGATAGTGTGTATTACCGAATTACCAAAAAAGCCAGTCCATTCTAAATTAGGATGTAGAACATCAGAAACCACCATATGATAAAAGAAGAGAAAGTACCTCAGAGCATCCTCTACTGATAGCCTCTATGCCAACAGATCTAGTACCGCTGTATAAATCTAACCATCAACCAGGCCTCAAAGATGTACGACAGCCACCAGCAACCTAAACAGAGTAGCATTTTTATATTCAATACAAAAAATATAAGGCAACCATTTTTTCTTTTAAAATTTAGGTACATCAGAAGTAGCTATGTTGTATCACCCTTTGATTCTGTGTAGAATTCAAATACAAAATAGATATATTACCTACAAAATTCCGAAGGCTGTTCCTATGACTCCTCTTTGGTGAGAGTAATTTCTTCCTCCGTGTTGTCCCTCCAAGAACCTAACATTTAATAGTATCAATATGCAGTACTTTGTAAAGCGCCAAGCCAATATAGGATGTTCAGTGACCTAGTGCTTAATCACATGTGCAATTATTAAGTGGATGTCTAAGCACGATCATATGTTTTAATTGTTAAAGCAACATCAGAACTAAACGTGGTTTGTGTCAGGATACTAAACTTAATTAGGCGATTATATTAGCATATAATAAGAATTAAAACTCTGAGATAATGTCATTTCTACAAATGTATAGTTACTTCTCCAATTAAAAGATCAATAAATTTCCTCCAAGTTGAGAGAAGCTAATTTGATAAGCACAAGTTTGAAGCAGTTAGTAAATTATCAACTACTATGGTCGTTGTACTGGTGCGAGATATTAATTTCCTAGGTTATCATTTAAGTGGTTCCAATGAGAAATTTTAGAACTCTAACAGATATTACTATAAAGGCACTCGTCAGTTTTCTCTACATGATGGGTCGAATATATGGTGGTGTGACAGTTTGGATTGATTTAACTAAACTGCGTACAATAATAGTCACAGGGGTGGAAAACGAGAATATGTTAAATATAGTGATCATCTTGAACTATAAACTATTGTGTGTCCAGTTTCTAAAAGAAGTAAATATGTTAAATATAGTGATCATCTCCGTTAACTATAATAACTTAAGAGTGGCTGTAAACATTTGAAACTTTAGCGACTTTTAGCCTTTTCTACCCAATTTGAACCGTTGCTCATGTAGTATCAATAAATGTGACAATAGATACTGATTTGTAGCAACAAAAGAACACACAAACTTGCATCTAAAAGTGACCTAAGAAGACAACTAAAATAATGAAACTGCATACCCGAAATTCCTACACTGATAAACTTACCCATTAAATGTTGTAGCGTATAGTCTTCCTTGTCCTTGATAATCAAATCAGTTGCCCTTTAGAACTTATGCAGGTTGAATATCAGGAAGCTGGTTTAAACTGGTACCGCAAATAAATCCGGTTGAACTGTTTTTAAATCGCAATATTTCAGGTAATGTTAAAAGAATGATCTGAGAACACAATAAAACATAAAAGTTGAAAAAACCTAGGATTATTATGATTACGAAGATTAGAATAGGGTGTATTTAAACGGTAAAAAATATATAATGTATAATTATTTTGTAAGGTAATATATATCATCCTTTTTTTAAATTGTTATCTTCATAATATACATTCCTAAATTACAAAATACATAATTTTTTTAACATGTCCTTATTTGTATTGATTTGTAACATATAAATCAAAAAACAATTTAGTCTATTGGTAAGTTGTTTAAATAACTAATGAATGACCCAAGTTCGAATCCAAGCATGTCTTCTTTTTAATTAAACCGAATTTTACATACTTAAAATTTAAAATCCACTAACAAATACCGAATTTTATAATTTAAAAATTAAAAAAAAAACAAAATTCAACATAAATTTAAAAAAAAATGCCACATGTCCTTAAAAAATGCCACATAACTTCAATGATGACATGGCATTATGGGATGTCAAATGGCATTATATGTGGCATTTAAAAAAAACAAACAAAATTCAACATAAATTTTAAAAAAATGCCACATGTCCGTAAAAAATGCCACATAAATATAATGATGACATGTAAATATGACTTGGCATTATGGGATGCCAAGTGGCATTTTATGTGGCATGCCACCTCTTATATATAATGTATAGATATATATATATATATATATATATATATATATATATATATATATATATATATATATATATATATATATATATATATATATATATATATATATATATATATATATATATATATATATAGATATATATATATATATATCAAACCTAACTTAAAAGTTCCCTATATATCTAATCTAAAACTTAAAATTATCATATATGTCCATAGATTTAAAATCATTTGAGGACAAAAGATCTTTTACATACCAAGGGATCAATCTCCACCATCTATCTTCCTTCCATTTTTATTTGATCTAATGGATAAAATTAATCCTAACAATTAAAAAAACCTACTTTCATTCTTTTTTTTTCAAATTATTAATATCTTTCAAACCGTTAATCGTTAAGCTAAAAAACAATATACCATTACGACAAGCATTTAATTATCTTTCTATAAATAGGCACTTTGATATACTTTCGAAGAAAAAAAATTCGTGCTTTTCACGTGTTTTTATATTTTTTTCGTTACTGAAATTTGCATGAAAAAAATCACATGTGATTAAACACTAATTTGAATATCACATGTGATATTAGTGTTAAATCACATATGATAAATTTGAATATCACATGTGATATTAGTGTTAAATCACATATGATAAATTTGAATATCACATGTAATATTAGTGTTAAATCACATATGATAATATATCATATGTGACTTAACACTAATATCATATGTGATATTACATATCAAATGTGATTTAACAGTAAATATCACATGTGATATTCAAATTAGTGTTTAATCACATGTGTTTTTTTCATATAAATCTCATATTCGAAGAAAAAAAACGAAAAAACGTGAAAATGATTTTTTTTTCTTTTTTCAAAAGTATATCAAAGTGTCCGTCTATAGAAAGATAATTAAATGCTTGTTGCAATGGTGTAATTATTTTCTCTTAACGATTAACGGTTTAAAAGATATTTAAATTATAAAAAATATGTGGAATAATAAAATACTTTTAATCTCAACAATTTATTTCTTTTTAGATGGATGGTGGGAATGAGTCACTTGGTATGTGAGAAAAGTTTTGTATATAAATAACTTTCCTCTATGTCCATATACCAAATTTATATTTAATTAAAATCATAAATTACATATTAAATATCATTTGATTTTAAAAAGACCATTACCTCCTTATTTCTCTTTTCATTATAATTACACATATGGGTGTTAGTCGGGTCGGGTTGGTCGGGTTCAGGTCAATTTGGGTCGAGGCTAAAAAAAACACCCGAACCCGACTAACCAAGGTTCTAAATAGATTCGGGTTCTGGTATGTTTATTTAGCCTCGATTTGAATTGACTCAAACCCGACCAACCCGGCCCCGACTAACACCTTTTTGTGTGACCATAATGAAAAGGAAAAAAAAGGGTATAATGGTCATTTTAAAATCAACTGAATGAACTGATATTTAATATGTATTTTAAGGTCTTAACTATTTGACATATATGATAATTTTACGTTTTAGTTTGGATATATATGAAAATTTTAAGTTAGTTTTAATATATCTGTAATTTTAATTTTTAGATTGGATATATATGAAATTTTTAATTTTGGTTGGATGTATATGTAATTTTGATGCAAAAGAAGAATATATATGAAATTCTACCATACTAAAAAAGATTTAATATACTTTTTATAAAATATATATATCTATGTGAATTCGGTTTTCGCCTTACGTCTTTCAGAAATCAAAACTAACTGAAAACTGAATTTTTAACTCAGTTTGGTACTTTGGTTCATTTTAACAAATACGGTTACAAATTTAAGTTGGTTTAAATTGGTTCGTTTCGGTTTTCAAATACTTTGAACACCCAAGAAAGCTTAAAATGAACCTTTTATAGAAGATAAAATGAATTAAACACCTCTACTTACACTCGATAGCTTAAAATAGTAAGTTGAAGTATTAACTGAAGGGAAATTTGCATTTCTGTGACGCAAGATGACAGTTATTTCCAAATTGTCTCAACTTTATGGAATATTGCTAAAAATAAGACATTAAATCACGTTTTTTCGAGTTTGTCTTTTTGCATCCACTGCACACCTATTTCCCACTTATTTTATATTTTATTTAAGAGTCTTACACACTCTCAACTTTACATAATCGGCCATTTTTCCTCTCACGCACCTCCACTCTTCCCAAAAAGTGTGTCGTCTTCACCGCCGTCCCATTCCGATCGTGATGATCGTCTGGTCCATTTTCATGCACACCCAATTTCGACCAGAACGAAGTAGAAGATGCTGCAATCGAGTTGGTAAGTCATAAAGAAACAAAACCTGTTCTCACCTGACAGTCTCTATACCGCTACATCCTTCGATTCGATTACAAATGTTACAACACAACGGATTGCCTTCAGCAGGACGCGGTGGGCCCTTCGATATTTGACAAGGCTAAACTTACCTTTTCCATAAAAACATCTAATGAAAATTTTGAATAAAGCATTCATGCTTTTCCCCCCTAAATACGTGTTATTTGCTCAAAAACTAAAGAATCATCTTTATTTACATACTAGTTTATTTGACTTAAAAATCTTTCCACATTACTTCATCATTCTTTTCAAAGAAATTCATAAACGCTAATTAATATTAACTAGAAACACAAACCCAAAACTTTTGAAGGTAAATGTCAGAGTTCAAAGGAACCACAAATCTTAACGACAGAATTCATCTCTGCCCTTGAATTTCTTGATGGTTACCTAGGTGGTAATTCTAGTTTAGTAAGTTAGTATGATTATTCCAACATGATGGTAAATTTTGTTTCAGGAACTTGGTAAGCCATTTTGCACAGTTTTGAATCTGGTTGATAGAAATATAGAAGGATCTCTAATGCCTTGAGTCATTCACAATGATCATGATTTACTTAGTTGGACGCGTCCCTCAGAGTTTGAGATTCAAGTTGATCATGTTATAACACCATAGGGCATCTTTTTTTTAATTCATCGCCAAATCCTAATGAAAGAAAATAAACAACTACCAATTGTGTGATCAGTTACCGACTTTCTTCCTTTCAATCACCCTCCACATTCATCCATAAAAAGCATCCTATCATATCCAAGGCATGTGGATAGGTTGTGAGTTTTTTACGTGCTCAGATAGATTTACTTTGTAGCGTAAAGTATCGTTATTATAAATTCGATTTATTCAGAATGCATTACAAACTTGTTGCGAATGTATTACGAACGTGTTGTAAATGAATTCCGAATTTATTGTTACTATGTTTATCTGTTTTTCATGGTTTTCCTATCTATATTATTTGAAACGACATGTACGAATATCTATGTCCTTTGTCATTCTTTCATCGTGATCTTCGATTTTTGTATAAACACTTCTCATTATTTTCTAAATAAAACACAATTGTTCCAATATCAAGCATCATTGTTAACTAAGTTAAGATGTCTTCAGAAAATGTTGTCTCATGCAACGAAAATGTAACACCCCCAAAATCTTATAGCGGAAGATAATGTCATTGGGGTGTTACCTTATAGTAAAACAGTCATAATAATAGAAAACGGCTTTAAATGAGATGTTTTTAAATCGTTTATCATTCAATTACAATAAAACATTAGAGTTTAAAGAGGTCCCAACATTTCATAATACATAAAAAGTACTTCACAAAGTTTTTAAAATGTTTCATCGAATGATAACAAGATGCAACCTTCAAAAATCCGTACTACTCCGTGCCAGTCAAGTACCTCAATAACCTGAGATAAAACAAGCTAAAAGCAACATAAAGGTTGAGTGAAATTCATAGGTTTATAAGTAAAACAGTTGATCAGAAGATCTCACGTGTTATGGTGTCTAGTTGTTATACACCTACAAATCAAAAGTAATTATTATCGCACTAAGGTCATGACACGCAAACGTTAACTCTGTATATCAAAACAATGATATATGTAATAATGGCCCTGTGTAGGTACTTGCCGTGTACCTATTATCTCAAATATAATGTGTCTGGTTACCTATCCGGCTAACACAAATGCGATTCGTCAATCCTGATAGGCCTATCCACTATATTCGCATTCAGTAACATATAGTAATTAATGGTGCATGATCTGGGGTCTTTCTGGCAATAGAGGTACTTAGACAATAATATTTTCAGTTCAGAATACAGTTTCCAGCAGTTGTGATCATAGTAAAAGGAAGTAGCATTGATTCGTTCCAAACGGTCAAGTTTATTACACAAGTCAACCACTTGTGAATGGTCAACCGTAATAAAATTCAAACAGTCTAAAACCAATGCAATTTCCCTTGGAATATAGTGGATTCCCGGGTCGTTAAGTCCCACAGAGGATTAATGGTGCTTAAAAACGTTCAGATGTCGAATGATCACTAAGGATAATGATCAGTAAGGATTTTGATTTATAATTACACTACTGATTGATTGGAATGGTAATTGGATACAGAATTATAAAGCACAACAATCAGATTAAACAAACGTAAATACGTACGTTTACTAAATTTTACGTAAACGTACAAAATAAAACGTAAATTTAAAAGAATAAAACACCTATGGATATGAAAATGATATTTTTACAATCCTAATAATAAAAGAAAATTAGTGGAAAATTAAAATTATTTTTATAACTATTTATTTAATTATTATTAATTAAAAACTATTTTTAACTATTTAATAATACTCTAAAATATAAGAAAATATTAAATAAAGCTAGAAAAGTAAAATTATGACTTAGAAAAATCTAAAATATTATAAAACTTATTTTAAAACTGAAAAGATATTTTTTATGCTTTTTATTTATTTATTATTAATTATTTAATACTTTTTAACTATTTTAAATTCTAATAAATACTAAACAAACTAAGAAAATTCTGAAATTTTTTCTATAAATACCTTATGATGACAGAAAACTAAGAAAATTATAAAAACAGAAAGTGCTTAATAATAAGCTGAAAAAGAAAATTAAAAAAGCTAATTTATATTAAATAAACGCTATCACTATTTTAAAATGATGTTTTTGTGATTTTTCTTTTATAAACCTATTATACTACTGATTATAAGCAACTTTAATAAAACAAAATTTTGGAAACTTAAAAATAAGTAGTTTAAGAGCTTATGATCTCAACAGTGGAGCTTATGGCTTATTTGATGTTTTAAACTCAAACAAACTTACAAACTGGAACCAAAGATGAAATAAGATATAAATAAGCTAAAGTTACTCAAATGAAGCTAAAAGATACAAAGAACCACACTGAAAAGCTTATAATAAGCTAATAATCACTATGACTAATTCTATAAAACAAACAGGCCTGCAATCATATCTAGAAGCAATTTAAGCTTATGAAATAAGCTTAAAAGCTCAAAACAAAGACTGAGGTATTGAGATGGGTTGGTGAGCTTTCTAAAAAGTCCAAGCTCACACACTGGTGTTGACTAATGAGCTTATGACAAGCTTGTGAAAAAGCTTGTAAATCACTGAGTGTTCAGTGTACACAAGAAATGGGACAAAATAAAAGCTACTTGCAGCCCTATTAAATAAGCTAGAAAGTGAAAATATAAGCTTGAAACTTTAAGACAGCTAGGTTAGCTTTCCAATAAGCTAAGATACACAAGCTAAAGCTAACTAATGAGCTCTATGTGAGCTTGTGAAAAAGCTTGTAAAACTGTGCACAGGGCCTTTTTCTTTTTCAGACAGAGCTTAAAAGAAACTAAAAAATAAGCAGTTAAATAAGCTAACTAGAAATTATAAAAATACTATGATAAAGATGAGAAGTTAAATATTAATACCCCAAAAGCATGAAACATGAAACTCAACATTAAGTCCTATAAAAATTATCTAGTTTATTCAAAAACTGATCAAGCTGAAATTTTGACTTTTTAAGTTATACTAAAAAGTTGACTTATATGAACTTTGGATTGATCCTACTCACTGATTATGTTATATTAACCTAAAATAAGATGAAATTAAGCTATGTGACCAAATTATAAGCTACTATGATGAATTTTATCTTCTAAATCCTAACAGTTAACAAGTAATATGAGATTAAAAGCTATTTTGACTTTTACTTGAACAAGGACTGGTTTTTATGGTTTCTTTGAGTTATTAAGACCAAGTGTGACAAACAACAAACAAGAACAAAGGCTTGGATACCTTCTAACACAGTTTACACAGTTAAACCAAACAACTCTTTAAAAAACTGTTATGAAACTTTTCAAAGCTTAACTTAACACTTTAGGGCCATGAACTGATTCATAAGAACATTTAATGATATAATAAGCTGATTTAAACACATAAACACCAATAATAACAACAAAGACCTCTAAATTACTATTATGCAATGTTAAAAGTGAGAAAATGAAAACTAAGCAACTAAGGAAATTAATGAACAAGCTTGCAATATTAAGCAATAATATCACTAACATACACTAAATAAGCATAAAAAACACAGAGATAAGCTATGATAAGCAGTTCTACAGTGATTGGTCAAAATCAAGAAATAGCTTACAAATTGATTTCAAGCTCAAAACTGAGAACCAAAGCACAAGACCACAACCTATAGCTTCCCAAGAAGCACTAAACCAAGGGCAATCCAAAATCAACCCTGCTCCAATGTTTCTTTCATCTTCTCCACTGATTTTTGATTTTCCAACTATTTTCTAGTATTTTTTTTGTATTTTTGAGTTTTACTTCTAAACTGAGTTTTATGGTTACTAAAAGCTTAGAAAAGCTTTAATAGGAGCTTATATGGGTTTATGAGTCCAAAACAACAACTAATAACAACATTAGAACATTTTGAGAATTTAAGCTTGAAAATGCATAAACTGATTTAGTACTTAAAACTTGAAATTGTTTATTGAAAAAGGTTTATAATACACTGAAATTGACAAATACAGTACTTGAAAGCTTGAAATTACACTGGAATTTTAAAATTAACTAAAACGACATAAGCTAAGTTAAATTACTCTAGATATATCTTCCTCTCTTTCTCCTCTTCTTTATATTGATCTTTTAGACTCTGTCGACATCTCTGAATGTTTCCCACTTCATCTTGGCCATTGAATCCTTTGAATTCATCATAATCGTCCATTTGGCATTTTTGGCGCCAAAAAGTCTTAAGCAGGTTTTTGCATTTAAAGAAGTTTGGGAGGATGTGGAGGTGGAGGGGAGTGGTTAAACAGCTGGATAACAGGTGGAAAGGTGGAAAAACCACTCTGGTTTTGGTTTTGAGGAGGTGTCTGGTTTGGCGGGATTTGTGTGAGAGAGATGTACAGTGAGCGGGATTTGACTTGCGTTGACCGGTGGTATTAATAGAGTGGGGGTTCAAAATAGGTATATTGGCAGGGCAAAGAGGGATTTGGACTGGCTCAGGGGTCAAAGGTCAAGGGTCAAGGTTCAAGTCACTTGGGTTGGGCTTGTGTTGGGCCAGCTGGATTGGGTTGATAATAATAAAGGGATCCGTTTGGTTTTGATTTATCACAAGGACCAATTGTGTAATTTTCTGAATTCTCAAGGACCGAACCTGTCATTTTTCCAAAGTTATCAATAGGACCAAACTTGCCAATCTTTAATAGTACAAGGACCACATTTGATTATTTTCACTTTTTAAACTTCCAAGGACTATATTTGACAATTTTCAAACTTTAGGGACTAAAGTTGTCATTTTGTAATTTTTAAACTTTGAAGGGTTTGTTTTGACAACTTTTGAATCCCATGGACCTTAAATGATATTTTGCTTTATTTTGATATACCAGGGACTATTTTTGACAACTTTTGAAACTTGGGGGACTAAAACTGCCAATTATGCAAACTTGATACGTTTTTCACCTGATTTTGGTATTTTTGCATTTGAAACACATAAAACACTTATTTGTGATATTTTTATCATTTTGATGCATTTATGAGTGTTTTCAGATGTTTTTGCAGACTAAAAGGTACAAAAATGATGAGTATTTGCACACTCATCAATCCCCCACACTAAACTATTGCTAGTCCCTAGCAATCTTTTGAGAAAACTTAATGGATTTCATCTCTTTACCAAAAGCCATTACTTCTGGAGTAGCCAATTGTTTTAGTTCAAGTAAGAACCTTGGTACAATGATAACCAAATGATTTTGAGCAAATCACCAGCTTTCAACGGTTTTGATTTGTCTTTACCAGAAGCCGTTTGCTTCTGGACTAGCCAACTCTTAGATAAATTATCAATATTATCTTTGGTGAGTCGATTACCAATTATGGTTTTCCAACTGCCTTTACCACAAGCCATAAACTTGCAGGCTAGCCAACTTTTCACTAATTAAAGATATGGTGAGCTGAACACCATACAATTTTGGGCAAATTGCAAGCCATAAACGGATTTGATAAATCTTTACCAAGAGCCGTTTGCTCCTGGATTAGCCAATCCTTTTGTTTATTAGACATGGCGGACTGATAACCGTATGCTGAGTAAGTGCAAAACACTTACTCCAAAAAAAAATTTGGCCAAAAATGGGGGAATTGGGTGGTATAATTACATGATAAAATTCGTGAGAATTCCCCCCCACACTAGAAATGAATATTGCCCTCAATATTCAAAGTACCGGCGGTTATGCCGAAACTGAGAACGTAAAAGGGAAATACTACGGCCATTATTTTATTTTTGATATATACACATTTTTTTTTTTTTTGTGAAACTTTATATACAACAGCGGGGGCAACTCCCCCACACTAGGGTGGTAGAAAATAGAAAGAAGTCAGAAATATGGGTGAAAACCCATATGGTGTGTGCTACTGTTTTTGATGACCGAGTCACTAGCTTGACTCGATCTCCGCATTCATTGGCTCATGGGGAAAGTTTGTAGATCCGGGACAACCACAGGTGGAATGTCCTCTCCAAAATAGTGCTTCAATCGATGACCATTCACTTTAAAATTTGGACCATCGGGTTGAGATAACTCAATAGTTCCGTAAGGAAATACTTTAGTGATGGTGAATGGTCTAGACCAGCGGGATTTTAGTTTTCCTGAGAAAATTTTCAATCTTGAATTGAAAAGAAGGACTCGATCACCAGCGTTGAAAACGCGGTTTTTGATTTTGGAGTCATGAATCTTCTTTGTCTTTTGTTTGTAGATCAAAGAGTTCTCATATGCTTGATCACGTAGTTCATTTAATTCATTCATTTGAACTTTTCTGTGATCACCAGCTGTCTGAATATCGAAGTTGGCATGTTTCAAGGCCCAATATGCTTTGTGCTCAAGCTCAATCGGCAGATGACACGGCTTTCCGTACACTAGCTTGTATGGAGTACACCCGATGGGTGTTTTATAAGCTGTACGGAAGGCCCAGAGTGCGTCATCTAGTTTATCAGACCAAGATGCACGGTTTTCGCCTACTGTCCTTTCCAGAATTCTTTTAATACCATGGTTAGAAACTTCCACTTGCCCACTTGTTTGGGGGTGGTATGCAGTAGAGAGACGGTGAGTTACACCATACTTTTGCATGACTCGATCAAATTGGTCATTGCAAAAATGCGTACCACGATCACTGATTATAGCTCGCGGAGTTCCAAACCTAGCAAAAAGAGATTTTAAGAATTTCACAACAACTCGGGCATCGTTAGTGGGTAAAGCTTTTGCTTCAACCCATTTTGACAAATAGTCAACAGCCACAAGTATGTATTTGTTTCCTCGAGATGATGGAAATGGCCCCATAAAGTCAATGCCCCAGATGTCAAAGATCTCACACACTTGAATGGCGTTTTGCGGCATTTCATTTTTTTGAGAGATATTTCTGTGACGTTGACAAGAGTCACAGGTTTTGACAAAATCGTGGGCATCCTTGTAAATCGTGGGCCAATAAAATCCGGAATCAAACACCTTCTTGGCAGTGTAGTTTGGACTATGATGGCCCCCTGTGGGTCCAGCATGGCAAGCTTTGAGAATGTCCATAGCTTCCTGTCCATAAACACACCGTCGGATGACTTGATCCGCACAGATTTTAAATAAGTAGGGGTCGTCCCAGAAGTAATGTTTAACATCTTTGAAGAATTTGTTCTTTTGTTGGGTCGACATTCCTTTCACTATGAAGTTACCCGCATGGTAATTTGCGAAGTCAGCAAACCATGGGGTAGTAGAATTTCCACGAAAAGAAACCGTATTGAGTGTCTCGAGTGGAAATGTTTCATTTATTTCCTTTTTCTCGAACACATCTTGGTGAGGGTTTTCTAGACGGGACAGATGATCAGCAGCTAGGTTCTCAGCTCCTTTTTTATCACGTATAATGATATCAAATTCTTGCAGGAGGAGAACCCAACGAAGCAATCTCGGCTTTGCATCTTGTTTTGCAAAGAGATATTTGAGAGCCGAGTGATCCGTATACACCACGCATTTGGTCAAGATTAAGTACGGCCGAAACTTCTCAAACGCATACACCACGGCTAGTAGCTCTTTTTCTGTGGTGGTGTAATGGGTTTGAGCTTCAGTCATAGTCTTACTCGCGTAGTGGATAGGCTGAAAATGCTTGGTTCTACGTTGCCCCAGGACTGCACCGATAGCAAAATCACTTGCATCGCACATGAGCTCAAAAGGCAAGTCCCAGTCGGGGGCAACGAGAATGGGTGCTTCAGTAAGCTTTTTCTTTAATGTTTCAAAAGCTTCGATGCACTCAGGTGAAAAGATAAAAGGAGCATCTTTCTCAAGAAGATGGGTCATAGGCCGGGCGATTTTAGAAAAATCTTGTATGAATCTGCGATAAAAACCGGCATGACCTAAAAAACTCCTAATACCTTTGACGGTAGTAGGATGAGGCAATTTAGCAATAACATCGACTTTTGCTCTATCTACCTCAATCCCGTTTTTTGAAATCTTATGGCCAAGGACTATGCCTTCTTTGACCATAAAGTGACTCTTCTCCCAATTTAGACAAAGATTGGTGTCTTCACACCGTTTTAGCATTTTTTCTAAATGGGAGAGACATGTTTGAAATGAGTCCCCAATGATCGAGAAGTCATCCATAAACACCTCCATTGTTTCCCCGATCATGTCGTAGAAAATTTCCATCATACATCGTTGGAACGTGCCAGGAGCGTTACATAAGCCAAAAGGCATACGTCTATAGGCAAAAGTTCCGTATGGGCAGGTGAATGTGGTCTTTTCTTGATCCTGTGGATCAATGGGGATCTGAAAATAACCCGAGAAACCATCCAAGAAACAATAGTATTCGTTCCCTGCTAATCTCTCAAGCATTTGGTCCATGAAGGGTAGAGGAAAATGGTCTTTTCAGGTGGCGTCATTCAACTTACGATAGTCAATGCAAACACGCCATCCCATAACCAATCGAGTTGGAATTAACTCGTTTTCTTCATTTGTGACAACAGTAATGCCACCCTTTTTAGGAACACAGTGAATTGGGCTAACCCAAGGACTATCAGAGATCGGGTAAATTAAACCTGCATCAAGAAGTTTGAGAACCTCCTGTTTGATAACCTCATGAATCTTAGGATTCACCCTTATCTGATGTTGGACTGCTGGTTTGAAATCATCCTCCATCAAGATTTTGTGAGTACAAAATTCAGGGTTGATACCCCTAATGTCGGAGAGTTTCCAAGCAATTGCTTGCTTGTGTGACTTCAAAACCTTTATCAGAGCAGTCTTTTCATCTTTACTCAAATCTCGAGCAATAATGACGGGTAATTTATTATCACCCTCAAGAAATGCATACTCAAGATGAGGTGGTAAGTTCTTAAGTTCTACCTCGGGAGGATCGTTAGATTTTTCAATGGTTTTGATTTCCTCTTTATGAAGTTCTTGAGGAGGAATTGATGAAGGATCATCATTGAGCATTTTCTCGATGAGAAGAATATCTCCCTCGATGTCAATTGGAGCGTGATCAATTTCCCATGAAACCGAATCACTAGACAAGTATGCTTCAATCTCTTCCAAGATGAAGTCACTTTCCTCAAACGGAGTGAGAGAAGGAGTAGAATTGGCAATGATGGGTTGAGATGAATGAGTGAGATTATCACTCGAAGAATTATGAACATAACCGAGAACTTCTTGAGAGTACTCTTCAGAAGCAACATCAATGATATCTATTCGGTTAACCGATTCAGAATCATAGTTTGCGGAGTACCTCGAAGTTTGATCAAGGTTAAAGATGACAGCTTCATTACCTACACGTAATGTGATTTCTTGCTCAAATACATCAATGAGAGCACGGCCCGTTCTCAGGAATCCTCGTCCAACAATGAGGGGAACCCGTGAATCAGCATCGAAATCAACAACTACAAAGTCAGCTGGAAAATGGAACTTTCCTACTTTCACGAATACATCCTCGGCGATGCCAAGAGGACGCGATATTGATCGATCTGCAAGCTCAAGAGTCATGCAGGTAGGAGTAAGGTCCGGAAGAGAAAGTTTCTTCCATACTGAATGAGGCATTAGGTTAATGCTTGCACCAAGATCGGCTAAGGCAAAGCATTCAACCATTCCTGGAAATACACAAGGTAAGAGAAATTTTCCAGGATCTCCAAGCTTCTCGGGAAGCTTCTTTAACAGAACTGCTGAGCAGTTCTGTCAGAAGAGTTTTAGCCATTTCAAACAGTTTTTCCTTGTTGCTTAACATGTGTTTGAGAGTTGATGCAAACTTGGGCATCAGCATGATAGCATCCGCAAAGCTTATGTCAAAATGTAGTTCTTGGAAAATTTGAAAAAATTTGTCCATTTGATGACTGGCTTTTTCGCGGAGCTTTTGCTCATTCAAACGTGATGGGTAAGGAATAGAAGATTTGGATTTGGGATTTTCAGCGGGAGCTACTGGAGGTTCAAAAACAACTCCTGGATTGGATTTGGGTTTCGGGAAAACTTGAGGATGGACATCGTTGGTACCTCCGTTATTAGTAGGAAGTTCCTTGTCCTTTGTTGCCTCAGGTTCACTTTCCACTACCTTAGGAGAAAGAGAAGAAGAGGTAGTAGGAATAGCTGGTCCATCATATGAAGCACCACTTCTGGTTGTGATCGCCTTTGCATCGCCCCTCGGGTTAGCGATCGTGTTGCTCGGAAGTTTTCCTGAGCCCGAGGGTTGATCATTTAAAGACTTCTTAATGTCAGAAATCTGGCTAACCAACAACCTGTTCATTTCCTCTTGGGATTTCATGAATTGCTTCAAAAGCTCATCAGATGTTGATACTGGAGGAAGTGGAGGGAAATTTTGAGGCCGTATGTTTTGATTATAGCCTTGTTGTTGGAAATTCCCTTGGTTAGGATTCACATTTCCATGAAATTGATTCCCTCAATTGAAATTGTTTTGATTAAAGTTTCCTTGATGTTGGAAACCTTGATTTGGTCCGGGATAGAAATTACCTTGGTTTTGATAACCTTGGTTCATTCTAGGTTGGTTCTTATTCCGGTTTTGCATGTTAGGATTCTGGTTAAAACCGGGTGGTCCCTGATAAGTATTAGCATGGTAGTTTGGCTCATTTTGAGGACGGTATTGATTACCTCCCTGATGTGAAGTACCGGCTATAGCATTGGCTTCAAACGGACTACCATCGGTGGCAGTACAGTTGTAGTATGCATGAGGGCCACCACAAGTGACACAGACCTCGACTTTCTTCACTTCACCATGTGATGGTGTCTGTGTGAAAGTGACTTTCTTTTGGTTTGCAAGAACCAAAGCCTGAATAGCATCCGTGAGTTTGTCAATCTTAGCATCGGTGCTAGATGTACTCACGTGAGATGAAGTAGAAGGTCCTGCATTAGACTGAGACTGATATGTCTTTGTTCGGAAAGGGCGGACCTGGGACTTGTTTTCTATGATTTGCAAGGCTTCTTTTGTGGTCTTGCTTAGGAAATTACCTCTCGCGGAGGCATTTAAAGAGTCTTGGTCAGCTTGGCTCAGACCATTGTAGAAAGTATCCATTTGCATTAACTCGGAAAAACCATGATGCGGACAGTTCCGGAGCAACTCTTTGTAACGATCCCATGCCTCACCAAATGATTCATCAAATCTTTGAGTGAATTTCATTATCTCATTCTTAAGACTTGTAGTTCGGGATGGAGGATAGAATTCGTTAACAAACTTAGTGACTAAATCCTCCCATGTCTCAATGGAACGAGGGGGTTGTTTCTCAAGCCAATTCTGGGCTTGTCCCTCTAAAGGGAATGGGAACAGAAGAAGCTTAATTGCTTCATGTGGGACATTCTTGTATTTGATGGTCGATGCAATCTTGTTGAACCATCGAATATGTGCATGAGGGTCGTCCCGCTCAAAACCATAAAATTGGCTTTGGGTTACAAGATTAAGCAACCCAGTTTTGAGCTCGAAGGTATCAGCCACGATGGCTGGGACAACAATGGCATCTCCGTAACCCTCAATGGGTGCTTGGAGAAGCTCATTCATTGGTTTTTCTTCTGCCATTACGACAGGTGGTGGTGGTGTTAGACGTTCCTCAGTCACGGCTGAAGGAGCAGAACGTCCTCTACGCCTACGTGGAATACTTACAAGCTCTGAAAGTGGACTTGTAGAGCTGGAAGAACGAGTGCGCATGCACTAAGTTTAAAAATCAGTTTTCAAAAACAAATGCGAGACAAAACGACAAGTGAACTTTAAACCAATAATCACAAATGAAATGGCTTCTTTGAAAAAGGTACACCAAATCACAAGGACACAAAGGCAAGTTTTGATCTGTAAGATTGGGAACTTATTAATGTTCACACCCCCAGTTGGTAGGTGTTCTGCCTTAGTTTGCGGTGGTTGATTTTTATGTATTTATTAAGTACCACTAAAAAGACGTAGGTATGGATTTGTGCTAAGGGTTTAAAAACTTTTGGACAATATTTTTGGTATCGTTTCGTTTAACCAAATTGTACCTCTTTAAAAATTACCTTAAAAAAAATACAGGATAGAAAACGTTACGATTGTTTTGTTGTTTTATATTGTTTTTTTTTTTGTGTTGTTAACACTTTAGGAAAAGTGTTAATGAACTTTTTGATATTGATAACTTTACAAAAAAAAACTGTTTACAAAAGGTGGTATATGTGCAAGTATGGGTCTGAAAATGTTTAAAACACGCTTACAGCCTCCCCGGCAGCGGCGCCAAAATTTGATTCGTTCCAAACGGTCAAGTTTATTACACAAGTCAACCACTTGTAAATGGTCAACCGTAATAAAATTCAAACAGTCTAAAACCAATGCAATTTCCCTTGGAATATAGTGGATTCACGGGTCGTTAAGTCCCACGGAGGATTAATGGTGCTTAAAAACGTTCAGATGTCGAATGATCACTAAGGATAATGATCAGTAAGGATTTTGATTTATAATTACACTACTGATTGATTGGAATGGTAATTGGATACAGAATTATAAAGCACAACAATCAGATTAAACAAACGTAAATACGTACGTTTACTAAATTTTACGTAAACGTACAAAATAAAACGTAAATTTAAAAGAATAAAACACCTATGGATATGAAAATGATATTTTTACAATCCTAATAATAAAAGAAAATTAGTGGAAAATTAAAATTATTTTTATAACTATTTATTTAATTATTATTAATTAAAAACTATTTTTAACTATTTAATAATACTCTAAAATATAAGAAAATATTAAATAAATCTAGAAAAGTAAAATTATGACGTAGAAAAATCTAAAATATTATAAAACTTATTTTAAAACTGAAAAGATATTTTTTATGCTTTTTATTTATTTATTATTAATTATTTAATACTTTTTAACTATTTTAAATTCTAATAAATACTAAACAAACTAAGAAAATTCTGAACTTTTTTCTATAAATACCTTATGATGACAGAAAACTAAGAAAATTATAAAAACAGAAAGTGCTTAATAATAAGCTGAAAAAGAAAATTAAAAAGCTAATTTATATTAAATAAACGCTATCACTATTTTTAAAATGATGTTTTTGTGATTTTTCTTTTATAAACCTATTATACTACTGATTATAAGCAACTTTAATAAAAACAAAATTTTTGAAACTTAAAAATAAGTAGTTTAAGAGCTTATGATCTCAACAGTGGAGCTTATGGCTTATTTTGATGTTTTAAAACTCAAACAAACTTACAAACTGGAACCAAAGATGAAATAAGATATAAATAAGCTAAAGTTACTCAAATGAAGCTAAAAGATACAAAGAACCACACTGAAAATCTTATAATAAGCTAATAATCACTATGACTAAATCTATAAAACAAACAGGCCTGCAATCATATCTAGAAGCAATTTAAGCTTATGAAATAAGCTTAAAAGCTCCAAACAAAGACTGAGGTATTGAGATGCGTTGGTGAGCTTTCTAAAAAGTCCAAGCTCACACACTGGTGTTGACTAATGAGCTTATGACAAGCTTGTGAAAAAGCTTGTAAATCACTGAGTGTTTAGTGTACACAGAAATGGGACAAACAAAAAGCTACTTGCAGCCCTGTTAAATAAGCTAGAAAGTGAAAATATAAGCTTGAAACTTTAAGACAGCTAGGTTAGCTTTCCAATAAGCTAAGATACACAAGCTAAAGCTAACTAATGAGCTCTGTGTGAGCTTGTTAAAAGCTTGTAAAACTGTGCACAGGGCACTTTTTCAGACAAGGGCTTAAAAGAAACTAAAAAATAAGCAGTTAAATAAGCTAACTAGAAATTATAAAAAATACTATGATAAAGATGAGCAGTTAAATATTAATACCCCAAAAGCATGAAACATGAAACTCAACATTAAGTCCTATAAAAAATTATCTAGTTTATTCAAAAACTGATTAAGCTGAAATTTTGACTTTTTAAGTTATACTAAAAAGTTGACTTATATGAACTTTGGATTGATCCTACTCACTGATTATGTTATATTAACCTAAAATATACTATGATGAATTTTATCTTCTAAATCCTAACAGTTAACAAGTAATATGAGATTAAAAGCTATTTTGACTTTTACTTGAACAAGGACTGGTTTTTATGGTTTCTTTGAGTTATTAAGACCAAGTGTGACAAACAACAAACAAGAACAAAGGCTTGGATACCTTCTAACACAGTTTACACAGTTAAACTAAACAACTCTTTAAAAAAACTGTTATGAAACTTTTCAAAGCTTAACACTAATTTAGGCCATGAAACTGATTCATAAGAACATTTAATGATATAATAAGCTGATTTAAACACATAAACACCAATAATGACAACAAAGACCTCTAAATTACTATTATGCAATGTTAAAAGTGAGAAAATGAAAACTAAGCAACTAAGGAAATTAATGAACAAGCTTGCAATATTAAGCAATAATATCACTAACATACACTAAATAAGCATAAAAAACACAGAGATAAGCTATGATAAGCAGTTCTACAGTGATTGGTCAAAATCAAGAAATAGCTTACAAATTGATTTCAAGCTCAAAACTGAGAACCAAAGCACAAGACCACAACCTATAGCTTCCCAAGAAGCACTAAACCAAGGGCAATCCAAAATCAACCCTGCTCCAATGTTTCTTTCATCTTCTCCACTGATTTTTGATTTTCCAACTATTTTCTAGCATTTTTTTTTTTGTATTTTTGAGTTTTACTTCTAAACTGAGTTTTATGGTTACTAAAAGCTTATAAAAGCTTTAATAGGAGCTTATATGGGTTTATGAGTCCAAAACAACAACTAATAACAACATTAGAACATTTTGAGAATTTAAGCTTGAAAATGCATAAACTGATTTAGTACTTAAAACTTGAAATTGTTTATTGAAAAAGGTTTATAATACACTGAAATTGACAAATACAGTACTTGAAAGCTTGAAATTACACTGGAATTTTAAAATTAACTAAAACGACATAAGCTAAGTTAAATTACTCTAGATATATCTTCCTCTGCTTCTCCTCTTCCTTTATATTGATCTTTTAGACTCTGTCGACATCTCTGAATGTTTCCCACTTCATCTTGGCCATTGAATCCTTTGAATTCATCATAATCGTCCATTTGGCATTTTTGGCGCCAAAAAGTCTTAAGCAGGTTTTTGCATTTAAAGAAGTTTGGGAGGATGTGGAGGTGGAGGGGAGTGGTTAAACAGCTGGATAACAGGTGGAAAGGTGGAAAAACCACTCTGGTTTTGGTTTTGAGGAGGTGTCTGGTTTGGCGGGATTTGTGTGAGAGAGATGTACAGTGAGCGGGATTTGACTTGCGTTGACCGGTGGTATTAATAGAGTGGGGGTTCAAAATAGGTATATTGGCAGGGCAAAGAGGGATTTGGACTGGCTCAGGGGTCAAAGGGCAAGGGTCAAGATTCAAGTCACTTGGGTTGGGCTTGTGTTGGGCCAGCTGGATTGGGTTGATAATAATAAAGGGATCCGTTTGGTTTTGATTTATCACAAGGACCAATTGTGTAATTTTCTGAATTCTCAAGGACCGAACCTGCCATTTTTCCAAAGTTATCAATAGGACCAAACTTGCCAATCTTTAATAGTACAAGGACCACATTTGATTATTTTCACTTTTTAAACTTCCAAGGACTATATTTGACAATTTTCAAACTTTAGGGACTAAAGTTGTCATTTTGTAATTTTTAAACTTTGAAGGGTTTGTTTTGACAACTTTTGAATCCCATGGACCTTAAATGATATTTTGCTTTATTTTGATATACCAGGGACTATTTTTGACAACTTTTGAAACTTGGGGGACTAAAGCTGCCAATTATGCAAACTTGATACGTTTTTCACCTGATTTTGGTATTTTTGCATTTGAAACACATAAAACACTTATTTGTGATATTTTTATCATTTTGATGCATTTCTAAGTGTTTTCAGATGTTTTTGCAGACTAAAAGGTACAAAAATGATGAGTATTTGCACACTCATCAAGCATGTATCTCCCCCATGGAGTTTATGAAAAAGTTAAACTATAAAAAGTAGGGCTATAAACTCACTGGTATGAAGTAGAAATAAAGATCGGAAAAAGTGTATGACAAGAAATTCACGGAAATCACAAACGACCAAGATAGAAATATAACACGTCTTAGGCTCGAGGAATATTAAGTAATAACTTATACTTAAGTTTTATATTGTCCTTATACTTATTTTACCATAATGTATGTTAGCTATAAGGTTTATAGCAAGGCATGGGTCAAAATGACATTTTTATATGCTTATATAGGTTTTAACGTAAAGCTTATGGAAATTTACTAAAAATTCCGTCTTCATCGGGCCACCATTTCTAAACCGTAAGTGATAAAATTAAGTTCTTTATATGCGCAGAAAGATATAAGTCTCTACTTTTAAAAAATGTGGGTCTGACTTTCCTGTAAATTTTATAACCAAGGTCAAATGACCATTTTACCCTTGAGTCCCAATACAAAATGTTTTGAGGTTACTTTTGTCTCACCAAAAAGACTATAACTTTTGATCTATAGACCCTATGGACCCCAAACCAACGGTAAAGTTTTATTCGTGTCTTAAGTACATTTCATTCAAAAGGATCAAGTTTAAGAAATGCTCAGATTTATGAGTTTTTTCTCTTAGAAGACAGAAATGAAAATTTGGACACCTTTTAGCAAAACTTTTATTGAAAAATCATCGGGATGTTTTAGGACGCGGGGTTTTCGGAAAAATGACCCTGAGACATAGGGACAAGTCCTTATATTTTTATTTTAGATTCAAAACCCACTGAGGTAAAAAAATAAATAAATAAATAAATAAATAAATAAATAAAAGTGGGTCGTGTTTAGCTACTTAAATTTATGCACAAAATTGACCAATCACAACCTAATTACTTTATGCTTTTTGATTTAGTTTTTGAGTATAACATGCAAAGACCATTCGAGTAGATCATTTTTACCAATAAGAATACCAAAATGTAAAGGATTTTAATAGTTCTAATAAAAAATAAGGATGGTTTTTATAAACACATTTAGATGAAATCAAGATTAATACACAAATAACTAATAACTCTTGCAATCAAAATTCAATCAAGCCTAACTACCTATCTAACAGTAACAACCCGAGATTTTACAGAACTTTGTTACAGAATTTTCCTTATTGTTCATTTACGAACTTTTTCGAGCTCATTAGACTTGAAAATGAGAAGTTTTCTCGTGAAATGTGAAAATTGTACATAACGCGTACTGGAAAAACCGTGAATTTGTTAAACGATTTGATTTGGATTTATATATTTGTGTGAAACTAGTCGTGTGAATACTCGTTTTTATTGGGAAAATTATTTGGAACGCAATGGCGAAGTTTTCGGGAGTTGAATCGAACGTTTACTAGTCCAAATGTGTCCCGAACCTCAAAGTCATGAAAGTTTGCAAAAATTATCTATTGGTCCCTGTATTTAATGTTACCCCGCGATCCCTTATTTTTCTCAACTTGTCAAAACCATGTTAATACTTTTGAGTATTTAAGCAAATGATTTAGGGTTTCAATTCATTAGTGTAACCCTACTTCATCCACATCTTCCTCTCTCACTATTCCGACCACCCACCTCCTTTATCGGGCCGCCGCTTCATTTCTCCGGTCACCGCCACACTCACCATTGCTGTCACCTCTCCGCCACCGCGAAGCCGATTCAGTGAGGGTTTTGAAGCAAATGATACGGGTATATATTATGACGAGGGTCACGATTAGTTCATGATTCGTGGGAGATTTAGATCGTGGTTGTTGGGGTTTGTAGGACGTAGCTAATATGGATTTCGTGTTCATTCGACACAAAGAGCCATTTCGTTTTTCTTTTCTATAAAACCGATTATGAAAAATGTGTATAAGTTTTCGTGGGATTAAAAACTTGTTTTAAAAACATTTTGAATTGTGTCGTGTGGTTAAAAATTGATACAAAGCTGTGTTGTGGGTGCGAAATGTTAACGGGTCGGGTTGGTAACCGACTTGGGTAATCGGGTTGTGACCCGTGAGGGTCACGGGATGAATTGATGTTGTACTTTCTGTTTGATATTTGATTCGGATTTAAAAACGTTTTCAAACAAGATTTCGTGTGGTGAAATTGTTAATAAGTTGTTTATAGTGTTTTGTTCGAATTGGATCCAGTGTAACCCGGCTACGGTTTTAGAATTATACCCGGTTTGGTCACAGATTCCTTTGGATTTGTCAATTCTGCTTATTTCCAGCTTATTTTCAATTTGTTTCCAGCATATATTTGGCTTATTAGGTTGAAGTGGTAACTCATTTGGTTTGTAATAAGCTGATATAGCTTATTGGGGTGTTTAGTTGTAGTCTCGGTACAAAAGGTAAACCCGAGAGGGTGTGAAGCCTTTTTGTTCTCGAATTTAAGAAGCAACCACCAGGGGTGGTCACATTTTTTTGCTTGGTCTCGGTTCCACAACGAACACCAAGGGGTGTTTGATTTTTGATATTAAAACTTGCATTTTGTAAAATGGTGTTTAGTTTTGTTTTCTGGGTAAACCGTAGGAATTTGTTTGCGAGTGTGTTGTTGGATTTACGTGCCTCAAAGCCCACCACAAAAATTAAGGGTGTGCTTGGACTTGCTTAATGGGCCTCAAGCCTGATAGGTGTGTCTTGGGGTTGGTATCATCGTGGGCCGAAGCCCATATGTTAAATAAGTAAGTTTTTGGTTAAATTTAATCTTAGTATAAAGTAAGGTGTATAATTATTTTACGAAGTTGAATCATCTAACTAACGTGTTTGTTTGTTTTGACATTGGCATTCGTGGTACATTTCCAGATATTTGGGATTTGTGATCTTGATTTGGATACAAATTGTGACTTGACACTTTGGACGATTATACCATTTGGACAATTTTTGGATTTATATTGACATCTATTAGACATTGGAGATTTTGGACTTATTTGACTTGAAACGAATACAATATATTAGACTCATGACGAATTTAATATATTTGTTTCGCAACGAATATATACAATAAGGAAATAATGTCTAATAATCAATGGATACTTTTTATTAACTTTCTATTAAATTGAATTGAGAAATTGATTTGCAATAAAGTCTTTTGACTTGGGAACGTTCGATAAACGAACGAGTCATGGCGAAATTTTGTAAAATTTCTATACTTATATTTTATTTTCAAAAACCCTTTTATAATTAATTCTTCAAATGACGAATTGTACAAGTAAATTTGTAAAACCTTTGTTGATTGAATTGTGAATTCAAACTTATCTTTGTTTATAAAACATGTTTGTTTTATACGAAATATTTGAGATTATTAGGTAAATACCGAAACTTATCAATTGACTTGTTTTCTTGACATAATTCTTGACCGTTATTTTCTTGACTTCTTTCTTCTTGACTTGGGTCTCTTCAATATATTCTTGGTTATTCTTTCTACTTTGGCGTGAGTTGTATTTCGAGTCTATGATTTCTTACCACCACACGAAACGTTGATACTAAACTTTTCTTACGAGCAATGATACTAAACTTTTTACAATCGTTGATACGAGTATTCCGCGAAAACTAAGAGACATTGGCTTTTGAAAACTAATTTGTTTTACGAGACGTATTCTGATTTAGCAATACTTATTAGGTTGTGCTGATCCCATATTGTTGTGCTTGTGCTTCTTTGTACCGTTATACCTGTCTTTTGATACCGTTGTGTTTTGCTACTCGATACCAGTTGTGATATTTTGCGTTGCTTCATATTGAGGTGATTCATGGCCCCTACTTTACTTGTTTCATAACTGTTTTGGGGTGAGAATACATGCTCTTTTTTTACTAAATGAAATGCCTGATTGATTTGAATACGCGAATACTTACTTGGTTTGATAAAATGCGTGATTTGGTTAAGCGTGATTTGATTGATTAGAACCGTTTTTATGTGGACACAAGTTCTTGGAAAAAAACAGTTTGATTGGACCTGGAAATGTTTGTATGGTTTTATGAAAGTTATTACGTGGTTAGGCTAAGGTTAGTATCCCAATTGCCCTTCATGAACCGTTAATTCCTGCGGGAAGCGCGACTGTTATAGATAGATCTATCGGGGGTGACCAACCCGTCTCAATTGGCATTTCCAGAGCACTGGACGTATAACATGTCGGATTTTACGTGTGTTTGGGGATAAACACCGTGTTTGGGGCTTGTTTTGTGCCGCGCTGTCGAGCGCCGGTTTCATGACTTAGCCTGCGTAATAGATAAGCTTGCGTGACACTATATTTGTTGTAGTGCTATATTTTTTATATGGATCAAAATTTTGTTTATGAGCTATTTTGCGGATAATTGTTTTGATACTTGATGCAGGATTTTTGACCAGGTTTTACATCTATAGTTACTCGTCTATCTATGGCTTACGTAATGCACTAACGGGCAGTGTACTCGGTCGCATGTAGTGAGGTAATGGAAAGACTGAGGTCTTCCCAAGAACGGTTGATTCCTAGCTGTCTAATTAATTAAATTGTCACATAATATAAGTTTTAATGGATAGATTAATTGATAATATTTAATAAGTCACGTGATCAATTGGGTTGGTTCTCTGGTAAACAAGCTAATGGGAAGGATAGTGATGTTATTCTCAAACCGTATTCATTCACGAAAGAATTGTGGTAAAAGCCGGTAGACTCCTATGGTCAATTCATCTACCCTATGATTCTTAGACTCCTCACCAAGATGATCAGATCACCCAGGATCATTCAATAATCTAATAGCTGTCATTAAGTGTCGGTGTTTATTATCGAAATACATGGGTCCTAAAAGTCACTAGTTTCCTGTTTCAAGTGGGGTTTAAATTCGCCGGGCCTCCTTTGGTCAATTCGGCCCGACCTATGGTTCCTAGCTTCCTCACCAAGATGATCAGGTCACCCGGGATCATTCGATAACCTATTGATAGTCACTAAGTACCGTTACATGCAAGATTCGAAACAATGTGTGCCCCGGGCGCTAGCATCTTAGACACACATCCCTAACTTCTTTGAGTTCATCCATCCGAACGGTGATCGTTTGGTCAATTCGCACAAGAGGGGAAAGGTAGTCAGTTGGTCAAATCTTACCAATCCCTTCTCTATCTACTTACTTAAAATAGGGGTGTTCGCGGGGCAGTTCGGTTCGGTTAGTTGAAAGATTTAAACTATCCATCGCGGGGCGGGTAATTAATTTTACTACCAGAAACCGAACCGTACTACGCGGGTAACCGGACAAGCGGGTACCCAAAATGAGCGGTTACCCGCGGTTCGGGTCACGGTTAACCATTTTAGACGTTTAATCGAGTTTAGCCGCATAAACAATAACATGTTCTACAACATAAAACGTCATTTTAGTAAAATTAAATGACATTTATAAGATAATAGTCATATAAAAGTTATCCCGTTAGTATAATTGCATTCAAATATCCATACATAATCAATTAACTAAATAATAGTTATTCGACGTTTTTAGATTTTGATTTATCAACTTTCACACATAAATGTTTAGAAATGTTTGCATCAGGAGAAAAAAAATAGTTATACAATAAAATTAGTGCAATAATATAATTAATACTTGTACAATTATTTGAATATTTAGTTAAAAAAAACCTTCATGTATTAAGCACGGTTCGGTTCGGTTAACCACAGATATTAAAAAATAAAAACCGAAACCGAACCGTGAGAAGCGTGTTTTTTCGGTTTCGGTTTTTTTGGGTTTCGGTTTCTTCGGTTTCGGGTTATTTCGGATTAAGCGGTTCGGCTCGGTTCGTCGGTTTCTCGGATTTTTTGAACACCCCTACAAATAAATACGATCGCAACTCAAAACTATCAATGCTAGGGTGACTACCAACAAACTATGCATGCATACACTAAAAACAATTAATAATAAAATAATCAAAACTAGGCTAGCACCTAGTTTCCACATCACCAAATTTCTCTAGTGGAATGACAAATAAAACACGCATATAAAACGATAAATAAACAAGGAAAATACATCAAATAATAATTGACTAATACTAGTAATAAATTAATAACCAATCAAGAACAGCACAATAAGAATTAATTCGTCAAAAATTAAATTATAATCAAAATTATAATTAACAAATAACGAAACCAAAATAATAACATGAGTTAGAAAATAATTACATATCGCGCCAATTATAAAGCTATCGATCCCCTAGTTGAGTACTGGGGCAAAACCCCCGAAGGGTTTGCCCTTCAAGAACCGAACGTACTCCTCCTTTTCTGACTTCTCGTACAACAGCCAATACCAGAATGTGTATTTCAAAAAATGATGTATTCGAATGACATAACATGGACTATTTATAATAATAAGTTTTAACCCTTTTGCACTTAAGTCCTTGAACTTGCGTATACTTTTCATTTGGAGCCTTGTCATCTTTTTTCTTTATTTACATATTAAAATGTGTAAGAATCTTTTTATAATATTAACGACTTCAGCCCCTGGACTTCAAAACTTTGCGCCAAAGTTATTAATTACGGCGTAATTAATTACCGAGTTACGACGTAATTCTTTATCCGCATATTCTGATATGCTCCGTAATTATCTCTACGGCGTAACTAATTAGCATGTTACGCTGTAACCTTCACAATAATAATTACGGCGTAACCTTAAGAGGAGGTTATGCCGTAACATTATTAATTAGTTACGGCGTAATCTTCACACATAATTCTTAGGCTCTCGTAGTATTAGTTACGGCGTAGTCCAATGTGCCACTTACGCAGTAACTTGTCTTTAGAATATATTTCTTGGCCTTATATCACATCTTTTCTTCTCCGACGCCTCATTTATCCTGAAATGCAAATATGAACGAATTAAGTACCATATTAATACAAATGACGCCATAAACACGGGACATTGATATATAAAATATCAGGTTAATTTGATGTTATAAAATATCACTCCACTTGAACTCTACTTGCCCACAAGTAGACCTTTTAAATTATTATTAAAAATATATCTCCCAAGATTAATTGGAAGGTATGAGTTTAAAAATCACCTAAGCTAGAAAATTCCAAATCGAGCGCCTTACGAAAAGGGAATTGAAATCACACTCTCTCTCATAATTCGCGTGTTTATTTTTTGGGTGATCACTCAACTGCTCAGTCATAGCGAGTATTCTATCATTGGCTTGGCAAAGATACTAATCTCCACTATAGTCTATAGATGCAGTTATTCTAAAAGGCAATGGGATGATATAACATAAAGGCTTATGGGGTTATTTTGTCATTACTAACGAGCTACGGCGAAGGGGACAAAACCAATGATACATGATTAAATCCATGGCCAAGACACCAATGATTGCTCGCGTCCTCACCTAAGCTCGATTCACGACCAAGGGTAGGATAAGACATGGGAAAACATTTAATGGGTGTAAATAAAAAGACATGAAACAAATAATTTCCTAAGTCCACAATCGCCCCACTACTAGTCGCATTCAATTCCATAGCAAAATCCGAGGGTCAAGAGTCAAGGGGTCTTCAATACACGAGTCAATGCATATAAAATATAACGTAGTGCCTCATAATCTCCATAAACATGGCAAATAAGATGCATTAACTCGACATTTATCATCAATGAAAAAAAGTATGTGCTATAAAAAAAATTAAATTTGGGTAATTTTAGCACATATTTCGACCAAAAACTATATAATCAACCATTTATATCTCTCATCTCCTCACTTGAAATGTATAATGTCCCCATTGTACAAATATTAATTAAAATTTGAAAGGCGAGATAGAAATGTACGGGTTTCTAATTTTATCCGTAAAAACAAAACGGATATGTAAAAATTGCGCCTAGTTGAAACAAGGCGAGAAAACTAATGATAAACAAACACTTGCTTGCATGCTTTTTTTTCACACATTTTTTTTCTCTTCTTTTTTCATTTTTTTTTTTTTTTTTTTTTTTGATGCAAGACAAAACGATACGAACATAAAAAGCATCGCCCCCACTTGAGATCAACTATCATCTAAACCCGATTTTCTTCCAAAACCCTTTATTTAAAACCCGCGACTTCCACCTATGGAACCAAAATTGACTAACAGCGCCCGGACCATGGACATAACAAAACCAATGATACATGATTAAATCCATGGCCAAGACACCAATGATTGTTCGCGTCTTCACCTAAGCTCGATTCACGACCAAGGGTAGGATAAGACATGGGAAAACATTTAATGGGTGTAAATAAAAAGACATGAAACAAATAATTTCCTAAGTCTACAATCGCCCCACTACTAGTCGCATTCAATTCCATAGCAAAATCCGAGGGTCAAGAGTCAAGGGGTCTTCAATACACGAGTCAATGCATATAAAATATAATGTAGTGCCTCATAATCTCCATAAACATGGAAAATAAGATGCATTAACTCGACATTCATCATCAATGAAAAAAAGTATGTGCTATAAAAAAAAATTTAAATTTGGGTAATTTTAGCACATATTTCGACCAAAAACTATATAATCAACCATTTCTATCTCCCATCCCCTCACTTGAAATGTATAATGTCCCCATTGTACAAATATTAATTAAAATTTAAAAGGCGAGATAGAAATGTACGGGTTTCTAATTTTATCCGTAAAAACAAAACGGATATGTAAAAATTGCGCCTAGTTGAAACAAGGCGAGAAAACTAATGATAAACAAACACTTGCTTGCATGCTTTTTTTTCACACACTTTTTTTTTCTCTTCTTTTTTCAACTTTTTTTTTTTTTTTGATGCAAGACAAAACGATACGAACATAAAAAGCATCGCCCCCACTTGAGATCAACTATCATCTGAACCCGATTTTCTTCCAAAACCCTTTATTTAAAACCCACGACTTCCACCTATGGAACCAAAATTGACTAACAGCGCCCGGACCATGGACATAAGGAAACTATATGGTAGGCTAGGTGATAGGTGTAACGAAACAATATATATTGGGTGAAAAAAATGAAAGGAATGGCTCAGACGGGTTTACTAGGGGTATCTTGCACTAAGGATGAGTGCAACAAAAATTGTTTAACAGGGGGATTGATTGATCGATGTGAAAAGTCAATATACACAAACATAACATAAATGGATGGGCTATTTGGGTTTAATCCTAAAACTGCCTTATATCCTAGCTGCACCGATCACACCAAGTTACCTCAGTGTAATGCTCATTATAATGGTCTCGAAAAGATATGTAAGGCCAAGTTCTAAAGTCTACTACAGCCTCCGACACACTCATTTTTATGGAATTATGTATAAGGGGAAAACGGAAAGGCTTATCCTCACACAATGGAAATATAGGGTAGGTGTGCTCAGCTCTGTTGTAAAAATCGGCCCAGGCGATCGATTAATCCCCGCATAATCGCTGATTACTTACTAAGCGTCTTGATTTATCATAATCGGCCTATTTAATTGGGTTGATCAAAAATCGCTTAAAAATCGGTCAACAAACCGATTAATCGGACAAAATCGAACAAAATCGGTCTAATCAGATTAATCGAACAAAATCGCTTAAAAACCGGTCAACAAAATCGCCTAAAAATCAGACAAAGTCGCTTAAAAATCAGTCAACAAACCGATTAATCAGTCAAAGATCGCTTAAAAATGGTCAACAAGCCGACTAATATCTATGTCTGACTTTGAACTTTAAAGAATTATGTATTATGTTTATATTTGAACACATGAAATATTTGAACTTTAATGCACTATGCTTATCTCATACATATAATATAGTATAATATCTAAAATTACAATTTTGTGCATAAAAATTCCAGTCTGATTAATCCCCGATTAATCCCCGCCTAACCGATTATTCGCTAGGCCCTACCCGACCGCCTCACTAGCGCCTAGCGATTTTTACAACCTTGGTACTCAGTTAAGATTAATCTAGTTAAGTAATGAAAAACATGTCAAAATTTTACTAATGAAACACTTTTCACTCAAAACTAGAAAAATAAAGGCAAGTAAAATCAAGCGGGTGTCTATGTCTAATCCCTTCCCCCCACTTGGGTTATACTAAGCATACAAATAAAAAAGTGAGAAGGGTTAGAGATGGAACGGAAAGCTCCTTTGGATTTTCTCGGTATGATCAATAATGCATGTTCAAAAACATGCTCCAAATGTGCCTCCTCGAGCAACATCCATCTTCACATCAACTCTCCATCATCAACGGTACTCAACTAGTCAGATATAAAGTGTTTCCTTGCAGCCGAACATCACTCCATAATTCTTCAACCTGTATTGCTGCACGAAAAACTAATACCAAAAGCATAATTCTGGATAAAAAGCAAAAATAGCACGAAAAATGAAAATAAAAACAAAATAAAAGCTAACTCACTTTCGTAGGAATCACGGTTGCATTTAACGCATGCAACAAGCCTTTTAAACCACTCGGTGTCTAAAGTGGACGAAGTCTCGTGAGGGTTTATAGGGAACAAACCCACAAAGTTCATTTAAGTACTAAGGTTTTAAAATGTACCTTTTGAGGGGTCGTTTAAGCCCTTAATTTATCACTTTTGTATCCGTTATTACTTAATATCGTTCCTTTTCACATTTTAGGTCTCTTGAAGGCAAATTGCTGGAATGACACTTATTCGGACGAAAAGGCGCGAATATACGAAGAAAATGGCCAAAGTCAAGAATCGAGACACTCAAGCTGCTGAAACTGAAGGGGACGGCGTCAGGTTATACTTGTGACGCTGTCGGAACAAGTTTTGTGACGACTTAGAGAGCAAATTGACATTTTTCAAGTGACGGCATCAGGTTTTAAAAGAGTAGGGCATCGCAGCTCAGACGACCTAGATTTGATCCAGACGGCGTTAGAGACTCAAGGCGACGGCGTCACGAACATAAGGTGAGGTCGTCACAATGATAACGTGGCCAAGACGAAACCCTAATGACGGCGACCCGACAGCGTCACAAATTAAAGGGTGACGCCGTCGCAGTTGTAACCTTATACATAGAATCCGAATTTTTTAGTTTTCACTGAATAGTTGTCAGGATCCCGATCCTGATCTTAGGATCTTACGATTTTACGATACTGCAAAGCAAAAACGATCCGGATCTTACATAGGATCTTTGCAAGCTTAGGATCTTATAGGATCCCGATCTTGACCATACGATCTTACGATCTAATCCGATCCGATCTTACTTTTCTCGGATTACAAACTAAAAATCTACAAATTTATGGGTTGTTTGTTTGTAGAATTCAAAAAACAACATGTTAATCTTTTTAAATATTTTATAATCATAATTTAGGACAACATTTATACGTAACATTCATAGTATTTTATGGTTATAATGTATTAGAATTTGTAGATTTGTATACAATTACATAAATTATTAAGAAATAACATTAGAGTAGGATCTTAAGATCCCGATCCGATCTTACGATCACGATCTTGCAAAGACGAAAACGATCCTGGGTAGGATCCCGATCTTGACAACCTTTTCAGTGTGTAGTTTTGTGGAGTAAAAACCTAAACCGAACCAAGGCTGTCTTGTACAGTATTTTAGGGTTCCATACCCTATCTTACATCAAGATAAGTGTATTACTTCATTAATTTAATTATGTCTTCAATTGATTGTGTGTATGCTTGCATGTTCCTCATGTCCGGCTAATTTACTTGTGTGTTTGCTTAGGTAATATGAAACTTAGTTATTGAATATTGATTGGTTGTCTCTTATCTTAATTGTGATTGACTTAGTATTGCGATAGGTCATTCGTTGTGTTATTAATGCTTGATTAATCTTTGTTGAACCTTAGTTTATAATCACCTAGAGTAATTGTAGGCTATACATCCAAAGAATACCTTAGAGTTAAAGTTTATAAATCCTAGAGATTTTGTAGTCATTAACCTTTGGTAGCTTCAAAGAGTTAGGGATAAACGCATACCCTACGACCTTAGAGACACAACGCGGTTAAGAATAAGGACGTGACAATTCAACCATCAATAGGAGATAACTAGGGAGTAATAAAGCATAATCAAATACATTCTTAATCATCACACGAGCACACAACAATAGACATAGACTACTCCTTAGCTTAGTTAGTTAGATAATTAGATAAGTAGAAGTAATCGGTAGAAATACCAACTCCCAAATCCAAACCCCGAGATTCGTACCTTTCAATTTCCAAAAAAATATAAAAATCTAAAAAAATAATTTTCCCCAACCCCAACCTTAGCGTAGTAACTTCTCACTAGCATTCCTATTCCCCTAGAGAACGAGATCAATTCCCGTGGCTTACCCTAATACTACACTATAACGATTAGGCTCACTGTCTAGGGTGTTGAAAAACTTGCTCGACGAAAAGGAAGTTCCTTTGACCCCGAACGCGCTGTATAAGCGTATCAAGTTTTTGGCGCCGCTGTCGGGGAATAGAATAGCTAGTTAGGAGTTCACCTCGTTAAGGTTCCCTTACTTGATTCCTATCAAGTAAGCTTTTTTATCATTTTTAGCTTCCTTGTAGTCTATCCCCTTCTTTGTGTTTGTGTTCGTAAAACCCTTTTCATTTGTCGCTATGGCAAGTGAAGTTGCATTTGAATCGTTAAAAAATGAGGAACAATTGAATTTCGCAGATTGGATTGCTTTTTATTGTTCTAATGAATTTGTGAGTGATCTTAGAGATATCCAAAAGGAGACGGGCGTAAGGTTGGATGGATTTGATAAATTTTGTACTTGTGTGACTTCTATTCAACGATCATTGTTAGAATTAACTCCTTTTAGTGAGACCATTTGGAAATTTTTTGAGAAAAGCCTCCTAAGCATAAACCATCAGTTATCACAACTTGAGGAAATGGACAAGGAGGATTTATCCAACCTTAGGCATCATGATAAAAAAGACCTAGTTTTTAAGAACATGGAACCTAAACCCGAACAAGATTGTGAGATGGTTATAGTTGAACTACCTAGTTGCATGCGTGGGATAGATTTCACCAAAACATATGACATGCGTGAGGAATCTTTTAGGCAAATAGAACATAGTCATCAAATTTTTGAGAATGATTCTTATGAATCGAACCAAGAATTTGAAATGGCTAAAGAAGGATTTGAGATACTTAGGAGTGTATTTGGGTTAGATCATACTAAAACACGTGATGAACATTTAGGAGATCTAGATATAATGGAGAATGAGGTGGAAACTCCAAGACCACAAGCCCTACCATCACTTAAGGAACACACATCGCCTATAACTTACCCGGAAGAAGTAGAAGAGACTATAGGAACCCCGATTGATATAGAACCTTTGGACCAAATGCCACTAGAGAATGTAGGTTTAGATGCTTGTTATCATGACCTCTCTCTTAGTCTTAGGGAAGTTCCTAATTTTGATGAACCGAAGCCTCAACCAAAAACCTTACCCAATTTTCCGTCTTTAGATGTGAATCTAGGAATTGAATTAGGCCCCAATCCACCCATCAAAATAAATAGTCCGGGTAGTTGCTTGATAAAGGTAGTGGACTCTAGGACATGTAGAGTGGAAGCTAATATAGGAGTAACCCATGACCTTACACACTTACATCACCCATTCATGGTTGATAACAAAAAATATTATGGGTTTAAACCAGGTTTATTAGGTCAAGATGGATCCTTAACTAAGAATCTCTTGAAGTTGATAGAAGATGATCCATTTCTAGGAGATAAACTTGATTCACCCGCTACACCCATAAAATTAGGTAAGGTTATAATGAATGGAGTACACCCCTTTGAGCATATAAATCACCCATCATCCTCTTCACACATAGCAAATTTCCACCCTAAGGGTGTGTATCGCTACTATCACCCGCACTTAAGCTTAAGTGTAGGAAAAACTTCCCCTTTATCCGTTAAATAAGGGTAGAGTCAAGCTCGGGACTCGAACAAAAACAAGCGCTTCTTGGGAGGCAACCCATGTGTTATTTGTTTTTCATTTTTGTTTGTGTGTCGTGTATTTTTTTATTGATTGTTTATTCTCATGTTTAAATTTGTAAAAATGCTTTATTTTGTCTTTAACTTCATCTTAATTACATATAAAGGTATTTTACATAAGGGATAAGTGTAGGGAGGATTACACACGTTTTCAAAAGAAACGTGAACATTAGAATTACAATTAATTAAAATATATACATGTGTGTTTGTTCGAGTCAAATGCTTGTATCGAGTCATAATGGATGTTTTGCAGGAAATTTTTCCAGATTCTAAAGATGTAAATTTTCCAGAATTTTTTCTAGAAAATCGCAGACCAGTTTCTGTCAGGATAACCTGACGACGTCAGGATCGCAACCTGACGGCGTCAAGAGGAACATAAACAGCTTATGACTTTTTCTCGTTTTCTGAGCTACTTATAAATTTTTGGAATTTTCAAAGTCTTAATTTTCCAGAAAATCTGTAAACATCCATTCCACAAGCATTATATCCTAGTTTAGTAGAGTCTTTTATATATATTGTTACCGCCGATTTTACGCGAAGGTTTCGTTTGTTTTCTTCAAGTGTGCAGGTTTAATTTACCAAGAAGAAGATACATAAGATGAGAGAACTTTAGCAAAACGTTCTTCTTGAAGAAGATGTAACCACCACTTTATCTGGATCCTACCGAGTATGTCAGTACTAGTTTCTTCGTTTTTAATTACCTTCCATTATCATAACTTTGATACTTTCGGGGAACATTGGGGACAATGTTGAGTTTAAGTAAGGAGGGAAAATAAAACGGGAACTTTGAAACTATGCTTATCCTTGACTATTGCTGTCCAATTTCATTTATGTAATAAACCACGAGAAATATCGGTTAGGGTAATTTTGGCACCAAATTTAAAATTTTCATGACATATAGGAGTGGGCCATTAGTCTAATAAAGGCGTCTCATGGATAGGAAATTATATGACCACACAAAAACCCTTTACTACTTTTCCACCCAAAGGGGATATACGTTAGTAGAATTAAAGCATTAAATCTTTAATCTTTGAAGTGTGAACGGTAGTATAATAGATTCTAGAACTTGTTTTGTGATGCATTAGAGATCGCTAGTAGACTACACTTGTGTAGATAGGAATAACTAAGTGATAAGAGGCATTAGGATAACCCTTGTTTGATACTTGTAATATAATTACTTCCCACACGGTTGAGTAATTCCCACACCCTGCGTTGTACTCATCTTTAGTACACGATACCCTAGTTAACCCCTCGAGCACATCCTTTTCGTGGTTCTCGTATGATTTGGTTTTGGAATATCAATAAAGAGCATTGTTTACAATCCACCCCCAAATGTACACCCAAATCGCCTTAGCCTACCCTTGTCATTTCACTGATTACATTATTGTTATCACACTAAACCATTAGTTCAATTATCTAGTTGCTTGCGTAAGTTGCTAAGTCGAGTCATATCCTTTGTACACAGTTTTGGGACGATTGGGACTCATGGGAAAGGTTATATTTTATGAAATGACGGGAAGGGAATGATAAATTCAAATTCCCTTTATTTGCGTAATAATGTACTCCAAGTGTTTTGATCTTTTCAATTGGGGTCAAATTAGTGTTAGAGTAATAAAACTCAAGTGTAGGGATGTGCCTATAAATCCTATCATTTTGATGTTATCGTAGAGGATGGTAGAGTAAAAGTGTATGGAAAAAAAAATACGGGCTACCATCCTACATCTATCTTTAAATTTATGTTTGTTTATTTCAGTTTATCTAGAGTTTAGAGTGTCGAGTCTTGGCTTAGCAACGCCATTCTTAGCATGCTTGTAACATAAAGATTTTTGACTTGCCACCACTAAATCGCCTATCCCTGAAACCCTTTGTTTCCCTACAGTAAGCATAACGTTACAACCCTTTAAAAGACCTCTTGGATAGTCTTTCCTAGGTGCTTACGCCAAAGCGATGGAGGTTTGATCTAGTCTCAAGCCTATGGTAATTTATATACTAGGACCGGTTAATGAGTGTTATTCTTCCATTTCCAACTTGTTATATTTCATATACACCCGAGAGATGTGAGTATCCAAACCCCCCATGTGAGGTGCTAGTATGTAATTTCTGTGCTTGTTATGACTTTTCTTGGGCTTATATGTGTTGTGGATCGGTCTAAATCGCTTCATTGACCCCAACTTATAAATTAATTGGCTAAAAGCACATATGCTTGAGGACAAGCAAATACCAAGTGTAGGGATATTTGATAAGGTTTTAAAATGTACCTTTTTGAGGGGTCGTTTAAGCCCTTAATTGATCACTTTTGTATCCGTTATTACTTAATATCGCTCCTTTTCACTTTTTAGGTCTCTTGAAGACAAATTGTTGGAATGACACTTATTCGGACGAAAAGGTGCGAATATACGAAGAAAATGGCCAAAGTCAAGAATCGAGACACTCAAGCTGCTGAAACTGAAGGGGACGGCGTCAGGTTATACTTGTGACGCCGTCGGAACAAGTTTTGTGACGACTCAGAGAGAAAATTGACATTTTTCAAGTGACGACATCAGGTTTTAAAAGAGTAGGGCGTCGCAGCTCAGACGACCTAGATTTGATCCAGACGGCGTCAGAGACTCAAGGCGAAGACGTCACAGACATAAGGTGACGCCGTCACAATGATAACGTGGCCAAGACGAAACCCTAATGACGGCGACCCGACGGCGTCACAAATTAAAGGGTGACGCCGTCGCAGTTGTAACCTTATATATAGAATCCGAATTTTTTAGTTTTCAGTGTGTAGTTTTGTGGAGTAAAAACCTAAACCGAACCAAGGCTGTCTTGTACAGTATTTTAGGGTTCCATACCCTATCTTACATCAAGATAAGTGTTTTACTTCATTAATTTAATTATGTCTTCAATTGATTGTGTGTATGCTTGCATGTTCCCCATGTCTAGCTAATTTACTTGTGTGTTTGCTTAGGTAATATGAAACTTAGTTATTGAATATTGATTGGTTGTCTCTTATCTTAATTGTGATTGACCTAGTATTGCGATAGTTCATTCGTTGTGTTATTAATGCTTGATTAATCTTTGTTGAACCTTAGTTTATAATCACCTAGAGTAATTGTAGGCTATACATCCAAAGAATACCTTAGAGTTAAAGTTTATAAATCCTAGATATTTTGTAGTCATTAACCTTTGGTAGCTTCAAAGAGTTAGGGATAAACGCATACCCTACGACCTTAGAGACACAACGCAATTAAGAATAAGGACGTGACAATTCAACCATCAATAGGAGATAACTAGGGAGTAATAAAGCATAAGCAAATACATTCTTAATCATCATACGAGCACACAACAATAGACATAGACTACCCCTTAGCTTAGTTAATTAGATAATTAGATAAGTAGAAGTAATCGGTAGAAATACCAACCCCCAAATCCAAACCCCGAGATTCGTACCTTTCAATTTCCAAAAAAATATAAAAAGCTAAAAAAACAATCTTCCTCAACCCCAACCTTAGCGTAGTAACTTCTCACTAGTATTCCTATTCCCCTAGAGAACGATATCAATTCCCGTGGCTTACCCTAATACTACACTACAACGATTAGGTTCACTGCCTAGGGTGTTGAAAAACTTGATCGACGAAAAGGAAGTTCCTTTGACCCCGAACGCGCTGTGTAAGCGTATCAACTTTACACCGTGAAGGTAGAGTAAGAGTCTGATTAGTTTTGCTTATTTGTATGAATACTTACGAACTGCTTATACTCCCACGAAATTTGCTTTAAGCATATAAGTGAACAACCATTTTTAACAAAATTTACTGGTAACTGCTCCTAGCATAAGAGGATCCCTCCTGAATTAGACATAGGCGACCTGCTATGTATAATTGAGGACTAAGAATGTAACTTTTGGTTTAGTCAAATAGTTTATGATTCTCACTATTAAATAGATTAAGCCATACTATTTATGAAATAGTAGTTAAAGTAGTTTATAAGATTAAATAAAAATGGTTTAGAAGAAAGTGGTAAAATAATATTATAAAATGATAAAAAATCAGTTTATGAGGTAGTAGTAGCTCATTTTTTTTAGTTAAAGACAATTGTAGAGTAATTTGTAAGATAGTAAAAAAATGGTTTATAGGATGGTGAAAATTTGGGTATAAGATAATTAACAAAACGACTTGCAAGGTGATAAAAAAATAGTTTATTTAGAACTAGTCCAAATAGTTTATGTAATAGTAGTATATCAGTGATTTAGTTTATAAGATGGTGGTAAAGTAGTTTGTAAGAGAGTGACTGTTCAAAACAAAAAAAAAAACGTTTGTAAGAGAGTGACGAAATGATTGATGGGATAGTGACAAACAGTGTATAAAATTTTAACGAAATGGTTTAGAAAGTGATAGTAAAATAGTTTCACAAGGTAATGGCAAAACTGTTTGTAAGGTGTTTACAAAATAATTTATATGAGACTAACAAAACAGTTTATAATGTTGATAGTAAGTCTGATTATTAGTTTATAAGGCATTAGTAAGGTATTATTAAGAGAATAGTTAATCCATTTGTAATATAGTAAAAGGAGGCTTTATAAGATAATAACAAAGTTTTTTACAAAATGATAGTGAGATAGCAAGTGCACGGACATAATTGGTCGCAACATGTTGATACAAAATAGTTGATAATTATGGGTTGAATAAATCCCACCACTTGGGATAAACATGTTATAAGATGATAGGTTAAAGTCGTGTTTAATTTAATTGACGTATTTCTAGGTGATGGGTTACAAGGCGATGTGAGTGTTCCAAAAGTTTAGGACAAATGTTCAAATTCATTTTCGGAGGTGGATAGTGAGATAATCCAGGGGAATCAATACACTGTGACGGATTTCATGTAAAACAATGTTGTGTAAGGTTGTGAAAAGTTTTTAAAGATCATATTATCACTCACGATGTTTTGAAAATACATGAGACCATCGTGCCACTCACAGTGTATGAGAAAGTTTTTGGAGATCATTAGAATGAATAAGTTTGTATAACAGTTTAGTAATCTGGTGAAATAGATACACAATTGGGAGAAGTAAAGTTTAACATAATGATCTGGAAACTGAGTATAAAAAGTAAGAATCGGTAAAACATTTTTAAAAATAACCTTTTGTTGGAATCACTCCTAAACTATATTTCAAGTGTTTGTAATCAATATGTAATAGTTTGCTTAATTAGGCTTTTATGTTTGTTTTAAAGGCAAGGCTTATGTAGAAAGCCCATAAGCCTTGGCCCAAGCCCAATAAGGAAAGGAAGGGAACTTGTGTGTTGCCCTAGTTCCTTTCCCTATATAAAGACTTGTAAACCTTCCTTAGAAGGTTGGTTGTTCATTTAATCTCAATATCTACGCATAACATTTCACATACTCATTCGTGTATTGTTTAGTTCTTGTTCAACCGATCACTTCTTTATCTATTTCTTATATATTGATGCTTGTGTTACAATATGGTGACCTAACAGTGGTATCATTCGCCATCTAGTTGGGTGAAACATATTTGTTTTTGAAGTATTTTGTTATACGCGTGAGTTTTGTGCTACAAACCTTTCATACGCTTAAAGCTTCATTTTTTACACTTAAAAACTCAAGATTCTTGTACTTTAAGGTTTATTTAGTGTTAAAGTTTAAGTTTTTAGCATCAAGTTTGAAACTTTACGTGTGTAGCATTGATTTTGAGCTTGTTTTTGTACGTGTGGTATTGTCTACGCGTAAGGGTGAAAGTGGATTTGGATCATCAAGTTTCAAACTTTCTTGTTACTTTGGTGATATTGAAGCTATTTCATCATTAAAATCAGGTTACAAAACACTTTGGAGCATAAAATCAGTTTTGGTGCATTTTTGGTATTCTTTACTCATAGCAAAACCCTAATCTTACACAAAGTCTACGCTTAAGCTACAGTTACGCGTAAGGATTTCTTCATTTGATCTTTAGTGCTGTTGGTTTACTCAGTGTTTTCTTGCTTGGATAAACCTGAAAACACTCCGACTTTGGATATCTTTTACACTGGTATAAGTGTAAAGGATTTTTGGGCAAAACCCTAGTTTTACGCCTAAGCTTCAAAACTTACGTGTAGCATCTTTCTTTGCCTAAGCATTTTCTTTCGCCTAAGCTTGTCTTACGCATAAGCAAATCTTACGCATAAGGATTCTACTACTAAGTCTTTGGTTTACATCTAAGCTAAGTTTTTTCCTCAAGTTTACGCTTAAGCTTTCACTACGCGTAACTTTCTCTTTTATGCGTAAGGTGGGTTTTTTACGCGTAAGGTGATTTCTACGCCTAAGCTGGTTTTCTACGCATAAGGTTACTTCATCAACATTGTTTCATTCGACTACAAAGATCCAACATCAACACAAGTTTCAAGATGTCTCAACCACCATACTCTAGCTACTTTCCTCATGTGTATCCTCAACAACAACAACAATAATTCTATCAACAATATCCTCCACCATCTCCACAACAAGTGCAACAATTTCAACAACAAGGAGCAATTCCTCTTCCACCACAAATGGTTCCACCAAACCCTAGTCAACAAGTACAACACTACACATACTTTCAAAATCAGTATCCCGCCAAGTATGCTATGAATGGTACTACACCAAAGGAACCGTCTTGGTTTGAAAAGATGTGTGAAGCTTTAAGTAGCCAAAAATCCATTCATGAAGCTGGATCCCTTGATAGACCTCCAATGCTCACTCCCGGAAACTACAATCAATGGATGATACGGTTCTTTAGGTTTTGTGATCTAAAGAAGCCACATGGAAAGTTTTTGAAGAAGGTCATCCTTGAAGGTCCTTTTCAGATACCTACTCTCACTGTACCCGGAGATCCGAATGCTAATCCACCTAAAGATGATATCACCAACGTTGTCGGTCTTGATCAACTTACTACTGACCAAATTCTACACTTAGAAGCCGATGAACTTGCAATGCAATATATCCTTTTGGGATTACCCAATCCGATACTTCGTAGTGTTGATGCTCAGAAGACTGCTAAAGCAATGTGGGAGCACATTCATCTTCTAATGGAAGGCACAAAACTCAATCAAGAAGACATGGAATCCAAAATATACTTAGCATATGAACACTTCATGATTGAACCAGGGGAGACATTAGAGTCATATCATCATCGATTCTCAGACATCATCAATGACTTGGATAAACATAATATCATTATGCCAAGAATTGCAGTCAACACAAAGTTCCTTAGTAGTCTTGGTCCTGATTGAGAAAAGTATGTTATTTTCATCCGTCAAGCGAAGAATCTTCATCATGCTACATACGGATTGCTTTATAACTATTTAAAGCCCCACCAAAAGGAAGTTGACAAAGAAAGGATCATCCGTGGAGTCCCTGCTTCGCCTTCACTCCCGGATAATCAAACTCTAGCTTTGTGGGCTCAAGCATGTTATCCTCAATTCCCGACCTTACAAACTGTCTTCACAAATCCTCCACAACCAACTGCTCAAATTACACCATATGATCCATCACAGCAACAATCCCAAGAAACTCAATTGGTTCCATACAACAAAAACAATGAACAAGTACTCTACAGTGAATCTAATGAGGAATCAGAAGCTTTCGATGCATTGCAACAAGGGTTTGTCATGATTGCTAGAGCCTTCGGTCGATATTCTAACAAATCCAACAATCGCATTCGTACCTCATCTAACACAAGGAATCAAGATGTTGTTAACAATGGACGTGTTGAAGTTCAGAATCGTGGTAATGTTCGTCAGATGGGTAGTGGTCAAGGGTTTAATGTTAATGGAAGGATTAACATGGGTGCTCAACAACAACGGGCTCAAGTGGTTGACCAGGGAAATGCTCAGACTGGGGTTAATGGTCTTCGTTGTTATAACTGTAATGAGAAGGGTCATCTGGCTAATGCATCCCCTAAGCCGAGGACAAGAGGCAACGCTTATCACAAAGAGGCTTTACTCTTGGCTCTCAAGGATGAAGCTGGTGGAACTCTTACCAACAAGGAACATAGCTTCATGGCAAATGCAGATTCTGATGATGACATTGAGGACTTGCAGGCTAATGCAGCAGTGATGTTAATGGCTAACATGCAAGAACTCCACATGAGTGACACAGGCCCAGTGTATGACACGGACGGCTTGTCTTAGGTACCGGATCAAACTATATTCATTACTGATCTGATATCTCCGCCAACATCTGCATCCGACGAGGATCAGAGTGTTCAACATAGCCGTCTACATCTCATTCCGATGATAATCAAATAGATCCCGTAGTTATACTTGACGATCAAGATGATCTTATGGTTAATATTGATAATCAAGTTGACTCCGTGGTTATATTTGAGGATCTAAATAATGATCATGTTGAGACTCACATTGAACAAGCTGAACCTGTGTCTAATCCAGATCTTGAGCTCATGACCAACTTAATTAAGACCCAAAAATCTCGAATGGAAAAGTGCCAAGACATCAATAAGAAATTACAGGAGAAAATTGCACTGTTGACTAAGGATAATGAATGCTATAAGTTTCAACTCAACATTTTTCAAACTAAAGAGAAACGTGAAAAAGGTTTTGAAGTCGCATTTGCTAAATCGTACCAAAATGAAAAATCTTTGGAAAAACATATATGTGATCTAGTTGCATCCAAGAATGCTTTGTTGTCTCAAATAGAACAACTGAAATATGATCATAAACAAAAACTTAATGCTCTCACTTCGAAAACTCAAAACGCCAAGTCTGAGTTGTTAACTTGTCAAAAACAGTTTTGTGAATACAAAAAGCATTCGAGGAAACAAATAGATGACTATCTTGAGGAAATTGTCGACTTACAAAACAAAATCAAAGAGTTTCGAAATGTTGTTTACAAACATGGTGAGTCAATCACAACTATTCAAATGTTTACTTTTAAACCAAATCCAAATGGATATGGACCGAATCTTGCTGATTATAAACCACGTTTTTCACATAGAGCATTCAAACCAAATCCTCAAGTCTACAGTGTAGAACACAGAATTGATGATTCCATTATGAGTGCTGTTGAATATAATCGTATGGAGGAATTAGATGCATAAGACGAGAGTCGGTCAAAAATTGAAAATGTTGTTTATTGCAAACCATTTAACTATTCAAAAGCAATAACTTTCGTCACACAACATGATAATTCTAACACACCTTGGGTTATCACGCCTACTTCTGAGTCTTCTAATGTTGGTTCCCAACCCAATACTGCACAAATTAATGGTCCTTTACCTTCACTCAGTGAAGTAAAAACATTACCCGAACGATGTCAAATTCTTAAATATTTTGATACATTCATATCATACATCAAACTTTTGGAACGTGAAATTGAAATCAATTCTAAAATAAAAGTTGAACATTTTCAATCGCCTCATGCGCGAAATCAAAGAGATATTTTTCAGAAAAGAATTTTACCTCATGTCTGAAATTTGAAAATGTGTGCAATATATTGGGAAAGAGATTTTCACAAGGAGCTTGGACTTTTGAAAACAGTTTTCGAGAAAACAAAAACATCGATTTCAAATACTAAATGTAAAAAGAAAATGTTAAGAAAAGATGTTGATTGACTCTTGGAAGATGTTATCTGTGCTGATACCATAAATGTTGTGTTACTAAATACTGTTGCATATGCATTTGATTATATCGCTGTTGATTCTGTTGAAAATGTTGAGAATATCGATAATGTGCAGCAAATCAAATCTTTGAAAATTGAAAATGAGCGTTTGATCAACGAACTTTCAAATGAAAAACGTCGTCTTCAATGGTGTCAAAAGGATTGTCAAAATTGAGAACTTGCTTTGCAAAACAAAATCAACCAGTTGCGTTCAAAATCTGTTGATCCAAAAATAGAACATCTGGATGATGAAAACGTGTCTTTAAAATGTCAAAATTCAAAATATGAACAAGAAATAGCCAAATCAAAACAGAATATGGTGTCATATTTGATTTGCTCAAACAGACTCGTGAAAAAGCATTTCAAGAACTTGATAATTATCTTGCACACACTAAAGATGTTTTACATGTTAATGCAAACATTCGCTCTGAAAATCAAGATTTGTTGCACACTATTGTTGAGTTGAAAGCAAAGCTAAGAAAGTATGAAAAAGATAAGTCTAGTAACACTAATGGACTTGCACCTGGAATGTTTAAAATTGACACTAGAATACCTAATGACAAACCACAAGATACTAATGTGCTTCCTTCCACTGAAACAGGAATAGTTGCCTCTTTTCCCAACGCTAGCACTTCACAGCTTAAGAGCACATCAAGGAAGAATAGGAAGTTGTGACGTAAGAAAAGAATAATAAAAACCTCTGAAGTAGAAGAACACCTTAGAACTTTGAATAAGACTCAAGTTGCACCCACTTTTGACATTGCGTTAGACAAATGTAATAGAAAAAGTGATGTAACGAATGCTGAACCTTTAAGTACTTTGAATGTTATGTTTGAAGCATCTTGTGTTGGTTGTCATAAAAGTGTGTTTTCTGGTTGTCATGATAAATGTGTTGCTAATGCTATCTTATCTCGTAAGCAGAACAATAGAAAACGGAATACCTCTAGGCCCACTAATGCTTCTAAGTCTGTGCTAGGTAAACCGCCCACTAATGTTTCTGCTACGACCATTGATGTATCCATAGAACCCACTTCATCCCCTAGGAAGATCTTATTACCTAGTGCATTCACTAAGACCAAAGCTAAGACTAGTTGGAGATGGCAGAAATGGTTACATAATACACTTGGATTTAAATGGATTCCCAAAATCATTAACATGTGTGTATCGTATGGAACTGTAACGGAACCCTCTAACTCTTCGGGTTCCACCTCTACTTCTATTCCACCTGTGTCGTCTGTGTGTAATGCATGTGATACAGATCATCCTCTGGATTGTTGATAGCGGATGTACCCGGCACATGACAAGCAATCTCAAACTGTTATCAAACTTTGTTTCAAAGTTCATTGACACTGTCAGGTTCGGGAATGATCACTTCGCTGCTATCATGGGCTACGGAGATTACATTAATGGAAAAATCGAAATTAGCAGGGTTTATTATGTGGAAGGTCTCGGTCACAATCTCTTCTCAGTTGGTCAATTTTGTGATGGAGATTTGGAAGTTGCTTTTAGGGAGAAAACTTGTTTCATTCGTGATCTACAAGGAAACGATCTTATGTCTGGAACTCGCACATCAAGTCTTTACACAATCTCCATGCAAGACATGATTGCTTCATCTCCCATCTGTCTACTGTCTAAAGCAACATCTACAAAATCTTGGCTGTGGCACTGATGAGTGTCTAAATACTCATCATTTTTGTACCATTTTAGTCTGCAAAAACATCTGAAAACACTCAGAAATGCATCAAAATGATAAAAATATCACAAATAAGTGTTTTATGTGTTTTAAATGCAAAAATACCAAAATCAAGTGAAAAACGTATCAAGTTTGCATAATTGGCAGTTTTAGTCCCCCAAGTTTCAAAAGTTGTCAAATCTAGTCCCTGGTCATTCCAAAACTTATAAAAAGTCATAAAAGGTCCTTGGGATTCACAAGTTGTAAGAAATTGTCCTTCAAAGTTTAAAATTGCAAAATGTCAACTTTGGTCCCTAAAGTTTGAAAATTGTCAAAAATAGTCCTTGGATTTATAAAAATGGAATTTTATGCAATATTGGTCCTTGTACTATTAAAGATTGGCAAGTTTGGTCCTTGTGTTAACTTTGGAATAGTGGCGTTTCAACCTTGAACAATTTGAAAATTACAAGAATGGTCCTTGTTAATGCAAAACCAAACGGACCCTTTGTATTTTAACCCCAGCCAAATCAAAAAGAACCCCTGCCAATACCCATGTGAACCCCCCCTAAAATGAACCCCTCTCGTATTAATAAAACAGGGTCAACGAAAGTCAAATACCAGAAGCACTGTACATCTCTCTCACATTAACGCGCCAAAACCAGATGACCCATCAAACCACCATGGTTTTCAATTCCACCTTTTCCACCTCATCACTACACCTGTTTAACCACTCCCCTAACACCTCCACAAACACCAAATTGCATTAAATGCAATAAACCTGCTCAATCAGTTTTTCCCGCCAAAATTGACAAATGTATAGTTTTGATGAATTATGAGGATCCAATGGCTGGAAAGAGGTGGGAAAGTCTCAGAGATGTCGACAAAGCCTAAAAGATCAATATAAAGCAAGCTTGAAGCAATGAAGACAAAGGAGGAGAGTAATTTTAGTTTAGGTAGTGTAGACTTAGTTAATTTTTCAATTCCAGTGTATTTCTTAACTTTCAAGTACTGTTTTAATCAATCTTAGTGTATTGTGAATCCTTTTCAATAATTAATTTCAAGTTCCAGTTTCAATTTCAGTTTATGTAAATTTTCATGTCAAAATTCTCAATTTAGCTTAATGTTGTTTGTAGCTGTTATTATGGACTCATAAGCTCACTTAAGCTCCTATAAAGCTTTTCTAAGCTATTAAAAACCATAAAACTCAGTTTAGAAGTAAAACTCAAAAATTACCAAAAATACCAAAAAAAATTAGTCATAAATCAAAAATCAATGGAGAAATGATCAAGAAGCTGAAGCAGGTTGATTATTGGATGGGAATGGGTTAGTGAACCTGTGGAGGTTCTATAGGAAGTATTCCTTGGTCCTTGTTCTTGGTTTTCAGCTGAATCACATTTGTAAGCCTTTTTAAGTATTTTTTGCATCTCAATATATAAGTAGTTTAAAGCTTAAATTCTTGTATGTTTATGTTTCTTAGTTGTATTTAAGTAGAATTAAACAATAAAACAGTAGGCTTGTTCTTTTTAATTTGTAGTTGTTAGAAATTTTAGTTTGACAGTCATAATAGCTTAATTGTCATTCTTGAGTTGTATGCTGTTATTTTTGTTGTTAAAAGCTTCTAAAGTCTTATTAAGTGATAATATAAAGCCTTGAATCAGTTGCATGATCTTAATCTTTGGAATCCTTTGAAAATCTTCAAAACAGTTTCTTAAAAGGGTGTTTGGATTTGTTGATTTAATTGTGCTAGAAGCCAGTTGTGTTGTTGTTTATTGTTGTTCTAAGTCACAATAGGATCTAAGAACTCATAAAAACCATAAAATACAGTCCTTGTTTTATAAAAAGTCAAAATTAGTTTTAATCTTGCCTTACTTGTTAACTGTTAAGAATTTGGAGTGCAAATCTCATCAAAGTTGCTTGTAACTTGGTACTTTAGCTTAAATTAGTCTTATTATAGCTTAAAACAACATAATCAGTAAGTATATTTGATTTAAAGTTCATCAAAGTCAACCTTTTAGTTCATCTTGAAAAGTCAAATTTCAGTTTAGTAGATTTTTGAATAAAATAGATAATTTTATATAGGCCTTAATACTAATTTTCAAGAATTGAGCTTTTGGAATATTAAAATATAGTGCCATCTTCACTAGAAAAATCTTAGTTTATATATACTTAGCTTATAAACTGCTTATTTCCTTGTTTCTTTTAAGTGCTTTTCCAAAAATATGCCCTGAGCACAGTTGAGCCATCCAGTTTCATAAGCTCATCAAGAGCTCATTAGTGAGTACTAGCTTGTGTACCTTAGCTTTTTGAGAAGCTCACCCAGTTGTCTCTTTAGTCTTATGCTTATTTTTCAATCTCTAGCTTATCTAATAAGCCTGCTATTGGCTTTTTGTTTTGTCCATTTCATTTAGTAAAATGTTCATTCAGTGTTTCTAAGCTTTTTCATAAGCTCATCATAAGCTCACTAGTGGATCTCACAGTGAGAGCTTTAGCTTTTTGGAAAACTTAGTTGGTTAACTTGTTAGTTCCAGTGATCCTTTTCATTTCCAAGCTTATTTAAGTGCTTAAAAATAAGCTAGAAAGTGCTTAGTAACCTAAAAAGTACCCTGTGCAAACAGATAAGCTTGTGCTTATTTGGATTTTGTTAAGTGCTTATTTCTAATTCATTAAGCTTTTTCAGTTGTAATATTAGCTTGTGAACAGTTACTTAGCTTATTTCCAGTTACCCTTTGCTTATTTTCTAGCTTATAAGTCACTTAGCTAAAACCTTGTGCTTATTCCAATTTTTGCCCACTGTTAAGTATCTTAAGCTTATTCTGTGCTTATTAGTTGTTTTCATAAAAAGTTTTAGTTTTAACAATTGCTTATCTCATTATGCTTAATTAGTTTGTAAAAGAAAAAGTCCAAAAAGAAAATAAAAAGAAAAAATCCAGTGCTGGGATTCGAACCCTGGCCACCCAGCTCACCACACACACACACACACTACCATCTGCCCTTGGGACTTTGACTGGTTATACCTTGCACTATTTAATACTTAACCCTTGTTATCCATTTAGCTTATTCGTACTCTTTAGCTTATTTACAGCTTATTACAATAAGTTGTCACATCCTTTTTATTTTTCTTAGCTTTGTATTGTTATAAAGTATTTTATAAAAAAGTTTCAGAATTTTCTTAATAGTTTTAGTATTTTTAATCATTTAATTAGTTTAAAATAGTATTTAATTCATAATAAAAAATATAAAAGTAAAAAAATATAAATCTTTTTTCTAAAATTTTCTTTTGTCATATAGTAAGTAAGAAAATTGTTTTTACATTCGTAGGACTTTTATTTTACAAATTTTACGTTTTTTCTTGCAAACACTTATTTCGCGTAATTTTTTATATATATGCGTTTTCATTTTAGGTCACGTTTTTAGATAATTTAGGTTTACGCTTTAATTAAAATAGTTTATTTAAGTTATTTTATTTTATAAATCAGAAAAACATCAACTTTAAAAATAGTGATAGCGTTTATTTAATATAATTTAGATTTTTAATTTTCTTTAATTTGCATTTAAGCCCTGTAATTTACAAACTTTCTCTTTAGGTGTAATTATCATTCACAATCCTTGCTGATCACTATCCTTAGTGATTATTCGACATCTGAAAGTGTTAAACACCATTAATCCTCCGTGGGACTTAACGACCTGTGGGAACACTATACTCTCCAGATCTTAATTGCATTGGTTTTAGACAGTTTGAATTTTATTACGGTTGACCATTCACAAGTGGTTAGCTTGTGTGATAAAATTGACGGTTCAGACCCGATCAAGTCTTTCACACTCAAACCTTCAAACCATAACCAATCTTGCAAGTTACAAACTTGTTAAAGGTCTTCCAAGATTTCGGTATTCTAAAGATCATCTATGCTCAGCTTGTGAACAAGGGAAAAGAACTCGTGCTCACTTTCCTTCAAAGGTGGAACACAGCTCACAACATGTGCTTCATCTTCTTCACATGGATTTGTGTGGCCCGATGCGTGTGCAGACGATCAATGGCAAACGCTACATTATAGTAATTGTTGATGACTACTCAAGATGGACTTGGGTTTATTTTCTTCGAAGTAAAGATCAAGCTCCACTAATGATCATCACCTTTCTCACGAAAATTCAAGTTCATCTCCGGAACACAGTCAGACAAATCAGAACAGACAAAGAAACTGAATTTGTGAAAAAAACTCTACGTGTTTATTATAAGAAAGTGGGAATTGAGCATCAAACATCCATTGCACGAACACCAAAACAAAACGGAGTTGTTGAAAGACGAAACCGTACATTAGTGGAAGCTGCAAGAACGATGTTGATAAATGCAAAACTCCCAGATTACTTGTGGGCTGAAGCCGTATCTACTGCATGCTACACTCAAAACCGTTCAATGATTACTAAACGCCACAACAAAACACCTTATGAGCTTATCCACAACCGTAAACAGAATCTCAAACACTTTCATGTATTTGGATCCCTTTGTTACCCAAATAATGATCGTGATGACTTTGGTAAGCTCAAAGCCAAAGCTGACATAGGAGTCTTTGTTGGATACTGTGAGAATTCAAAAGGATACCGGATCTGGAATCGTCGTACAAGGGAGATTATGGAAACGATTAATGCAAATTTCGATGAGCTTACTAAGATGGCTTTTGAGCAAAACAGCTTGGAACCCGGACACAACCATCTAAACTTCCCCCAAACCCCATCATCAGCTGAACCAAGCTTACAGCTTACTCGTCAACAAATGGAACAACTATTTGCTCCTCTGTTTAGTGATGATATTGATCAACGTGCTCCAGATGTATCAAATGTTTCCGCTGCTCAACTTGATAATAATCCAATACCTGATACACCTGAAACAACAATAACTGTTGAAGAAGCACCTCCGATTGATTCTACAACAATAGCCGAACAAACCGCATCCAATGACGCTGAACTAGCTGATGATCTTCTAAACCATGACGTACCTACACATGTAGATTATGATCCAAATGCGTTCTTCAATCCTTTTGCAAATGAAACTGCCACTTCTGATGTTGCGGAATCATCAACAAGCCATTTGAATCCTCCTAATCTGCACAATGTATATCAACATCAACCCTCCACACATCGTTGGACTAAAGACCATCCTCTAGTGAACATTATTGGAAACCCGAATCAACCAGTCGTTACTAGGCAACGCCTTCAGACCGACGGTGAACATTGCATTTATGCACTTACCGTCTGCCAAGCTAAACCCAAAAATATTAAAGAAGCCATGACATATGACAACTGGATCGAATCCATGCAAGGAGAACATAATCAGTTTAAACGTCTTGAAGTATGAGAATTGGTTGCAAAACCAACAGGGGTCTATGTTATTGGTCTGAAATGGATTTGGAAAAACAAGTTGGATTCTGAAGGTACGGTTATCATAAATAAGTCATGTCTGGTGGCTAAGGGTTGTAGACAAGAAGAAGGAATTGAATACGAGGAATCATTCGCACCGGTTGCTAGACTTGAGGTTGTTCGGATTTTTCTGGCATTCGCGGGTCACATGAACATCACGGTATTTCAGATGGATGTCAAAACTACTTTTTTGAATGGTCAACTGAAGGAAACGATCTATGTTAGTCAGCCAGAAGGATTTGTTGATCCAGATTTCCCTAATCATGTCTACAAACTGAACAAGGCTCTATACGGTCTCAAACAAGCCCCTCGGGCGTGGTATGATAAGTTGTCATCCTTTCTCATATCTCACAATTTTTGTCAAAGGATCGGTCGACCCAACACTGTTTATACAATATCACGGGGAACACATTTTAATCGTTCAAATTTATGTGGATGACATCATTTTTGGGTCAACACATCTAAAGTACTCAACTTTTCAAAACTTATGAAAAAACATTTTAAAATGTCCATGATGGGTGAACTTACATTCTTTCTAGGACTGCAAGTTCATCAATCACCCGTGGTATTTTCCTAAGTCGGTCCAAATATGCTCTTGAAATCTTAAACAAACATGGAATGCAAAAGCTGGATACCTATGCCACACGCAGATGGCACATACCAAGCTGGATGCATGGGAAATTGGTTGACCCTACCAAATACCATAGTATTATTAGGTCTCTCATGTATCTAACTGCCGAAGTAGACCGATATTGTATTTGTTTGTATATCTTAGCTCCCGTTATCATTCGCGACCAACTGAAACTCACCTCTCTAAGGCTAAAAGAATCCTCTGATACATCAAGGAAACCATTAATTTGGGAATCCGGTATCCGAAAGGATTCTGGTTTTGAACTAATAGGTTTTTCGACGCCGATCAGCAGGATTGCTTAGATAAAAGAATGCTCATTGAATTATATTTTGTGGGTATATGAATACCAAGTGGCACCTTCTCACCAAAGCCTTAGCTCCTGCTAGGTTTACTGAGTTGGTCCACCGGATTGGCATGAGGTCTTTGACTCCAGAGGAACTGGACGAACTTTTGACACATTCTTAAAACCAGTCAAACACCAAAACCTCTTTTGTAAATATTTTATCAAAACGAAAATACAAAAAATATAAAACTTTATAAAATTCAAAAATATTCTTCTATCTAAATTTCTTTCAACATCGCAAGTACAAATCTTCCGTCAACACTTTGCTCTTTCAAACATTTCATCATTTTATCGATCAAGTGTTGAGGGGGAGAACGTAAATATTTTCTGTTTCATAAAACCTTGTACTTGCAGGTTACCCAATTTTGGTTGTATCTTTGATAATGGTGGATACGTTTCTTGCTACTTAACACTCCTCGGACTCAAATTTATAAAATTTCAATATTTTTAAAGTCGAGGGGGAGTGTCGTTAAGTTCCTTTCCAAATATCATGCTTTGCTTAACCAAAATGGAAGTTATGGGCTGTGGATGAAAATGGTTGAGGTGGAGGGACTATTCTTGTCAAAGTTAGAAACTAATTTTTAACAAAAACTCTTCACCTAATTCATTTTCTCATGTATTACACATATTAAATTTTTTCAACTACTATATCCACGGCTAACAATCGACTCTCAAATCCGAGCTTTAATCATCAAACTTGTAAGTGTTAAAAGCTTCTTTGATTGATTAAAAACATTGGTTTTAAATCTTATTCAAATCTAACGGTTAGATTTTAAACTAGGGATGATTTTGTGTTCTACGCATAAGCGTATGAACATGAAATCACCATGGGGTGTTTCTGAAGAAAAAGGATGTGTCAAAGTGTATAAAAACAAGTTTTATGAACATTTTCATCAAAAATATCAACACAGAAAACGTTTTTGATCATAATCGTGACTTAGGGTTTATGCGTGGATTTGGGTATTTCCTATTGTGAGTGTTTTAGGACTATTAAATGCTTGAAAGATGTTTGTTTCATGTTCAATTAACCAAATACACCATTGAATCCAACCCAGAAACATCAAAACTACATAATTAAACTTTAGGGTTTATGAACAAGTTGGTTTGGGTATTTTGATTCAGGTGGTGTTAGATGTTAAAACTTGCTTCATTCATCTCATATGGGTCCTAATATATCCCAAAAATCATTTGGTTGTGTTTGCATGGTTAGATTGTTTAGGCGTAGGATTTGAATCCTTAGGGTTTATCTTTACGCTTAACCAAAATTTACGCGTAACCAAATTCTACTTTAATTGACATGTGATTGTGAAAGGGATTGAATTAAGTGCTAATGAAGATGCTATGATTAATTTATTTTCAGGTTTTACGCGTACAATTTCAGAATCAAGGGTAAAATTGGATTCTACGCTTAAGGATTACCTTACGCGTAGATGTTTACACGTAAGAGAAATCTTACGCGTAAGGGTCTACAAAGGGACTACGCGTATCCTGTGAAGGATATGCGTAAAATTTGAGTCTTACGCATAAGGTTCACTCTTACGAGTAAACCTTACGCATAAACTCCCAAAATACGCTTACGCGTAAGCCCTATGCCAAGAGCCTTTTCCTACGCGTAAGATTTCTTACGCATAAGAGGGACTCCTACGCATAAGCTTAGGTCTACGCGTATGGTTACACATTGTTTACGCATAAGCTTGCATTCTTACGCTTAAGCCTAAACTTTAACTTTACCAATGAAATGTTACGCGTACTAACTTGTAAATAAGTTACTCATAACGTCACAAGACCAAAATGTTACTAATAAGCTATAATTGTTAAATTGTTGTGTGAATGAGTGAAAATTTGGACTTTAAAATTCAAAATTAATATACTCACGAAACTTATCACGACTACTTTGGACTGTTAGACAACAAGTGACATTGGACTCGTAACATTCATTAACATAACATATTCAATAATTGGAAAATAAAATCAACGTTTGACTAACATAATGTATTTCAATATGTTGGTTCTTTTGGCTCAATATCTTTCAAATCACGACATGGACATCACTATGGAAAATGTTAACGCACCAAATGAGCTCACAATAGAAGACATCTTCCCTACTGGTTATAGTATGAAGCTTAGCAAGAACAACCTCAGAGTTGATTTTGATAATTTCACTTGCTCTGAATCCTCTTGCCGAATTGCAGTGGATATTCTTAAGACTCATCCCTACAACAACATGCTCACAAACACAACAACTGTACCAGAAATTTATATTCATCAGTTCTGGCACACTATGAAGAAAATCGATGGTCAAGATTCAGTTACAGTGACTCTCAACGATAAACAAGTCACCGTACATTTGTGATTTACGAGCAATTCTTCTCGCTCCCCGCTATCCACCGCTCACTATGTGCCTATTCCAAGAGGCTACACTACAATTTATGGTAGATATTGGCTATGATGAAGCTGCAGGAATCATTACCAAGCATTCTTCGGTCGACTTAAAGAATATTCCTCAGAGTGGAGAACTTTATACATCATGATCGCCAAGTTTGTTTCCGGAAGAGACATGGTCATGAACATCCAAACTAATGCACCTACAAATCTTCTAGGGCATGGTCAACAAAATGCACATCGACTATGCAAGTCCGATGACGGGAAGACATGATGTCTCACCTTAAGAAGCCTGGCACAAAGGTTCCTTTCATCAGATACACAAAGTTGTTGATCCATAAGATACTCAGGGATAATCTGACATTCCCGAGACTTGATGACCCCAACCATCATTCTGCATTGTTTGAGGCTACATTAAATGCTTGTCGATTAAAGACTCATCAACAAAGAAACAAGGTGTAGTCTGATTGTTGCCTACTAACGATGACATTAAAAGTCTCCAATCGTATTCACGCTACCAAGCGGTGACCTTAGGCAAATTAATTCATGGATGAAAAGTCTTTCGCCATACCGTAAGAAGACCGTAAGATCGGGCAATCTGCGGAAGTGTAGCAAGCACTGGAGTGCTGAAGTATCCAAGAGGAATCCTCCTGAAAAAGAAAAGTTCCAACTAAGGGTGCCATTCCAACTCTAAACGGAACCTAAATTAGAGGACGAAGACTCAGGAGACGAAACTGATGAGGAGGTTCACTACTCGAAGTGCATTGCGATGATACAACATCACTAACGATTCTGACAAGCCAACTAGTCCTAAATCGACAAGGGTAAAACTCCAGTTATAGAGCATGAAGAAGAGGAGAGTTCAGATGAAGAACCAAAGGATGAGGAGAAAGACTACCACAAAACACCAAGTATCTAAGGATTCACATCTTTTGCTACAAAATTTAACCTTCAACAAACTCGTGGCCTCGAGGTTCAAGTGGTGGTGCACTAACCACACCGTTTTCGATGCGGTTAATCAACCCGATAAGGAAGCTGGTACCACCACTCCTCGAATCAACGAAGCAACAGAAGAAGAAGATGAAATCATCTTTGATTTTGAAGTAGATGAAAAGGAGAAGGATGAAAAGATAACTGATGAAGACATTGAGGAAGCGCTAGGAAAGAGCGAAGAGGAAGCTCAAGCTAAAGAAAAAGAAGAGGCTAGGGTAAAGGTGAAGAAGGCTAAAGCTCGCAAAGAAGCCGATGATTATATTCTAGATAATCCTGAACACAACCGGAAGAAACTTCGAGCCACCAAAAGACCTGAGCCTTCTCATGACTCATCATCTTCAGACTCATCATCTCATTCATCTCCACCACCATCCAAAGATGCTACCACAAGATCAACCTCCAAATCGTCAAAGAAACCACCAACACTTGGGCATCACGTGCAAAGACCAAAATTGTCAAAGTTGTCAGGCAAGTAAGGAAATGAAACGTGGTCAACAAGAAATTCAATCAGCTGGCCGACAGACTAAACTTACTTCAAGACGTGATGAACGAGTTTTCGGATGAAAGGGAACAGATCCAGCAGTTTCTCAATTGAGACATACAGGGTGAAATGGATAAGACGATTAAGGACTACACTCACAAGTTCCTTCCGACCGCATCACAGGTCACAAGAGAGATGTTCGCCAGACAACTCTATCCGTACCTCATGTCATTGGTCAAGCAGACTATGTCTAAAACCCTTGTGGTCATGGAAATCAAACCTGTTCCGTCTACTGTTGTCAGTGATGCAAAATTGATATCCAAGTTGGTTATTCAATTGTCAGAACGATCTGCAACATTCACTTCTGACGAAGCTAAACTCTTTGAGGCATTGCTGGAATATGAAATCAAAACATCATGTAAAGATTCAGCTGAAAGAGCTAAGCGACCAAGAAATGACGATGATGCAGACAAGGATTCTGAGCTAAAATGCAAAAATAAATCTGGCGAATCCTCTTCTATGCTTCCACCATCCCAAAGGACCACCACCACTAGAAGATATTCACAACGTCCTCCTGCTAGCGACAAACCTCAGGACTCTGAGTCTCCACCACCAACGGAGAAAACTGGTGATCATTTCGAATACACCGGTGGTGATGACGAAGAGATTCCTGAGAACTAAGCAACCAGCATCATCCTCCAAGCCACAAAAGAAAAAGTCAACATAAGTTGTATCTTGGTTAGATGAAGATGACACTCTGAGAATACGAATGGTTTTCAAAGCTTGTTGATGCAACCCTCTCTGGGAAGGCCAAGAACGGTAGATGGTCGAACCATGGAGCACGTCAAGATTATTCAAGAAAAGTTTAAGGTGAAGAAGATGCCGAAAGAGTTAAGCAGAATCAAGAACGAGGCTTTTCAACTGCTTAAGGATAGCTCTGACGGTGCCATTGAAGTCGAATATCATCTCGAAAACATAGAACGAGCCATGTCCAACAATATTTGATTGGCTCAACCCTGAATCAAACATCGACTACACAAGACCTAACAAGGCTTCTTACTACACTGACTGGACCAAGCCACTACCCACCATTGGTCGACCTGATCAACAACGGATTCCCTACCAGTACTTCTTCAATAATGATCTGGAATTTCTTCAATACGGTAGCGATGTTAGCAATAAATACCCTACCTCACTCACCTTCCCCATCCCGGCAGCAGTCTTCTCCAATAATGTTGCCATCGAGGAAGAAGCTACATGAATGTTCGTTGATAATGTGGTTAATTATGACCTCGATGCACTATATGGAATTCATCACTGGCCTGAACGAAGAAGAATCTACTACTGCTGCGGTACTCAAATCTAGCAAAGAGGTGTACGCGACCAACGGATCGTTGCCATAATGCATGTTAGCCCTTACTAAGTGGGACTACTCATTCTCAAGAAAATCGTAGTCAAATGCCAAGAAGAACAGGGAATATGATTTTTCTCAAGCGTATTTTCGAGATTGTCACTCAATGACATTGAAGATATGTATCTTGCTAAGGTACAAGGTCGAATGCGACACTTCTCCACCAATATCCATCCGAAGACATCAAGTCATTCTTGATATTCACCGAAGCATCGTTATCCAGGAACGTGTTGAAGACCTTCCACTTGCCGTGGAATCATACCAAAAACATGTTAATATCATAAAACCACTGCTAAACATTCCCGATATCAACCAACTGGCTCAGTACACCATTCTCAAGAAACCAAAGTTTGGCGTAGTCTGCCGCAGTGAACTTCACCATAACTGTTTCATGGCATGTAATGAGCTTCACAAGTTTTGTGATCACACTTTGAAGAAGGTTGGGACGGGTTAGCATATCATTAAAGGAGATTCATGAAGGCATCAGGTCACAGAAGCAGTGGAATTCGAGGGAAAAGAGGGATGTGAAGAAATTCATCACAAGGATTGATGAAAGGTTGTTTCGTCCGCGATAATGGACTTTGGAGAGCTTGGGTGGACGGCCGAGTATCTCTCTAACAGACTATCAACTTCCATAAAGAACTCCCGACGTTATAGACAGACTGCCTGGTACTCCTTGATTATTTTCTTGATTAATATTTAGATGTGTTGATCTTTATTATTAACTATGGCTTGTGCACACATAATAGTGTACAACCCGTTCTTGTAATGAAATGACCTTGTGGTACGCATCAGTGCCACAATCCTTATAAAAGGAGCGAAAGCTTCTTACTTTTGAGTAAAACTTATCAAAACTTTTATTTTTTCCAAAGTTTTGCTCAAAAGAACTAGTACTTCTCCTTATGTTTTTCAAGACCTCAAAAGTTAATATTACTTGTTGAGGGGGAGTACTTGCTAAAATCTTTGTTCACAAATTGTTCGTCGTGGAAACTTCCCACAAAACTCGAAATGGACATATTCGATATCAAAATTTCATCAAAAATAACATTTATATGCCATTTTTGAGGGGGAGAAAAATTGTGTGATACAAATATGTTGTGAAAATTGTGATTGAATCATCGTGCTAAGACTTAACCCATGAATTGACGAGATCTAAACTGTCATACATCAAAAATATTTGTCTTCCAAGACTTATCCAAGTAGATTGCACCTTTCGAGAAACTCTTAATAGACATGAACTTTGACGGGTTTGACAACCTTTCGAGGTTTGTCCACACCTTCAAGGTAGTTATTAGAGCTAGTTATCACCTAAAAGTGTAACTCTTTAACTATGCAACGTAACCATGTCTCGCGGGGAATTGTCTATCTTGAGTCTATCAATTCAAAAGTGAGGCTCTTCTCTCACGTCGTTGATTTCTGTCCAAAACACTTAAGCATGTGTGGAGGGGGAGTATTTCTACGAAATATAAAAACTCTCACAGTGGTACAAAATGCTTTTACTCATAAACACTTTGAGAGATTTTTCAAGAAAATGGTTTTATGGCAACATAGGTTAGTCATGGAGTTGTAAGGTGACTAAGGTTAGGAATAACCGTCCTATGATCCGCCAGAGACTGAGGGATCTACCTAAGGACACCACCAATAGTTAGAACTTATAAGTCCATAGGTATGATTATAAAAAGGAGAAAATGAGAATCGGAGAAACAAGGAGTTGAAGAACTAAAAAGAAAAGTAAAGAAAAGGGTAAAAAGAAATAGCCCTCCAAATTATTCAACTTAGGGCAGTCACCGGGTTCAATACATATGCTCTTTTGGATGTCACTAGATGATACAGGTATTGAAGATCAAAGTCATCATGGACCCAGTGACGCATGCACTAAACCTTCTTAGCCACTCAAGTTTCTCTCAACAGAAGCTTGTTTCATTCTCACAGGGAACCCTACGTAAACTATCAGCTTTCTCTTAGAGATTGCTTTGGTATTGAAGAAGGAGACCCTCTCCTAGTCTCGCTTAGGAAAACCAATATGCACTATTGAGTCTAGAGCCACGAGATTCATCAAAAGATCTCTTAGGAACACTCAACATTTCATCACTTGTCGCTCAACAATAAGAACACAAGTGATACTATTCTAGAGTCCTACGAGATCTTAGCAATCTGAGAACATTTATGAGGGTTCTACAGTGATCCTCGGTGATTGAATGGAAACTTCGCTAGGGTCAACATCAAACAGCCACGACAGTGGTCACTTCGGTAACTCCTTGTGGGTTACGCTTTAGTGTTGTCTCAAACGGCCTACAGGTCGTGGGGTGATGCCGGTGTACCTCAGCGACTCACTCGAACTGTAGGTGTACTACATCGTGTTATCCTACTTGAGGACTCCAGTTCAGAACAGCCTTTGCTAGATTTAGATATGTGTTTTCACATAATGCTGTTAACACGCTCGAAGTTCGAACTTGTAAGTGCTGGAAATCCCGCTAAGGAGATTCCTTTCAAGAATCGAGTCCTAAAAATGTGGGTCATTACTTGAACTTGTTCAATGTAATGCCAACTGTCCCTTATGGGATTTGGACGGCTGATTCGCCCGACCAAGGTGTTTATCACTAACCCATTCTTATGTTTTCTCTAAGAATCAACCACAATGATCGATTGGTGTTTATCACTAACCCATTCTTATGTTTTCTTCTTATGGATGCTCCTGGGAGACGATCGTGCAGATTCTCCACATGCTCATACCAACAATATCACATTGAAGTTCTCTCGAAAGGCAACACAAAAGTTAGAACGATTCTTCCTCAAAGCCAAAGAATCTACAAAGTTTAAGGACTAGAGAGATCTACATCAATCATGAAATCCAACGTCAAAGAACGTGTGAGCATGTTGGTGAAGGACGTGGAGACACCTGAGCAACGAAGCGGACCTGATGCAGATTACCACAACATAACATCACCATATCCATACCAGAACAAAGAACAAAGATATATGAAGACATCAAAGCTGAAAAAGTCAATGAAAAACAAGATCCTCACACTGGGGAGATTGTTGGAATCAAGGCACTTCTTCTCACAAGAAAGAAGAATGTCAAAAGACGTCAAAGCAACTATTACATCAGCACCTACAACGTATCAAGATTACTTAAGTCATTAATTACCAACACTTAGGGGGAGATTATTGGAATCACTCCTAAACTATATTTCAAGTGTTTGTAATCAATATGTAATAGTTTGCTTAATTAGGATTTTATGTTTGTATTAAAGGCAAGGCTTATGTAGAAAGCCCATAAGCCTTGGCCCAAGCCCAATAAGGAAAGGAAGGGAACTTGTGTGTTGCCCTAGTTCCTTTCCCTATATAAAGACTTGTAAACCTTCCTTAGAAGGTTGGTTGTTCATTTACTCTCAATATCTCACATAACATTTCACATACTCATTCGTGTATTGTTTAGTTCTTGTTCAACCGATCACTTCTTTATCTATTTCTTACATATTGATGCTTGTGTTACAATATGGTGACCTAACAGCTTTATATAAATAAGAATTAAGGCTCAGGTAAATAGATATAAGTAGTCGAGAGCAAATCAGGTATATATAAATAATCTTTATATAAATAGCATCAATAGTGGTGCTTTAGAAAATAAGCATAAATGCTCAGAAAATATAAGTGCACGGGGAGTAAGACAATCAAGAGAAATTGATAAACTGTAACGAGTTTCGTTATCATATGAAATGATATTATCTAAGGTTATGAAAAAGTTTAGAGGCCATTGTAAACTCTTACAGTGTCTGTGAAATAAGAGAGACCATCGAAATCAGTTACAATGTCTTGGGAAGGTTTCATAGATCACAAAAATGTAAAGGTAGATATATGAACGGGGAAATCTGGTTGTGCCGTAAGGCTCTGGAATAGGCATACGTGGTAATATTTAGTCAAAAGTTTATATAAGTAGTCTTTTATATAAATAAAAGTGATCAAAAGTACATCAAGTGTGTATAATGATCAAAAGTACGCCAAGTGTGCATATATAAATATCCTTTATATCAATAAGTGTGTATACAAATATTTATATAAGTACGTGTGTATACAAATATCTTTTATATAAATAAGTGTAATAGTGCTCAAAATATCACATAAGTGTTCGGAAACTGTAAGGCACGGAGAGCGTAAGGCAATAAAGAGTGAAGTGTTTTAGTGTAAAAGTGGTTATATTCTAGGTGTAAAAATGCAACCTGGTTCTCTATAACAATGGCTCTGGTACCAATCTGTAACACCCCCAAAATATTGCAACGGAAGATAGTGTCATTGGGGTTTTACCTCATAGTACAACAGTCATAATAATAGAAAATGACTCTAAATGAGATGTTTTGAAAAGGTTTATCATTCGATTACAATAAAACATCAGAGTTTAAAGAGGTCCCAACATTTCATAATAAAAAGTACTTTACAAAGTTTTTCAAATGTTTCATCGAATGATAACAAGATGCAACCTTCAAAATCCGTGCTACTCCGTGCCAGTCAAGTACCTCAAAAACCCGAGATAAAACATGCTAAAAATGTCAACACAAATGTTGAGTGAAATTCATAGGTTTACAAGTAAAACAGTTGATCACAAGATCTCAAGTGATATGGTGTCTAGTTGTTATACACCCATAAATCAATGTAATAATGGCCCCGTGTAGGTACTTCTTTGTCTACCTAGTATCTCACATAAAATGTTTCTGGTTACCTATCCGGCTAAAACAAACGGGATTCGTCAATCTAATAAGCCTATCCACTATATTCGTTTACTAACATATAGTAATTAATGGTGAATGATCTAGGGTCTTTCTGGCAATAGAGGTACTTAGACAATAACATTTTCTGTTTAAAATATAGTTTCAAGCAATTGTGATCATAGTAAAAGTAAGTAGCATGTATCTCCCCTAAAGAGTTTATAAAACAGTTAAACTATAAAAAGTGAGGCTAAGAACTCACCAGTAATGAAGTAGAAATAAAGTTCGGCAAAAGTGTATGACAAGACATCCGTGAAAATCACAAACGACCTAGATAGATATATAACACGTCTTAGGCTCGAGGAATATTACGTAATAACTTATACTTATGTTTTATATTATCCTTAGAACTATTTTATCTTAATGTATGTTAGTTATAAGGTTTATAGTAAGGCATGGCTCAAAATGACATTTTTATATGCTTATATGGGTTTTAACGTAAAGCTAATGGAAATTTTACTAAAAGTCCCGTCTTCGACGGGCTGCCATTTCTTAACCATAAATGATAAAATTAAGTTCTTTGTATGCTCAGAAAGTTATGAGTCTATACTTTTCAAAAATGTGGATCTCACATTCCTGTAAATTTTGTAACCATGGTCAAATGACCATTTTACGCCTGAGTCCCAATGTAGAAAGTTTTCATGTTACTTTTGTCTCACCAAAAAGATTATAATTTTTTATCTACACACCCTATGGACCCGAAACCAACTGGAAAAGTTTTACTTAAGTCTTAGCTATATTTCATTCAAAGGGGTCAAATTCCAAAAATGCCCAGATATATGAGCTTTTTCCCTTAGAAAACAGACATGCAAATATGGACACCTTTTAGCAAAACGTTTATTGAAATATCAATGGGATGTTTTAGGACGCGGGGATTTCAGAAAAATGACCCTGAGACACAGGGGCAAGTCTTTATATTTTCTTTTAGACTCAACCAACTGAGATAAAAAGGGAAGGTCGTTTTTAACTACTGAAATCTTTGCACAAAATTGACCAATCACAACCTAGTTACTTTATGCTTTTTGATTTAGTTTTTGAGTATAACATGCAAAGACCATTCAAGTACATCATCTTTACCAATAAAAATACCAAAATGTCCAGGAGTTTACTAAAGTTTAGTGAAAAATAGAGGTGGTTTTTATAAACACATTTAGATGAAATCAAGATTAATACACAAATAACTAATAACTCTTGCAATTAAACACCAATCAAGCCTAAACTACCTATCTAACACCTAATAATACTATATATTTTTAATAGGCCAATAATACATGTTTTAATGTCATAAAATCTCAGTAGCAACCTGAACAAAAATCTCATCTTGTTGCATGGATTTAAAAGAGTGTTAAAAGGTCAAAATCATTAGTTTTCAAGCCATTTCAATGCACCAACTCTTAAACACTTTGTCCAAATCAACAATCCAAACTTTTTACACAATATTATGACTTTAAAAAAATTGTTTTATCATCAAATTCACTGATCTATAATGCTTATATAAAAACATAGATAAGACTCAAGAGAAGTGTATGAAAACTTCTTTTTTTAAAGAGAATTGGTGCAAGAATGATACTAGGATTATTGCACCTTTGTTTTTACCTTCAAATGAGTTCAACAAAATTTTATGGTGGTGTTGTGTGCTGATTAGGTCATTGTAGCTGCAACAAGAACAAAGGGAGAGAAGGTTTGATTTATCACAAGTGGTAAATGAATGAAAGAGTGGTTTTGGTGTTTATATAGAGACATGAGTACATGAAATTATATTTGTATGTATTTTAAGTGGATACCATGGTGGGTGGGACAGCCATAAGCTAAAAATATAAGAGGGTGTGATTCATTTTTATTATTTGTAAAATTTTAAGATACGTTATGCAATTTTAGGAACGACGGAGAATTGTTAACGCGGGTTTTAAGGGTAAATGTCAAAGTAAGTATGATAAAAGTAATATTTTTATAAAAACATTACATTTAGTTTAAAATGACTAAATTTGGTGTTTTATATATTTCCCGAGCCTTCCGGAGTGTTAGAATGTCGTTAAAACTTAAAACGCGAGCTGGTTGACGGTGTGTCGGGAAAAGGTGTGGTTACTTGCAGCGAATGGTTTCTAGGATAATTAGCAATGTCATTCGATTCGTTATTTCAGAATACGGAGTAAGACGAGGCTGACTTTACATGGTGAAGGTAGAGTAAGGGTCTGCTTAGTTGTGCTTAATTGTATGAATACTCTTGAACTGCTTATACTCCTACGAAATTTGCTTTAAGCATATAAGTGAAAAGCCATTTTTAACATAATTTACAAGTAACTGCTCCTAGCATAACATGATCCTTCTTGAGTTATACATAGGTGACCAGGCTATGTATAACTGAGGGCCGATAATGTGATATTTGGTTTAGTCAAATAGTTTTATGATTCTCAATATTAAATATATTAAGACATACTATTTATAAAATAGTAGTTAAAGTAGTTTATAAGATTATATTATAATGGTTTATAAGAAAGTGGTAAAATAATATTAAAAGATGATAACAAATTTATTTATGAGGTAGTAGTAACTCAGTGTTTTTAGTTAATAAGACAATGGTAGAGTAATTTGTAAGATGGTAAAAAAAGGTTTATATGATGGTGAAAAATTGGGCATAAGATAACTAATAGAATGATTTGCAAGGTAATAAAAAAAATAATTTCGTTAGAACTAGTCCAAAACAGTTTATGTAATAGTAGTATATCAGTGATTTAGTTTATAAGATGGTGGTAAAATAGTTTGTAAAAGAGTGACGAAATGATTGATGGGATAGTGACAAACAATGTATAAATTTTTTGCGAAATGGTTTATAAAGTGATAGTAAAATTGTTTCACAAGGTAATGGCAAAACTGTTTGTAAGGTGTTTATAAAATAGTTTATATGAGACTAACAAAACAATTTATAAGTTGATAGTAAGTTTGGTTTTTAGTTTATAAGGTATTAGTAAGGTATTCTTAAGAGAATAGTAAATCCGCTTGTAATATAGTAAAATGATACTTTAAGTTGTTTACAAAGTGCTAGTGTAATAACAAGTGCAACAGATAGAATTTGTCGCAACATGTTGATACAAAATAGTAGATAGTTATGGGTTGTATAAATCCCACCACTTGAGATAAACATGTTATAAGATGATAGGTTAAAGTCGTGTTTAATTTAATTGATGTGTTTCTAGGTAATAAATGAGTTTGTATTACAATTTAGTAATCTGGTGAAATAGATACATAATTGGGAGAAGTAGAGTTTGACATAACTATCTGAAGACTAAGTATAAAAAGTAAGAATCGGTAAAACATTTTTACAAATAACCTTTATATAAATAAGAAGTAACGCTCTGGTAAATAGATACAAGTAGTTGAGAGAAAATCATGTATTTATAAATAGTCTTTATATAAATAGTATCAATAGTGGTGCTTTAAAAAATAAGCCGAAATGCTCAGAAAATATAAGTGCATGGGGAGTAAGACAATCAACAGAAATTGATAAACTGTAACGGGTTTCGTTAACATATGAAATGATAATATCTAAGGTTATGAAAAAGTTTAGAGGCCATTTTAATCACTTAATGTTGGTCCAAATAATTGAGTAAATCTTGATAAAAATGAAGAACACATTCATTAATAATGAAGAACAATTTGTTACAAAATTACTCAATACCAACTAGACTACATGATAACATCCTCAACTTTTTACGGGGATAATCTCGGTATATTATCCCCATTGAATGACAAATAAACTCTCATTGATCCAAGCTATGCTTGTGTTTCAATGAGAGGATGATCCTATCAACTAATACTAAGTATTTTTGTGTGTTTAGGATTCATACCTATCTCTATTACAATACATACATATATATAGCAACTAATAATACAAGACATGTGATGATGGTGACATGTGGTCCCCCATGTGGTCCATCTTCATCTTCCTCTTTTGGAAAACCAACCATCCTTTTGATTGTCATCACAAATATTCCCACTTCTTATGGTAAAGTCTTGTACTTGTTTGACTTTTTCTCTTGGAAGTTCCCACCCATATTTTTTAGTCTGTATGTAGAGATAGGTCTTAGGATCAGAGACATTTGTCAAAATCTCAGTGTCAATGGTGTTGTTTGTAGCTCATATATTTTACTTACAACTACTAGTATCGACGAAGTAAAGAGTCTTGAACAACACTCACTGATTTCTTTTATCGAGAGTCACTCACTATTTTTTTAGTGAGTTAGGCTATTTTATTTTCAAATCTTGTTCAGGGTGATTGGGTCAATTTATTGGACCCACAGTCTCCCTATTTGAATATACAAATAGCCTAAGGTGATTGGTAAAAGGTGTAAGACCGAGGGTTCAGTCGAGGGTTCAGTTGTTCAGGATCTGGGGGGTTGGAACCTAGGTTCAGTTGTATGATCCTTTATGTCTCAGTGACTAGGTTCAGTTACATGAGGTTAAATAACCAGGTTCAATGGTCAGTGATCAGGTTCAATGACCTTGGGGTTTAGTGACCTAAGTTTAATACCCAGGTTCAGGAAGGTTCAAGGGGTTCAGTTTTGAGGGTTCAGTGTCCTCATTTAGACCCTGAGGGACCTGGTTCACTTTGATTCATCAGTGTCCTCCTTCTTACATGTTTTGATTCCAATAATACAATTAAGGACCTGGTTCAATTTGATACATCAGTGTCCACACTTTGATCATTACACCTTTTTCATACCACTAAAGACTGATAAACTTCAGGTACTCGATTTTGGTTAAGTGACAAAGAGTTTGTGGTCGGGGTTCAGGCTGGGTGTGACTGGGTTTTGTTTAAATACTGACATCAACCCATGTTATCTTAAGCCACACAAGACACAACACACTGAAATATTTCAGCCTGATGTTAAAATTTTCTTCAATTTTAACACTTACTGAGTCATGATATCAGCCTATCCTTACACACTGATTTTCGACTCTTGGGTTTGAGAGTCATGCATTCAGGGACTCGCTTGTTCAGTGAGACCATGGTTCAGGGTCTCGGGTTAGTACACTTCAACGACTTCAAAGGGAGTTCTCGTTTTCAAGCCCATGTTCAAGCTTAGCCTGAATCACATACACACTCCCTGATGTATAAGCTCAGTATGAACGACATCAATTTCAACCTTTGCGCTCCCTGATACTCGTCCTATACCCATATTCATCTCTGATACGTCCCTGGGGGAGTTATGGTAGTTTTTTTTCACTGACTTAGTTCAGCCACCACGGGTTGAGGGACGGTTTTGGTTCTTCAGGTCTATACCTATTTTTAGGTACTTTCGGGTTTAAGAGTCACACTTTCAAGGACTCGGGTTTTAGAGTCACTGAGGTGAGGTGAGGTTTTAGGATCAGGTTCGCGTTCACACTAACACACCTTGATACCATTCCCTGAGTTAGCACCAAACTGTTCAGGCTCACCCCGAAAAGCACTACCAACACTTTCTGATGTTGCAAAGACTCAGCTTGAAAACCACATCACCACTCCCTGATGTGTACTTCCATTCACTGATACTCATCAGGGACACCAATTCTACAACCCCTGACTCACTATGACAACTACACTTTTATCAGTTTCTGATGTAAAAGCCTAGTCTAGCAACACATATATTCCAAATCCCACTGCTTGAATCAGACCTATCCTCTATCTCGATTCACAATCTGAGCAATCTAATCAACAATCAAAAGATAACAACAAACACAAGCCTCATCATTAATACTCCCTATACCATTTCAGTTTCTATTAAGACTAAACAAACCCAACAATAAATCTTCTAATCAACCCTAATAACGAACAACAACAAAAATATTCACCGCTCGTTGACTCTTTCTTTAACCACCGTCGCTGCCGTTGCAACAAATTCAAACTCGAAATTTGTTCTTTAACTGCTGCTTGGTCTTGTGAACGAGTGATATTGTGTGCTTGTTTTGATATGAAGATCTGGGTTTATGTTTTAAAGATGAATCGGCTTCATCCTTTTTTTTGTGTCGGTATATGAGAGAGATGAAGCATTTGTGTTAACATATTTGTGAGCGTGATGGTTTTTTTGTGAATGTTATGAGTTTTGTGTGTTTGGTGGGGATAAGATATATGTGGTGAGGATTTTGTATGTAAAGTATTTTTGACTGATTATTTCAATCAGTAGCAAATTTTTGGGTGAAGTTTTTGCCATTTAGTCAAAAGTCAGTGTGCATCTCCTCCTCAAAAAATGCTAATACGATGCTTGATTTTTGAAGGTTTACACCTGACTTTTTAACTATTAAGAATGTTATCAGCAGCCATTCAAATGGATGCGGATCATAAGAATAATCCACCCCTTCATACCACTTGTTGGTCCGAATAATTGAGTAAATCTTGATAAAAATGAAGAACACATTCATTAATAATGAAGAACAATTTGTTACAAGATTACTCAATACCAACTAGACTACATGATAACATCCTCAACTTTTACGGGGATAATCTGGTATATTATCCCATTGAATGACAAATACACTCTCATTGATCCAAGCTATGCTTGTGTTTCAATGAGAGGATGATCTATCAACTATACTAAGTATTTTTGTGTGTTTAGGATTCATACTATCTCATTATAATACTGAGACATATATAGCAACTAATAATACAAGACATGTGATGATGGTGACATATGGTCCCCAGTGGTCAATCTTCATCTCTCTCTTTTGAAAAACACCAACCATCCTTTTGATGTGTCATCACATATTCCACTCTTATGGTAAAGTCTTGTACTTGTTTGACTTATTCTCTTGGAAGTTCCCACATATTTTTGTCTGTATGTAGAGATAGGTCTTGGGATCACTGAGACATTTGTCAAAATCTCCGTTGTCATTGGTGTTGTTTGTAGCTCATATATTTTTTACTACTGACACCATATCAGTAAGTAAAGTCTGAACAACACTCACTGATATCTTTATCAGTGAGTCACTCACTATTTATTTAGTGAGTTAGGCTATTTTATTTTCAAATCTTGTTCAGGGTGATTGGGTCAATTTATTGGACCCAACACTTAAAATATCTGTGAAATAAGAGAGACCATTGTAATAAGTTACAATGTCTTGGGAATGTCTCATAGATCACAAAAATGTAAACATAGATACATGATCCGGGAAATTTGGTTGTGCCGTAAGGCTCTGGAATAGGCATACGCGGTAATATTAGTCAAGCGTTTATATAAGTAGTCTTTTATATAAATAAAAGTGATCAAAAGCACATCAAGTGTGTATAATGATCAAAAGTATGTCAAGTGTGTGTATATACATATACTTCATATAAATATCATATATAAAAATACATGTGCACATAAATATTTATATAAGTACACGTGTATATAAATATCTTTTATATAAATAAGTGTAATGGTGCTCAAAATATCACATAAGTGTTAGGAAGTGTAAGTAGTAAAATATAAAGAGTGAAGTGTTTTAGTGTAAAAGTGGTTATAGTTAGGTGTAAAAATGCAACCTGGTTCTCTATAACCATGGCTCTGGTACCAATCTGTAACACCCCAAATATATCGCAGCGAAAGATAGTGTCATTGAGGTGTTACCTCATAGTACAACAGTCATAATACTAGAAAACGACTCTAAATAAGACGTTTTAAAAAGGTTTATCATTCGACGACAATAAAACATCATAATTTAAAGAGGTCCAACATTTCATAATACATAAAAAGTACATCACAGAGTTTTTAAAATGTTTCTTCGAATGATAACAAGATGCAACCTTCAAAAATCCGTGCTAATCCATGTCAGTCAAGTACCTCAAGAACTTGAGATAAAACATGCTAGAAAGGTCAACACAAAGGTTGAGTAAAATTCATAGGTTTATAAGTAAAACAATTGATCATAAGATCTCAAGTGTTATGATGTTTAGTTGTTATACACCCATAAATCAAAAGTAATTATTATTGATCTAAGCTTATGACACGCAAACGCTAACTGTGTATATCAAAAAAATGATATATGAAATAGTGTCCCCGTATAGGTACTTGCCGTGTACCTAATATCTCAAATATAACGCGTCTGGTTACCTATCCGGCCAACACAAATGGATTCGTTAATCCCGATAAGCCTATCCACTATATTCGCGTTTACTAACATATAGTAATTAATGGTGCATGATCTGGGGTCTTTCTGGCAATAGAGGTACTTAGGCAATAACATTTTCAGTTCGGAATACAGTTTCAAGCAATTGTGATCATAGTAAAAGTAAGTAGCATGTATCTTCTCCAAAGAGTTTATAAAACAGTTACACGATAAAAAGTGGGGCTATGTACTCACCAGTAATGAAGTAGAAATAAATTTCGTCAAAAGTGTATGACAAGAAATCATGAGAATCACAAACGACCTAGATAAAAATATAATGCGTCTTAGGCTCGATGATTATTAAGTAATAACTTATACTTAAGTTTATATTATCCTTAGACTTATTTTACCATAATGTATGTTAGTTATAAGGTTTATATCAAGGCATGGGTTAAAATGACATATTTATATGCTTATATAGGTTTTAACGTAAAGCTGATGGAAATTTACTAAAAATCCCGTCTTCAACGGGTCGTCATTTCTAAACCGTAAGTGATAAAATTAAGTTTTTTATATGCTCAGAAATGTATGAGTCTCTAATTTTAAAAAATATGGGTCTCACTTCACTCTAAATTTTATAACCAAGGTCAAATGACCATTTTACCCCCAAGTCTCAATGCAAAAAGTGTTTAGGTTTCTTTTTTCTCACCAAAAAGACTATAAATTTTGATCTACAAACCATATGGACCCCAAACCAACGGGAAAAGTTTTGTTTTGTTTTAGCTACATTTAATTCAAAATGGCCAAGTTCATAAATGCTCAGATTTATGAGCTTTTTCTCTTAAAAGACATACATGCAAATCTAAACAGCTTTTAGCCAAAATTTTATTGAAACATTAACGGGATGTTTTAGGACGCGGGGATTTTGGAAAAATGATCCTGAGACATAGGTACAAGTCCCTATATTTTTCTTTTAGACTAAAAACCCACTGAGATAAAAAGGGTGGGTCATTTTTAGCTACTAAAATTTACACCAATTATTAATCTACCAGCCTAATTACTTTATGCTTTTTGATTTAGTTTTTGAGTATAACACGCAAAGTCCATTCAAGTACATCATCTTTATTAATAAAATAACTAAAATGTCCAGGAGTTTAATAGATTTTAATTAAAATAGGAGTGTTTTTTATAAACACATTTAGATGAAATCAAGATTAATACACAAATAATTAATAACTCTTACAATCAAAATCCAATCAAGCCTAAACTACCTATCTAACACCTAATAATCCTAGATATTTTTAATAGGACAATCATAAATGTTTTAATTTCATAAAATCTCAGTAGAAACCTTAATAAAAATTTCATCTTGTTGCATGCATTTAAAAGAGTGTTAAAAGGTCAAAATCACTAGTTTTCAAGCCACTTCAAGGCACCAACTCTTAAACCAGTTGTCCAAATCAACAATCCAAAATTTTTACACAATATTATGACTCTAAAAAAAGTGCTTAATCTAGAATGCTTATATATAAACATAGATAAAAGTCAAGAAAAGTGCATGAAAACTTCATTTTTAAAGAGATTTGGTGCAAGAATGATATAAGGATTCTTGCACCTTTGTTTTTACCTTGAAATGAGCTTCAAATTTTTTTTATGGTGGTGTTGTGGTGCTGATTGGGTTGTTGTAGCAGCAACAAGAACAAAGGGAGTGAAAGTTTTGATTTATCACAAGTGGTAAATGAATGAAAGTGTGATTTTGGTGTTTATATAGAGATAAGAGTACATGGTATTGTATTTGCATGTGTTTTAAGTGGATAACCATGGGGGGTGGGTCAGCCATAAGCCAAAAATATAAGAGGGTGTGTTTTATTTTTATTATTTGCATAATTTTAAGATACATTATGCATTTTTAGGACCAACGGGAAATTATTAACGTGGGTTTTAAGTGTAGATGTCAAAGTAAATATCATAAAAGTAATATTTTTATAAAAACTTTACATTTAGTTTAAAATAACTAAATTTAGTGTTTTATATATTTCCCGAGTCTTCCGGAGTGTTAAATGTCTTTAAAACTTAAAACGCGAGCCGAAAACGCGTAAAACATAAAAAGTGTAAACTTCATGTAGAAATGAAAAATTAAAATATTCCATATGAAAATAAGTAAGTGAGGGAATAAAAATGCATATTCAGGTAGACTAAGTATAGTCTAGAATTAATTACAATTTATGTGTACGTGATACGACTACGCGGGTAACTTTGCTGGTAAGAGTGAGTTCACTTAAAATAGGATGATAAGTAATTGAAATAGTAAAATAATGACCTAAAATTCACGGTTGTGACAAAAAAAAAAGAAACGACATTTACATGTATCAGGGACCTCCGGCTCAAAATTCCCTTCTCTACCTAGATCTCCGTCTCCACCTCTCCCACACAACATTAGAGCCCTTGACATTACTAATGAGACAAATTATGTAATTAACCAGTTTATAGTACAAGTCAACGGGCACAAGAAAGTGGCGTAAACACACTTGTATGATTATAACTTGTGTATTACGGCTATTGAAAATGAAAGAAGATCTGGCCTAGGCGGAATATTGGTGCAATTATGTGTTAAAAGAGTTTAGGATGTACGAGAAGAAGATTAATGAGTACAAGGTTCAAAATGAATATGTTTGAAAACAACTGTAAGGGTTGAACCCCAAAGAAACTATGTATGGTTGGTTACCAAGTTAATTACTTTAAGTATCTTTGTCGCTTTTGTTTCTTTTTTGTTGAATTCGGTACATTTCATAATTGGTTTGCAAAAATCTATCTTTATTTTTTTTTGTTAAATGTGCCATATTTATGGTAATTTTGGGTGCAACGTGCCACATTTATGAATACGGTTTTTACAAAAAGATTCTGAATATTTAGCGCGGTGGGGTAATAGAATAAACGTTTCCTCTATTCCCAACAAATTAACCAATATCACGCATCATGCACGTGAGATATATACGATTCCATCTTATATAAACCATACATGCATTCTCTAGTTTCTATCATAAAACTGAATAAAAACAACTACATAATCATAGCTTCTTGATATGTCTATCTTCAACAGTCTAGTTTTTAGAATGATTTCATAAAACTTCATATTCTGGTGATGATGTTATTGTTGCGGCCAATTGGTGTACTTCGAAGGTGAACGACAAAGTTCAATGAATCCACGAAGGTGAATGACAGAGTTCACGTCCCGTGAATTTGAAAACCCTACGTGGATTCAATCTATTGTAGCTTACCGAAAGAAAGATGGATGATGTGGTTTTTTCTCTCCTATTTTAGGGTGAATGTTTTCTCACTAGTGCACCATGTCTCGATGAACTAATTTAAATCCATATCTAAAAGGAAAGAAAATTTATCGTCTGTTTATTTCTCTTAAGTCACAATATTCTACCATAAATCTTACTAATTCCAAACCGAATAATGGCCATCCTCATCATTGTCATCCTCTGCCATAAGAGAAAGATGATGATTGGACTCTGTATATTGGTTTTGGACACAAATCTTATTGCATTTGCATTCACTTATGACTGACTCAATCATATTCTTCATAGCTCGATGATATATCTCTTTAAAATACATGTTGGGAAATACAAATGTTTTGAAGATAATATCATTAGAAGATATGTTTGTATTACGAAAATGTTGCGAAAGTACTGTTTTTCAAACTTGCAATTTATGCACTATTTGTATTACAAAGATGTTACGAATGTACTGTTTTTAAACCTTGTAATAATTGCACTACTTAAAGATGATGCGAATACAATGAGATTTTTGTTGAGTTTATGATATATAAAATATAATAAAACATAAAGACATCAAGAGTACACAGCGGAAGACTTAAGATCATAACAAATAAATTAATTAACTGAAAGTATGCGTAACGTACCTCTTGCGAATGTCAAATCCCTCGAGCAATGCAAAACAACCCTCGAGCAAAGCAAAACAAAGAAGTACTTATTGGTGTAAGAATAATGTCTTACAACCGTTCTTGTACACGAATTAACCAACGAATCAAGCGATTGCTAGATCTAACACAAGTCCTCGTTTAAGCAAAACGAAACGAACTCCCTTACAAATGGGGTGCTTCGGCCGAAATATGACTAGAGAGAGAAGAGGAGAGATCTAGGGTTAATTCAATGCACAAGTGTATGAAACCCTAGAACCTAACCCTCTTTATATAGTAGATGGAATACTTTGGGAACAAGTTAGGATTGGGTTTGGGACAACCCATGTGGCCGGCCATAGGACAAGCCCACAAGAAAAACCCATAACTTTTCTTTCAAGATTTTCCATTACTAGTCCTTCTCTTTTCATTTAACGGTCGTTAGTCATTTTTCGTTAAATACTTAACGATCGTTAACAGGACTTAATGTGCAATAATTAATCGTAAACATAAACATTAATTATTAACTTTAATTCTCATTCGCTAATGTGTGCAATCCCGTGGTCACGAGTTCGAATCGGACATTCACATGTTTTGTAAATATATACATTTCCAACAGCTCCCACTTGGATATGTTTACAAAGCGTGAAATGACATTGGTTAGCGTCTAGCAACACGCCAATGCCCCCGGTACAACTCGTGTATGGTTTTCGGAGAAAAACCAAGTTTGATGATTCATCATCATATTCATCCTTTTGTTTCTAATACCATGTTAATAAGAATATGGATCTCACTCATTTCTTAATTAACTATTACGTTTTTCGCTTTATGTGATTGATTAAGATTACCAATTCTTCTAACATATTCCGAGAAGACCTTGGGCATGGCCATGCAAACATCTTGACAACCCTACGAGGGGCCCGCAGTATTATACTTTAAAATAAATTTGAAGGAAACAAATCCCATTTTGACTACAAGCAGGATTCACAAATTTCGCACTTCGAAAACAACCCTTATAACTACCATTCGTTATAGCGTTAGATTGCTTCATAGAAATGCACTACATTCATGACATATCTCTTGCATCTCAAGTCAGAGGATAAATATTCATGATATACTTAATGACTAAGATCCATAAAGTATCATCATGTGGGTGGGATAAGTCTTATACTCAATTCATTGAATATCATCTGAAATTAGTCATGCTACGCATCAATATACTTTCAAGTATATTCTAACTAATACTCAGATTTGTCTTAATTCAATATCATTCCCATGTTATTGATCGACAGCGGACTATTTAGAATAACTTAAGTTATTCAAGGATTTAAACATGCAAATCTAGGACACAATATTATAAATGAAATTAAACGTATACCGTACTTTAATTCATTATAAATAATAATTGTTTAACATCCTTTATCCAAATACTAAATAGATCAATGCATGATAATTCTTAGTAAATGAATTTTGCCACAAGTCATGCAACTCATACTTGTTGACAAGGCATAATTTCAACTAACTTTGATCTATAGGAATTTTGAGAATACTTATTTCAAGAATTCAATAAGTGAATTTCTTGTATATGTTTACACATATCTTGATATTGTCATATCATTCCATAAGGTGCGTGATAACCTGAACCACCCTTTTATGACAATTATCTTTCAAAACCTTAAAGTTTTAAAGTATTCTTTATTCTTTAATGTATAATGCAACTATGCTCTTAGTTGAGCATAACTAGTCAACATGGTCATCATCAAGGATACCACTAGAATTGAGTGTCATATCAATTATACTAGCATCATTGTATACAACAATATGCTCTTTAAACATCCGTAAACTTTTGAACAGTTATAGTGTAATGTTGGTGCCTACTAAAACTCAAGTTTGTTGGCAATGACAATTATGAAACAATTGTCATATAATCATCCATAGAATCTAGGAGCATCTCCAGTTTGTGGAATGTGATTCTAAATCCAAACATATTCCTTTAAAATATTTATTACACTAACAACTTTCAATGTTGTCAAATCATCTTGTAATCAAGCATGACACAACAACTTTATACACAACATGATGTTCATGATGAATCTTCAAGTTAAACTTTAAGATCTCATCTATCTTGTCAAAGATATGTATTCATCATGTTCTATTTGACTCATTTATTTACAGCATATGTTTATAATAATAAATATATATTCCAAGGTTATATATCTTATTTCCAAATCTTACAAACGAAGTTTCATTCCCAACTAAAACTTAATTTAGGCGAAATGTAGTTGCCATACAACATATAAGATTTAAAAATAAAAATAATACTCCCACTAGCTTTTAGGAATACTTATGAGCTATCTTATTTTAATTATTAAATCAAACATGGATTTAATATTAAACATAAAACATCTCTTAGATGTTTGCATATATCCATTCATGGATTCTTGCAGTTTGTACATATCCAAGGATTATTTGAATTCATAAAACTTCTTTGTATTACTCATCGTCCTCGCAAAGTAATTTCACAACAAAGAGTTTTGACATTCATTGTCAAAATTTCATATCAATGAAACTAAGTATGACAATTATAATCTTTATACTTCTATTTAATGTATCTAGAAAAGAATATTCAATCATAGTTAATTGCTTAAGTATGATTAATATTATTATCACTAGACATGCATTAAATATGTGTACAATATTGTCCATATGATTTCTACACAAAAATTTAAACCACTAGGGTTTCCATCCTTTGAAGAAAATCATTTTCATTATTAAGATAAACCAAGTATCTAAAGTTGATTATCTTTATGGACACATCTCAACATTCATATTATGATTGATTTACCACAATTCAACATTTGGTAAATTTATCATTATGATTAACAGGCTTACCATGATCTTGTAACTCATATTCCTCAGCATATTAAATATCTGAGATATCCTTGCGGATCTATGAATGACAATTCCATCATATTGAGGTCTATCATTTACATGTAGCCTCATCATGATTTGCTAGTGTGTTTTAGAAGATTGTGTATTTTGCAATTTAATCTTTCAAGATTTAAACAAAACTCCCACTTGCCTTTTACAATTTAAAGATTACCTTTAAATAGTTTAGCAAGTAGAGCAACAATACATTGTTCTCTTTTGGGATATTACAAAAACATTGATAGTTCCTGACATTAGTTTGTTACAACTCACTTTACAAGTAGTTTAACAAATTCAGAACTTCATTATAAGACTTAATGTGATTCATCACATTCCATAAACAAATGGTGTCTTATCAATCTTCTAGGTTGGAGTCTTATTGAGTATATTCAATCTATACTCAATCTACTAACCTTGATAACTTTTGGAAGAAACTATAGTTATCTTGAATCAAACAATGCCAATAGATTTTGATTCTTCTAACTGACCATACCATAAAACTATAGTATTTTCTTAGAATTAATATTGTAAGAAAATCTAACAATATTTTAGATAACCATCTACTCTTTTGGCTTACCTATTTACCAACAAAGTAAAACTTAATGGTACAATAGAATTACCAAGTCAATTGCATGCATTATAACACAAGTATTTTGACCAAGTCAAAAGACATATCAGTTATAATCCCACTATACGTTATAAGTCATTGATCAACTCATTGACTTCATGCATATCTTAAAAACATTAAGTTAACGTCTTACTATATATTGTAAGTCTTGTATTAAAAGACTTCATGTTTGTGACTTTACAAAATCATAAACATTTATAATTAAAATAATTATGAACACCACCTCGGGTTTCAATTAATATTTCAAGTTAATATTTACTACATATATTTAAGTCATTCAGAATACTTAAATTCATAGTAGTATTAGATTACTTCATTTAATTATGTCATTCCATGAAATGTTCAACGTAAGAAACTGCAAAATCATCCATGCTCGTTCTCACGGCACGTGGGTATTTTACCTTGGACTACAATCTAGTTCAGGTTCTCACGTAACATAAATTGTAACTACAAGTGTTTCTTAAATATTGAATGACATAAATATTTAAAATAAAGTAGTCTTTGTTATCATCTTGACACATGTTCTTAATAGGGCAATCATACATATATAAATGTATACTTCCTATTAGAACGTTATTCTCTTACTAGGTCAAGAGAATTCTTTTTAAATCATATTAATATGTGTTGTACCTTGCACACAATAAGATTTCTCCCTTGTGCATGGAACAATAGCATATAAACAACACGATACACGTTAGTTTATTTGATTAATATGATTTGTGTCATAGATATAACAAGTAGATGTAGAACTATATTGTTTAGTAAGGAAAGCGTACCACGACTATCCTTAAAAAAAACATAAGTGTCTACAATTGGAAAGTAATTATCTTTGAAGATAATCTGGTTACTACACAGGAAATAAGGCTTGTAGCTCCCACTGAATTAGAAATCATTAAAACAACTTCTTATTCATGTGCAACACAAATGCTCCCACTGAATCAGACAACATTGTAAGTGTTGCATAACCAGTGAAAACAACTTGCTTGCTTTTTTACTTTCTTACACCTTTGAAGAACCATAAGTAATCATTACTAAGGTACTAAAGGTGTATTCTACTATATGAATGATAGGTTATCCATCAATGTTATTAACTTTCGAAAAAATTGGGTTATCCATCAATATTTATTAACTTCGAAAAATTGGGTATGCAATTTCTTCCTCAACAGGCCTACCATCCCCATCTTTGGTAGTACCTTTAAAAGGCTAAAGCAAAACAACTAGATAAAAATATGCTAGGTTGCCTTTTACCAATTTTTGCGGTAATTAGTCTAGCTTCTAATCTAGTAACTCATATACATGTTTTTCCGGTTAACCAACATTCATGTTGTTACAAAGGATTCATTCACCAAATGAA
>OU343217.1:99303001-99435667 GCA_910596185.1 Chrysanthemum makinoi | reverse complement strand
GCATCTACTACGGTCGAAACCAATGCACCAACTCCATCAACGTCATTTACATCGACTTCTGCAAATCCTATTCTTGAAACAATTTTACCAGCAGTTGATGAACAAAACCAAAACATATCATTTCAAGAAGAACATTCACAAAACCGAGCGATGCAGCGTTAGATGAAGACTTATTTGAAAACCCGTTTTGCTACGAGAATCGTGAATCATCTTCAAGCTTACGAAACCATCTAACTTCATACGTTAACCAACGGTATCCTTCTACTCTCAAGTGGAAAAAGACCATCAATTGAACAAGTTATTGGTGAACCTTCACGGCCAATTCAGGGCCAACTTGCCACCGATTGCGACTTGTGCATTTACCTTTGCTCCATTAACATTAAAGAACCAAAGAACATTGAGGGCAATGGAAGAAACGCTTGGATAGGCGATGCAGGAGGAACTTCTCCAATCTTCTACATGACTCTTGGGATTTGGTTCCAAGACCAATTGACATTCGCGTCATTGAACTCAAATGGTTATGGAAGAACAAAAGGGATAAAGAAATGACTGTAATTCGCAACAAAGCTCGTCTTATGGCCAAGGATACAGGTAGGGGAAGAAGGGTTAGACTTTGAAGAGTCATTGGCGGTAGCTAGACTTGAAGGTCAGGGATATTCTTAGCCTATGCGGCTCACAAAAACATCCGGTTTATCGAATGGACATTAAGACTGCGTTCCTGATGGAACTCTGAAGAAGGCGTTACGTGGAGTCAGCGAAGGCTTCATAGACATGGAACATCAGGTCGTCTACAAACTCAAAAGGCAATCTATGGTTTAAAGCAAGCTCCGAGGAGCGTTATGACGACTGTCCTCTTTCTTGATTCAAAACAATTTCACCAAAGGAACTGTTGATCCTACCTTGTTTACACAAAAATGGAAAAATGATCTTTTGATTGTTCAGATTTACGTGGACGACATCATTTTTGGGTCCACTAATCCGAATCTATCAAAACATTTTGAAAATCTCATGAAAAGCAAATTTGAAATGTCCATGATGGAGGAACTAAAGTTTTTTCTTGGTTTACAAATACATCAATCCCCACGTGGAATTTTTATTAATCAAGCTAAATATACAACTGAGATTTTAAAAAATCATGGTATGGATAATTGTGATTGGTTGAGAACACAATGGTAACTTCACCAAAAATTGGAGCCGATTTATTTGGAAAACCCATCGATCCGAAGAAATATCGAACATGAGTGGTTCTCTCATGTACCTCAGCTAGTCGACCCGATATGTTTTGCTTTTGCTTATTAGCGGTTTGGGCAAAGCCTACGGCTGCACCTCAAAGAGGTTAAAGGATCTTTCGATTTTGACGACATCCATTCACATGGGACTTTGGTATCGAAGGAATCGGATTTGATCTAATCGCCTTTTAGATCTCGAACCGCGGTGATCAAGTTACAGCAAAAAGTACATCAGGAGGCACAATTTTTGGGTGAAAAGTTAGTCGCTGTTCTTCAAAGAAACAAGATTGCAGCACTTTCAACCAGAGTATGTGTTTCTATCCGCGTGTTGTGCTCAAGTTCTATGGATGAGAACCCAACTCACAGATTATGGCTTTACTTTCGATAAAATACCTATGTATTGTGACTCGAAAAGTGTCATAGCCATATTATGCAATCCTGTCATAGCCACATTCGTGTCCGCTACCACTTCATAAAAGAGCATTAGTAGAAGAAGTCTTGTTGAATTATTTTGTGAAGCAGATTACCAACTTCGCCGATCTATTCACTAAAGCCCTTTCAAAAGCGATTTAATGATTTAGTTCAACAATTGGAATGCGAAGCCTAACCCCGAGGAGTTAGAGCGTCTTCTCGAAATCTATTTGAAAATGATTTCCAAAAGCTTATTTGTAAGTATTTTGAAAAACAAAATACAAAATTTGAAAAACCAACAAAAGCAAAATATAAAAATATAAAACTTTCAAAAAATAAAAAAACAATATAAATTCAAAAATCCAAAAATATTCTTCTCTCGACATGTCTCTTGTATAATCGATATTCTGTACGTTTCTAGAAATGTCATTCAACAATGCTACGGACATGTACAGATGCTTGAGCGAGAGTTATTTTAATGTTTTCTAAAACATGTCTTTCCTCAAAATTTCTTCAAATATGGCTTTCGTATACTTCAGTACGAAACCCGGTCTAAAATGATGACTTTTGATTAGTTCAAATCAAAACTCGTGTTTTTAAAGAAAAATTTAGTGTACGCTTCATTGCACTACATTTAAAACTGGTGAGAAATCATCATCATCTTGAGCACCTTTTTCAAGATTGTTCAAAAAGATTTTCAAAATCTTTCATAATATTTTGTGCTCAAGATAACTCCCTCTAAAACCCTTTAATTGATTATGCTTTATTAAAGGGGGAGTATAAAACCAAAGTGTTCCAAATTCATGCTTAAATCAAATCCGTTTGTCTCCCCAAAAGATTCTAAAATGTTGTTTAATCCGTTGATATAAAAAATATCACGAATATGCTATTTTTTAGGGGGAGAAGACGTGATTAAAATGTGATCAAAAAGTTTAATGATCGTTGTTTGAATCTCAAAAGAGCTCGACTCAGTTTAAACCATTGAATTGACGAGGAATCAAAGTCAGTAAATGTACCATTTCGAGAAACTCGTGATAGATATGCACTTTAATGGGTCTAACCTTCTTTTCAAGAAGAGTTTACAACTTCAAGGTAGTTATTAGAGCTATTTGTCACCTAAAAACTAACAATGGGACTCTTTAACTAAGCTACGTAACCGTGTCTCGTGGGGAATTGTCTATCATGAGCCGATCAATTCAAAAAGTGCAAACTCTACCCTCTATGTTCAGATTTAAGTTAAAACAATATAAGCACATGTGAAGGGGGAGTGTTTCTGAAAATTCAAAACTCTCAAGGTGTTAACGAAATGTGTTTTCATTCATAAACACTTTGAGAGATTTTCAAGAAAATGATTTTATGGCAACAATAGGACAGTCATGGAGTTATTAGGTAACTAAGGATAGGAAATCCATCATATGATCCACCAGAGCCGGAGGGATCTACCCAAAGACAATACCCATAGGTAGTATTAGAAGTCCTTAGGTATGATTGAAAAAAGGAGTAATGTGAGAAAGGAGAAAGAAGGGGTTGAAGAATTAAAAAGAAATGTAATGAAAAAGGGTGAAAATAAATAGCTCTCCATAATCAACCTTAGCGCAGAAATCGGGTTCAATTCATATGCTACTAGTTGTCACTTAGATGACGCTGGTATTGAAGACAAAGACGTCATGGACCCAGTGACGCGCTGCACATATCCTTCTAGCCACTCAATTCCTCTCAAAAGGGATTTGTTTCATTCTCACTGGGAACCCTACACAATCTATCGACTTTCTCTTAGAGATAGTTGGTATTGAAGAAGGAGACCCTCTCTCTAGTCTCCGCTTAGGAAAACCAAAATGCACTAATCGAGTCTAGAGCCACGAGATTCATCAAAAGATCTCATAGGAACACTTAACATTTCATCGCTTGTTGTTCATCAATAAGGACACAAGTGATACATTCTAGAGTCCTACGTAGATCTTAGCAATCTGTGAGCATTTATGAGGTTTCACATTTGTGATCCTCGGTGATTGAATGGAAATTCTTGCGGGTCAACATCAAGCACGCCTGACCAAGTCACTTCGGTAATTCTTTATGGGTTACGCTTAGTGTCTCAAACAGTCTACAGTGAAGTGATGCTTCGTGTACTTCAGCGACTCCTGAACTGTAGATGTACCGGTGGTATGTCGTGTTAGCTAGCCTTGAGGGCCTCCAGTTTCAAGAACGCCTTTGCTAGAATTAGAGATGTTTTCACAATATGCTTTTAACACCCTCAACATTCGAACTTGTAAGTCTTTGGAAATCCGCTAAGGAGATTCCTTTCATGAATCGAATCCTGAAGATGTGGGTCATTACTTGAACTTGTTCAGCGTAAAGCAACTTTCCCTTAAGGATTGACGGTGATTCGCCGACAAAGGTGAATGGAATCAAGACATTCATCAGTAGAACAATTGTAGTAATCAATTCTTTAAGAAAATATTGCAATGATCAATTGGTGTTCGTGACTGTACCTAGGAAGCTGCTGCTGATGGATGCTCGCGGGAGGAAGAGGTCGTGCAGATTCTCCACATGCTCATACCAACAACATCAAAAATGAAGTTCTCTCATAATCAAAGGCAACACAAAGTCAGAATGATTCTTCGTCAACGTCAAAGAATCTACAAAGTTTAAAGACTCGAGAACTTCATCATTGGAAACTCAAAGTCAAAAAGAAGTGTGAGCATGGTGGAGAATGACGTTGACGTATGGCAGAATACCACATTAACTGATCACAAAGCATGAAGGAACAAAGAATTAAGACTATTCTATATCTACACACAAATTTTAAGCTCAAAGAAAGTAAATACCTAATCAAGTGGAGCATCTTTTGAATGACCACCCCTTAGGGGGAGATTGTTAGCCTTAATGATATTTAATAGAAGTGATGGTCATTCCCGTTTAGGAACTTTGTAACGTGTGTTAGATATCGTATTAGAATAGTCAACGGGCTCGTGAATTGGGCTAAGCTAAATGGTTAGACGTTTAGTTAAGCTAATCTTTTATCATTTGTAATCCAATCCTAGTCCAATCCATATCCACGAGGCCCAAGCCCAAGCCCAAGCCTAAGCCCATAAGGGTAATATGTATGGAAGTATAAATAACCCTCAAATGGTTATTTGAGGGGTGTGTGTAAGTGTGTGTTTTTCTTTGAAATAAACATCATCTTGTTTTCTTCTTTTTCTCTCTACACATACACGAGTAACATCATCAAGTCACCACCTTTCTTAATCTTTCTTCTTATTCCTACACATAAATAGTGTTTGTATTTCGTGTGTTACTTGTGTGGTAAATTAAAATAACATAAAAAGTGTTTGTATTTTCTTAATCTTTCTTATTCTATGTTTGTGAATAAAAATGTTTTTTCGAAAAGCATTTTGATTAATTAGTCTATGTTTTTTGAAAAATGTTTTATGAAACTAGAGAATGCATGTATGGTTTATACAAGACGGAATCGTAAATATCTCACGTGCATGATGCGTGATATTGGTTAATTTGTTGGTAATACAGGAAATGTTTATTCTATTACCCCACCGCACTAAATATTCACAATCTTTTCGTAAAAAAACGTATTCATAAACGTGGCATGTTGCACCAAAAATTACCATGAATATGGCACATTTAACAAAAGAAATACAGATAGATTTCTGCAAACCAATTATGAAATGTACCGAAAGTATTCAACAAAAAAGAAACAAAAGCGACAGAGATACTAAAAGCAATTACTTTGGTAACAAACCATACATAGTTGTTTTGGGGTTCAACCCTTACAGTTGTTTAACACAAATTTGCACCAATATTCCGCTTGGGCAGATCTTCATTCATTTTCAATAGCCGCAATACACAATTTATAATCATACAAGTGTGTTTACGCCTCTTTCTTGTGCCTGTTTACTGGTACTATAAACTAGTTAATTACATAATTTGTCTCATTAGCAATGTGAAGATCTCTAATGTTGCGTGGGAGAGGTAGAGATGGAGATCTAGGTAGAGAAGGGGATTTTGAGCCAGAGGTCCTTGATACATGTGAATGTCGTTTATTGTTTTTTGTCACAACCGTGAATTTCAGGTCATTATTTAACTACTTTAAATATTTATTATCCTATTTTAAGTGAACTCACTCTTACCGAGAAAGTTCTTACCGAGAAAGTTACCCGCCTACGTCGTAACGCGTACACATAACTCGTAATTAATTATAGACTATGCTCAGTCTACTTGAATATGCATTTTTATTCTCTCACATAATTATTTTCATATGTAATATTTTAATTTTTCATTTCTACGCGAAGTTTACACTTTTTATGTTTTACACGTTTTCTGCTCGCGTCTTAAGTTTTAGCGACATTATAATACTCCGAAAGGCTCGAGAAATATATAAAACACCAAATTTAGTCATTTTAAACTAAATGTAATGTTTTTATAAAAATATTACTTTTATGGTACTTACTTTGACATTTACGCTTAAAACCAGCGTGAAAAATTCCCCGTTGTTCCTAAACATGCATAATATATCTTAAAAATATGCAAATAATAAAAATAAAACATGCCCTCTTATATTTTTGGCTTATGGTTGACCCACATCCTTTGTTCTTGTTGCTGCTACAACGACCCAATCAGCACCACAACATCACCATAAAATTGTGTTGAAGCTTATTCGAAGGTAAAAACAAAGGTGCATGAATCCTTGTATCATTCTTGCATCAAATCTCTTTAAAATTAAAGTTTTCATACACTTTTCTTGACTTTTATCTATGTTTTTATATAAGCATTCTAGATCAGTGAATTTGATGATAAAACACTCTTTTTAGAGACATAATATTGTGTAAAAATTTAGGATTGTTGATTTGGACAAATGGTTTAAGAGTTGGTGCCTTGAAATGGCTTAAAAACTAGTGATTTTGACCTTTTAACATTCTTTTAAATGCATGCAACAAGATAAGATTTTTGTTAAGGTTGCTACTGATATTCTATGATATTAAAACACGTATGATTGGCCTATTAAAAAGATCTAGGATTATTAGGTGTTAGATAGGTAGTTTAGGCTTGATTTAATTTTGATTGCAAGAGTTATTAGTTATTTGTGTATTAATCTTGATTTCATCTAAATGTGTTTATAAAAACCACCTCTATTTTTAATTAAACTCCTGGACATTTTGGTATTTTTATTGGTAAATATGATGTACTTGAATGGTCTTTGCATGTTATACTTAAAAACTAAAACAAAAAGCATAAAGTAACTAGGTTGTGATTGGTCAATTTTGTGAAGCAATTTTAGTAGCTAAAAACGACCCACCCTTTCTATCTAAGTAGATTTTGAGTCTAAAAGAAAAATATAAGGACTTGGCCCAATGTCTCAGGGTCATTTTTCTGAAATCCCCACGTCCTAAAACATCCCGATGATTTTTCAATAAAAGTTTTGCTAAAAGGTGTCCAAATTTGCATGTCTGCCTACTAAGAGAAAAAGCTCATAATTCTGAGCATTTATGAACTTGCCCCTTTTGAATGAAATGTAGCTAAAACCTAAATAAAACTTTAGCCGTTGGTTAGGGGTCCATAAGGTCTGTAGATAAAAGTTTAGCCGTTGGTGAGACAAAAGTAACATGAAAACTTTCTGCAATGGAACTCAGGGGTAAAATGGTCATTTGACTTTGGTTATATATTTTACAGGAAAGTGAGACCTACATTTTTGAAAATTATAGACTCATACCTTTCTGAGCATATAAAGAAATTAATTTAATCACTTACGGTTTAGAAATGGCGACCTGTTGAACACGTAATTTTTAGTAAATTTCCATCAGCTTTACGTTAAAACCCATATAAAAATGTCATTTTAACCCATGTCTTGCTATAAAACTTATAACTAATATACATTATGGTAAAATAAGTCTAAGGGTAATATAAAACTTAAGTATAAGTTATTACTTAATATTCCTCGAGCGTAAGACGTGTTATATTTCTATCTAGGTCATTTGTGATTTTCGCGGATTTCTTGTTATACACTTTTGCTGAACTATATTTCTATTTCATTACTGGTGAGTTTATAGCCCCACTTTTTATCGTTTAACTGTTTTATAAACTCTTTGGGGGAGATACATGCTACTTACTTTTGACTATGACCACAATTGCTTGAAACTGTATTCTGAACTGAAAATATTATTGCCTAAGTATCTCTATTGCCAGAAAGACCCCAGATCATGCACCATTAATTACTATATGTTAGTAAACGCGAATATATTGGATAGGCCTATCGGGATTGACGAATTCCGTTTGTGTTAGTCGGATAGGTAACCAGACGCATTGTATTTGAGATACTAGGTACACGGCAAGTACCTACATGGGGACATTATTGCATATATCATTGTTTGATATACACAGTTAATGTTGGCGTGTCATAAGCTTAGTGCACTAATAATTAATTTTGATTTATGGGTGTATAACAACTAGACACCATAACAATTGAGATCTTCTGATCCAACTGTTTTACTTATAAACCTACGAATTTCACTTAATCTTTGTGCTGACCTTTCTAGCATGTTTTATCTCAAGTTCTTGAGGTACTTAACTGGCACGGAGTAGCACGGATTTTTGAAAGCTGCATCTTGTTATTATTCGATGAAACATTTTAAAAACTTTGTGAAGTACTTTTTATGTATTATGAAATGTTGGTACCTCTTTAAACTGTTATGTTTTATTTTAATCGAATGATAAACCTTTTCAAAACGACTCATTTAAAGTTGTTTTCTATTATTATGACTGTTGTACTATGAGGTAACACCCCAATGACACTATCGTCCGCTGCGATATTTTGGGGGTGTTACAGATTGGTACCAGAGCCATGGTTATAGAGAACTAGGATGCATTTTTACACCTATACTATAACCACTTTTACACTAAAACACTTCACTCTTCATAGCCTTACACTCTCCGTGCCTTACACTTTCCGAACACTTATTTGATATTTTGTTACATTTATTTATATAAAAGATATTTATATACACGCGCACTTTTATGAATATTTATATACTTATGTATTTATATAAAGGATATTTTATAAAAAGTATATTTATATATACACACTTGACATACTTTTGATCATTATACACACTTGATGTACTTTTGATCACTTTTATTTATATAAAAGACTACTTATATAAACGTTTGACTAAGTATTACCACGTATGCCTATTCCAGAGCCTTACGGCATAACCAGATTTCCCCGATCATGTATCTACCTTTACATTTTTGTGATCTATGAAAGCTTCCAAAGATATTGTAACTGATTACAATGGTCTCTCTTATTTTACAGACATTGTAAGTGATTACAGTGGCCTCTAAATTTTTTCTTAACCTTAGATAATATCATTTCATATGATAACAAAACCTGTTATAGTTTATCAATTTTCCTTGAGTATCTTACTCCCCGTGCACTTATATTTTCTAAGCATTTCTGCTTATTTTCTAAAGCACCTATAAAGACTATTTATATATACCTAATTTTCTCTTGACTACTTATATCTATTTACCAGAGCGTTATTTCTTATTTATATAAACGTTATTTTTAAAAATATTTTACCGATTCTTGCCTTTTATACTCAGTCTTCAAATCCTTATGTAAAACTCTACTTCTCCCAATTATGTATCTATTTCACCAGATTACTAAATTGTTATACAAAATTATTCATTCTAATGATCCCGTAAAACTTTCTCAAACATTGTGAGTGGCACGCTGGTCTCATTTATTTTCAAAACATCGTGAGTGATACTATGATCTTCAAAAACTTTTCACGACCTTACATAGCAGTGTTTTACATGAAATCCATCATATTGCATCGATTCCCCTTGATTATCTCATTATCCACCACCGAAAATGAATTTGAACATTTGTCCTAAACTTTTGGAACACTCACATCGCTTTCGTAACCTATCACCATGAAACACGTCAATTAAATTAAACAAGAATTTAACCTATCGGCTTATAACAGGTTTATCTCGAGTGGTGAGATTTATACAACCCATAAATATCTACTATTTTGTATCAACATGTTACGACAAATTCTATCCGTTGCACTTGCTATTACACTATCATTTTGTAAACAATTTTGTTATTATCTTAAAAAGTATCCTTGTACTATATTACAGACGGATTTAATATTCTCTTAAGAATACCTTACTAATATCTTATAAACTAATAACCAAACTTACTAGTAGCTTATAAACTGTTTTGGTAGTCTCATATAAACTATTTTGTAAACACCTTACAAACAGTTTTGCCATTACCTTGTGAAACTATTTTCTTATCACTTTATAATTTCGCTAAATTCTATACATTGTTTGTCACTATCCCATCAATCATTTTGTCACTCTCTTACAAACAACTTTACCACCATCTTATAAACTAAATAACTGATATACTACTATCACATAAATTGTTTGGACTAGTTATAAATAAACTATTTTGTTATCACCTTGCAAATTGTTATGTTAGTTATCTTATACCTAATTTGTCACCAACCTATAAACCATTATTTTACTCTCTTACAAATTACTCTACCATTGTCTTATTAACTTAAAAACTGAGTTACTACTACCTCATAAATTGATTTGTTATCATATTATAATATTATTTTGCTACTTTCTTATAAACCATTTTGATATAATCTTATAAACTACTTTAACTACTATTTTATTAACAGTATGGCTTAAACTATTAATACTTAGAATCAAAAAAATATATGACTAAACCAAACATTACAATATCGGTCCTCAATTATACATAGTCTGATCACCTATGTCGCGTTCAGGAGGGATCATGTTATGCTATGAGTAGTTACCTGTAAATTTTGTTAAAAATGGGTTTTCACTTATATACTTAAAGCAAATTTTGTGGGAGTATAAGTAGTTCATGGTTATTCATACAATTAAGCGCAACTAAGCAGACTCCTACTCTACCTTCACCGTGTAAAGTCAGCCTCATCTTACTCCGCATTTCGAAATGATGAATCGAAATACATTGCTAATTATCCTAGAAACGTTCGCCGCAAGTAACCACACCTTTTTCCCGACACACCGTCAACCGATAACATAAACTGAATCACGAGGACGTAATTCATTTTAGCAAGGGGAGGCTGTCACAACCGTGAAGTTTAGGTCATTATTTTACTATTTTAATTACTTATTATCCTATTTTAAGTGAAGTGACTCCTATCGGGAAAGTTACCCGCGTACGTCGTAACGCGTACACATAACTCGTAATTAATTCTAGAATATGCTGAGTCTACCTGAATATGCATTTTTATTCCCTCACGTACTTATTTTCATATGGAATATTTTAATTTTGTATTTCTACGTGTGTTAGGAATTATGTAACAGTGGGTTCCTGCTGATAAAGGATCCTGCTGGTAGTATTATAGTTTTTGCTGATAGCATGGTTTCTGCGGATATGTAGTTTCCGCGTTATTAGTTATTTAGTTACGATATGCATGAGATAAATTAGGAATAGATAGTGCATATCTTTTACGTGGTTAGCAAGCTGCAACATTAGGGTTTCTTGTTCTATAAAAGAAACTAAGCGGCTAGGGTTTGATGTACGTTTTCAATGACATTGTTAGTAATTTAATATAGATCCATAGAGGATCAATCAATTGGTATTAATTGTCTTCTTGAGTATTGTATTTATTTTCCGCGTGAATACAATTCTAGTAAATGTTCTCCATAGTTTTCTTGTGATTACACAGGTTAACTATACTCTCTCTAAGGCTCATAAGATCTATCTGGGACTGAACCCAACAAGTGGTATCAGAGCCTGGTGAGAATCTTTCTTAGAAGACAGTCTTACTCTCTTTCTCAAAACCATTAAAATGACATCATCAAAACATTTAGATTCAGAAAATGATGAACAGCCTGAGCCAACAAACACTCAGTCCACTATTCAGCAGGTTGTTACCACCATGTCCAACACTAATGCAAAATTTCCCTACCTGAAGAAGGACGAATATGACATATGGGCTATGAAGATGGAAAATTATATCTCCAACATGGACATCAATCTCTAGAACATTGTTCCAAAAGGCAATAGTAAGAAGGCTACTAGAAGAGATTCTGATGGGAATGTAATAATTCTTCCAGCAACAGTGTATGCAGAAAAGCTTGCACTTCAGAGGGAAACCAAGGCAAAGACTACCTTGCTTCAAGCTCTTCCAGATGAGCATATGAGTGACTTTTATTATCTTGATGCTAGAGAATATGGAGCAATAAAAGCAAGGTTTGGATGTAACGAAGAGTCTAAAGATGAGGGGAAGTCAATGCTCAAGCAGAACTTTAGGAGTTTTCAATTTTGAAAAAAGGCATACATAAGGGGTATGGCGAGGTTCAAAAATCCTCACCAACTAAATCAGATGAAGTCCAAACCTGAAAATGAGGAATGTAATCTCAAGTTCCTTCGTGCTTTACCTTCTTCTCACGGATCAGGTTTCTCTCACACTCAAGGCAAAGGGAGGCCTTGAATACTTAAGCTTTGATGACTTATACAATAAGCTTAGATCCCTTGAAACTGATATCAAGGGTCATTCATCTTATTCTCCAACTCCAACACACTCAGCTTTTGTTAGTGCTACCAGTGCTAACACAATGGTGTCTTTTGCTGAAAGTCCCACTTCTTCATTAGCAGCAACCAAAACACACACTTCTTCTACAAGAAAATCAAAGTCCAATTTTGTGATAGAGGATGTGCTTCACTCTTTTGTTGCTAAAACTGAAGACCAATAGCAGTTGGCCTATGAAGATTTTAAACAAGTAGATAAATGGGATTTGGAGGAGATGGATCTCAAATGGAAGATGGCCATGCTTGCTGTGAAAGTCAACAGGTTTGAGCAGGGATCTGGGAGGAAGTTTGGCTACAAGGGAAGAGAATCAACCAGGTTTGAAAGGAAGAAGATCAGGTACTTTGAATGCAACCAACTTGGTCACTTTTCTAGAGAATGTCCAGACATTAAGGGAGGTGACAGAAGAAGGTATAATGCATACAAACTCAAGGATGCTGAAGAGGTGAAACCAAAAGCCTTGTTGTCTCTAGAGACAAGGATTGACTGGGATGATCATGTGGATGATGCTAGGATGAAAATCCTCAGGTTGGATTGGTGGCTGATACTGCTGGTGAATTTGCAATGATGGGCATCACTTCTCAGGTACAAAATTGTATATTTGGTTGTAATGCTAAATATGATGCTCTTAAAAGTGAACTTGATGATGTTAATGAAAAATATAAATAATATTTTATTCAGATCCAGGCATATAAGAAAACTGTTAAAGCTTTTGAAAAACAAAAGGCCTGGTACCAACAAAATCAATTGGCTCTTGAAGAGAAAATTAATGTTTTAGAAAGAGATTTGGAGTACACCACTAACAAGCTAAAATTTAATAAGAAAGAATATGTAAAGGTCATTGTTGAAAAAGAAGGTCTTCAAGCTAATTTGGATTCAAAGGTGGCTAGACATAATCAGTGGCAAGAACAGGCTAAAAACCTAGATAAACTGTGGAAAAGTTCTATGTCTGTTAAAACCAAGATGGGGTTGGGATTTCAGGATTATATTGGTCCAGATGAAGTTTATGACCCTAATGAATATAGTGTTTTTAATCTTGTCACTGATGAAGGAAGAAATATAGAAAACACTTAAATTTGTCAAACATGGTGACATGCATACTTTCCTTCCTCAATTAATGGGGTTGTTAGACCACCACCTAGCCTTCAGACTTGGATGAACCACATATGACCACTAGCACAAAGTCTGATGACTTATCTCTAACACTGGCATGAAACTAATGATTTTGTCTCTTGTTCTTCCAATGATAGGATTGAGACCGGTCTAGAACTATGCGGTTGTGGTTCAAGTGAAGAGTGCCTTTTCCAAGTCTTGCCTCTCTCAAGCTTTACCCGTTCACAAGCCCCGAGTTCTTTGTGTAGATTTTTTTCTAAGGCAGCTTATTTTAAAAACATTTCATGTTCTTTTGATTCTTTTGAAAACAATTATGATTTTGGTTGTGGTTTGAATAATTTTGTTTGTGATAAAATTATTCCTGTTTTGAACAAGCATTTTAAGAAGAAATCATGTTTTGTTTGTGGTAGTACATTTCATCTTATCAAAAATTGTGATTTTTATGAGAAACAGATGGGTGTTTGTCCTAATCAACAGAGATATAGACCTATATGGAATGATGTGACCAACATTCCTCCATTTGTTCCCTCTAGAACACATGTGAGGACCAGCATAACAAATTCTGCTGGTAGACCAGTTGCTACTGGTAGACCAGTTCCTACTGGTAACCAGTTTCTGCTGACAGGCCATCTTCATCATGTTGGAGAAGAAATGTTTATAGACCATTATCTAAGACCTACTAGTACATATTTTGAAAATGGATACAGGCCTATTAATAATGACCTTTTGCATACAATGGGGGCAAGGTGGGATACTGCTGTTAAGCCCTCAACAGGTTGCTCTTGGACACACAATCGACCATCTTTCATGAAGGGTTTCAAGAACAATAGTGGATCTCATCAATCTGCAGGTTTTTCTAATGTGATCCACAGGACAGGTCCAAGTTAGTGATGACTTGGGTCTCCATGTATACTAATGTTGTTGTATATCTTTTATCTTGTAGGATGATCCTCATACTAATAAAGATTTAGGCATTGTTGATAGTGGTTGTTCTAGGAGTATGACAGGGAGGGCTTCATGATTTTGTATCTCTTCACGGAGGTACTGTTACTTTTGGAGGAGGAGATGGTAAAATTACAGGGAAGGGAACTATTAGAACTTCCAAGCTGGACTTTGAGAATGTGTATTATGTGGAAGAATTGAGAAACTTCAACCTATTTTCTGTGTCTCAAATCTGTATTCTCAAATCTGTTGATAGTTGCTAATTTACTAAAAATCAGAGGGTTATCAATGTACCCTGGTCTAACACACCAAACATTGGCTACTCCATGAACAAACGGCTCTGGTAAAGAGATCTCAAATCTGTTGGATGGTTGACAACTTGCCAATAAGTTGTATGGTGCTCAACTCACCATGTCCTCATAGATGAAGAGTTGGCTAGCCCACAAGTTCATGGCTTGTGGTAAAGGCAGTGGAACACCATGACTAGTCTTGAGTTCACGGCTTCAGGTAATGACAAAACAAATCCGTTGATGGCTGTGATGGTTTGCCAAAAACCATTAGGGTATTCCAACACACCATTGATTCATGTTCTAAGTGTTGTTGGACAATTTCACCAGGGTGATGTCATAATTCCACTCAGAACTAGCTAGCCCAGAGTGAGTAGCTACTTGGTAAAGGCTTCTCAAATCTACTCAGTTCTGATCTTGCTGGTTCTGTTGCTCTAATCTAGGCGTTTGATGGGATTATGGACTTCATGCTGTCTCTTGGTGGTTCTAGGTGTTCTGCTGGTGATTTCTCTAGTTTCCGTTGCTGGTTCTACTCAATCCTCTTGCATGGTAAAGATCTACCTGGAAACTTGAAGTTAACAGAGTCAAATTCAAGTTTAGGGGAGGATTGTTAGGAATTATGTAACAGTGGATTCCTGTTGATAAAGGATCCTGCTGATAGTATTATAGTTTCTACTGATAGCATGGTTTCTGCGGATAGTGCAGTTGCCATGGATAATTATTTTGTTTCTACGGATATGTAGTTTCCGCGTTATTAGTTATTTAGTTACGATATGCATGAGATAAATTAGGAATAGATAGTGCATATATTTTATGTGATTAGCAAGCTGCAACATTAGGGTTTCTTGTTCTATAAAAGAAACTAAGCGGCTAGGGTTTGATGTACATTTTGAATGACATTGTTAGTAATTTAATATAGATCCGTAGAGGATCAAGCAATTGGTATTAATTGTCTTCTTGAGTATTGTATTTATTTTCGGCATGAATACAATTCTAGTAAAGGTTCTCCATAGTTTTCTTGTGATTACACAGGTTAACTATACTCTCTCTAAGGCTCATAAGATCTATCTGGGACTGAACCTAACAACGTGAATTTATCACTTTTTATGTTTTACGTGTTTACTACACACGTTTTAAGTTTTAATGACATTATAACACTCCGGAAGGCTCGAAAAATATATAAAACACCAAATTTAGTCATTTTAAAATAGATGTAATGTTTTTATTTAAAAATATTACTTTTATGATATTTACTTTGACATTTACGCTTAAAACCCGCGCTAAAAATTCCCCGTTGGTCCTAAAAATGCATAACGTATCTTAAACTTTTGGAAATAATAAAAATAAAACACACCCTCTTATATTTTTGGCATATGGCTGACTTACTCCCATGTTATCCAATTAAAACACATGCAAATACAATACCATGAACTCTTATCTCTATATAAACACCAAAACCACTCTTTCATTCATTTACCACTTGTGATAAATCAAAACTTTCTCTTCCTTTGTTCTTGTTGCTGCTACAATGACCCAATCAGAACCACAACACCACCATAAAATTGTGTTGAAGCTCATTTGATGGTAAAAAAAAAGGTGCAAGAATCCTTGTATCATTCTTGCACAAATTCTCTTTAAAGATGAAGTTTTCATGCACTTTTCTTAAGTTTTATCTATGTTTCTATATAAGGATTCTAGATATATGAATTTGATGATAACACACTTTTTTTAGAGTCATAATACTGTGTACAAAATTTAGGTTGTTGATTTGGACAAATGGTTTAAGAGTTGGTGCCTTGAAATGACTTGAAAACTAGTGATTTGACCTTTTAACAATCTTTTAAATGCATGCAACAAGATGTGATTTTTTTAAGGTTACTACTCAGATTTTATGACATTAAAACATGTATGATTGGCCTATTAAAAATATCTAGGATTATTAGGTGTTAGATGGGTAGTTTAGGATTGGTTGGATTTTGATTGCAAGAGTTATTAGTTATTTTTGTATTAATCTTAATTTCATCTAAATGTGTTTATAAAATCCACCCCTATTTTTCATTGAACTCTAATAAAATCCTGGACATTTTTGTATTTTTATTGATAAATATGATGTACTAAAATGGTCTTTGCATGTTATACTCAAAATTTAAATCAAAAAGCATTAAGTAACTAGGTTGTGATTGGTCAATTTTTGTAGCTAAAAATGACCCACCCTTTTTATCTCAGTGGGTTTTGAGTCTAAAGAAAAATATACGGACTTAGCCCTTTGTCTTAGAGTCATTTTTCCGAAAGCTCCGAGCCCTAAAATGTGACAACTCGTACTTTCAGGTCATTTCTCAAATTTTACCATTCATCTCGGGAATTCACTATTCATCGGTTACTATTCATCATTTAACTATTCATCGTTTTCGGAGTCGATTTGATATTCTGAGAACGTATGTTGGATATTGGTTTTCACATACACATCAAACCATAACACAAAGTAGCATATAGATGGAATTCTAGAGAGAGAACGTTAGAGGTTTAGGGAACTTAGTGAGAGAAAGTGAAAGATATTATTATGAGCTCCAACTCTCTACCTTGGAAGGTAGAGAGTATTTATAGTCTTACATAAATCGCCACACAACGGGCTGTGGATCAGGCATACAGTGGGTAAAGACCCGTCCGTCCTCCACGGTGTTACTTAACTAAATACTACTTAACTTAAAATAACTATGACTACGAGCTTTCTAATGATTACATATACTTGAGGTGACCGACTCTTTAATACCTCGAATTTCTAATTCCTAACAATCTCCCCCTAAGGGAGGTCACCTCAATCATGTACTAAAATTACATTGAATACAAACAGATATTACATTAACAATTGATCTTGCATTCTTGATGTAGTACTTTGCTCCGAAGCTCGTAGTCATTGATTCTTCACATTGCATGTTTGGTTACTCCAAGTGGAGGTCTTTTACTGATCTACGTGATAATAATTTGAGCCATATTGAGATCATCAGCAATCAAAAATCTCTGTGACATCCATTGTGGTGTTGGTATTATGTGATGTTGTGACATTCGGACCGACATGCTCACATTCCGGATCATGATATCTTCTCATCAGAGTAGCGGAAGCATTCGTTGATTCATGATATTGGCAGCCGCGTAGCAGAAGCATGGAGTGAAAATATCAGAGTCATTGATGCACCAATCATGATTTCTTTTGATATGAATGTGTTGTGTGAGCATGCGGCTATGGATTGACCGCTTCATTCGATCATTTGCAAGCGTCGGGGTGTACGCATACGAGTTAGCAATAAGCGCCGAAAGTGTCTTTGATCACTTTCGATGAATTGAGGTACCGCCCACGGTTCCCGTTGATCAGTACAAGTACTGCTGTGATCGGTATAATTCGAAGAATTTCCTTGACAGGGTTTCGCAGCTGCTCTAGCTGTTCTCAAACCGGAACATCTCAAAGAAGACAACACGGTGAGTGAACAGCGAATTCGTCCCGATTGATGAAAAGAGATTTGAAAACAATCGTGTATTGCTCAATAGAAATTGTTTTTGCAATATAACGAAGGTTTTAATGAAAATCAATTATCAATCATAAAACACCTTTTGATTTGAAAAATTAGTACACGATCGACGTGCTAATGAAAAGAGTTTTAAAGCACAAAGACCGGTTTTTCAAAGGTATCCGTCAATCCATAACCTGAACCAGGATTGATTCAAAAGAATGAATCGCCCTATTGTTTCTGTTCAGTTGTCACATGGTTGATCTGTATAATAGATCTCACATGCCACCTACCAGGAGCTTGTTAGATGTTGGCTCTAGAAGGCTTTCCATCTTCATTGTGAGTATGTTGCATATCACTCAGATGTTCTGGCAATACCACAAGGATAATGCGTAGGACTCAAGATATAATCTCTCTTTCCACATTGTGTGAAACAGAGAGTCTTCATTGAAAGTGTCCTAATGAGATTTATTGATGATGTCGTGGCACTAGACTCAATTTGTGCATATTTGGATCCTATATCGGAGACTAGGGAGAGGTTCTCCTCCTTCAATATCAACAATCTCTACGAGAAGGTTGATAGATAATGTCGGTTCCCCGTGAGAATGAAACAAGTCCTTTTAAGAGGAACTTGAGTGGTTTGGAAAGTTGAAGTGCGGTGCGTCACTGGGTCCATGACGTCTTGTCTTCAATACTGATGTTACCATATGTAGCATTTGAATTGAACCGGTTTTCGCCTAAGGTTGAATAAATGGAGGGCTATTTGTTTTCACCCTTTTCTCATTCAATTCTTTTCATTCTTCAACCCTTCAGTGCTTACCGAGACTTCATAGCAAGAACCTTGTTGGGTTTATTCCATTACTAGCTCAGTCTTAGTCCGCACTCTTCCCATATCTCATTTTTCTCCCTTTTACTCTACCTAAGAACTCACACTACTAGTGGATAGTCCCGGTAATCCCCGTTCTGGCGGATCATGGGAACACATACCTAACCTTATCATCCTTATATCACCATACATAATGTAAAGTTGGTTGGTCTTTTTGGTATTGTTCATCTGCCATAGGAACCAATTGAAAACCATTTGAAAATCAATCCAATACTTATGATATTTTATCAAAGCATTTTGTACGGAATTGTTTTTGATATTTTAGAAGAAGAACTCCCCCTCAACATGTGAATCAAATATTTGAAATAGTTTTCCACACGGAGGCAAGAGAAAGAATTAACTTCTTTGATTACCATTTAAAAAAATATCAACATCACTTCCCTAATCGAATCAAGTCGATAAAGCATTTTGGGGAAGGATGAGGTTTTCATGATTTTGCTCCCCCTCAATATGTGCCTCGAGATTGAAAAGAATTTTGCACATACTAGAGGGAACCTGCACCTTGAGATAAGTTATCACGTTTCAAATCATAGGTTTAAGATAGATGCTCCCCCTCAACATGTGCATGGAAAATTTGAAATCGTTTGTCACATGTGGGAAGAAGAGCATGTACATCCTTATAAAACCATTTACCAAATTATCAGTTTAAATCCAATTTAAATCACACATTCTCCCCGATCACAATTATCAAATCATTTGAGATTTGTGATCTCTTATAGATTCAAATCAAATTGATTGTGAAAGCTTTTTAAGAAGATGACTTGATTATGAAAGCGTTTTATCTGATAATGATCGGATTTTAAGACTTTAAACTCCATTGATAAAACATGCATGTATATCTTTTGAAAACAATTGAATGCCAAATAACTTTTTAATTTAATTGAAATCATTCTCCCCTCAATCAATGACATAGGTTGTTGATTGAGAGATTGATATTTTGACAAATAAGTCCAGATGATTATCAAAAATAGAGTGAGTTATTTTTCAAAGCCATTTCGTTTTCAAGAGTATAATATGTTTTAGAATCAAGCATGGAATTTGAAAACATGATAAAGTATGGCTCTGTTCTTTCTTTGAAAAACTTGCCGAAATGACAATAAACCATTTTTTTTCTCTTTCTCCCAAAAATAATTTTGATTTTTTGATTTTTTTTTTTTTTTTTTTTTTTTTTTTTAATTCTAACAACATCTAAAGTCCGTGTCATTCTTTGAATGACAACATCAAACGTAGATATTATTATCGAATCGAGAGAAACATGACAAAAAGACAATATTTTTTGAAGATTTTTCTAATTTTTCAAATTTTTATGGATTTTGAAAGTTTTATATTTTTCTATTTTGATTTTTTGAAGGTTTTATAATTTTGTATTTTGTTTTTTCGAATAAATATTTACAAGAGATAAATTAGTTTAAGAGAATGATGAAATGAGTACTGAGATAAAGATATCGTTCATTGGCGTTGTAGAAGAAAGGAATCAACATCTCTTAAACTTTCGCCACCAAAGCATTGAGCTTCAAGAAAATCAAATGCGGACATGAGCCTTCTCAATTTGAATCTTTGGTAGCTTCCCCCCAAACCGACAAACATTGAATAAAGACCATTTCCCTAAGAAGTAGAGTTGAATACAAAGCGGTCTCATAGATTGAAGCTCAGCACCACTGGAAGAACGAGAACACCGAGTAACAAGTTGAAACATTGATCGTCTCGGTGGTTATCAAATCGGATTGCGATTATGACCGATCACATGAACTCTTTGTGCATCCCGATGTACACCTTACTCTTCGAGATTGACCAGTTGTCTATTTAGGGGAACAATATATCAACATCTTCATTTTACCAAGTGCATTCCGGTTATATAACATATAACCAATCAGCACATAATGTACACATGTACCCAACAAGAGTAGAGACGATGACATCCATGTAACATGTTGAGTCACTAATCTTCTCTGTGGATGTCAACTCACGAAATAACTGAATTAGCTCGATCAAAGTGAACATATTTGTGCATATAACCGGAAGCACTTTATCATAAATCGTATATAAGATGTCGATAGGCGTTATCATCTCCGTTCCAAATATTCTTCTCACATTTCTTCCAATCTGAACAACTGGAAGTAACATAATATATCCATAAACTTGAAATCTTGTGAGAAGAACTCACATAGCCCAAATGAATCTGTGAGAATCAAGCGCTACATAAACTCTCTCGACTATCTTTATCAACCCATATGTAGACAATTTGAAGTGACCTTTGTTTAAGAAAAACCCAATATACCAAACTTGAAAGTCGAATTCCCGTATTTGTGTCTTAAGCTTGCACTTAAAGATGGAAGAACGGTGTCGAGAATTATGCACCAAGCAAATCTCTTAAGTACTCAATACTCAATTAAAGTATGAGACATTAACACCTCTTGCGATGATCCACAACGTAATATCTGCGCGTGACAGGTAAAACAACGTAACTCCTAATAGTGATAGTTTACGGTCTTCAACCATCCACCTCATCTTTGGTAACTAGATAACCCAAGACTTCAACTCTAATTCTTAAGCTCGAGCAAGTTATCAAATAAGATCACGCCTTTGTGAGCGTCAACTTCAACCTCAAATAAGTGATAAAAGAGTAACTTCGAAGTAATCAACTTGTGTCAAATTCCCAACATGTGAATAAACATACAACTGGATGTACATTCACCCATGAATGAACGAGAACAAATGATGCCTCAACATCAATGTATTCTTCCTAAAAGTATTCATGTAGAGATTGATCTGGAGGATACACCAATAACCGGCGGATGAGGTAGACATTTTCCTTGAAGTTCATGTGGTTGATTTATAGCATGCTGCGATGAGAGGAATAATAATCCATGAAGATTTGGCAAAGGAATACCAAAGAGTGGATCATTATCCATGAACAACAATCCGTGAAGATTTGGCAAAGGAATACCAAAAGCGGATCATTATTCATGAGTGCAACTGCAATATTATGATAATCATTATCAACGCCTTGAGGAATAAATGGAGATTGGGCTTTTGAGTAGTCTGAGTTGTACTTCTTTGATGATCATCAAACATATCTTGAACTCATGAATCACATATTCTTTGATGAACATCAAATATTCGCTAGCGGTTGTAAATACTCATCAAACATATCTTGAACCAATGAATCCCAAACAATAAATCCCATTTATCCTTAGTGAGTGAAACATTAAGCGTTGGAGGAGAGTCATCAAACTTTAAGTCGTATAACCATTATTCAAACATCCATCATCATTTAGTATATTCACTCTTCTCCCCTCAAAAATTGCATCCGAAGTTGCCATTTTCATTTAGCAAGTGAATAAGAATATACATTAATGAATGTAGATCACTTGATGACCTTTGAATAAGCATGGGAGAAACATGAAGCTTGTTGATGAAGAATGTCGATGAGAATGGTCATAAACATGAAGATTTCTCTTCTTTAGAAGATAAAGCGCACTGAAGCGTACACTTTTCTTTTCTTTGAGGAACGGGGCCCGAAGTGTTATCTGCAGACGCCATAATGATGAAGAACGAGGCCTGAACTGATGTGAACAGACGTCATAATCTTGAAGTGCGAGGCACGAACCGATGTGAACAGACGTCATAGTTAAGAGCCCAGTCATATGTTTAGAGCCGCCCGAATCCAAATACCAAGGGACGATTTGTAAGACCTGCTTTGGACAATGACGAAGACAGAGAATTGGAAACATTGGATCCCCCCGTGCTCATGGGGTCCTTTTGGTTAGCACAAACAATCTTTGAATCAGCAGAAACCCTAGGTGCAATGTCATTGTCACTAGGAGCTAAACTAGTAAAAGCATCAGACTTAGTCGAGGGACATTTTGTGCTTAATGGGATTATTCTACCAGTTGGCTTCCAAACCTTAACAGGCACTACTCTAGGCATAGTGGATCTAGTTAAGGGGAAAGGTTTGCCATTCGTGAATATTCGACCTGTTGGCTTCCACTGAAATCCTACATTGGTAAAACCTTCCTGTAGGTTTCGGGATTGCTTAATCTGTTTCGCTCTCCAAACTTTCTTAACTGGGTTATGAATCTTAGACCTCGGAAATAACACATCACATTTATCATGATTACCAGAAATTAAACATTTTTGCATGTTTTGCAGACAGCATAAGGCCTCAAATTAATTTTAGTAAGCTTAGAGCTAATACTAGAACTAACACGATTCTTTTGTTCAAATCAAACTTCTTGTCCCTATGGTGTTCTTTCACTTCCTTATCATGATCACTTTTAGTTTGCGTAATCCTATCCTTCTTTGCATAGCTTCTAGGTTTTGACCCGCTATCTTTAGTGTCAATCTTAACATCTGTAGAAGTAACGATGGGAACATTACATGGCTTCACTACTTTCTGCATTCCTGGTCTAGAAGTTCTGGGATCTGAAATACTAGGAGGCACATCACAGGTTGCTTGCTTGAATTTAGATATGGAACAAGGCATATCAAGGGTCACATGCTTGGCTTTAGGCATAGAACGGATTTCCTGTTTGGCACTAGGCATAGAACAAGGCTTCACCGCTTTGCCTTTTTCACCTAAGGGTTTTGGACATGTTGCAATTACACATTCAAGCAACTCTTGAGATCGTTTGGCCTGGAGGCAAGCAAACCTAATTTCACTATCAAGAGGTTTGTTAATGAAATCCTCTTCGACAATCTCACGGAGACATTCTAGACTATCCTTAAGGTGAGCACAGTATTCATGAAAAGCATGTTCATTATTCCTAAGATGAGGAGGAATATATTTAACTGTCACAGTGTATTTGCAGTCTAAGGGTGACTTTGAGACAACATTCTTATTGAAAACAAGTGTCAGTTTCCCATTTCCCGACTTCTCGATTCTCAATTTCCTTTTGTAAAGACGTTATTTTTTCGTTGTTTTGGTCACGGGTGACTTTTATTGAATCATATAACTCTTTAAAATGTCGTTTAACTTTTCATTTTCTTCTAGAAAACTCTTGTTTTCCTTTTGTAAGGCATCAACTAAGTTTTGAAGATGAAAAGTTTGAGAATTCTGAGAATCTAAAGGAGGAGGCATTTGGGAGCTGTCATATTGTTCTTTTGACCCTTTAATTGAGAGATTTGGGCTTTCAACTTTCGATCGTGTTGCGAGCTTGAATCTGTTCATCACGTTTGTTAATTTGAAAACGCATCAAACTCGGAGCATCTGAGGATGTCTTGATATTTGAAGTTTTGACATTTTCTTTAAGATGTTGATATTTTAGTTGTAAATTAAAATGCTCAACTTCCAGTTTAGAAAAATGTTTAACTAAATTTTCGTGATCATCCGTTCAATTTTCTCGTTTAGTTTAGAATTAGTTTTTTCAAGCTCAATGACACGATTATGGGAGACTTTCAGGCCAGCCAGATAGTTCATGAAATTTGGAAGCATTAATAGAGCAATTTGAAGCAGTGAAAAGATATCTTGAGCAACACATTCAGTAATAAGAGTCTCATTTAATGTATGCAAGTTCTTCCTCTCAATCTCATTATATTTTAGTGCACGCTCATAATCACTAACTTCAACTACCATTGCATCAAATTCCTTTTCCATTCCCTTGATATCAGTTTCTATCCCCTTTTAAGACTCTCAAAGTGATCTTTTAGAAGTTTAAAGAAAGGCATGACCTCAGTTAAATAACATTCTTTCATTTGCTCAAAACCCCTTTCTCCTTCCGTTATACCGGTGGGTGTGATCCTTTTCTTGCAAGTTTTCTCAAAATCAACAAATAGTTGAAATATAACATATTGGCTAATTAAGGTCTTGCTTTTAGTGGCAATTTTTCTAGGAACAAGATGCATTGGTGTATTAGGAGGATACACATACGCTCTAGGCATTTTCCATAGGGGAGGGTTTGTTTCAACAATATTATCGACTTTCGCTTATCTAAATCCTTTTCCGAGAAAACTTGTTCGGGAGTCAACAATGTCCGAGGCTTAAACATGTTCAAGGAAATCCAGTTTTCCTTTTTGTAGTCATGGGGAGTGATAATTATTTTTTTTCTTTGCATTTAGGATCATCTAATTTTTGTTCATCCTTTCCCTAGTGACTTCATCTGATTTCTTATCCTCCTCAGTGCACTCAACGCAACTAGGTTTTTGTCTAGGTTTAAGAATCTCATTGCCATCAAAGATCACACTTTGAGCATGCTTTTCTATCTTTCCGTACCTCAGGGTTGGGTTTATCTATAATGGGAACACTATGCTTATCGCTTAGGACTCTATGTTTAGTGACCATGTGAGCAGTCTGAATGGTGTTTCCTTGTATGTACAACTTGTTTTCAAGTTTGTTTTTCAAAGTTTTCAGATTAGAAAAATCTCTCAAGAGTTTTGATTCCTTTGCATTAAATTCTTGCTTAAGCATTTTCACATTTTCTTGAAGTTCTTGTTTTTGCTTAGCTGTTTTAGAAAGTTTTTCTTGCAAGGAATTTAATTCTTGTTTCAATACTTCTTCTCTAAATTTACTTTTTCTAATGATATGCGCACTTGGTCATCCATTTTCTGCTCACGAGTGGTCAACTCAAATTTAGCACGTTGTTCATAAATAGCAACACGTTCTTTATAGGCATTTAGTTCAGAAATTACAGAATCATCAGGGGCACATGCAGTGTATTCATCAAAAACATAGTCATTGTTGACTGCGGAAGATGCATCACTTGGTACACCTTCACTTTCACTTTGTTTCACATATTGATCATATGGGATAATATCGATATTACCCATATTTTCAACATTTGATTCAATAGTTTCAGTTGAATGTACTTTGTCATGCATCTTTTGCACATCAGCATTATCATATAGTTTTAATACCTCTGAGATGAGTTTGTCTCGGGATGGGCCAACTAGTGGTGAAGAAGAGACCTTGGGAGAGACCATTGGAGAAATGCTAGCCATAAAAATTGTGTGTGTCGTAGGTCCATCATCCACATCCGAGTCGTATGCATCACAATCAGCGACTTGAAAGGCATTCTGATGATTGTGACCTATCTTCTGAATAGGCTGCTCATCCACATCTGCATCATAGGTCTTGGCATTGCCCTCAGCTAGAAACAACAATTCCTCTTCATCCAAAGCAGCACCATTTTCCTGAGCTTGTACCAGCACATCTTATCTCGAAGTAATCGGCATTCTGTGGGCGCTTTGGAGATGTACAGTTCCTTGCAATGTGTCCCTCACCACCACAGTTATAACATTTGATTGGCTTAGCTTGACCTTGGTTACCATTCCTTCCTCGATTCTGGTTGCCAACATAACCTCTACTAGCTCCACCTCTTCCTGATCATCTGTCTTTCCTGAATGTTGCACCACGATCCTTCCATCTTTAACAGTGGCTTGATTGTGTGGGTTAGATCTTTGTTCGAGGTTGTTGTTGGTTTGTGGGAGAGAATTCATGTTTTGACTAATGAGAAGAGCTAGTTGATTAATGAAGTTACCCACGTGTGGATCAGCATCAGCTTGTTTGAACATAGGATCCGGAATGAGTTTGTGATTACCATTACCCAAGGGTATGACTTGTGATGCTTTGGTTGTGATTCTGATGTTTGAGTAGAAGGCAGTTGAGTCATTAGACGAGCTTGTCTCTCCCTTGTTGGTTTTGAACTGATTGAGAATCAATTTTTCAAACATAGCATGTCTCTCATTCCGAAGGAGGAAGGCATAGAGTTGCTCATAGTTTGTATTCTTCAATCCTTTAGTGAGCTTCACAGCGGTGACAAACTTGTGCCATTCGGGATTCATGTTGTTCACAAATTTTGAGTTCAGTTGAATGTTAGGCATAGTCATTCTGATGTTCCTCATGTCATTCACTAACTTATGAAATCTCACATAGTACTCATAGACACTCTCATCCGGTTTCATCTTGAAGTGTTCAAATTCGTCATAGAGTTGGGATTCTCTGTCTTCCATAGTTAATTCTGAACCTGAGAGAAGCATCTTAACATTATCCCAATCTGCCTTTGCATCAGTGTTATGATTGATCAGCTTGTAGATGTCTTTAGGAAGACCTTGAAGAACAATGTTTGAAGCTCTGATATCTGCATCGAATCTCTTTTTCTCCTTATCCTCAAGCTCATCGTACATTTTAGGTCTGTCCATTCCGTAAACAAGAGTACCATCTTCATTAGTATCAAGTATGTCTCTAGTCGTCTCAACTCGATATGGTCCTTCATCAATGGATTTGAGAATGTTGACACCATTTTCCTTCCCAAGGCAGTACAATCTGATTCGTTGAGGCCAAGAATCGTAGTCATTCATCAAGCATGGGTGGACGAGTATCTGAGCCAGTTGCTTGAACATCCTCGCAACATGGAGATGACAGTAGGAACGTTGGTAGACATGTTTACAGTTTATACGGGATTTTATAACTCTAGGATTAAACCGGGAAATAGATTCTTTCACGGGATTTTACTAAATCAAGAGAAAACCGTAAACAATCACTCAAGTCGCTAGAAGATAATGCACTAAGTCGCTAGAAGATAATGCACTAAGTCGCTAACGCTTAATTCGCTACACCACTAAGTCGCTAGAGTCCCAAGTCGCTAGACAAATGCAAGTCGCTAGGTAGCATATGTATGATTTTTTTAATCACATTTCTCCCCCTTAAAAATAGCATATGTATGATTTTTTTGAAAACATGTTGATTAAAATATGCTTTTTTGAGATGTTTGAAATTCCTTTGGGAAGAAACGGATTTCAAGAACATTTGATTTTGAACAAAGATTTTGTGTTGCAAACAGTTAAGAAGCTTTCGCTCCTTTCATTAGGATTGAGGCACTGAAGCGTACCACAGGGTCCTTTCGTGGAATTAGATTTTGTTTTCGTTAAACAAAAGTACTCCCCCTCAAATACGGAAACATATTTGAGAGATAGCCTTCTTGAGCCAAATTGTAACCGTATTATTATCTGTTATGTGAAAATACATGTGATAATTCGAGCTCAAGGTTTGAAGAAAAACGCAATCAATGAATGTTATTTGAAAATTTCAACATCACAGAAAAATTTAATGTAACTCATAAAAAAAAAATTCGTAAGTCACAAGAATGTTATGTAACTCACAAAAATTCCTAAGTCACAAAACACTTTTAGTAACTCACAAGAATTTATTAAGTCACAAAAATATTTTGAAACTCACAATATTTTCCAAGTCACAGAAAAATTATGTTTTTGTTTGAAATGTTTAATAAAAATGAAACATATTTTGAAGACGAAAAGTTTGCACATCATTTTTTTAAGTAATAAATGGAAAATCTTTTAGGATTTTTTAAAGATTTTATATTGTTTGTATTTTGATTTTGAAATATGTATTTACAAAGAAAGATGATTTGGTGTTTGACTTTTTAAGAACGTTTGAGTAAATTTTCCAGATCTTCTGGAGTCAAACACCGCATGCCAATTTGATGGACAAGCTCAGTAAACCTTGCGGGTGGCAAAGCTTTGGTGAACAAATCCGCCAACTGGTATTGAGTACCCACAAAGTATAATTCAATTGTACCCTTTTCAATATGCTCTTTGATGAAATGATATCGGAGAGCGATATGCTTTGACTTGGAATGCTGAACTGTGTTGCAGGAGAAGGGAATGGCACTCTTGGAGTTACAATACATTGGTATCTTGTTGAATACAAAGCCGTAGTCTATCAGTTGTGATCTCATCCAAATTATCTGAGCATACAATGCTGACATGGCAACGTATTCTGCTTCTGTTAAGGACATGGATGTGCAGTCTTGTTTCTTAGACTGCCAAGACACAAGTTTATCTCCGAGAAATTGAACACCACCAGGTGTACTTTTGCGTGTATCTAAACACCCTGCGTGATCAGCATCACGAAAAGCGATTAGTGCAAAACCATAATCCCGGATACAGTTCCCAAGTGAATGGTACCCTTTACGTAGCGAAAAGGATTCTTTAGCCTCATTAAGGTGTCTTTCAGTTGGTCTTGACTAATAACGGGAGCAAAGATATACAACAAATACAATGTCAGGTCGATGGCATTAGATACATGAGAGACCCAATAATACTTCGGTATTTTGTAGGGTCAATCACTTTCCCATGTAAATCAGCGTCCAACTTTGGTGACGCCACAGACATAGGTGTGTTATAAGTATCACAACTGGTCATTCCATGTTTCTTTAAGATTTCAAGAGCATATTTGGACTGATTTAAAAATATGCCACGGGGAGATTGATGAACCTGAAGTCCTAAAAAGAACTTTAGTTCACCCATCATAGACATTTCAAAATTTTGTTTCATTAATTTTGTAAAAGTGTTTGAGTACTTTTTATGTGTTGAACCAAAAATGATATCATCAACATAAATTTGAACAACTAAAATATCTTCCCCGTGACGTTGAATGAAAAATGTTGGATCAATAGTTCCTTTGGTAAACTGATTAGCGAGAAGAAATTGTGACAGTTTGTCGTACCAGGCCCGTGGAGCTTGTTTAAGACCATAAAGAGACTTTTTGAGTTTGTACACGTAGTTAGGATGTTCTGAATCAACGAATCCTTCCGGTTGACCCACATAAACTTCTTCACGGAGTTGACCATTCAGAAACGCTGTTTTCACATCCATTTGATAAACCGTGATATTCTTGTGTGCATCATATGCCAAAAATATCCGTACAGCTTCAAGCCGAGCTACTGGTGCAAACGATTCTTCATAATCTATTCCTTCTTCTTGAGAATACCCTTTAGCCACAAGACGATATTTTTTGCGAATAACATTGCCTTCAGCATCCAGTTTGTTTTTCCAGATCCATTTTAGTCCAATGACATAAATCCCATCTGGTCTTGGAATAAGTTCCCAGACTTCGAGACGTTTGAACTGATTCAACTCTTCTTGCATTAATTCAATCCAATTGTCATATGTCATAGCTTCTTTGATGTTTCGTGGTTCTTCTTGACAAACGGTAAGAGCATAAACGCAAGTTTAAGCATCGGTGTGAAGACGTTATCTTGTCATGATTGGGTTAGAAGGGTTGCCAATCACATTTACTAAGGGATGATCTTTTTTCCATTTATGTGTTGAAGGGTGATGATTGAATGTTGCATGCATATTAGACGGATCCAAATTGCGTGAAGATGACTCACCAATGTTAGGAATGGGTGGAGCCGGTGCAAATGGATTGAAGAAAGCATTTCCGTCATAATCTGCGGGTGCAGGTACTTCTTGATTTTGTGTTTCATCAGTTGTGTCGGTGTTGGATGCAATGTGTTCTTCTGTTGATTGAGAATCATTCAGTGGTGCATCTGGTGCAACATTTGCTGTTGTTGGAGCAAGTGTATCAGGTATTGGATTATTATCAGGGTGTGCAGCGGAAACATTCGATACATCTGGAGCACTACTTTCGGGAATCTCATCAAACAAAGGAGCAAACAAAGTTTCCAATTGTTGACGAGTAAATTCCATGGGTGGAACAGCTGATGAAGAGGGAAAGTTTAGATGGTTGGATGCAGGTCCTAAGCGGTTTGCTTTCGAAGCCATGTCCCGTAAGCTCATCAAAGTTGACATGAACGGTTTCCATCATTTGTTGAGTTCGACGATTCTAAATTCGAAATCCTTTTGAATTTTCACAATATCCAATGAACACTCCAATGTTGGCTTTCGGCTGAAGTTTACCAATATCATCACGATCATTTTTTGGATAACATAGTGCACCAAATACATGAAAATATCTGATATCTGGTTTGCGGTTGTGAACAATCTCATATGGAGTTTTATTATAGGCGTCGAATGATGGAACGATTTTGAGTAAAACATGCAGTTGAGACGGCTTCACCCACAAGAAATCGGTAATTGAGAGAAATCAACATTGATCGAGCAGCCTCCACTAACGTTCGGTTTCGTCTTTCAACAACACCATTTTGTTCAGGAGTATGAGCAATCGAGGTCTGATGTGTGATTCCAACTTTCTCAAAGTAAGAACGAAGTGTTTGATTCTTGAATTCAGTTCCATTGTCTGTTCTTACAATTCGAACGGTGTTTTTGAGTTGAACCCGAATCTTTGTGAGAAAGGTGATAATTATTGTTGGAGCTTGATCTTTAGTTCGAAGAAAATAGACCCAAGTCCATCGTGAATAATCATCAACAATAACCAGAATGTAGCGTTTGCCATTCACACTTTGTACACGCATGGGACCACATAAATCCATATGAAGCAAGTGAAGAACATGTTGAGAACTTGGTTCTGGTTTTGAGGGAAAGTTAGATCTCTTGCTCTTGCCTTGTTCACAAGCTGAACATAAGTGATCTTTGGTGTATCGGAACCTTGGAAGACCATCAACTAACTTATGACGAGCGAGTTCAGTCATGGTTTTGAAGTTTAAGTGAGAAAGCCTTTTGTGCCATAACCATGATTTCGTCGAAGTTGCTTTTGAGAGAAGAGAAATAGGTGAAGATGCAATCATATCGGACATAGGAATCGTATAAAGATTTGTGCTCCAATTTCCAGTGAGTAAGTCATGTCCTTCCAAATCACGTACGTAACATGTTTTAGAGCGAAATGCAACTTCCAAATCATCACAAAATTGTCCAACTGAGGAAAGATTGTGTCCAAGACCTTCGACGTAATAAACCCGACTGATCTCGATGTTTCCATTAACGTAATCTCCATATCCCATGATTGCCGCAAAATGATCATTCCCGAATCTGACAGTACCGATGAACTTTGAAACAAAGTTTACTGACAACTTTAGATTGCCTATCATATGCCGGGTACATCCGCTATCAACAATCCACAGAACGAGTTGAATCACCTGCAACACACGAAGACAACGAGGGTGGTATAATGGAAGTAGTGGAACCCAAAGAGTTAGTGGGTTCCATTATGTTAGTGTGTTGAAACTAAAGACCTAGATATATCTTAGAGCACTCTTAGATCGTTAGTAATGTTTATGTAATCACAAACACACTAAAAGACCGTCTCTATAACTTGTATTCAAGCGGAAATTAAAAACAAGAACAAACACAAATAACTAAGAACTCTTTGATCCTCTATGGATCTTTTAATAATACTAAAACTTGTTTTTCAACTCGTACATAATTCATACTATTGTGTTCCTTTTATAGACAAGGAACCCTAAACCCGTTTCCCAAGAAACGTATAAACATAAAACTAAATAAGATATACATTATCACTTCCTAATAAAGCTTATGCATATCCTAACTAACTAAAGAATACGCGGAATATCTATATCCGCAGAAACCAACTACACAGTTTTATAACTTCAGTAGAATTACTTCTTTAGCAGAATCAAGTTCCAGCTTCCTTTTGAATCTGCTGATAGGAAGAATAACTCACCTCATCACCACCCTTCCTATCCTTGCATTCTCTTAACAAATGAGCCATCTGTCCACAAGTAGAGCACTTGACTTTCCTTCTGTCAAACCTTGCTGGATCTTTTCCCTGGAAACCAAACTTTCTCCCAGACTTACGCTCAAACTTCTTGATGTTCATTGAGAGCATGGCTAGTTTCCACTTCAAGTTCATCTCTTCCATGTCAAATGGATCCACCTGTTCAAAGTCCTCAAAGGCTAGTTGCTGTTGAGTGTCATAATCAGCAACAAAAGAGTGAATCACATATTCCAATACACCACTGGATTTAGGTTGAGAGATTGATGTAGTGGTGGTGTAGGATGATGATGCTGATTAAGTTAGGCTTGGAGCATAGGTCATCTTATTTGAAGAGGTCCCAACAAATGTTGTGTGACTAGGAGTCGATGAACGAAAGGGACTTCTCACATCAGGCTCAAGAGATTTAAGTCTGTTGTATAGTTCATCAAAAGTGAGCATATCCAGCCCACCTTTAACTTTGAGGGCAATGCTTACTTGCAACCACGATGAGGGTAAAGATCGCAAGAACTTTGAGTTGCAGTCATCATTATCTGGCTTTGCCTTCAGCTGATTCAATTGACTCAATATCTTATGGAACCTGTCATACCCCTTTTGGATACCTTCCTCTTCAGAGATTTGGAATTCTTGAAACTGTTGTTTCAGCATTGATTTCCTCATTCTCCTTGACTCCTCATTCCCACCAAATCTAGCCTTGATTTCCATCCATATGTCCTTAGCATCCTGCATGTAGTGAAAGTCACCAAGTGATCCTCAGGTATAGCCTGAAGAAGAATAGTTCTAACTTTGTTCTCCCTCTGAACAGCCAATATCTCATCAGCAGATTTGGGAGGAACGATGGTAACTTTACCATCAAGATCTGTGATATGCCTCTTCAAACTGTTACCTTTCTTCACAATTTCCCAAAGATTCCAATAAATGTTGGAGATCCAATTCTGCATCTTCATAGCCCACAAATCATACTCCTCCTTCTTTAGGTATGGGAACTTTCGTTCTTTATTCTGAGGCTGAGTTATTGTTAGAGATGTGTTGTTTTGATTGTTGGTGACATCAACTTCATCGTCTGATCCAGGCTTGGTGAATGTTGTTTTGGTTGTTATGGTGTACAGAAAAGATTGTTCTTAGTATCACAGAGACTCTCCCGAGGCTCTGATACCACTTGTTGAAACTAAAGACCTCGATAGATCTTAGAGCACTCGTAGATCGTTAGTAATATTTATGTAATCACAAACACACTAAAAGACAGTCTCTATAACTTGTATTCAAGCGGAAATTAAACACAAGAACAAACACAAATAACTAAGAACTCTTTGATCCTCTATGGATCTTTTAATAATACTAAAACTTTTTTTTCAACTCATACATAATTCATACTATTGTGTTCCTTTTATAGACAAGGAACCCTAAACCCGTTTCCCAAGAAACGTATAAACATAAAACTAAATAAGATATACATTATCACTTCCTAATTTAGCTCATGCATATCCTAACTAACTAAAGAATACGCGGAATATCTATATCCGCAGAAACTAACTACACGGTTTTATAACTTCAGTAGAATTGCTTCTTCAGCAGAATCCTTGCACTTCAGCAGAATCCATCGGCAGTAACTTCATCATAATTCGTACTTAGTAGAATTCCCAACATAGTGTTACACACATTTTCACATTTAGTAATCCATTTAAAACTTGAGGTACGCTGCAACCATTATTACCATAACCAATTACTTTCCGCTTTGGTCTTAGTGAAGTCACTAGGTGAGTATACTTTCTTAGAAGATGTTTTTGCAGCAATGGGTGTGTCTATAGATTTCTCAGAAACTACACTGTGCACCTTCCCTAAATTCGATTTTGAAACTATTGGGGACCTAGAGGGAGGGCCAGTTATAGATTTCTTAGAACGAGCTAACAGAGAATTTGCAACACATTTTTCATGATTACCAGACATCATACTCTTACGACAAAAAACACAGGAAGCATTAACATTTGAAACGTTTATAGACTTATCATTTGTTACACTGACATTAGAATTACAAGTTGCCAAATTTGAATCTAAAGCAGATACAACATGATTTTTATTCAATTTCCTAAGATGAACTTCTACTTTTGATGTTGAACGAGTGCTCTTCCTATGTTGCAAGATCCTAGTATTTTCTTTTTGTCTCTTAATCTCGGATCTTCTAACATTAGTAGACGCAACTATTCCTGTAGAAGTGGAAGAAAGCAAATTAGTTTCCTGAGTTTTATCAATTATATACATGCCAGGAGCAATCACGTTTGTGTTACTAGACTTGCTAGATTCTTGTTTAGCTAGCTTTTCTTTAAGCTCAATGATGATGTGTTTTGGATCCTGAATTATAGAATTTAATCTTCCTTGTTTACCCAACATTTGTCGAGTGTATTCAACATGGTGATCATGTTCTTTTGACGCTTCAGAATGAACAGTTTTAAGAGAATCAAAAATCGTTTGATATTCCTTTTTGACTTGTGCAATCTCTTGTTCATATTTGAAAATTTGACATTTAACGCGCATTTTCATCATCAAGAAATTCGACTTTTGATAGTTGCGACTGTTCCAAAGAAAACTTTTCCTTTTGATTTTGGAAAGCAATTTCAAATTCAATTGTTTGAGACTGACACCATTGAAGTCTTCGTTTAAGTTCAGAAATCTCCATTGAAAGTTCAGATTGGACATCATCATTTTGTGAAAACATTTTCTCATTTTCCTCTTTTAATTTCTCAATTTCATGCCTTAACATCTGATTGTCCATTTCTAACGTTTGAACCATATTAAGATTCTCAGCAGTTAACACAATATCATTCACAGAAGCAAATTCACAATATATAACTACAAAATCAATATTAGCAGAAAGAGCATCTTCTAACAATTGATCAAAGGCATTTTGAAGATCTTGGTTTTTGTATTGTTCTTGTGAAACTAAATTTTCAAGTGTGTTAAAAGCTTCAATCATTGAAGTCACCTCTTGTTGAAGTTCCCTTTCCCAGTGTGTTGCACACAGACGCAAATGTGCGATGTGAGGTGAAATTTGGGTTTGAAACATTTGTCTTTGCTCTCTTGCATAAGCAGATTGAAAATTAGATGCTTTTAACTTAGAATTTTTCTCAATTGCCATTTCTAAAAATGAAATATCTTCCATAAACGTTTGAAAGTACCGTATTACTAAACAAGGTTTAGGAGTTTTGGAAATGAGTTCTTTTGCAAGAGGACGGTAAAGGACCATTTATTAGTGCAACACTGTGAACGGGACCTTCCACGCAAGATGCCTCAGTTAATTCAGAAATATTATACGATGGTGTTGAAATGACATTCAGTTTGTAAGAAGCATTTTCTCTTGTGTAATCATATGGTAAGATTCCATTTTGTCGCATTTTTAAACGACTTCGATCATCTTGTGTCCATTGTTCCTCACAATCATATACTACAAGTTTCATGCTTGGATCTAAAAGACATTGAGCACTATACAATTTGGGTATTTCCTTGAGATCTGTGTGAAGAAAACGTGGGTGATTATACCCAAGAGCAAAACGTTTTGATTCATCAGGACTCGGGAGTAAAGTTGACATTTCAATCTTGTTTTCTTGGTGGCCAATCTTATATACAACAGTGCCAAAATCTTTTAACCGTCTTTCCAATCGAAGAATTTCCTCGAATTGATCATCAATGCGTTTCTTAGATTTCTTTTTTAATTCAGAAAAATTTGACCGACTTGTTGAAAAATCTTGTTCAGTATTGGAAAGTTCCATTTGAAGATTTTCAATGTTTTTCTGAAGTTCAGACTTTTCTTGTTCAATTTTAAAAATCTTTTCGTTATTTTACGCAACAATTTCGTGCATCTGATGTTGAAGATTTTGTTCGGTAAGTAAGATTTTTGAAAGGCCTCTTCAAAACTTGTTTCTCGGGTGGTTTTAGTTTCAGAATCATTTATCCGTTTTCGACAACTCTCAAGTTCAGTAGTCAAGGAGGTAATCTCAGCCCTAAGGTTTTGGTTTATCTCATTACATTTTGCGCTGATTTGGGCTTGCAATGGCAGAAGTAATGAATTAAGATATTATGAATCTAGACCATGAGTTGCCTCACTCTGTTCAATATGGTCATTATTTTCATCATCACTTAGTTCATCAAATGTAACCACGGGGTTAATTCGATCGGCTTCAGTATGATTAAATAGTGATCCATTTTGAACAGATTGTTGCTCATCAGGTGCAGATGTAGACACAATTGCATTTATGAGGCATATATCAGGTCAGGTACCTAAGATAGACGGTCTGTGTCATATACCGGTCCATTCTCTGTTTGATTGATGTGATGTTTTACGCATATTTGCCATCAAAACAAGCTGCAGCATTTGCTTCCAAATCTTCATATTCAATATGCGAGAGTATGCGCCATAAAACCTTGATGAGTTTCAGCGAGTTCTCCCCTGCTTCATCCTTGTATGCCATCAGCATGACTTGTTTGTAGTAATCACCCCCTCTGGTTTGTGGTTCAGGACAAGCATTAGCAAGATGTCCTTGCTTTTTGCAATTATAATAGCGAATAGTAGTCCCTGAAGCCGGTGAATTCCCAGATTCCACAACTTGAACATTTCTCTTGAAGTTATTACTACCCGATCCCCCTGCTGATGTTTGACCCTTCCCAGAATTACCAGAATACCCGCTTGTAATCATTCGACGACCACTAGTTCTGTTATGAACTTCAACTTTGCCACCTTGTATAACTGCGCGAGTTTTGGGATTTGATAATGAATGAAGATGATTGTTTTACTGGGTAGAGAACTTGGAGAAGGCTTTAGCAATAAAGGCCATTCCATGATTCAATGCTTCAAAAGCATCATCTTGATCATCATTGGTTTGAGCATAGTATGCAGTGTTAGAATCACCTTCGGGATTGACTTGATGAGAAGGTGTGGGTGGAGCATAAGCAAAGTGACGTTGTTGTTGATCAAAAGCATGATTTGACTTTGGGTAGGGATTCGGATAACCATGTGCCATGAGAGCAATTTGATCAGCAAACGGTGGTGGAGGGAAACCGTGTATGCCACGAGCTTCTTTATCTTTGAGAACCTCATATTGATGATGTTTCAAATAATCATACAACAACCCATACTTGACATCATGAAGATCCTTGACTTGACGAACAAAAGTAACATACTTATGCCAATCTGGTCCTAATGAGTTTAGAAACTTTGTGTTAATAGCAATGGTTGGAAGATCAATCTTATGTCGGTGCAAATCATTGACCACATTTGTGAAACGATGATAATATGATTCAAGTGATTCCCCAGGCTCAATGGTAGACACATCAAAGTTGTGTCTGATTTTAGACTCCATGTCGATCTTATTGACTTCGATTGCCTTCCATCAAAAGATGAATTTGTTCCCATATAGCTATTGCGGTTATCTGTGCATCAATACTTTTTGTAAATCGGATTAGGAATTCCAAGAAGTATTTGTTGCATAGCAAGCTCATCGGCTTCAAGATGAAGTAGTTGTTCTCGTGTTAAACGGCTCAGTGGAACAATTGAGATAGTATCGGGTCTTGGTGGAACAGCTGTAGGATCTGCAGGAACAGTTTCAGTTGGCATTTGAAAGAGTCCTTATATTATCACCTTCTTCAGATACTTACCATGAGGTTTCTTGAGCTCCATATACCTTAGAAATCGACTTGACCATTGCACATAATTTCCTGGTGTAAGAATTGGAGGACGAGTATCCGAATCAGCTTCATGAATTGATTGTTGACTCGTAACAGCTTCACATATTTAAGAAAACCAAGTTTGTTGTTGAGGGATTTGTGGAACCATTGACATTCGTTGTTGAACTTGTTGAGGAGGTTGTTGTGGAGGAGCTTGTTGAGGAGCTTGTTGTGGGGGTTGATAAGGATAATAGGGGTAATGGGGATAATATGGATATGGTGGTTGAGACATAATTGTTGATTGATGAATGATGTGGATCGTTAAGGATAATTAAGGTTGATGTTGTTTAGGTTTAGGTAGATTAGTAGCAGAAATCCAAACTTGCAAAAATCCTAAGTAGCAGAAATCCAAACTTGCAGAAACCAAACTCGCCGAATCCAAACTCGCAGGAATCCAAACTCGCAGGAATCTAAACTCGCAGGATCCAAACTCGCAGGAATCCAAACTCGCAGGAATCCAAACTCGCAGAATACAAACTCGCAGAATCCAAACTCAAAAAATTTCAAACTCGCAGAAATTTAAATCCAAACTCGCAGAAATTCAAATCCAAACTCGCAGAAATTCTAAGAATTTCTCAAACTCGCAGAAATTCAAGTCCAAACTCGCAGAAATTCAAATCCAAACTCGCAGAAATTCTAAAAAAATTTCAAACTCGCAGAAATTCAAGGCTAACTCGCCAATATTCAAGTCAAACTCGCAAAAATACGTATTTCAGTCCAAAAAATCCATAAATTTCAATCTAAAACACGTTTTTAAGCACGGATTTCTATTAGATCTAATTAATCTTAACCTAAACGATGATAAAGTGTCTCACTTTTTAGATAAAAACGATTTTGAGAAAAAATTTAAAATTTTCTGACTCACTAAAATTCATAAATCTAAAAACATGAAATTTGATCTTTATCACAACCAAAACAATCCCTTTGCTCTTGATACCATTTGTTAGGTCACCATTCTATCACATCAATATGTATTTATAGAAAGAAAAAGTTTTAGAGAGAGAAAGTGGAAGAAACTAATGAAAGATTAATGAAATGATAATTGCAATTAGAACCAACACCCTCTCCCTTCAAGGAAGGGGGTATTTATAGTGTTTACATGGATAGGGGTGTTTCCCATTGGTTCTAGAAGAGCCTTCTATCACAGCTCATGAGTTTACAACATGAACTGTAAATCTAATTACAAACAATTATAAACCATAATTATTAACAACCTATTACAAATTAAATGAACTACACTTCATAATAAAACATGTTCCAAAAAAGAGGGATATTACATTCAAAGATGATGAGATTAGTGTCCTTAAAAGTGATTAACACAAGCTTAAGCATCAAAAAGAAAACATAAAGCTTAGTGTAGATACTCTTGAATATACATCTAATAAAGTTTAAAAGATAGTATAATATTAGATCATTAATAAGGCTAAGTCTAGTCTAGGACACAAGTCAGTTCCACGTCCTCATAGAGGGGCACATTCACCCCTAGGAATTGATTGGCACACACTGGTCTAGAGGAATTTCAAGATGCTAAATTTCAATATGGACCTAAGACTAGTGAGAGTCCTAAGTTAGAACAGACTGAAGAGGTTATGGATTCTTTTGAAAGTGCAAGTGACACATCACTTGTTAAAAAAATGTATCTGATGTTAAGATAGAAAAGAAAACTGTTGTTCCTGAAGTGATTAAAATTGAAGTTAAAGAACCAGTTAGGAAACAAGTTAGATATGCTGAGATGTATAGATCTCAAAACAGGTCACAAAGTCCTAGAGGTAACCAAAGAAATTGGAATAACTTAAAGTCCAATCAACTAGGAAAATACTTTGTCATGTACAATAAAGCATGTTTTACTTGTGACAGTTTTCATCATGTTCAGGTTAATTGCAACTACCACCAGAGGGAAAAGGTGGTAAATGGGATTTTTAAGGTGAACAAAAATGTTTTAGATAAATATAATCAACCTAATGCTCAAAGGAACATGACTCCTAGAGCAGTATTATTGAGAACTGGCCTTAGACCTTTGAATACTGTTAAGCCTGTTTGTACTGCTCACCCCAGACCATCAGTTTCAACTGCTAAACCGATAACATGTTTTACTAGATCAGCACAACAAACTGGTAAAAGTTCCCTTTATGAGAAAACAGTGTTTTACAACAAGAAATGAAGTCCAATAGTCAAAACTGCTAAGCCAGCAGTTTGTACTGCTAGGCCAGCAGTTAGTACTGTTAGGCATATAAATGTTGTTAAGGACAAAGGGGCAATGCTGTTAAGGCCTCAACATGTTGGGAATGGAGACCTACCAAACCCAATGGTTCATCAATAACTATGAATAAATATAACTACATTGATGCACGAGGCAGATCTAAGTCAGTAATGGCTTGGGTCCGCAAAGGAAACTAATTTCCTTTATTTTATGTGCATGAACATTCAAATGATGATGATGAAGATCAAGGATATGCTGATAGTGGGTGTTCCAGGCACATGACAGGGAACATGTCTTACCTCTTAGATTTTAAAGTTTTTGAAAGAGGATATGTTGCCTTTGGGGGAGGAGCTAGAGGTGGTAAAATTACTGGTAAAGGTACAATTAAAACCAGTAAACTTGATTTTGAATATGTGTATTTTGTGTAGGAACTTAAGCTTAATCTCTTTAGTGTCTCACAAATGTGTGACAAAAAGAACAAAGTTCTTTTTACTAACACTGAATATCTTGTGCTTTCTCCTAATTTTAAGCTACCTAATGAAAGTTAAGTATTGCTTAAAGTTCCTAGAAAGGGCAACATGTACAATGTTGATATGATGAAAATTGTTCCTAAAGAGTGTCTAACTTGGCTTGTAGCAAAAGCCACATTGGATGAATCAATGCTTTGGCATAGGAGACTTTGTCATGTTAATTTTAAAATCATAAATAAGATTGTTAAAGATGGTTTGGTAAGAGGTTTACCTCAGAAACATTTTGAAAATGACCAAACTTGTGTTGCCTGCCTTAAGGGTAAACAACACAAAGTTTCTTGTAAGGCCAAGTCTGAACACTCTATTACTCAATCATTATACTTGCTTCATATGGAATTCTTTGGTCCTACAACTGTGAGTAGTTTAATGTATAAAAGGTATTTTCTGGTTGTTACTGATGACTATAGCAGGTCTACTTGGGTTTTCTTTTTGGGTAAAAAGGATGAGACTAGTAGCATCCTTATAAACTTTATTACAGAGATAGAAAACATAGCTGATAAGAAAGTAAAAGCTATCAGATGTGACAATGTGACAGAATTTAAAAATAGAGTTATGAATGAATTTTGTCAAAAGAAAGGTATTAGGAGAGAATTTAGTGTAGTTAGAACTCCACAGCGGAATGGTGTTGCTGAAAGGAGGAATATGACACTGATAGAGGCTGCTAGAACTATGTTAGCTGACTCTAAGCTACTTACTACTTTTGGGTTGAAGCAGTTAATACTGCTTGTTATGTGCAAAACAGGGTTTTAGTGGTTAAGCCTCACAACAAGACACCTTATGAACTATTTAAAGGTAGGAAACCTGCCTTAAGCTTCATGAGACCGTTTGTTTGTCATGTTACTATCCTGAATAGCTTAGATCAATTGGGAAAATTTGATGGTAAATCAGAAAAAGGATTTTTTGTTGGTTATTCTTTGCAGAGTAAAGCCTTTAGAGTATACAACATTAGAACAAGGCATGTAGAGGAAAACTTACATGTGGAGTTTTTAGAGAATAAATCTAATGTTGCAGGAGAAGGTCCAAAGTGGTTGTTTGATCTTGATACTCTAATAAAATCTATGAATTATGTACCAATTATTGCAGGTACAGATACTAATGATTTTTCAGATTCAGAAGATGATGTTTCTGCAGGTGAATCTAGCATGGACAAAGAGATTAGAAAAGATCACATTTTGATGCCAATTTGGAATAACAGTTCAGTGTATGATTCTTCAAAGAATGATGATCTACCATCCTCTGATGATGCTGAAAAGGAGGATGATGCTAAAAAAGAGAATGATGTTGGAAAAGAAAGTGAATTGAGTGGTCAGAAACATGAAGTTCTTGAAACTAGCAGTTATTACTGTGGATCCAACAGTCAATCTTACTCCACAGAATGATATTTTTGATGACTTTGTTGTAGATTTGAACAACATTTATGTCTCTTATGAAGCTCCCTTAACTCCTCTTACTAGGATTTATAAGGATCATTCCCTTGATCTTGTGATTGGTGATATGAAGTCTGGTGTAAAGACCAGAAGACAGATAATGAATTCTGATGAACATGGTTTTCTTAGTGTTGTTCATGAAGAGAAGACTCATGAAGATATAAACACATGTCTGTTTTTTTGCTTTCTATCACAAGAGAAACCTAAAAATGTGCATCAGGCTCGACAAGAAGATAGCTGGGTGGAAGTTATGCAGGAAGAGCTTCTGGAGTTAAAAAAACAAAAGGTCTAGGTGCTTGTAGATCTGCCTAATGGAATAAGGGTGATTGGTATAAAGTGGATTTTTAGAAATAAAAAGGATGAGAGATGGATTGTCATCAGGATTAAAGCTATACTTGTAGCTCAGGGATATACCCGAGAGGAAGGAATTGATTATGAAGAGTTTTTTGCACCTGTAGCAAGGATTGAGGCAATCAGACTATTTCTAGCTTATGCTTCATTCATGGAGTTTATGGTCTATCAAATGGTTGTGAAGAGTACCTTTCTTTATGGTACTATTGAGGAAGAGGCTTATGTTTCTCAACCTCTAGTTTTTGAAGATCCTAAACATCCAAACAAAGTTTACAAGGTGGTTAAAGCTCTATATGGATTGCATCAAGCTCCAAGAACCTGGTATGAAACATTGGCCATTTACTTACTGGACAATGGGTTTCATAGAGGCAAGATAGATAAGACCTTATTTATCAAAAAGAAAAAAGGGGATATTTTGCTTGTTCAGGTCTATGTGGATGACATCATTTTTGGGTCTACCAAGAAGGAGATGTGCACTAAATTTGAGAGATTGATGCATGAAAAGTTTCAAATGAGTTCCATAGGTGAGCTCACTTTCTTTTTGTGCCTGAAAGTGAAACAAAAAGCAGAAGGGATATTTATCAGTCTGACAAATATGTAGCTGAGATATTGAGGAAATTTCAGTTCACAGATGCCAAAATAGCTAGCACTCTTGTTTATAAAGAAAATTCTTTGCTTAAATATGCTAATGGTGAAGATGTTGATGTACACATATACAGGTCTATGATTGGGTCATTGATGTATCTTACATCATCCAGACCAGATATTATGTTTGTTGTGTGTGCATGTGCCAGATTTCAAGTCACTCCTAAGGCTTCACACTTACATGCAGTGAAGAGGATTTTTAGGTATCTAAAAGGTCAACCTAAATTAGGCCTTTGGTATCCTAGAGAGTCTCCATTTGAATTGGTGGCTTATAGTGACATGACTATGTTGGTGCTAGTTTAAATAGGAAATCAACAACAAGAGGTTGTCAATTCCTAGGGAACAATTTGATATCATGGCAATGTAAGAAGCAGACTATGGTGGCCACTTCTACTACTGAAACTGAATATGTAGTTGCTACTAGTTGCTGTAGACAAGTACTATGGATCCAGAATCAAATGCTGGACTATGGGTACCACTTTATGAATACCATGATTTTTATTGACAATAGCAGTACAATTTGTATCATTAACAATCCTGTACAACATTCTAAAACAAAACATATAGAGATTAGACATCACTTTATAAGAGACTGCAATGAGAAAAAGCTAGTTCAAGTGGTTAAGATTCATACTAATAACAATTTTGCAGATCTATTAACTAAGGCTTTTGATGTTGGGAGGTTTCAAAGACTTGGTTGCAAGTATTGGAATGCTTAATCCCTAAAGTTTTAATCTCTTAGTATTTTTGTACAGAAAAGGATTTTGTAAGGCTAATTATGTCAATTTGGTACTGCTTTGTATAATTTGTATTGCCAGTGCAAATTTAGTCTATTTGGGTTAAAACTGTTAGTCATAATTTATACTGTTATGAAACACATGCTTTGGTCTGTGTTTTATTGGTTTTAGACTAACATATGCAGGTTAGAAAAGGCAATATGATTGGAGATATTGATGGAAAGCAATGGAGCTCCTTTGGTTGCTTGGTTATGAAGGCATTGATTCATGATTGAAAGGACTTGAGGATCACTTGACAAGGTTTTACACCTGAGTTGAGAGGTTCTTTAAAATCTCTTTATTGAAACCCACTTATGGTATTTTAAACATGAATTGATGGTTATAGTTTGCCAGACGATAACTGGTCTAACTCACTCTTTACCATTCTATCATGATTCATGATAGTGTGTTACTCCAAGGAGCTCTGGCATTGAGAACAACGAGCAAATGTGAATCTAACACTTTTGTGTTAGAGGCAACACCTGCCACGAGCTGGAAACCCTGTCAAGAAGGCTCTTTGAATGAGTCTATCTAATCATAGGCAGTTTTATAACTGAAAATATTGGTTCTCACACAACCAGAGGTAAAATGTAACCGAATATGATTAAGTGTCTTCCTTTACACTTAATTCCTTCTAAAATCTGGGTGCAGTATAGTTTTGAAAGAAAATTGGGTTTATACTGCTAAGCAAATATTTTTGGAAAAAGTTTGTACTGCTAGGCAAAGGTTTGTACTGCTATCGTAAAATTAGTACTGCTGGAAGGCCGTTTGTACTGTTTAGGCGTAACCGCTTTTTAAATATAACAGTTGAGAAATTCTGTTACTTACCGTATTTAAAAGGTTTCTAACTTGGATTATTTAATTTCTTTCCATATTTTCTTTTCTCTTAAGATTAGATTTTTTCAAGACGGTTATTCTCAAAACCCTAAGTATTATTTATAAATACTAAATTGGCTCACAAATAACTTCAATTCATAAATAAGTGATCGTATTTCAGCAGTCTAAACATTCTTTTAACCCTAATGGCGAACTTGTAGTTTGTTGTCAAACACAATCAGGTCGCTTTCTTGGAGAAAACAGAGGAAGGTAGTGACTTCCATGAGATAGTAGATTTTCAAAATAATACCCACATCAAGTATGCTCTAACTGTAAACCGTACTATCTATGTCTCTCAAATCAATCAGTTTTGGCAGACTGCTACTATCAATACAATTGAGAATGGAGACAAAGAACTAAAAGTAACGGTTGATGGCAAGCCCATCACTATTACTGAATCCTCTGTTATGAGGCATCTCCATCTAAAAGTTGACAATGGTATTAGCGATTTGCCAAATACTGAAACTTTTCAAAACATGTCCAGAATGGGGTATGACACATCTGCTCAAAATCTGACATTTCAAAAAGGATGTTTTGCCATACAATGGAGATTATTCATACATATTATCCTTGATTGTTTGAGTCCAAAGAAAAACTCATGGGAGCAATTCAATAGCAATATTGCAACTGCTCTCATATGCTTATCAACTGACAGGACTTATAACTTTTCAAAACTGATTTTTGATAGTATGGTGAATAATGTGGATGCCAAATTCAAGTTTTTAATGTATCCAAGATTTATCCAATCAATTTTGAATTCAAGAAAAAGTCAACTTCAATCCCATAAAACTATTTATCCAACTCCTTGCCTTACACAAAAACTTTTTAGTAACATGAGAATGGCATCTAAGGGGTTTAATGGGATTGTGGTATACCTTTTTTTGAAAATATCTTCAACATTCAGGGTGAAGGATCAACAAGCCAAGTTGAGTCCCAACACACACCCACTGGTTCATCTAGTACTCCATTAGCCTCACAACCAACTTCATCACCATATAGGAGTACATCCAGAGAGGGATCTAGTGTTGCTCAGCAAAGATCTCCTCCTAATCCAACTGTAGCAGATGAGGCTGCCTTTGGCAGAATAGGAAGGGCTACCACTACTGTCTTAGACTTAGTAGCTGGGCAGAACAAGGGTAACTTCAATAAGACCCAACCTATGGCAAAATCTAATGTGTCTGGTCCTCATGGACTTGATATAGGTGATGGACACCTCAGCCACATGGAAAACATGGGGGACATGCCCTATGATCCACATCTCTCAAGAGGTTACACATCTGGAAGTGGTGAGGGCAGTCTAAAACTAATGCATAATTTCATGGCTACTTGTACAACTTTGACAAATAGGGTGACTAGCTTGGATCATGATCTCAGGGAGACAAAGATTCTTTACAGCACTGCTTACAAAAAGTTCATTGGAAAAGTGAAGAAGGTGCAGCAAAATATCATGTCCTCAAAGTACAAAGAAGAGCCAAAATTGTGGAGTCCTCAAGTTCAGACAGTTCAGATGATGATATGGATTAGGATGATTTTTTCAAATAGGGGAGGAAGATTGCAGACATAGATGTTGGTCCTAACACTACATTGGTTCAAGAAGAAGCAGGAGATCATGGGAGTTTTGATGATACAAATAGATGTGATGACAGTCATTTTGATGATACAGAGCCAGTGATTATACTCCTAATTTGGTGGAAAATATTGCTAGTGTGGCCACGCAGATGGGTGAAGTAGTTAGTACTCTGGAAGTGGCCAGACAAATTGAACAAGCAGTCTAAACTGGTGAAGGTACTGCTAGTATTGCAAGTGTTCTGTTAGTACTGCTGGAGTAGAACAAGGTACTGCTAGTGCTAGGATGGTGTATGGTAGAAGAAAAAGGGTAGATAAAGGAAAGGGGATTATGACTTCTGAAGAACCACCAAACAAGGTTAAGCAAGGTGTTTTAGCTCAGATTAGTTTTGATGAGGAAGTATCAATGAAAGTTCATGAAGAAGAAGTAGCAAAATTCCTTGAAGAACAAAGACTGGCTAAAGTATCAACTGAAGAGTTAACTTAAGAACAATCTAATGCATTGTTAGCTCAAAGAATCAAAGAAGAAGAGAGAGCAGCTATTCCTGAAGATGACAGAGAAGATGCTCTACAGGATCTACTGGATATGATCAAGAAACATCAGAGTGCTAGGATGGCAGGTAAAAGGTTTAAGCCTCTTACAAAATCACAAATCCAGAAGCATATGAAGGAATACTTAAAGAATCAAGATCACAAAAAGGCTGCTCAACTGAAGGGAAAGTCATAGGCAGAGGTTGAAGAGATGTACATCAAGGCTTACAAGAGGGTACAAGACTTCATTCCTATGGAAACTGAAGAAGAAGGCAACAGAATTAAAAGGGCAGGTTCATTATTGGAGTCTTAACCATCAAAGAAACAGAAGGTAGAAGAAGAAGTACCTACTGCAGAGGATGAGACAAATGAAAATTTGAGTGATAAAAAACTTCAACTAATGATGGTTGTCATTCCAGAAGATGTGAATGCTGATCCATTACAGGCCAAATATCCTATAATAGACTGGGAAATCCACACAGACAACTTTGGAAAGTTTTGGAGGATAATCAGAATTGGAAATGACATTGAAGTATACAAAGCTTTTGAATACATGGTTAAAGTTTTTGACAGACATGATCTAGTTAAGGTGTGGGATTTAGTCAAGGAGAAATTCAACCAAGCAGAATTTGTAGATGGTTAGGAGAAGGAGTTATGGGTTGTGTAGGATCATACATATTATATTGCTTGATGATTCGGGTGGTCTAGGATTATGATGAAATAAGAATGCCATGTTTAGAGAGTGAAAGAGTAGAGAGGGAGTTCTTGAGAGAGAAAGTAAAAAAAAAAAAAGAAAAGGTTAGATTAAGAAGCTCCACCCCTTCCAAGGATGGAAGGGGTATTTATAGTTACAACTAGTACGTCCTCCTGTCGGACTGTGGATCAGGCATACAGTGGGTAAATACCCATCCTTCCTCCACGGTGTTACTCTAAACTAAACTATGCTAATAACTAACTAATAAATAAGTAAATAACGATATGTCTACGAGCTAACATATGCTAGACTATAATTGGGGTGACCGACACTTCCTTATAGAATTTCCAATTCCTAACAATCTCCGCCTAAGGGAGGTCACCCCATGAAATACATTTTGCATCCTAGCATTCTATCTTTGTATTTAGTTCTGAGCTCGTAGACTTCAATTCTTCAATTTCCGCATTCTTTGTGCTTGAGTAGCGATTCTTCAAAGTCCGCATACTTTATACTTTCAGTGGAGGTCTTTGAACTGATCCACATCTTGATGATCTTCGAGCTTTGTTTGAGATCATCAGCCACAGTAAATCTCTGGATCACCCTTTATTGTGTTGCCTTCATGTGATGTTGTGACTTTTGGACCGACATGCTCACACTTTCTGGATCATGACATCTTTTCATTAGAGTAGCCGAAGCATCATTGTAGTATGTCTTTAATGGTCATGATTTTCTTCAATTAAGTGTGAATGCTGTGAGAATGCGGTTGCAAATTGACTTCTCCATATCGATCAGCTGCAACCGTCCAATGTTCCTGCAAACAACAGTTAGCAATAAAACACACGAAAGTGTCTTTGTTCACTTTCGTTGAATACAGTTGCAAGAACTACGGCTCCCGTTGATCATATAAATCTGCCTGTGATCGGTAGGATTCCTAAGAATCTCCTTGACAGGGTTTCGCAGCTTGATCTAGCAGTTCTCAAACCGGAGTGTCCCAAAGCGGACAACACGGAGTGAGTGAACCAGCGAATTGAGATTCACTGATTGATGAAAAATTGATTTGAAAACAATCACGTATTTCTTAAAGAAAGAGGTTTGCAATACGATGAAGGTTTTATAAGAAATATCAATTTTCAATCAGAAATACCTTTTGTGTTTGAAAACATGAATACACATTCAATGTCCTAGAGAAAAGAAGAGATTTGCACATCGAACGGTTTTTCCAAAAGTATTTTTTTTCAATCAGAGATACTTTTTGTGTTTGAAAATGAATACACATTCGATGTGCTAGAGAAAAGAAGAGATTTGCACATCGAACGGTTTTTCCAAAAGTATTTGTCAATCCATTTCCTGGACCAAGGTTGATTCAAGAGTGAATCGCCCCATCGTTTCTGTCCACTTGTCACAAGCTTGATCTTTTGGAAAGATCTCACATGTCACCCACCAAGAGCTTGTTTGACGTTGGCTCTATAAGGATTTCCATCTTCATCGTGAATACTTTACATATCACTCAGGTGTTCTGGCAATACCACAAGGATAATGCGTAGGACTTTTAATATATACTTACTTTCCACATTGTGTGAAACAACAAGTCTTCATTAATTTTCTGTCCTAATGCGATATTATAGATGATCTCTTGGCTCTAGACTCAATTGTGCACATTTGATTTCCAATGCCGGAGACTAGGGAGAGGGTCTCCTTCTTCAATATCAACAATTTCTAAGAGAAAGTCGATAGATAATGTAGGTTCCCCGTGAGAATGAAACAAGTCCTTTTAAGAGGAACTTGAGTAGCTTAGGAAGTTAGGTGCAGTGCGTCACTGGGTCCATGACGTCTTGTCTTCAATACCAGTGTTACCTTAGTAACCACCAGTAGCATATGTATTGAACCCGGTTTCTGCCCTAAGGTTGAATTGTTGGAGGGCTATTTCTTTTCACCCTTTTCACATTCATTTCTTTTTCATTCTTCAACCCTTTTAGTGCTTACCGAGACTTCATTACTAGAACCTTGTTGTGTTTATTCCAGTTCTAGCTCTATCTCAGTCAGCACTCTTCCCTTATTCTCACTTTTCTCCTTTTTTCATCATACCTAAGGACTTCTACACTATCTAGTGGATTGTCACTTGGTAGATCCCTCCGGCTCTAGAGGGATCGTGGGAACGAATACCTAACCTAACCATCCTTATATCACCATGCATAAACTAAATTGGTCGGTCTTTTGGTATTGTTTTTTCCTTTATGAAACCAATTGAAAAATCATTTGGAAAATCAATCAAGGTACTTGTGATATAAAATCAATGCATTTTGTACCTTAATTGTTTTGATCATTTAGAAATGCCCCCCCTCAACATGTGCATATGAACTTGAAATTGTTTTGCACAAGGAGGCAAGAGTTCTTTGAAATATATTCTTGATCACAATTTTAGTGGAAAAAGCCATTTGATATTCTTGGTAAATTCTCCCCCTCAAAATTTGCGATGGATATTTGAAATCATTTAACACATAGAGGAAAGAGGTTTTTGAAGTACTTCCACGATTGCCAATAGAAACCATTAGAAAAATCAATCAAGATACTTATGTTGAATCATAGAAATCTGTTAGGAATTAGAAAATTCCAAAGTGAAGTATCGTTCACCCCAAATATAATCTAGCATAAGTTAGCTCGTAGATATTACGTTATTTACTAGTTATTTAGTTTAGTGCAACACCGTGGAGGAAGGACGGGTCTTTACCCACTGTATGCCTGATCCACAGTCCGAAGGAGGACGTTTATTATGTAACTATAAATACCCTCTACCTCCCAAGGTAGAGGGTTGGACCTTTCTCATTCTTAATCTAACCTTCTATGTTTTCTTTCACTTTCTCTCTCTAGAAAGGTTCCCACTTTCTCTCTCTAAACTCTATCTCATTCGATCAATTGTTGAGCTTATTTGTATGTTTATGAAATCCAATACCTAACAATTGGTATCAAGAGCCATGGTTTGATCACTTATCTTTCATGTTCTTGGATTTCTAATGGTTTTTATAAGGTTTTTGGGTTTGAATGAGTTTAGAGTATTTTGCATCATATGGATCATCTCTAGTGTTAAAGTTTTGATTTTGATTGTACTTTTGTGTTTAGAATCATCATAAGTGTTTAGGTTTTGATTTGGAAGGCTTGAATCATCGTGGTTAGGTTGTTTTTGGATTGAAAAGTGATGGTTTTTTGAATATTGGTACAAAGCGAGTTGAGTCTCGTAGTGATTTTCTTGGAAGCGAGTTGCTTGGAAGAGAGTTGATAGCTAAAGCGAGTTGGCAGTTAAGAGAGTTGGCAGTTAAGCGAGTTGACAGTTAAGAGAGTTACCCACGTAAGCGAGTTGTCTGCTTGCTTATTGAAGTGAGTTGTCTTTTGCGAGTTGCCCACATAAGCGAGTTGTCTGCTTGCTTATTGAAGCGAGTTGTCCTATGCGAGTTTCCCACATAAGCGAGTTGTCTGCTTGCTTATTGAAGTGAGTTGTCTTTTGCGAGTTGCCCACATAAGCGAGTTGTCTGCTTGCTTATTGAAGCGAGTTGTCCTATGCGAGTTTCCCACATAAGCGAGTTGTCTGCTTGCTTATTGAAGCGGGTTGTCCTATGCGAGTTACCCACATAAGCTGGTTTATGCTTGCTTATTGAAGCGAGTTGTCTTATGCGAGTTATCTGTTAAGCGACTTGTCAAGGACTGTGATTTGTTAATTCCTGCGATGTGTCTCTAAACCTAACATACAAAACCCTTGTCAGTTCGATCCGCGGAACAGGGGGTATATATAAAGAATTAGGGAATATCACAAACTCAACCAAAGTACCAACATATTTTCACTTCCTCATCATCTTCTAGTTCCTTTACTACGTTCTACTTCTCACTATCTTACGGTTTGGTCTTGATTTTAGTAAAATCCCGCGAAAGATTCTATTTCTCGGTTTAAATCACAAACTTGTAAAATCCCGTGTACACATCAACATCATGTCTTACACTCGATTACGTAATTTCAGAAGTACTTAAGCGTATGATCTGTTGACAACCATGAGAACATTAGCTATCTTGAACGGTTAAAGATGATGGAATCAATCAATGAGGATGTGAGATCTCCATGTTCAGAATCTAATGAGAGAGAATTGCACCATCTAGGCTCTACAGAATACCATGCATAAAGAAAGTAGCATTGAACCTTATCTACAACTTCACTCTCACCTCATGTTACTTCTACCCACAACAATGGAACGAACATGTATTGCCCTCTTCCGTCAGGACTTATCCACATTACAGGAACTTTCTTTGTTAAACCTAGAGCAATTGGAGCTACAACTTGACAAAGAGAAGGTTCATAAGGATAGTTCTTGTGCTGCACTTCAAGTGATCTACAAACATTTTCAGTCATTCATTAGAAGGAATTCACATCAGTTGTGATCAAGACGCTTGGCCTGAAATGTCTTTCAAGAGACACACTGGAATGGAAATTAGCATGTTCACAGAGACACTTATCCATCTCATGGATAAGGTGGAGAAGTATATTGAGAAGTTACTCGAAAAGATGAAAAAGTGGATGAGAGTCTGGTGCAGTTGAAAGACATTTGTGATGAGTCGGGTAATGTATCAGTTGAAAAGTCGAGTGTTGCTGAATGCAGAATATCAGAAACAACAAAGAATGATGTAACCAGCTGCTCAGTAACTCCTGTCACACAAAAAGTGGATGCTGTGATAAGAAAGGCGAATGAATCTCTGGTACAATCAATAAAATGTAGTGTTGAGACCGGTATGGCACCAGATGGTGGATCAGTTGACACTGAATACAGAGGCTCAGAGACAGATAAGCTTGAAACAGCCCGTAGTTCAGTGACTCTTGTTATACATGATGTGAATGCAAATAGCAGACCGACGTATGAACATGTGTCATGTGTTGAGGTACCCTTAACTAATCAACTTAATGCATCTGCTAATGTACCTAAAAAAACTGATCTTAATACTGAACATGATTCTGATAAATGTTCCTTGGTTGATAAAAAGGTGTTTGATGAACTTTCAAACAAATTCTCAAAACTTGAAATACATTGCATTTCTCTTGAAATTGCAATACAAAGAAAGGAGGAAAGTTTTCAACTTAACAAACCATGTAAGAATCCGGAACTTCCTGAATTCCGTGAACTTTTTGAAATAAATGATTTAAAAGCTCAGCTTCAAGCCAAAAACTCGACTATCAACAATTTGAAGAAACATATTTCTGGTATGCATGTGAAAAGTAATTTGGTTACAAGTAATTCTGATGTTAATGCTATTTATGATATTCAAATGAGAAATGATGAATTAGCAGGTTGTGTGGCCAAATTACTAAAGGAAAATGAGTCTTTGAGAAAGCATCACATAGAACTAAGTGACTCTGTCAAAGAAGCTAGAACTAAGTCAATGGAACAAACAAACTCTTTGATAGCAAAATTGATGAACTCAAAGCTCAACTTCGTGAAAAGAGTTTCGCTATTGTTGCCTTAAAAATGAGCTTAGGAAAACTATAGGGAAAAGTGTGAACACTAAGTTTACAAAACCATCAACCTTGGGAAACCAGTTTCTCATCCCATTAGAAACCGGTCCGTTGTTAGGCAGCCTACTGCGTTTATATCAGAAAGACCAAAATTTTCAAAAACACGGTTTGCCTCCCAAGTTGATGCGATAAAAGTTTTGTCAAAATCAGTCACTTCACATAAGTTACCTAAGAATAATGCTTCTACTCCCAACACCTATAGGAATAGTTTGAAAACAGTGTCAAAACCAAGCATTAAAACCCAGAATTCATATGATATGAATGACTTGTGGAAGAACTATTATCTAGAAGAAGCTAGGAAAAAGGCACAGATTCGAAAAGACGGAATTTTAGGTGCAAGACCTAGGGTGATGCATTCCACGAGATTTCAAGGCACTACTAGTAGTTTTAAACCATAACTTAGGAACACTCAACTAAAGACTAGGGATTGGCTTGAATCTAAGCGTAGTTGCGTTTCGAATAAATCTATTCCCATAGTAGCTCACTCTAAGAACTCTAGATCATCTTCTGAATCCAAACAAGCTGTTTGCTCGAATTTTCTGAAATGCATCCTTAAGGCAAATCATGATAATTGTTTTTCAAAATCCCTAAAGAATGTAAATGCTCATGCAAAGGTTTAATCTGTTAAGTCTAGGATCTACACTAAGTCTATGAAGCAAAACAAACAAAAAACTTCACCTAGATGGATACCAACTGCTAAATCGTTGGAAACTAGGAATAACAATAGGTCTTCCACTATGCATAAGAAGCTTAACAATCCTAAACCTTGCCATAAGTGGATACCGATGCGGTAGAATGTTTAAGGATGTTGGACTTAGGTGGATTCCTACCGGAAAAATTTGTTTACCGATGACAAAATCAAGGTTAACTGTGAAACCCCAAAGGGTTTGGATACTAATGTCACTAACCAAAATATATGCAATCAAGTTTGTAATATTAGTGCAGGTAGTCCTTACTCAGTTGCAGATACTTCGATCCTTCACTACATGGACTGGCTTAAAGTATGGATTACAAATGGATTGATATCTCATAACTCACGAGTTCAATTAACTCAATCTTGATATTCATTTGGCGATGACGTCTGTTCACATCAGTTCAGGCCTCGTTCTTCAACACTAAGGTGTCTGAAGATAACACTTCAGGCCCCGTTCTTCAAAGAAAAGAAAAGTATACGCTCTTCTGTGCGCTTAATCTTCAACTAAAGAGAAATTATCTCGTGAATGGCCATTCTCATCTACATTATCCATCTTCATTGTTAACTTCATGCCTTTCTCCATCTTCGTTTAGTCATCAAGTGGATCTACATTTATTGGAGTTTACTCTTATTCACTTGTTAAATCAAAAATGGCAACTTCGGATGCAATTTTTGAGGGGGAGAAAAGTGAATATACTACATAATGATGGATGTTTGAATAATGGTCATACGATTTAATGTTTGATGACTCTCCTCCAACGCCTAATGTTTCACTTACTAAGGTTAAATGGGATTTATTGTTTGGGATTCATTGGTTCAAGATATGTTTGATGAGTATTTCCAACCGCTAGCGAATGTTGATCATCAAAGAAGTATAACTCAGACTACTCAAGAAGCCCAATCTCCAGTTATTCCTCAAGGCGTTGATAATGACTATCATAATATTGCAGTTGCACTCATGAATAATGATCCGCTCTTTAGTATTCCTTTGCCAAATCTTCACGGATTATTGTTCATGAATAATGATCCGCTCTTTGGTATTCCTTTGCCAAATCTTCACGGATTATTGTTCATCTCAACGTGCACGCTATAAATCAACCACATGAACTTCAAGACAAATGACTACCTCATCCGCTCGAAGTTATTGGTGAATCTTCCAGATCAGTCTCTACATGTATACTTTAAGGAAGAATGCATTGATGTTGAGGAATCATTTCTTCCGGTTCATTCAGTGGGTCAATGTACATCCGATTGTATGTTTATTCACGTGTTGGGCATTTGACACAAATTGATTACTTCGGAGTTAATCATTTATCACAAATTGAGATTGAAGTTAACTTTTTCAAAGGCGTGCTCTTATTTGATAACTTGCTCGGGCTTAAGAATTTGAGTTGAAGACTTAGTTTATCTAGTTACCAGTCTGAGGGTGGATGGTTGAAGACACGGTTAACTATCACTATTAGGAGTTACGTTGTTTTACTCTGTGTCACACCTTGAGATGACGGTGTGGATAATCGCAAGAGGTGTTAATGTCTCATACTTTGTTTGAGTAATGAGTACTTAGAGATTTGCTTGAAGCATAAATTCTCTACACCGTTTTTCCAACATTAGTGCAAGCATAAGTCACAAATGTGGGGAATTCGACTTCAGTTTCAAGTTTGGAATATATGGTTTTCAGAAGTCTCACTGCATCAGCAGACGGTTTTCTTCCTGCCTTACATCAACAACAACAAAAGCGGCTCAACCACCTAACGTATCCTTGTGCAGGGATAATAGTGATGATACCATTTTTCTAAAACTTTGAAAAATATTGTTTTGAAAATGGAAAAATATTGTTTTGAAAATAAATCGGATTCAAAGTTTTGAAATCAACCAGACTTTATTTTGTCAAAATCTTCAGTGATTTCAAATTAAAAATTTTCAAACGATATTTCATCAAAAAGTCCGTTTGTACGTTATAATATGGTGATCTAAAGATTTAATGTTAGGTCATGGTATGATTTTATTTAAAAATCAAGGTCTTTCAAAATGAAATTTTTTTTTGTTCTTGTTTGATTGTGAAATTGTTTTATTTTACTTAAAGATCTCTTAAAACAATCATACCTGACACTAACAATCTTTAATGTCTTAAAATGGTCCTTATCTGTCATTTTTCAAAATCAAATCTTGCCACGTCTTTCCCCTAAATTTTATAAATGATTTAAATCTTTTGGGATCACATATCTCAAATGGTTTGAAATTTTTGATAGCGGGAGAGATCGTGATTTAAATCTCAAATCTGTTTTAATGGAATTGGTTTTAGTCCTTCAAAGGCACTCCTGCCTCCATGTGCCAAACGATTTCAATATATGATGAACATGATTGAGGAGGAGCATTTATCCAAAAAAACAAGATGAGTATTTAAACAAGGCCACATTTTCTCCCATGTTTTCTAAACCTAATTAAATCACTTGAGATCCAAAATCTCAAAGGGTTTAATATTTTTGATTAGGGGAGAATTTGTGATTTAATAATGAAATTTGATAAAAGGTGATCGTTTTTGATTCAATTGTGTAGGCTGCTCTCTCATATGTGCTAAACGCTTTCGAATCTCGATGCACATATTGAGGGGGAGCATTACATAAGAAAATAAACTATCGAGGTGCAAATGCTTTTATATTTTAACATAAAGTACCTTGATTGAGTTTTAAATGGTTTCTTAATGGATTTTATGATCATGGATGTACTTCAAATGAACTCTTTCCTCTATGTGATAAAATAATTTCAAATATCCTACGCACATATTGAGGGGGAGAATTTACCAAAGAAAATCAAAAGGTTTTTTCTAAGGAAATTGTGATCAAGAAATTATTTCAAAGAAATTATTTCAAAGAACTCTTGCCTCCATTTGCTAAACAATTTCAAAATCATATGCACATGTTGAGGGGGAGCATTTCTAAATGATCAAAACAATTAAGGCACAAAATGCTTTGATATTATATCACAAGTACCTTGATTGATTTTCCCAATGATTTTTCAATTGGTTTCGAGAATGAATGAACAATACCAAAAGACCGACCAATCTACTTTATGCATGGTGTTATAAGGATGGTTAGGTTAGGTATTCGTTCCCACGATCCCACTAGAGCCGGAGGGATCTGCCCAGGGACAATCAACAAGATAGTGTAGAGTCCTTAGGTATGATGAAAAAAAAGGAGAAAAGTGAGATATCGGAAGAGTGCGGACTGAGATAGAGCTAGAACTGGAATAAACCCAACAAGGTTCTATTTATGAAGTCTCGGTAAGCACTGAAGGGGTTGAAGAATGAAAAAGAAATGAATGTGAAAAGGGTGAAAAGAAATAGCCCTCCAATAATTCAACCTTAGGGCAGTAATCGGGTTCAATACATATGCTACTGGTGGTTACTAAGGTAACACTGGTATTGAAGACAAGACGTCATGGACCCAGTGACGCACTGCACTTAACTTCCCAAGCTACTCAAGTTCCTCTTAAAAGGGCTTGTTTCATTCTCACGGGGAACCGACATAATCTATTGACTTTCTCTTAGAGATTGTTGATATTGAAGGAGGAGACCCTCTCCCTAGTCTTCAGCATAGGAAACAAATGTGCAATTGAGTCTGGAGCCAAGAGATCATCCACAATATCTCATTAGGACACTAAATCAATGAAGACTTGCTATTTAACACAATGTGGAAAGTAAGAATATTTTAAGAGTCCTACGCATTATCCTTGTGGTAGTGCCAGAACATCCGAGTGATACATAAAAGTACTCACGATGAAGATGGAAATCCTTCTAGAGCCAACTTCAAACAAGCTCTTGGTGGGTGACATGTGAGATCCTCTCGTAAGATCAAGCTTGTGATAACAGGATAGAAGCGATGGGGAGATTCAATCTTGAATCAACCTTGTCCGTGAATGGAATTGACGAATACTTTTGGAAAAACCATTCGATGTGCAAATCTTCTTTTCTCTAGCACATCGAATGTGTATTCATATTTCAAACTCAAAAGTATCTCTGATTGAAAAAATACTTTGGAAAAACCGTTCGATGTGCAAATCTTCTTTTCTCTAGCACATCGAATATGTACTCTTTTCAAATACAAAAAGTATTTATGATTGAAAATTGATCTTTATCATAAAACCTTCGTCGTATTGCAAAAATTCTTTCTTCTAAGCAATACGCGATTGTTTTTCAAATCAATTTTTCATCAATCAGTGAATTTCAATTCGCTGGTTCACTCACTCCGTGTTGTCTTCTTTGAGACGTTCCGGTTTGAGAACGGCTAGAGCAGCTGTGAAACCCTGTCAAGGAGATTCTTCGGAATCATACCTGATCACATGCAGTACTTGTACTGATCAACGGGGAACCGTGGGCCGTGTACCTCAATTCAGCGAATGTGATCAAAGACACTTTCGTGTGTTTTATTGCTAACTGTGTTTGCGGTACATTGAACGTTGCGGTGATCGCATAGAAGTCAATCCAAAGCCGCATGCTCACAGCATCTACACTTAATTGAAGAAATCATGACTGGTGCATATCTATAGAACCCTGGCTCGATATTTTTTACTATGCTCTGCTCGCTCTGCTTGCAAATATCATGATCCAGTAAAGCTTCCGCTACTCTGATGAAAAGATGTCATGATCCAAAAGTGTTAGCATGTCGGTCCAAAGTCACACTTCACATGATGGCAACACAATAAGGGTGATCCAGAGATTTACTTGGGCGATGATCTTAATTAAAGCTCGAAGATCATCAAAGATGTGGATCAGTATAAAGGCCTCCACTTAAAGTACAAAGTTATCGGACTTTAAAGAATCACTGCTAAAGCACAAAGATGCAGATGTTGAAGAATTAATGTCTACGAGCTCAAGACTGAAGATTAAATAGAATTCTAGGATTCAAAATGTAAACCATGGGGTGACCTCCCTTAGGGGGAGATTGTTAGGAATTAGAAAATTCCATAGTGAAGTATCGGTCACCCCAAATATAATCTAGCATAAGTTAACTCGTAGACATTACGTTATTTACTAGTTATTTAGTTAGTTATTTAGTTTAGTGCAACACCGTTCAGGAAGGACGGGTCTTTACCCACTATATGCCTGATCCACAGTCCGAAGGAGGAAGTTTATTATGTAACTATAAATACCATCTACCTCCCAAGGTAGAGGGTTGGACCTTTCTCATTCTTAATCTAACCTTCTATGTTTTCTTTCACTTTCTCTCTCTAAAAAGGTTCCCACTTTCTCTCTCTAAACTCTATCTCATTCGATCCATTGTTGAGCTTATTTGTATGTTTATGAAATCCAATATCTAACAAAATCTTTGTACGTTGAAAGTTTATTTTCTTTTGAAATCCTCCCCCTCAATATGTGCTTCGAGATTCGAAAGCGTTTAGCACATATGGGAGAGCAGCCTGCACTTTTGAATCAAATCGATCATCATTTATTAGATTTCATAATTAAATCATAAATTCTCCCCCCATAAAAAATATCAAACCCTTTGAGATTTTGGATCCCAAGTGATTTAATAATGTTTAGAAAACATGAGAGAAAATGTGGCCTTGTTTAAACACTCTTGTGACAACTCGTACTTTCAGGTCATTTCTCAAATTTACTATTCATCTCGGGAATTTACTATTCACCGGTTACTATTCAAAATTTTACTATTCACCATTTTCGAAGTCGAAGTAATATTCTGAGACCGTATTTCAAAATTTACTATTCACGAAACACTATTCATTCCCGGAGAAAATCACTATTTAAGTTTCACTATTTCATCGCTTACGTAACTAGGTTTACGAGTATCAAATCGCTGCAACCTTAATGGTTTAGCTGCGAATTCATGAACAATCATCAAGGACATTTCATATAGACTAGGTTTAGTCTACATGTCATCACATCATTATCATCATATTAGTTCATGCATGGATTTGCAATTTTCATTAAACGTTTATTTTTCCTATTAAATAAACGTTATCGCGTAATCATTTATTTTGAATATTTGATCCAACAATTCCAAAAATTATTCAGATATATTTTTATACTCATTTTAAGACTATAAAAATTATATCATTAGTTTACCCGATGTTTTTAATTTATTTTGTATATAAATTATTATGTATAAATATTTACGACGGCTCTCGTAAATTCAACCCGATAAATATTTATTCACTCAATTCTTGTAAGAAATGTATTTTTATAATTTTTATGACTTCAATATATTTTATTGTGATCCGTTAAAATTTATTTTTAGTTAACGCTACCCTACAAGCTCAAATATTTATACAAGTTACCGTTTATCCCTAAGTAATTATACATTATACTTAACCTTTAAAATTAATTACTCATCAAAAACACCTCACCCCCCTCCTAAATATCCTAAGGCCGGCCACATAACCCCCTAGTCACCATATGTATTCAACTTGCCTTTTGCTACTACTAGATATTTGTCATAGCTAAACACATACACTCTCATTTTCAAAAGGTGAAACAAAGTAATATCCTCTCCATGTTCTTCTCCATGGCCGGCCACCTCAAGAACACCAAGAGAAACCATAAAGTTTTCATGATCAAGCTCATGTAGTGATCTAGTATAGGTTTTGAAATAAAAACCTCATGATTTATTTAAGTATACTTTCTTCAAAACTCTTCAATCACTCAAGTAAGCATTTCATGATTTTTATTACTCTTTCATATTGATATTTATGTTATCTCATTATTTTTGCAAGAAAAACATGCATGAATTCCATGATCCATACCACTTTAATGGGTTTTTAGTACATATAATGGGTTTTAATTATCCAAATAATAATCTCTTGTGATATATCATTTTTGATGATGTCTAGGAACCCATGACACCCTAAGAAGGTGTATGGTAGGATTAGAATAGATTCGGAGTTGTTTTGATTTGGTTAGAATAGGTTTTATGCGATAAAAACTCATTTCGACAACTTTATTTAGAGGTCTGATCATATTTTGAAATTCGGAATTTTCGAAAAGCAAAATATTTTGGGCTAGATATTTGTAAAATATACTTTAAAAAAAGCAAAACGTGGCGCTTGAATGGGTTAAAACGGAGTTATAACGAAGAAGATATGAATTTTTGAAGTTTGACGCAGCGAAAACTATTTGTTTGAAAAATTCAGCATGTATTCTCAACTTTTTACGAGTCAAAAATGGGTCTTAAGCGTTATGAAACGTGTCGACTTATCAAAAATATATTAGTATACTTTGATACGATGCTAAGGACATATAAAACGTAGAAAACGGACTTGTAACGATTAAATTATACACGTTTACACAAAGTTGCCGTAACTTTATTATATAAGAAAAACTAATATATTTCTATTAGCCAAACCTTACGGCAACAAGAGACCATGTTGAGGGTCGTTTTTAACATTGATTTAGTACTTTTTATAAAGTGATGTCTTCTAGTAAAAGTAAGTTCGCCTAGCATATTTTCTAAAATGTCCGACCGTTCGTCAAGCGGAGTTGTAACGAATAAAATACGGTCACTTAAACTTTGCCGAAAACCACCCTTAAACGCTATTTTGGACACAAGTACCATACTTAACCTATATTTTTCTCCATGATTGAGACCTCTATGATGAAAACTTAAATGCTAAAACTTTGAGATAATGATACAAGCTTCCTAAAACCGTTGAGTTTGTTTCCTAACACTCGACGTGCACCATTTTACGACTAGCTTTTCAAGGCCGTTTTGTCACTTTCATGAAATTTCAACGACATTATTTTACGACGAAAAGTTATAATTTCACAATAAATCATTAAATGACTATCGTAAGATATCATTTCAACATAAATACTTGTAAAGTATTTTATAACATGACGAGATGTCATAAACATATATTTCGACGATAAATTCTATTTTCAAAAGCGTACAAGTGGTATAGATTACTTGTGGATTTGCATGCACGACATTGTTTCATGATTTATATTAGAACATATCATTCATAATAGGTCACGGTCGAGGTTACCTCATTTCAAGAGATTGCATTATATCATCATTATCATTGCAAAAGGTGAGTTTTCATAGCCCCGATTTATTCAAGTTTTTACTTTATTTCAAACCTACGCGGGAGAATACATTGCACATCATTTTTATTACGATACCAAGTATATCAAATTCATTACATTGCTTAAGTTACCTCATTGCCGGTTAAATGTCCCCATTTCATAATCATGAACCGTTAATTTCATAGAAGCGAGGGTGAGTGGATAGATCTATCGAGGGTGACACCTCCATCCGGTTGGTGGATTCCAACCGGACGGATGCATTTCATTTCATTATCATTATTTGAGTTGTTTGGCAAAACACTCTGTTTGGGCGAACATCAGTCAAGCCGTGTCATGTGCTTAAGCAATTGTATCATTTTTGTGACATCATTGTCATACATAACTTATACTTGTGGTAGTCGTATTAAACATATACATAAACTCTATGAACTCACTCAACCTTTGTGTTGACACTTTTAGCAATGTATTTTCAGGTAAATAAGGCATTCACTTCATGGCTTGCATGTGGACATATCATAGAGTCGCGATGACGACGCGTCTCACATGGGATTTATACACTTTAAAAACATCGTTTGACTTGTACCAAACTTATTTTCCGCACATGTTGATTTTCATTTGGGGCCTATACTTTGTAAACTCTGATTGTTTTATTAAATCAAGCGATGTATTTTCCAAACGGCACTTTAGGTCGTTCAATATAACTGTGATTGTGATGCTATGACAGTTAATCCCCAGAAATTCCATTCCGCTGCAAAACAGGTAATTTGGGGGTGTGACAACTCTTCTAGTTTTTGGTTAAATGTTCCTCCTCAATCATGTGCATCATGTATTTGAAATGGTTTGACACATGAAGGAAGAAGTGATTTTGAAACAATAACTCTTTAAAACCGATTTGATATTTAAATCACGATCTCTCCCCCGATCAAAAATTTCAAACCTTTTGAGATTTGTGATCTCAATTGATTTAAATCATTTAGAAAATTTTGGGGAAAGACGTGACATGATTTAATTTTTGAAATTGAATGATGAGGACCGATTTTAGACATTAAAGATTGTTAGTGTCTGGTATGATAGTTTTAAGAGATCTTTTAGTAAAATAAAACAATTTCACAATCAAACAAGAACAGAAAAAAAAAATTCATTTTGAAAGATCTTTGAGTTTTATAGAAAATCATACCATGACATAACATTAAATCTTTAGATCACCACTTTATTTCGTACAATTGGACTCTGATTCATTTGATGATATATTGCTTGAAAATATTTAACTTGAAATCACTCTCCCCCTCAATCGATGACCATAGTCTTTGATTGAGTGACTTATGTTTTATCAAAAAGAAGTCCGGTTGATTTCCATAATTTAAGCCCAATTTATTTTCAAAACAATATTTTTCCATTTTTAAAACAATATTTTCAAAATTGTTAAGAAAATGGTATCATCCATTACTTGTCCTGCACAAAGATACGTTAGGTGGTTGAGCTGCTTCTGTTGTTGTTGTAAGGCTTGAAGAAAACCATCTGCTGATGCAGTGAGACCTCTGACGTTGCATCTATCATGCCAACTCTTCATAGAGATCCAATTAAGCTCCGTTTCTTCTTTTGTCGACCCAAGAAATAGTTTCCCTTTCCTTTCGGCATCCAATCATCTTCTTTTGTGGGATCCGGATCGGGAACATTCTTTTATACCATGATATCTGCATACGTTAGTGAACATACATACAGATATATGGTGGTCGACGTTACCTAGACAGCAATCGACTAATACAAGTCAATCCAACATATCAATAAGATCATGTAAAGGCATGGGAATTATGTGTTTATCAAACTCTAATCATCTAATCCTAACAATCAAATCCTAGAATCCTAGTCCTTCAACATAGGCAAGTATTTTTTTTCTGTTAAGCACATATGATGATTAGATAAGCCCGATAGATGATATAAATTTGAAAACATTCTCCCTCTCAATCAATGACTCATTTTATAAAAAGGTTTAAACATGCTGAGGTCATTGATTGGGTTTTGCAAATTTATGAAAATTCTGATTCTGATTGATTTTTCAAGCAACTCATTTTCCACCATTTTGAAACTACAAATATTTTTCTGAAGAATCTTAGTGGGAAAAACATTTGTATTGGAACAGCAGTCATTTTGGTGACATGCTTTCCTCATTTTTGTTTTAGGATAAGTGCTCGAAAATTATGAAAATCGATTTAGCGCAGCACTTTCCTTTCTTTAAAAGAGCGGGTTGCTATCTGAAGTAATAGCAAACCATAGTTTAAGCACGGGTTACAGTCTAAAATAACTGCAAGCCATATTTTGAAACATGTTTATAAAAGAATATTTACACCTTCTGCTCGAACTTCATCTATGGTCCCATGCTATTGTTGAATGACATTTCTAAGACCGTAGATGTTATCGATACCATAAGACATGTCCTGAGAAAATATATTTTTGGTATTTTTAAAATTTTTTGATTTTTATGGATTTTTGTTGGTTTTATATTTCTCTATTTTCCTTTGTTGGTTTTATATTTTTGTATTTTGCTTTTGATAAATATTTACAAAGATAGAGTAGATGATATAGTTTAAGAAGATGATGATACGAGTACTGAGATAAGGATATCGAACAGCCCCGTTAAAGAAGATAGAAATCGTCATCTCTTAAACATCCACCACCAAAGCTTCCGAGGCTCTTGAAAAGAAGGAATTGAGCCTTTAAAAATTTCGAGACTTTGGTAGCTTCCCCCCAAACCAAAAATCCTTTAGCTGAGCAGATTCAGAGCTTTCTTTCAAGCTTCCCTTAGCCAGGTGCACAAAGAAGCACACTATTATCATCAATCTTGCTGCTCCTTTTAAGAATGATCATCGATTCTTCGTTCGGGGTTATATCATCAACAAGAACAGCAATGTATCATCCCACTCTTAAATAATCTATTCTCAAATTCCTTTTCCACTAAAGTTTGAAGTGACGAATACCAAAAGTTGTCAAGAGACCATTTCCCTCAAGTAGTTGAAGTGATGTCGCTTCTCTTTAGAATAAAGCTCACGAACCCGAAGTACACATATACCCGAAGAGAGAATAGCCGATAGCACCGAAGTAGCAGATTAAAACACTGATCATTTCTGCGGATATCAAATCTGGAATACATCATTAAGTCCGATCACGTGAATCTGCTAACCATCCTTGAAGTACATTTCTATCCTCTTATGATAGTATATGAAGCTCAAGAACCCGAAGTACCCGAATGCCCAAAGAAAGAATAACCGATAACATTGGAGTAGCAGGTTGAATCACTGATTATCTCTGCGGATGTCAACTCCGGAATAAGTGATTATCACCGAATCACTGATTAAGCTCTCAAGTTAAACATCTTAGCGTCCTCAATGTACACAATCTCTCTCCCCTGATGATTGCGATAACATCGAAATCATCACACACTTGTGTACCTCTTTTATCACCAGAAACTAACTCTTCCATCTCTTCCCCCACATAGTTGGAATAAGAACACTAAACGCCATGAGTCAAACCTTGAGTTTCTCTGCGGTAATGATATTTGTCGTCCCGGGATATCTTCAATCACTTAGAAGCATTAAGTTCATCAAGTTTACTCACTTTGCGTTTAGATGCGTGTCTCCTTACCCTTTGTTGGTTTTGACACTTCAGAATCAACAACACATTATAAGCCCAGATACTTTAAATCTTTTGAGAAGAGCACTCAAAATCTTGTGGGAATCAACTTGCTGAAGAACGATGTGAGCAAATCTAATTAGGGTTAAATCTGACTTTTTACTCTCCACAATTAGTGCTCTCCCCTAAACTGACAATCTATTTGATAAATGTCCGGAATATGAAGAAGTCTTTAGATCGTTAAATGCAACTCGTCTTTAGTCTTCTAACATGCGTCAGAAAATGTAGAACAGACTGTAGACTCAACCTTCTTCAAGATTGTCTAATTGGGGAATAGAAAGTTGACATCTTTTTCTCACAAAATGCATTCCCGTTAATATATATTTAGCAATCCCCTTAACTCAAATCCCTCCCAATCAAACAAGAACAGAAAGATTTTCATCAAGGAAATCAGCCCCGCAACTGGAAGCACTTTGTCATTAATCATATCAGCCCGTGAGAAGATGTCAACCAACGGCTCTCAGAAGAAACTCCATGTGAAGATGAACCGATAAGAAGAAGCTCGGTTCTTCCATGAGTTTAGAGCCGTATGACCATTTGTTCTCAGATGTCGATCAACATGCAATATTTTCACACTTCTTCTCCTCCTCAAGAATTGCATACGAAGTTGCCATTCTTGACAAAACAAGTGAGCATCATCCCAATGCAGTCTATTCACACTTCTCCCCCTCAAAGGTAGCATATGATGTCGCCATCGTCATTATAATTGAGCAAGTTGAATAAGAAAACAATCAACAGTAGTTCGGTTCACTTGATGACTAAAAGCGCATGGAAAAAGCATGAAGCATGTTGATGAGAATGGTCATATATATGAAGATTTCTCTTCTTCCGAAGATAACGCGCACTGAAGCGTAAACATTTCTTTTCTTTAAGGTACGAGGCTTGAATTGTTGTTTTCAAACATCATAATCTCTTTCTTTTCATCTACTCTTGGCAAACATGTAATCAACCCCATATCATTCAGTAGGCTCTTTGTCGTGACAGCTAATGGAGAAAACCAAATATGATAAATTTGACCCTAAAGTGAATTAACCCGAACTCGTGACTTAAACTTGCACACATGTAACAAAGAGCGGTGCCGAGAATTCATCCCCCTTTGAATCCCTAAGTACTCTATACTCTTCATCCAATCGACCGTCAAGTATAAGACGTACATCACCTCTTGAAAATCCACAATTTAATGTGATGCTGAGCACTACAACGTAACTTCTTAGAGTGATTGTTATTTTGTGGTGATAAAAATGAAAAAGAAAAATCACCCAAAAATAACTAGATTTCTAAGTCTTTGAGAATCTTCATCCAACCATCCCCGATACCTTCAAATACTAAGTGCACTCGCCCGTGAAATTTTACTTCAGCCTCAAATAAATAATAATGAATTAACGCCGTTGTTACATTTTGTGGTTTAAAAGCCCAGATCTAGCCTCCTTTCACGTTTAAATGAACTTTGATAATGGTTTCATCCTGACCTTGGTTAAAGGCACATAGCCCCGTAAAACCTTTTAATAACCAAACTGCCATGAAGAAAATCCAAACACACATGCAATTCATGAAGTACACCCTTTATCCCTTCTTCGAAGAAGAAACCGTAGCACCAGCATCAGATATGATCCAGAAATACACTTTCTTTTCTCCAGGATGGTTCTATCATCACGGGATTTTACAATTCTATGGTTTAAACTGAGAAATAGTTTCTCTCGTGGGATTTTACAAAACTAAGAATAAACTGTAAGATAGCTCCGGAAATGCACTTTACTAATACCAGGATGTTTCCATTGTCACGGGATTTTACAAATCTATGATTTAAACCGAGAAATCGTTTCTATCACGGGATTTAACAAAATCAAGACTAAATCGTAAGCAATGTCAGCTTGAATGTGATATGACAACTTTGGTTTCGGTGAATCTCTGTTTTAGGGGAACATGTAGCGGTTCATCAACAGTTCATTCTCCATCATCAACAATTCTTCTCCCACATGTAGAATACTTCACAAACCATACTAAGTAGAGTAGTAACACTACTTTCCCCTTAAGGTTGACCGTCAAACATCAAAGTACACGTTTCTCCCCCATGATGGTTTCAAACTTTCAGAAGCATCATAACGTGTACGACCATTTGCACGAGAAGTTCTTGTCATAAGCAGACATCTTGAAAAATCATGAGCGACACTGAAGATTCTCGAAAGATTTTGCTCAGGCTGTGAAGTATCATTGACATTTTGTAGCGAAGAATATTTCATGAGAATTGCTGATCACCTCATCCAATAAACACTTTGGTAAACACATCATTCTCGAATTCTGTCGGCAATTGCTGTGACCATATGGTGAAGTAAACCCGATATACCAAACTTGAACAAGAAGTAGAATTCCCCAGATTTGTTACTTAAACTTGTACTAATCTTTGTCAAAATGAAACGGAGTACCCAATGTACAAAACCTCTTGACGTATCCTCAACTGCGTGAGACACCAAAGTGATAGTTACGTTGTGGGTTAAGCGATAAAGAATCATAAAAGTAACTAAATAGCCAAGTCTTTATCACACTCTATAAATGCCCAAACAAGTCAACTTCACGGAAGGGTAGAAAAAAAGAAGATGAAATAAGTAAACGCGCCCGGAAGATCTCACTTGAAATCCCAGTGAGAAATATCGTACAAACAACCCCGTAGTCATCATTGTCCAATCATCAATTCAAGCCGTGACGTAATATCCTTCGTGGAAATATATAAACCAAAGTATCAAATCGCGTAATACAACGAATCTCATCATCACACCAAATCTTATCGTCACATCTCTTTAACAAATCTCATCGTCAAGAATAAGCATCCGATCCAATAATCCATTAAGCCTAGTCAAATCCAAATTGCATTCAAATCCGGCCCATCAGTAATATTTTGGATTCACAATCAGAGTCCAACATCTAAGCCCAACGACCAAGTCCAATCCATCACACAACTTACTTCAAACATGATCTACGCCCACACAAAACATGTGATCCAATTATCCCATTTGGTCTAACTCTTGCCCATAAATCATTTACTACACTCCAATCATAATACAGATACCATGTTACAAAATTGTATTATTATATGGTGAAGTAAAATACGGATGTGGACGTTCCATAAATGTGTCTTTCCAGCTCTATCATATCGTTTTTACTCATGAGACGTGATCCAAATACATTTAATATTCACGATATTAAATACCCTTACACTTAATATTCAAGACAAATCATAATGTGTAACCAAGAGTGATATAATCCAGCCCGGTCCAAGTCTGTGAGGCCCAATCTGTTAGATTAATCCGATCCTAAATCTTTTAGAAGCCCAAGCCCGGTCCTGAAGCACTTACCCTAATTCCTCAGGTATAAGACACACAATTATCACACATCACCTAAAAACACTCCATTCGACAAACCCTAAACTCAACATCAGACAAAAAACCACGCCCCCATCATAATCCTTTAGTAAAAAATGTATCATTAAAACCCTAATTATACTCTCACGAGAAACTCACACTGTCACAATACTGATTACCTCCGCCCCATTCTCAATCTAAATCTCATATTCCCTTTGCTCGGTCACACAAACAATATGTTTCAAACATCTCAATGACCTCGCCACGGGGTTTGCTCGAGGGTCATGTAACAGCCACAGAGATGGCATAAGACATGGATTTGGCTATGAGGACGAACCAGGGTATTTGGTAAGTTTCAAATGTTTTGACTTGAGATTAACGAACCAAAGATAACGAGTAACAATTTTGTTAAATTGTTTTTCTTTAGATGTTCGGATATAGAGGACATAATCTTGTATTTGTTTTACCAAGAATCATTTAAACCGAAAGAGAAGAAGATAATACATCTATGTATTACTCTTACTTCTGAATATTCGAATATTAATGAGAAGCTTTTGATCAATGATGGTTTTAACTTTCGTATGATGGCCTTCAATTGGATTGATGTGACTTAGAATCAAATGAAAGTATGACTGAGATCCATTAAGTATATGATTTAGTCCTTTTGGTTTTCGATCTGTGATGTTATACGTTTACAAGTATTCGACTAGCCATGGTCTTGATGAGTCTTGAAATATAACGAAGGAATAACTGAGATCGAGAGTTGAAGAGATGATGGGTTTTAATCCTGATGTCACACAAGTCTTTGATTTTGGAATTAGTAGTGTAGTGGATCAATGATGGATTAAAGTCGTGTGAGAGACCATTTTAGGTCGTATATGAATAGAAACACATGACAAATCTGAGATCATATGATTTCCTTTTCTTGTTGCTTAGAGTCTTGAAAGAATGAATGAGTCTTGAGTCGAGTCTTGATATTGTTGTTAATGTAGTTCAGATCGTTCTTTAATGTTGATGATGTTAGTTGATGAAAGTTGAATGATGTTTGAGTTTCTTGCAGTTTTATATTCTTAGTTTGATGTTTGATATAGTTTGATAACAATTGATTGTGACTTATGAATATATCAGCCTATGATCTGCTTAAATCTTCTCCTCATGACAAACCTCAAATCTTTGTTGAAAACTCTCAACCCTTTAATCAAACTGCATGAGTCTTTTAACAAATCGCAGTAATCATATTCTCCGGTCAAACCACATCTTTTTATTCAACAAACCGCAACAGTTTTGTATCAAACCGCACCATGGTTTTGAGTCAAACCGCTTCTCTTGAAAGCACAAACCGCATCTATGATAAACTGTCAAACCGCACATAACCTTTACATTCAAAATGCACGTTTTATCAAACCTCATAATGCAAATCGCAGTTGACTAAAGAGTCAAACCGCATACCATATCAGCAGCTCAAACCGCATGTGAACCAAACCACTTATGCGTCTACACGCATCAATTTTCTGTGACAAACCGCAGTTGACCATCGCAGTTGACCATTCGGTTTTAAAAAACCGCATTTTAGATACATCGAATTTGGACACTTTTCAACAACAAACCGCATATAAGAATAATGACAAACCGCATCATAAAACTGATCACAAACCGCATACCATGCTTTGAATCTTGACAGTCTAACAAACCGCACTTTAGAACAAGGTCACAAACCGCATCGAAGAATCTAAGATCAAACTGCTTAGTAGAACAGACCAGCAACAACCAGGACTCATAATCAGACCCAGAAACATGAAAACTCATACAACCAAATCAGTAATCAACTTAATAGTAACAGCAACATAAAACCAGATTCAGTACCACAACAACACGCATCAAACATCACACAATCTTAATCAAGCCGCAACCAAAACTATATACAAACTTGCACACAAACCGCTTCCAAGAATCAAACAAATCGCATACAAAAACCTCTAAAAAACCATACGAATCATCAAGAGGAACACAACCTAGCTCTGATGCCAATTGTAGGATCATACATATTATGTTTCTTGATGATTCGGGTGGTCTACGATTATGATGAAACAAGAATGCCATGTTTAGAGAGTGAAAGAGTAGAGGGGGAGTTCTTGAGAGAGAAAGTAAAACAAAAATAAAAGGTTAGATTAAGAAGCTCCACCCCTTCTAAGGATGGAAGGGGTATTTATAGTTACAACTAATACGCCCTCCTATCGAACTGTGGATCAGGCATACAGTGGGTAAAGACCCGTCCTTCCTCCACGGTGTTACTCTAAACTAAAGTATGCTAATAACTAACTAATAAACAAGTAAATAACGATATGTATACGAGCTAACATATGGTAGACTATAATTGGGGTGACCGACACTTCCTTATGGAATTTCTAATTCCTAACAGGTTGAATTGGACATATTATTTGAACCTGATCCTAATAAAAGTTTATGAAAGTTTCAAGATCATGATAGGGCAACAACATGGAAGCTGTATGATACATGTGGTGCTCATCATGTCTCTATAACAAATGGAGTTGATGTGTTTATGCTGGTTGAGAAAGAATATCCACTGAGAGCTGGTATTATTGTTGTTATGTTATCTACTAAACTCATAGTGGATGAAGATTCTGAGATGGCAAGAGAACTACTACGGAAGATTAGCAATCAACGTGATAAAGAAATGAAGGCTACAAGAAGATGGTGTTTGGAAGAATCCTCAAAAGACTTAAATTAAAAACTTGTAATTTGGAGGTAAATAACAAGTTTAGGGGAGGATTGTTGGGAATTAAGAGTCTGAACATTTAATACTGCTAAAGCATTTTCAGTGTACACTAACAAAACTAACTAGAGTTAGTACTCCTAGAGAAATATTCGTACTACCAGTTTAAAGTTAAGACTGTTGAAGATGTTTGTACTGCTGCATGAATATAGGAACTGCCAAAAGATAAAGACGCGCTATGAGATTTGTATGAAGATATTTGAATATGTCTTATGTATTTAGAAGATATGTATATTTTTAACAAGTTAGGAGATACGTAGTTATCTTCTAAAGGACTCCTTAGTCTATAAAAAGAGATCCTAGGTTATATGTTTATATATCTTTCATATGTTTAGCTTGAAGGTTGTAAACCTAGTGATAGTCAGATCACTCGTCTTATTTGCTTAATAATATTGAAACATTTTGGTGAAACAATTTGTTCTTATCATTACTGTTACATTTGTGGAAAACTAGAAGGGGGGGTTGAATAGTTTTGCCGATTTTAAGTTAGTTTCAAAAACTTTATATTCGATATTATGTGAAATCGTATGGATGAAGAGAAAGTATAGATCTAATGATAATGCAAGTAAATAAAGTAAAGTAATGGATAGAAATGACACAACCGATTTATAGTGGTTCGGCTACAAGGACACCTTCCTTGCCCTACTCCACTCCCCGAGTCACCTACTCGAGAGTTCAAGAACTATGTCAACAAACTCCTTCAACTTGGCGGAGAAGCCTTCACAACGTTGCTTACACCTTTTTCGGTACAAAGCTAAATACCGAGTCCGTAACACGGTGGACCAAACCAACACGACTATTACACAACAACTATGTGAAATATCAAATACAAGATCTTTGCTACAGAAATCTTATGGAGGAACAAATCAATCAAGGACCCCTTGCTGGGATGACTTGTAGAATGCTCGTGATATCGCCTTAGAGAACGACCTATATGAGAATCACAATAGAAAGAAAGAAGAATAGCTCTCTAGATCAAGTGATCTTTTGTTAGAAGAGAATGAGAGCGTATGAGAGATTTAGGAAGACGAGGGGTGAGTTAGAATGAAGAAATGGCTCTCTATTTATAGGAAAAACTTGCCACTGTTCCCCGGATCCCACGGATCCCTCCCTTAAGGGATCCGTCTAGTGTAAACCTAGGGATCCGTGGGACGCTCCTCTTTGCCCATGGGTTTTTTGGTTATGGGTCATGGGTCATGGGTTATGGATTGATCCATGGGTATTTCTTTAGATACAATGTATCTAATTAGTACAATGTATCTAGTCAAGTGGGTATGGGTCAATACCATGGGTTATGGATATGATCCATGGGTTGTGATTTTTACCCATCCTAATAAACTATTACAACATATGATTTATTACAACAATTTGTATTAAGTGACTCTATGTAAATGCTTTACAAAAGTGACATGTATCCTTATAATTTTACTTATGATAACATTATATTTGTTATCAACAAAACACAAAGAGATCGCAAAATATTAATAAACATTTTTATGGTTTATTTGTATTAACAATATCCCCTTTTTGTTGATGAGAAAACATAATGTTATGATGAGTAAAACTTAAGATTAGATGTATGTTTTGAAAGCCCTAAGTTTTACTTCTTCTCCCCCTTTTTGTCGAAACAAAAAGTTAACCAATTGAAGAAATAAAATATGGAAAAGTAGTCCACGTATCGCTTACTCCCCCTTGACGGTAGCTCCCCCTAGTTCGGGGCGTCAAGTGAAGAAAATAAAAAAAAACCTACAAAGAAAAGGTTAGTAGTAACATGCATAAGTAATCTTGTGATTGACGAGAATCAAGATTGGGAGCCAAGGTATGTAAACAAGGCCTTGTAATAAAACAACAAAATGTAGTGGTATTTATGCCACATACAAGCATGTAAAAGTAAGAACAAGACTTGTTAAAAAAATGACTTAGAAGAAAAATACTAAAAATAGAGAATAGTAATAATGATTCCTTCCATGCTTGCATAAGGTTATGGATGGAGGTTTTGATGAGTAATGATGTTGATGTGATCAAGAATGAGGTTTAGTATGAATCACATTTCTTCCCTAACTTCTATTGCACTATCCCTAGTGGATTGGCAATGTTCACAATGTAAGTGATGTGGGTAATGAGTGCGGAAGTTTTCCGGGTTGTTTTGATTTGTTAGATGCAGAAGATGTGGTGGAAAAATAGGAAAATACGGATCAAATTCCGGAATGTTTGGAAGTGGTGGTGGAAAAGAACCTAGATGTTCTTGTAGCTTAATGGGAGCTAAGGGTGGTGATGTTTCAAGGTCTTTGAGAATTGTGTTTGGAGAAATAGGAGGTGTCAAAAAGGCTATTTCTTTTTGTTTTGGTTGTTTAGATCTTGTTGGACTCTTAAGGAGTTCCAAAAGAGTGACTTTGGGTGGTGAATTGATGGGTGATGAAGTTGGTGTACTTGTTGGTGATGAAGGAGGTGTTACAATGGAAACATCTTGTGGTGAGTTAGTAGTTCGTGATGAGCCATTTGATGATGGTTTTGCTAAGCAACAAGGCCGGATGCTAATCCGTGCGGATATCCTAGATTTTGATTGTGGTATTTTGGAAGGCGGGAGGACAAAAGTTTGGATTTATTGAAATGGATTGTTTGCATTAGGTGATTCATCTAAGTTGGAAGATCTTTTGAAAGACATGGTGGTGTTTGTTTGTGAGGATTAGATGAATAGTAAGAAATGTTGGAAATCCTACTTATAGAATTTTTTTTTTTACATTGCAATGAATACTTGACCCAAAATATGGATTAAAATCTAATGATTAGATATGAATTTAAGGCATGTGATCATGAGAAAACAAACATTAAATCACATACTCCAAAGAAAATGAGAAAAATAGAAGTCAAAAATAGCTTCTGTTTCACGGATCCCACAGATCCTTCCCTTGAGGGATCCGGCCCATTAAGATAGGCTGGGATCCGTGGTACTGGTGATTCAGGTAGCTCAAAATTTTCCTTTTGGAAACATTTGTGCCTAGTGTGTGCCTATATGCAAACTATTTTGAGTTGCGGTTATCTCGAATCCTAAAAAGAAAAGAAAAATAAACTAGAAGGGAAAAAGCATGCTATTATGTGAGATAACCCAAGTGCTCCTAATTCATTGTTGCTTAAATGAATGTACCTGAAAACACATATTAGTTATGTGTTCTCTTTAGCATTCAAAAGACATGAGATGCAATGAAAACGTGTTTTTACTTTGTATTAATAATGAAAAAGCGAGTTGTCCTAGACGTGAGAAATTGCTTTTGTGAAATTGATACGGGAAGAGGTATCATTTTTAGAAAACGTTTTGAAAAGAGGTTTCTATGTGTGAAAAAACGTTTTATCCTTTGAAAAGAGGATGTGTATGTAATTATGTGTTTGCAACTTGTACTTATTTTAAAGGAAATAAAAAAAATATGAGTTATAAGTGAAAAACTTATCTTGGGTTTTGAAAATTCCGTATTGCTTATGAGTTGTGCGTGAAATAGAGATCCTAGACTCAGAAAGAAGAAGGCTATTGTTTACATACCTTGTAGAGTTAAAAAGTAAATTACGACGATTGTTCCATGAGCCCAAGATCAAGACGAAGTAGGTTGAATTATTCCCGCTTCAACAGTTTGGTGAGGACGTCGGCTATGTTGTCTTCGGACGCTACCTTCTCAACAGAGATGTTCCCCTTTTGAACATTGTCTCTTAAGAAGTGATGACGAATCTCTATATGCTTGGTGCGAGAATGCAATATCGGTTTCTTTCTTAAATCTATGGCACCTTTTTTGTTACATAGAATGGCTATGTCTCTTAGATGAATGTCGTAGTCAACTAACGCTTGTTTCATCCATAGTTCTTGTTGGCATGCTTTGCCAGCGGAGACATATTCGGCTTCGGTTGTTGATATTGCTAATGGCATTTGTTTCTTTGAAAACCAAGATGTTAAAAAACATCCCATAAAAGTACATACCCCACTTGTACTTTTTCGGTCAACATAATCACCTGCATGGTCAGAATCTGCATATACAATAGTTTCTACTCCCGTACCCTTAGGATACCATAATCCTAATTGAGTCGTACCCTTAATATATCTAAATATCCTTTTGACGGCTTCTAGATGTGATGTTTTAGGATCTTCTTGAAACCTAGCACATAGAAAAACACTAAACATGATATCCGGCCTACTAGTCGTGAGGTAGAGAAGACTACCAATCATGCCACGATATTTTGTTTTATCAACGGATTCGCCGTCTTCATCTTTTTTTAGTTTGGTGTCGGATGACATTGGTGTCCTAATTGGTTTTGACTCTTCTAAACCGAATTTCTTTAACATCTCCTTTATGTATTTATATTGATTAAAGAAGATACCATCTTCTACTTGTTTGATTTGTAGACCAAGAAAGAAACTAAGTTCTCCCATCATACTCATTTCGAACTCGTCATGCATTATTTTAGATAAATCATCACACATGTCTTGACAAGTAGATCCGAATATAATATCATCTACGTATATTTGAATAATGATTATATGTGACTCCTTTTTCTTAGTAAAAAGTGTGTTATCAACTAACCCCATGGTGTAGTTGTGTTTGATTAAAAATGACTTGATTCTATCATACCAAGCTTTTGCAACTTGTTTAAGACCGTAAAGGGCTTTCTTTAACTTATACACATGTTTAGGTTTTTCAAAATTGATGAAGCCCGGAGGTTGAGCTACATATACTTCTTCATTAATAAAACCGTTTAGAAAAGCACTTTTGACATCAATTTGATAAAGCTTAAGATCATTAGCACAAGCATAAGCAAGAAGTATTCTTATAGACTCTAATCTAGCCACAGGGGGCATAGGTCTCATCAAATTCTATTCCTTCTTGTTGGTTATACCCTTAGGCAATGAGTCTAGCCTTGTTTCTAGACACTACACCGTTTGCATCTAACTTTTTTTTATAAACCCATTTGGTTCCTATTATGGTTTTATTACTAGGTGGAGGGACAAGTGTCCAAACATCAAAGTCTATTCCTTCTTGTTGGTTATACCCTTGGGCAACGAGTCTAGCCTTGTTTCTAGACACTACTCCGTTTGCATCTAATTTGTTTTTATAAACCCATTTGGTTCCTATTATGGTTTGATTACTAGGTGGAGGGACAAGTGTCCAAACATCATTAGAAAAAAATTGATTTAACTCTTCTTGCATGGCCATTACCCAACTTTCATATTTTATGGCTTCTTGTGTGTTCTTAGGTTCCATGGTTGAAACAAAACAAAATAGGCTACTTTGGTTTTGGACTTGAAACCTTAAGGTTCTTTCGTTTAACTTTCCTATGACCTTATCTACTGGGTGATCTTTTGACTCATTAATATTTATCAATTCATTATTTGAAGGTTCTTCTTCTTCTTCATTTATCTTTTTCTTTATTACAATAACTTCACTTTCAACAATCTCGTCATCAACAAGAGGTAGAGATGGTTTGGGTGGACTTTCATCAAATTTTACATTTAATGACTCTTCTACCTTCATTGTTTCTTTATTTAGTATGACGGAAGCTTTGCTATTAGGAGAGTAACCTAAAAAGATACCTTCGGTTGATTTAGGATCAAATTTTGTAAGGTAATCTTTAGTGTTGAGAAGAAAACATTTGCTACCAAAGACTCTAAAGTGGTCTAACGTGGGCTTTTTGCCTTGAAGTAACTGGTATGGAGTTTTACCTAAAATAGGTCTAATTAAGACTTAATTAAGTATGTACGTTGAAGTATCAATGGCATTGCACCAAAACTTTTGAGGTATGGATTGCTCATTAAGTATTGTACGACTCATTTCTTGTAGAGTTCTATTCTTTCTTTCAACTACCCCATTCGATTGTGGAGTGCGAGGAGCCGAGAAGTTGTGAGTAATACCATTAGCGGCACAAAAGGCTCCAAATTGCACTTCATTATCGAATTCCCTACCATGATCCATTCTAATAGACACTATAGGGCTACCTAGTTGTCTTTGGATTTTCTAACTTAATATTTCAAAGTAATTGAATGTTTCAGTTTTGTTCTTTAAGAATTTAGTCCATGTGTACCTAGAATAATCATCCACTATGACCAAAGTGTAGTAGTTGCCTCCATAACTTTGGATAGAGGATGGACCAAATAAATCCATGTGTACTAATTCTAGACACTTAGTTGTAGACACCATGTTTTTAGCTTTGTGACTAGAATGAACTTGTTTTCCTACATTATATGCATCACAAAAGTGATGTTCATATTTTAACTTAGGTAGATCTCTTACTAGATCTTCGGATGATAGCGATTGAAGAAGTCGCATATTGGCATGACCTAATCTTCGAGGCCATAAGGTCGAAGTATCATCCATAGAGGTAAGATAAAGTTTGTCTTTAGGTTCATTACCAATTTTAATGACATAGACTCCATGTTTCCTAATTCCTCTTCCTATGGTTATGCCATTTTTTAATATCTTACTACCGGTTTCGGTAAAAAGTACATTGCACTTTTTATCACATATTTGTCCTATACTTAAGAGGTTAAAGTTTAGCTTTTCTACGTGACACACATCGTTAATGGTTAGAGATTTGTTAGAAATCGTACCTTTACTGATGATTTTACTTTTTCTATTTCCAAACACCACATTACCTCCATTGAAGGATTCATATGTGGAGAATAGATCTTTATTGCCGGTCATGTGCCTCGTGCACCCGTTATCCTTGACCCATTCATCCGGATCTAGGTCGACCTTTAAGCACACCTAAGAAAACAATTAACTCAAAAGTTTGGTCCCCATTTGTTCATGGGTCCATTAGTGTTAAACATTCCATTCATGTTAGACATGTATAGATAAGGTGAATATGCATTCCATGGTGCAAAGTTTTGAAAAGGAAAGACATTTTGCATATTTGGGTTCCATCCTATTTGATGGTTACTTCTCGGGTAAACATTATTAGGTCTCCTAGATGTGTTAGGTTTTGAAAAAGATGGAGCTTTGTTTCTTGCAAAAATAGGATTATATTTTGGGGGTGGTTGTCTAGTGGAAATTTGAGTTTGTTTCTTCTTATTAACATTAACAAAATTAGTTCTAGAGGAAGAAGCTATGTTATTACCACTGTTTGATTCAGCAAACCCACGGATCCCTGGCTATACACTAGCCGGTTCCCTTTTTGTGGGATCCGTGGGATCCGCCACAACAGTGGCTTGTTTTTCCAGTGCTTTAACAAATTGTGTTTCTTTGTTTTCGCTTGTTGAAGCATCAAGTTGCTGAATACCTAAACCTTTTTTGGTTGTTTCTAGTTTTAACACTATCTAGTATCATATCTAAAGTATTAGTACTCATTCTAGCAATCTTAGAATCTAGTTGATCAACTAGCGTTTGAAGTTGAACGCAAAGTTCACATTCGCCACTTGCTATTTTACCCTTTTCTAGACGTTTCAATTTTGCTTTAAATCTATGACTTCCTTATCTAAACGTTGGTTTTGGTTTTTCAGAAACTTGTTTTTGTTAATTACTTTTAAGCTAATTTTGCAAAGTTTGTAATATTCATTATGTAATGAGTCATCATCAAGTGATGAGCTACTATAGTATTCGTAACATACCTCGTCGTTTGCCATGAGACAAATTTCTTCGTCCTCATCCTCACTCATTCCCCACGAGCCGCTCACGAATGCCTTTTGATCATCGCGTTTGGGACACTTACTAATAAATTGGTTTGGGTCCCCACATTTAAAGCAAGCACGGTCATCCCTTGGCTTCTCGTCCTCTTTGCTTTTCCGAAATCCTTTCTTGTCGTCATATGCTTGTTTGACGTACTCCTCGTCATCACTATCCGAAGAGGAGTTATCTTCATCACTTGAGGCCTTCTTGGCTTTGAGGGCAAGAGATTTGTGCTTCTCTCACTTTTAAGACTTTGGAATCCTTAGCAAGGACAAGCTCATAGACTTTTAAGTTGCCTATGAGTTCATCGAGCGTGCGGATTGTCAAATCCTTTGATTCTTCGATTGCCGTCACCTTGGATCTCCACTTGGATGGAAGTGCCCTTAGATATCTCCTAACATGGTTATGGCTAGAAAAAGATTCATCAAGTGCTTGTAAAGATGTAATAATAGTATTAAAATTAGGAAAAGAATGAACTATAGTTTCCTCATCCGATATTGAAAATTGTTCATATTTTTGAACAAATAAATAAATTTTATTATTTTTAACTTGTTGATTACCTTGATAAGTTACAACTAAAGAATTCTAAATTTCTTTAGAGGTTTTAAGCATAGAAATTATTTCGAATTCCTTTTTGGGTAAAGCATTATATAAAACCATTTTAGCTTCACTATTTTTGGAAAGCTTTTTCTTCATGTCATCGTTTAGTTTATCATGAGGTATGTTAACTAAATTTCCTTTATCATCTTTTGAGGTAGCCTCAAAATCGCCTTCAACAATAATGTACAAAAGATCAATATCTTTAGACTTCACATACGTTTCGAATCTATTTTTCCAATATATAAAACCATTAGTTTCAAGTAGTGGTGGTCGTTGCATATATTGCCCTTCCTTATAGTTTTCAGAACCCATAGTGATCGAAAAGTTTTTAAAATACGGTTTACTTTAAAACTTTTATAAACTTAGCTCTTGATGCCAATTGTGGAAAACTAGAAGGGGGAGGCGGGGGGTGAATAGTTTTGCCGATTTTAAGTTAGTTTCAAAAAATTTAGATTCGATATTATGTGAAATCGTATGGATGAAGAGAAAGTATAGATCTAATGATAATGCAAGTAAATAAAGTAAAGTAAAGGAAATAAATGACACAACCGATTTATAGTGGTTCGGCTACAAGGACACCTTCCTTGCCCTACTCCACTCCCCAAGTCACCTACTCGAGAGTTCAAGCACTATGTCAACAAACTCCTTCAACTTGACGAAGAAGCCTTCACAACGTTGCTTACACCTTTTTCCGGTACAAAGCTAAATACCGAGTCCGTAACACGGTGGATCAAACCAACACGACTATTACACAACAACTACGTGAAATATCAACTACAAGATATTTGCTGCAAAACTATTGTGGAGGAACAAATCAATAAAGGACCCCTTGCTTGGATGTCTTGTAGAATGCTCGTGATATCGCCTTAGAGAAGGACCTATATGAGAATCACAATAGAAAGAAAGAAGAACAACTCTCTAGATCAAGTGATCTTTTTTTAGTAGAGAATGAGAGTGTATGAGAGATTTAGGAAGAAGAGGGGTGAGTTAGAATGAAGAAATGGATCTCTATTTATAGGCAAAACTTGCCACTGTTCCACGGATCCCTCCCTTAAGGCATCCGTCTAGTGTAAACCTAGGGATCCGTGGGACACTCCTCTTTGCCCATGGGTTTTTTGGTTATGGGTCATGGGTTATGGGTTGGTCCATGGGTATTCCTTTAGATACAATGTATCTAATGAGTACAATGTATGTAGTCAAGTGGGTATGGGTCAATAACATGGTTTATGAATATGATCCATGGGTTGTGATTTTTACCCATCCTAATAAACTATTACAACAAATGATTTATTAAAACAATTTGTATTAAGTGATTATATGTAAATTCTTTATAAAAATAACATGTATCCTTATAGTTTTACTTATGATAACATTATATTTGTTATCAACAAAACACAAAGAGATCGCAAAATATTAATAAACGTTTTTACGGTTTATTTGTATTAACAACATTGGTCATACATTGATATATTCTTGTAAGTATCAAATAGTAGATTCCGAATACTATTTAATATATACTCAAAGTATCTTAGCACAAGGCTCAAGTGTGTTATAGATCCTCACTGATTCTTACATTTTATACTCAGTTTCCAGATGATTATTTCAAACTCTACTTCTCCCAATTATGTATCTATATCACCAGATTACTAAATTGTTATACAAACTTATTCATTCTAATGATCCCCTAAAACTTTCTCAGACATTGTGAGTGACACAATTGTCTCATTTATTTTCAAAAAATTGTGAGTGATACTATGATATTTAAAAACTTTTCACGACCTTACACAACATTGTTTTACAAGAAATTTATCACAGTGTATTGATTCCCCTTGATTATGTCACTATCCACCTCTAAAAATGAATTTGAACATTTGTCCTAAACTTTTGGAACACTCACATTGCCTCGTAACCCATCACCTAGAAACATGTCAATTAAGTTTAACACGACTTTAACCTATCATCTTATAACATGTGTTAATGCAAATATAACGATGTTTAATCTATACAGTCTTATTTGTTTTGATTGATGACAAACATGTAACTTGTAATACATAACGTAAAATGTACAAGTTACTTGTAATCACATTTTGTCTCAACATACATTCAACACCTCTCGATGTCTTAAGTCCTCGTATGTTACAACACATGTTCGTACATGTTTGTTATGTGGCATTATGATCAAACCCCTTAACAAATCATTTAGAATGTTTAAAATACGTTTAGAGTCACTAAGTATTTTAATAGGTAAACCATTCTATTTCGAACCCCATTTTACATTTTGCATTCACAAGTATTTTATACAAATACATGTTTTGTAAAATGTCTAACAAATATATACTTTTTATAATATTCATACAAATACTAAAGTTTACTTACACTTGACACAATACATTTTATTTTGACAAGCACTCAACTAGATATTTTATTTAACATAAGGTTACTTACATTTTTTCATATACAATTAACTTACCTTTTTAAGTAAGTATATACATTTGTTTAAATGTATTTTTTATAAAAAGTAAAACACTCTTTTATTAACTCATGCATAGTGTCATCTAAATCTCTATAGATCACAAAAGATATTTTGGAAAGATTTGTTAAAGATTTTGGAAAAGATTTGACAAAAGATATCTTGGAAAGATAGTGAAAGATTTTGGAAAGATTTTTACTCAATGTATCTTGGTAAGATTTAGTAATATCTTGATTAGATTTGCTCAAGATTTTTGAAGATTTTCTGACAGATTACACGGAACCAAAAATTAACACGGACGGAACCAATTTTTTGGTTCCGTGTGATCCGTGGTTTGCTACCTCTTTTGCTTATAAATAGAGCCCATTGTTTTCTCATTTCTTTATCCCTTCAACATACATTCTCTCTATCCTTCTTGCATCATTTAGATATGTAGATAACAATGTAGTAACATACATTAATCACCATCACAATCACATGATCATAAAGCTTCTAACATTCATATTTGTTGTAAGAATACTTTGCATTTTGATCAACCAAGGAAAGCTTGGAAATCTAGCCATCCTCATTCAACACAAGCATACACATATGAAAATCTATCACAACAAGCTTAGGGAACTTGTGATCTTCATCAATTGAAGGCTTCCTATCAATGGAAGTTCATTTAGAAGTAGTCATTCATATCTATTAGATATTTGTGTCATGGATCATCATTGTAAACATTATTGCATCATCATAACACTTTCACCAAACAAGATTAGATGGTTTATGTGTTTGTGCGATAAAACACAAGGTTTGTTTTGTTGGGCCTTAAAACATAATGGGAGTGGTTGTACCCGGGAAAGAACTCAACATCTAGCTTAGCGTCGGAAATATTGTATAGGCGACGTTAGGTTGGTTCTACCTCGAACTAGAACCCGGTATTTAGGTTTTACCAAAAAAGGGTAAGCGACGTTTGTAAGGTTTTTTCCACCGAGAAGGGAGCTTGTTGATTTAGTGAATTAACTCTCGAGTTGGGTACTCGGGGAGTGGAGTAGGGCGGAGAGGAGCTTCGTAACCTAACCACTATAAATCCTCATGTCTGGTATGAACTCTCCTTTCTTTATCACTTTACCTTTATACTTGCACTATATTATTGCTTGTGATGTGGCTTGATGTTCATTCTTGTGTAACAACTTGGTTTACTATGATTTATATTAGTCACAGACGATAATTGGCACTTTCATATTATAACAAGCTTCATAAGCTATTTGATACAAATGATCTAATGTTTTTAAACGGTAACGTATTCAACCCCCCCCCCCCTCTACGTTTTCACAATTGGTATCAGTGTCTCGTGGCTCTTATTTTTAAAACAAATGGTTTTTAAAATGGAGTACGATCCACGTATCAAATTACCAATGAAGCGGATATCATATGAAAAGCATATGTCTGTTTATTGCTTACTTGTTTTGTTGATTAAATATACTTTGTTATACAAGCTTGAAGGTTCCCTTGAAAAATAAAAGAAAATGTTTCTTAAAAGAATTTGTAAGTATCAAGTTATGTGCTTAGAGCAAATTTATGAAAAATACGGTTTTGAAAGGTGCGTTTGGAATAACTATAAATTTAGTTGAAAAATCACCTCCATAGATGTTTAGATAAGTCACATAAGTAGAAATGTTGTTAGATATGTATTATATGTTTACAATCTAATCTAGTAAGTCCTACACGTTCTCTTCATGTCAAAATACGAGATTTAGTGAATCTGTCACAGAGGACCACGGAACCAAATCCTATAAAGGGCGGAACCCTAAATTTGGTTCCTTGTAATGCGTCTGTGTAATCTGCAGTTTTTTGCCAACTTCAAAAATTCATAACTAATTAACCTTAAGTCTGTACGAGTCACGCCACCTATCATTTTTGTTAATACAAATAATCCGTAAAAACGTTTATTTATATTTTACGATATTCTAATGTTTTGTCGATAACAAACGTAAAATCATTTTAACGAAACAAATAAAATACGTAAATGGTTTGAGCCAATAGTTTACTAACACACTTACATTTTCACATCAAACACTAAACAAGTAAAAGTGATCTTATAATTTAGTAATACATATGTACAACAACTAGTGTTTACATTTTGGGTAGATATATACATAAGTAGTATGTATTATAATGGGTAATATAATGGGTAGAAGTTTAACTATTTGACCCATGGACCAAATACATTGAATGTAGTTAGGTGTAACCGAAAATCCATGACCCATACCCATGGAGCATAACCCATAACCCATTGCATGACATCATGCATAAGTCATAATGGGTATAACCCATGACCCATGGATTTAACCCATGACCCATGGACTAGATGCATTGCATCTTGTAGATACATTGTATCCAGTAAGCAGGACGAAACCCCCCAAGGAATCACATGCTTGTTGTCATAACCTCTCTCTTATTCCTAGGGAAGTTCCTAATTTTGATGAACCGGAGCCTCAACCAAAAACCTTACCTAATTTTCCGTCTTTAGATGTGAATCTTGGAATTGAATTAGGCCCCAATCCGCCCATCAAAATAAATGATCTGGGTAGTTGCTTGATAAAGGTGGTAGACTCTAAACCATGTAGAGTGGAAGCTAATATAGGAGTAACCCATGACCTTACACACTTATATCACCCATTCATGGTTGATAACAAGAAACACAATGGGTTTAAACCGGGTTTATTAGGTCAAGATGGATCCTCAACTAAGAATCTTTTGAAGTTGATAGAAGATGATCCATTTTTAGGAGAGAGATTTGATTCACTCGCTACACCAATAGACTTAGGTAAGGTTATAATGAATGGAGCACACTCCTTTGAGCATATAAATCACCCATCACCCTCTCCTCACGAAGCAAATTTCCACCCTAAGGGTGTGTATCGCTACTATCACCCGCACTTAAACTTAAGTGTAGGGAAAACCTCCCCTTTATCCGTTAAATAAGGGTATAGTCAAGCTCGTGACTCGAACAAAAACAAGCGCTTCTTGGGAGGCAACCCATGTGTATTTGTTTTTCATTTTTAATTGTGTGTCGTATATCTTTTATTGATTGTTTATTCTCATGTTTAAATTTGTAAAAATGTTTTATTTTGTTTTTAACCTCGTCTTAATTGCATATAAAGGTATTTTACATAACGGATAAGTGTAGGGAGGATTACACACGTTTTCATAAGAAACGTGAACATGAGAATAACAATTGATTAAAAGATATATTTGCGTGTTTCTTCGAGTCAAATGCTTGTATCGAGTCATAATGGATTTTTTGCAGAAATTTTTCCAGATTCTAAAGATATAAATTTTCCAGAATATTTTCCAGAAAATCGCAGCACCGCTTTTGTCGGATAAACGGCGTCAGATTGCAACTGACGGCCGGAAGGAATAAAACATCACTTTTTCTCGTTTTCTGAGCTACTTAAAATTTTTGGAAATTTCCTGGTCTTAATTTTCTTAGAAATTCTGTAAACATCCATTCCACAAGCATTATATCATAGTTTAAATCGAGTCTTATATATTATTACCGCCGATTTTACGCGAAGGTTTCGTTTGTTTTCTTCAAGTGTGCAGGTTTTGTTTATCAAGAAGAAGATACATAAAGTTGGAGGAGTTTTTCACGCATACATTCTTCTTGGAAAGGATTTAACCACTACTTTACACGGATCCTACCGAGCTAATCAAGGGAGTACTAGTTTCTTTCGTTTTTAATTACCTTCTTTTATCATAACTTTGATACTTTAGGGAACATTGGGGACAATGTTCAGTTTAAGTGTAGGGAGGGAAAATAAACGGGAACTTTGAAACTATGCTTATCCTTGATTATTTGCTTTGTCCAATTGCACTTTTGTAATAAACCATGAGAAAATGTCGGTTAGGGTAATTTTGGCACCAAATTTAAAATTTTTCATAATATATTAGAGTGGGCCATTAGTCTTAACAAAAGCGTCTCACGGATAGGAAGTTATATGACTAGCACAAAACCCTTTACCACTTAAATTCCACCAAAAATGTGAGGATCGCCCTTAGATTAGTAGGAATTGAAGCATTCATCTTCAATGCTTAGAGTGTGAACCAGTAGTATATTAGATTCTAGAACTTGTTTTGTGATGCATTCCGAGATCGCTAGTAAGACTACACTTGTGTAGTTAGGAATAACTAAATGATAAGAGGCATTAGGATAACCCTTGTTTGATACCCGTAATATAATTGGCTAAAAGCACATTTGCTTGAGGACAAGCAAATACCAAGTGTAGGGATATTTGATAAGGATTTAAAATGTACCTTTTTGAGGGGTCGTTTAAGCCCTTATTTGATCACTTTTGTATCTGTTATTGCTTAATATCATTCCTTTTCACTTTTTAGGTCTCTTGAAGGCAAACTGCTGTAATGGCACTTATTTGGACGAAAAGGCGCGGATATATGAAGAAAATGGCCAAAGTCAAGAATCGAGACACTCAAACTGATAAATTACAAGGGGACGGCGTCACTGCTTAATCTGCGACGCCTTCGGAGGAAGTTGTGATGGCTCGAAGAGAAATTGCTAGTTTTTTGGAGGACGGCGTCGGGCTTTAAAAGAGTAGGCCGTCGCAACTCGCATCGCCTAGATTCAATCCGACGACGTCCGAAGCTAAAGAGGACGGCCACAAGCATAAGGTGACGCCGTCGAAGATTAACTTGGCCAAGACGAAACCCTAATGGCGGCGACACGACGGCGTCACAAATCATAAGGTGACGCCGTCGCACATGTAATCTTATATATCGAATCCGAATTTTTCGCTTTTAGAGTAGTCTTTTGGGTAAACTTTTGGAGTAAAACCTAAACCGAACCAAGGTCGTATTTTAGGGTTTTAAACCCTATCTTACACCAAGATAAGTTGTTTACTTCATTAATTTAATTATGTCTTCAATTATTTGTGTGTATGCTTGCATGTTCTCCATGTCCGGCTAATTTACTTGTGTGTTTGCTTAGGGAATATGAAACTTAATTATTGAATATTTATTGGTTGTTTCTTATCTTAGTTGATTAATGATCTAGTAATGCGATAGGTCATTCGTTGTGTACTTAATGCTTGATTAATCTTTGTGAACCTTAGGTTATAGCACTATGAGTTGTTGTAAGCTAAACTATCCAAAGAGGCCTTAGAGTTAGAGTTTATCATCCCTAGTGGGTTTTGTAGACGAGACCCTTTGGTAACTTCAAAGAGTAGGGAGAAACGCATACCATACAACTTTAGACACACAACGCAACTAGGAATAAGGACGTGACAATTCAACCACCAATATGAGATAATTAAGATGTAGTAAAACCTAAGTAAACACATCTTTAAACTATCATACGAACACACAATAATTAGACATAGACTACCACCACCTTAGTTTAAATAATTAGATAATAGTAGAGTAATCGGTAGAAATACCAACCCCCCAAATCCAAACCCCGAGATTCATACTTTTCCTTTTCTAAAAAAAACATAAAAAGATAAAAAAATAATCTTCCTCAACCCCAACCTTAGCGTAGTAACTTCTCACTAGCATTCCTATTCCCCTAGAGAACGATATCAATTCCCGTGGCTTACCCTAATACTACACTACAACGATTAGGTTCACTGCTTAGGGTGTTGAAAAACTTGCTCGACGAAAAGGAAGTTCCTTTGACCCCGAACGCGCTGTGTAAGCGTATCACTACTCTTAAACTTCACAACTGGTTCAACAATACCTTTTCCTTTTCCAATGTCTGGTTGAGCCACCTTCTTTTTCAAAGGCTCACCAATAGTCAAACTTTTACTCAAAGGTTTAGGTGCAGTAGGTTGAAGAACTAAAGGAACATATGCAATGGTAGGTGTAGGATCAGATGAAGTTTTGCTTAGATTTATCAATGTACTTGCAACTTCCTTCTCAACTTCTTTTGATTTAGGTGGTGAAACAGAGATAGTTGTGACAATTGTAGATGTGGTTGTAATAGCAGTGGGTGTGATTAAAGTAGCAGGGGTTTCATTTACCTTATTTGAAACTATAGCAGTGGTTTCATTAACACTAGCAGTGGTTGTGTCCCGCACCACCTCCTTCTCTGTATCTTCTACTACATTCTTCAATATTTCAAGTACAGCTTCATTCCCATCTTTATCAGACACCACAAAATGTTCTCCTTGATTTCCACTATCCACATCCTCTTCCATATTCACACCAACAGCCTCCCCTGAATCCAAGCCTTCACTCCTCCCCTGTTTGGGTACATCCTCCAAAATCACAGATGGAGAGGAGTCCACCATCTTTTTCTGCTTCCTTACCTGTCTTAGAACAGCAACCCCTGGTCTTGTCACCTTCTCCATCACAAACATCCTGTGCTTCAATCTCCTTATTTCTCTGCCTTGAAACACAGCTAGATCTTGCAGACTTGAGATTGTGTCCTCCATCTTTGTACATTTAGCCGTCAATTCTTTTAAGTGTTCAAGAATATCCTCCCCACTTTGACCTGTGTCAACTGGTCCGAGAGGTGGTTCATTGGAAAATTCATTATGTACCTGACTAGGATCCGTCAATTCAAGAGTATGTTCCAAACTATCCTCATCAATGCGAGCTAGGTTAACTGCTCTAAGAGGTGAATCCTTGGATAAAGAAAACATAGTATCAGACCTAGTCTGATCACCTATGCACCCTATATTAGCCAGTTGGCTAGGGATTCCTCCACTTGTGTTGAGGTCCAAGGAACTCTCCATAATAGGAGTTTCCAAAGGTTGGGTCTTAGTTATGTTCCCACTGTCCTGACCAGCATCTAAGCATGAATCAGTAGTGGAAGCCCTTCCAATCATGTCACCTCCACAACGTGTGACAGCCTCAGGAATTACACCACTAACACCAGCCTGAGGTAGCTTGGTGACCTTCCTCCTCCTAGTAAAAAAAATTGGTTCAGCAGTGGTTTTAGGTTGACTAGTAGTGGTTGCAGGTTCATTAGCAGTGGGTTCAGGTTCAGTGAATTGGGGTTCAGGAACAACATCAAGCTCAGGAATGTCAGGTAAATTAATCATATGAGGGAATAATGGGACAACTCTTATTTGGAAATTTGGGTTCTGGTGTCTCATATGTGCAAAAACCTTAGGAAGCATATAATGCACCTCATACTGCCGATTACATTCAACAGGTTCTGCCATTTGACTATCCACAATAAGTTGAACAAACCTAAGATACAAGTAATATTTACCCTTCTTTCTAATATTCTACACAAACCCTTCATAAATCATCCTAGACCAATTAAATTTCCTCCCTTCAGATATACATATTATAGCAGTTGCAATTTTTGAGGGAAATTCATCAAACCCAGTGGTCTTATTACTCATACACATCAACAAGGTGTGAATCAAAAACTTCCATTGTTGAGAAAATAGGCCTTTCAAAAGTTTTACCATGTCTCCCCTTCTTGTATAACCTAACCTTTCTAAACCTTCAAAGATTGCATCATCAGAAAGATTAACTATACCATCAGCATCATCCAACCTCAAAATACCTCTAATAACTTCCTCATCAACCAACACCTCATGCTCATCCACAACAGTACTAAAAACTTCTACACCATCTCTCTCCTCAAGCTTAGCATTTCCCCAGAATTGATGTACATAGGCTTTAAGAATGGTGGGTGCTACAGTTAATGCAAAGTGTATAGGACTGTGGTTAAGGAAATCAATCATTTCATGAAAACCTTCGGATTGATTGTTTTTGATCAGGTAAGCAACTAGGTTATGTGTTTTGGAATACTGCGACGGCATTGTGATTTAATATGAGATATGATGTGGGATTTGTGCAGTAAGGAGATAGGAGTGGTGAGGGTTTATGTTGAGCGCCAATTGGAAGTGATTTGAAGATCAATTAAATGATCTGGCAGTTATTTGGGGGAATAAATATGTTAGCACCAAAGTTACAAAACAGCCCCTCATGTATCCATTATCAGTAATATGCTAGCAGTGGATTGAAAACCACTAGCAGTGGTTGGAAAGACTCTAGCAGTGGATACAAAGAACCACACACCAATCTTTTGACCAAGATTACAACAACCAAATCTTTGCCAAAAATAGTGATATTATCCACTAATATGAAGAATTACAAAAGGATTTTTTTTTGAACACTAACACTAAACAGCAAAAGCTCCAAAAAGCTCCAATGTATACAAACAATCCTTCAGACATGCATTTCACAAATATAAACCAAACACAGAAAGCATTGTTAAGGTTAACAGTGGTTAGAAAATAACTAGAAGTGGATTCAAAAATTATGCTGGCAGTGGTTAGTCCAATACTTCACCACCCAGTCAAAAGGTAAACTCCAAGTCATTAATCCATCCACCAAAGTCAAAGACTTCATTTACTCCTCAACAACTTATACCTTCCCCACATTTACTTACTGATTCCATCTTAACTTCTATTTAAGAACACCATACTCACATACTTCCCATATCACACATAACCCAAAAAGTTTCTCTCTCAAAAATTTACTTTTCTTGAAAAATCACCATGAGCCATTCAAACCCTGTCAATCTCTGATCAGACAACTCCTTTTCTGATAGTGTTTGGGATGAGTTTGTGCTGAACAATCCAGGTAGAGTTGAAAAAGAGGAGTTTGAAGAGGTTTCTTCTAGAAAGAGAACTCATATGGCCATGAGTATCACCCCTTCAGTTGCAGGTCCATCATCTCTTCAACCAATGCCTTAGCATGCCATCATCAAAGAAGACAACTCAGATTCCATGTCAAGCTACATTTCCCCTTATGAAAATACAAATGATGAAACATCTGCAAGAGTCCTTGCTTTGCCTCTCCTTGCTACTGTACTTCCACCAGAAGAGCTGCAAGCACCTCCTACTCAAGCATTGTTGACTGCACCACCACCAGAGGGTCCTTCATCATCCTTACCACCTATCAGAGAAAAGGTGATGGGGCTAGCATGCCCCAAGGTGTGGAGGGTGATTGATAGGCGAATGACGCCTAAAGTGATGCCTGAGTGGGCCTTCCCTAAGAAGGCTTAGGTGGTAAGGGGGTAGTTGTGAAGCTTGTGTTCTGAGTTGGTTGTTGAAGCATGTAATGATGTAGTCTCCTGGTAGTTTGTATCCATGGTTGTAACCTCTGCATTTCTGAATTCAGTTATAAAATATGAATAATAGAACCATGTCTTTTCTTTTAAGTTCCGTGCATCATTCTAATAGTGATTTGAGTCCATTTCTCTGCAAAATAGTTAGTGGAAACACAAAGAAACAAGCAGTGGGTTGACCATAACTAACAGGGGTTAGAACAAAAGTAGCAATACTAAGATCAACTAGTAACAATACAAGTTTTATATAAACTTTGACAAAACAATTTGAGATTTAGAGATTAATCATTCCAATACTAACTACAAGGTACTGAGACCTCCCCACATCAAAAGCTTTAGTGAGAAGATCAGCAACATTGAAATCAGTATGGATTTTGACCATTTGAATCAACCTTTTCTCATTACAATCTCTAATAAAATGGTACCTTATTTCAATATGTTTAGTTCTAGAATGTAAAACGGGATTTTTAATAATGCATATGGTACTGTTATTATCAATGTAAATCTTAGTACGCATAAAATTGTACCCAAAGTCCAACAATTGATTCTGAATCCAAAGCACTTGTCCACAAAGAACTAGCAGTAGCCACATATTCAGCTTCTGTTGTAGAATTTGCCACAATTTTTTGCTTTTTACACTGCCTGAAATTAGTCTGCTTCCCAAAAACTGACATCCTCCTGCTGTAGACTTCCTATCCAAACTAGCACCAAAGATAATTACTATCTGTATAGGCCACCAAATCAAAAGGTGAATCCTTAGATTACCATAGGCCCAGTTTAGGGTAACCTTTAAGGTATCTAAAAATTCCCTTAACAGCATTCATGTGTGTTGTATTTGGTGTGACTTGAAACCTTTCATACATACATACTGAGAACATTATATCTGGCCTAGATGCAGTGAGATACATCAAAGATCCAATCATGGACCTATACAACTTCATATCAACTTTGGGACTTCCATCATTTGGCAACAAGTGGGTTTCAGTCTCCATAGGTGTACTAGCACTCTTACATCCCTAAATCCAAACTTCTTCAAAACATCTGTGATACTTGTCTTGACTAATGAAAATACCATCACCCTTTGTTGAACTCAGAGTCTAAAAGGAAAGTGAGTTCATCCATAGAACTCATCTTAAACTTATCATGCATAAGTTTCTCAAAATCTCTGCACAACTCCTTATTTGTTGAGCCAAAGATGATGTCATCTATATAGACCTGAACTAGTAAGATATAATCCTTGTGCTTCCTAATGAACAAAGTCTTATCAATTAGCCCTCTTTTGAAGCCATTGTCCATCAAATAATTAGAAAGACACTCATACCATGCCCTAGGAGATTGATGCAACCCATACATAGCCTTCTTCACCCTGTAGACTTTATCAGGATGATCAGGATCTTCAAAACCAGGAGGTTGACAAACATGAACCTCCTCATCAATTGTGCCATACAGAAAGGCACCCTTTACATCCATTTGGAATACTACAAAATTTTTGAATGAAGCATATGCCAAGAACAGTCTAATAACCTCTATTCTAGCAACAGGTGCAAATACTTCATCATAATTCAGACCTTCAGTTTGTGTGTATCCCTGAGCAACCAATCTTGATTTATTTCTTACTACTATACCTCTTTCATCCCTTTTATTTCTGAACACTCATTTAGTTCCAATAGCCCTTTTTCCATTTGGAAGATCAACCAATGTCCATACTTCTTGAAGCTTAAACTGCAATAGCTTCTCTTGCATTGATTAAACCCATCCTTCTTCTGATAAAGCTTCTTCAACTCTCTTGGGCTCTTTTTGAGACAGAAAGCAAGCAAACAAGCAATTTTGCAAAACTTTATGGCTATTCCTTTTGTGAAGTGATTTGGCAAAGAAACCTTGTTCAGGAAAGGTTTTATTGCTCAAAGTTCTGCTTCTTGTTTGACGTGGAGTATTCAGATCTCCAAGTATTTGCTCTTTGGGATGATTCTTATGCACTCTTGTGGTAGGAATTGGACTTTATGTGATGACTGAGTCTAAATTTGTAAAATATGCATCTTGGAAGTAGTCATCCAAATTCTCATCATCAGTAGGAGTATCCATTTCTTCTAAATCTGGCATGTTAGGATCATGTGGATACTCATCATCACAAAATATTGGCTTGGCAGTGGGTCCAGAGTAAGTACTATCATCAGTAATTGCAGCCAGGGTTTCACTTGAACCGGCAGTGGTAGAAGTTGGCTTAGCAAAGGCTTACATTATGCTTAGCCGTGCTTTAATTCTTCTTCTTCTTTTCAATTTCTTCTACCTAAACCGAAGTTATCTTTCAACAACTCTTCCTTATCATGATGATGATCACTTTTGTTTCCAGAATCCAAGACTTCATCATCAGTAGGACTCTTCTTTTCAATGATGGGTGAGACAGAACCAGTTTTCCACTTTTCAACCAGATAGAACTCTTTAGGAGAGTCAGCATCCTTAGACATTGCTTCTATTTCAGAGTTCTCTTGTGTACCTGCATCAGTGTTAGTGGAAGCACCTGAATTGATAGGCTCATAATTCATTGACTTGGTTAGCATATTATATTAAACAGCCACTCTGGTCCTTTGGTCTCAACACTAGGAGTCTCTTCACTAAACTTAACATGTAAGTTTTCTTCAACAATCCTAGTCCTCCTATTGTATACTCTAAAGGCTTTGCTATTGGAACAATAGCCTAAAAAGTATCCATCATCTGCTTTTTCTTGAAACTTGCCTAGGTAGTCTATGGTATTCAAGATAGTAATAGGACACCCAAAAGGTTTAAGGAAAGATATCATAGGCTTCCTATCATGTAATAGCTCATAGGGGGTCTTGTTATGAGGCTTCACTACCTTTCTTTTATTCTGCACATAACATGCAGTTCCTACAACTTCAGCCCAAAAGGTAGTTGGTAACTTTGATTCTGATAACATTGTCCTAGGCAGTACTGCTTATGGTTCAAACTTTTAACAAAGGTAGGTCCAAATAAGTCCATATGAAGCATAAATAGTTGTTGTGTTATGGTGTTTACAGTTTTCGTCTTACAAGAGGCTCTATGTTGTTTTCCTTTCTGACAAGCCACACAAAGTTCTTTACACTCAAAAACCTTAGAAGGTAACCCTCTCACTAAGTTGCCCTTTACCAGTTTATTAATTGTTTTGAAATTAAGGTGACCTAGCCTTCTATGCCACAATTTTGACTCATCAACTGATGCCTTAGCAAACAAACAAGTTAAGGACCTATTAGGAATTACATCTTTCATGTTAAAGCAATATATGTTTTCTTTCCTAGGTACTCTTAACTGCACATATTTCTCATCAAGCATTTTAAAATCAAAGTGACAACACCACACATTCAGTTTCCCCAAAAAGTACCCAGTTTTTCTTATCATACATTTGAGAAACACTGAATAAATTATACTTTAGTCCCTGTACCAAATAAACCTTCTCAAAGTCCAGCTTTCCAGTTCTGATAGTTCCTCTTCCAACAATCTTTCCTCCTTTTGGATTATTGCCAAATGCCACATGTCCTCCATCAAAAGCTTCAAAATCCTTCAGGTTGCTCCCATCCCATGTCATGTGCCCAGAGCAACCACTATCAAATATTCCTTTATCTTTTAGTTCATCTTGTAGATTGCCCTGCACATGAGTTAAACAAATTAGTTCCTTTTACGGACCCAAGCCAATACTGACTTGGGTCTGCCCTGTGCATCAACATAATCAAACTTCTTTAGGTCCATTGATGCACAGCTGGCATGATGTAAAACCTTGGTCTTAGGCTTCTATTTCCAGCTAGCTGAGGCCTTAATAGCATACAAATGGTTTCCAATCACTATGTCAGCTATCACCTTTGGAATAGTTAAAACTTCTTTTGTATCAGTGGTGATATTCTGCTTAGCAGTGGAAAGATTTTGCTTAGCATACAAATGTTTACATTTTGCTTAGCATACAAATGCTTAGCAGTGATATTCCTAGAAATTGGTCCTCCAAATCTAGGCATGAGGTTGGCTTGTTTAGAATCAACAGGCTTAATATTTTCTAACTTCTCAGACTGTGTTGATTCAGACCTATCTTCCTCAGAATCTGATTCCCAGTCTTCAATAATTGGACCATCAGATGATTTATCAGAACCTATCTTAGGTGATTCAGTCTTACTAATCTCTCCTACAGGTTTGTTAAAACTGAATTCACTACAAAATGACAATTCTTTTGTAGGTGGTGCATGTTTTATAAGAGAGGGTGGTGGCACATTGTTGTAACCTAGGCCAGTGCCATCTTTGAACAATTTTTGTCCAATAGGCTTATTTACTAGATCAGAAGCGTATTGCGTTTTAGCAACCCTAACAACATGTTTTTCTTTTTCTACTAGGGCTTCTTCTTTTACATTCTCTGCTTCTTCTAATATCTTTTTAAGCATAGTAATTTCTCTCTCCTTAAGATCAATTTCACCACCTAGTATATTCATCTTATCTACATACTCAAACTCACATTTAATACAGAAATTAAGTTTCACTTCAACACTCTTAAGACCAACTTTATATCCTAAGTTATCTAGTGAAAGTCTTTCTACCTCTTTTCTCAGACTCTCATTTATAGCTTTAAGAGATTCTAAGTTATCTTGACATGATTTAAAAGAGCAAGTAGAATTTTTAGAATCATTAGATACCTCAGAATCTGAACCAGAAGATGAATCATAGGCCATAAGAGCAAAGTTATGCTCTTTTGAAGCTTCACTAGCAAGAAAAGCTGCATTGAGACCTTCTTCAATCTGATCACTCCAGTCATAATCACCAATACCATCTTGAGCAACCAATGCTGAAGAAGAAACAGGCTCTTCAGGGGTCTTCTTGATTCCTTCAATCCTCTGAAGAGCTCGACATTCCCTAGCAAAGTGTCTCTTCTTCTTGCAGTTAAAGCCCTCCATCTTGCTTTTGTCAAATCCAGCTTTTCTTTGACCATCATATTTAACCTGTCTACCAGTCCTCCTCAAGAACTTCCTAGCTTGCAGTGTTAACATTGCCATTTGCCACTGGAGATTGATTTCATCTAGATCATCAGGATCAATTTGATCCAGATCCTGATTTAGTACAATAACACTGGTTGTTAGATCAGCTAGGAAAGCATAGATGGCACTATCACTCACACTATCACTAACAAAGGGTATTATTAGCAATAGCAGTGGATACTTCATAAGTAGTAGTGGAAATATCCTGAGAATTTCTGTGCCCTGTAGACATAAAAGCAATGTTTTGTCATGATGAGGATGAACCAGCTATGTTCTTTTCAGACTCATAAACTTTCAGGTTGTTGTAGAGATTGTCCAGAGTCATCTTTTCAAAGTCATCTTTGTTCCTCCACACAACTGTATGCATAGCCCATTCTGGTGACTGTAAAACCCTAAAAATCACAAACATATAAATTGACCATGATGCCCCTCAGGCAGATAACTCGTAAAATAAATCGAACTCGTTAAATACTTAATGTATAATAATTTGCATGGGACATTGGAGATAAACTTACACTTAACTTAATTTACAAATAAAGATATACATATAACACATGAATATTGTCACACCCCCAAATTACCTGTTTTGCAGCGGAATGGAATTCCTGGGGATTGACTGTCATAGCATCACAATCACAGTTATATTGAACGACCTAAAGTGTCGTTTTAGAAACACATCGTTTTATATTTATATAAAACATACAAAGTTACAAGATAGGTCCCAAAAGTTGATAAAGTTTGCGGAAATATAAGTTTAATACAAGTCCAAACGATGTTTTGAAAAGAAAACCATAATATACAATGATATGTGTCGACGCCGCGACACTATGAGGGTTCCTTATCGTGCCATGATGCGAATGTCTAGTTACCTGAAAATACATTGCTAAAATGGTCAACACGAAGGTTGGTGAGAAATCATAGGTTTATGAAAAATAATTTATACGACCACACAAGTATAGACCATATATGACAAACATGCCACATAAAAATGTTACAATTGCTATAAGTCCATGAAACCGAAATTAGACTGATTATGATGTTCGCCCCAACAGAGTGTTTGCCAAACAACTCAAATAATGATATTAAATGAAATGCATCCGTTTAACCAGTTGGAATCCACCAACCCGAATGGAGGAGTCACCCTCGATAGATCTATCCACTCACCCTCGCTTCTATGAAATTAACGGTTCATGTTATATAATGGGGACATTCAATTGGCATGAGGTAACTTAAGGAATGTAATGAATTTGATATACTTGGTATCGTAATAAAAATGATGTGCAATGTATTCTCCCCCGTAGGTTTGAAAATAAGTATAAACGTATACAACGGGGCTATGAAAACTCACTTGATGAATTGATGCGATGACAAAAGTGTGTACACCGAAATGTAGTGTGAATCTCAAAACTTGACCTATTATGAATGATATGATACGTAATAAGTCATGATGTAATGTTATGCGTGCAATTCGGATGATATCTATACCACTTATGAATTTTTGAAAATAATACTTTTTCGTCAAAAATATAATCTTTTAACGTCTTGACCATTTTTAAATTACTCCACTTGTAATTACGTTGAAATGATATCCGACGATAATCATTTAGTGACTTATTAAGAAATTACAACTTTTCGTCGTAAAATAATGTCGTTGAAATATTCATGAAAGTGACAAAACGGCCTCTAAAAGCTAGTCGTAAAATGCTGCACATTGAGTATTAGGAAACGTACTCAATGGTTTTGGTAAGTTTGTATCATTATCTCAAAGTTTTAGTACATGAGTTTCCATCCTAGAGGTCTCGAACATAAAGAAAAATATAGGTTAAGTATGGTACTTATGTCCCAAAATATAGTTAAGGATGGTTTTCGGCAAATTTTTGAGTAGCCATAATTAATTCATTACAGCTCCGCTTGTCAAACGGTCGGACATTTTGGAAAATATACTTGGCAAACTCAATTTTACTAGAAGACATTACTTTATAAAATGTGCTACATCAATGTTAAAAATACTCTCCAACTTGGTCACTTGTTTTGCCATAAAACTTGCCTATTAGAAATTGACTTGTTTTTCTTATTTATTAAAGTTACGATAACTTTTGCAAACGGGTATAAGTTAATCATTACAAATCCGTTTTCTACGTATTATAGGTCCTTAGCTTTGTATCAAAGTATACTAGTATATTTTTGATAAGTCGGCATAATTTATAACGCCTAAGTTTCATTTTTGACTCGTACAAAATAAATATAACATGCTGAAATTTCCAGAAAATTATAGTTTTCGTCGTCAACTTGAAAAATTCATAACTTCTTCGTTATAGCTCCGTTTTAATCCGTTCAAGCGGCCACGTTTTCGTTTTAAAGTGTATTTTCTAATTATCTAGACCAAAAATTTTTACTTACTGTCGGATTTTCCAGATTTTAAAAATAAGGACAGACCCTTTTCCAAACTTGTCGAAATGAGTTTTTCTCGCGCCAAACCTATTCTAACCCATTCAAAACAACTCCGAAGCTATTCTAATCCTACCATACACCTTCTTAGGGTGTCATTTAGGGTAGCGTTAGATAAAAATAAATTTTAACGGGTCAAGATAAAATATATTAAGGTCATAAAAATTATAAAAATACATTTCTTGCAAAATTTGAGTGAAATAATAATTATCGTGTTGTTTTTAAGAAAAACGTCGTAATTATATAAATATAACAATTTAGATAGAAAATAAATTTAAAACACTGGGTAAACTCATAATATTATTTTTATAAACTTAATATGAGTATAAAAATATATTGGAATAATTTTTGAAAGTAATGGATCAATTGTTCAAAATAATTAATTACGCGATAACGTTTATTTAATATGAAATTATACGGTTAATGTAAAATGCTAAACCATGAATGAACTAATATGATGATAATGATGCTAATGATATGTAGACCAAACTTAGTCTATATGAAATGTCCTCGATGATTATATATGAATTCACAGCTAAACCATTACGGTTACGTGAATTTGATGCTCGTAAACCAAATTTACGATAAATGATAAATAATGAAGCATGAGTAATGTTTTGAAATATGACCTGAAAATATGAATTGTCACATTCGCCCATCCAAAAAGGAATTCAGTCCCTGAATTCAGTCCTTGTTGGGTCCTACAGTGTTGTCGGTGAAATTCGCCCATCAAAAGGAATTCATCCACGAATTCAGTCCTTGTTAGGTCCTACGGTGTTGTCGGTGAAAAGATGAGGATATTTGAGCGTATCCGGTCTTCCCGTTCCCAAGTAAACTCGGGACCTCTTCGAGAATTCAGCAAAGAACCTTAACAATAGGAATACGACTGTTTCAACGCTTGACCTCGCGGTCCATGATTTCTACTGAGTTCCTCCACGAAATTGAGTTTATCGTCGAGTTGAATTTCTTCCAATGGTATAACGAGTGATTCGTCTGAAAGACATTTCTTCAGATTTGAAACGTGAAACGTGTTGTGTACATGACCAAGTTCGGGGAAGATCAAGTCGATAGGCTACAGGCCGACTCGCTCAAAATTTTGAATGGCCCAATGTACCTCGGGTTCAACTTCCCGCGTTTTCCAAATCGTACCACGCCATTCCAAGGCGATACTTTCAACATCACTTTGTCACCGGCTTGAAATTCTAACGGTTTGCGTCTAACATCTGCGTAACTTTTCGTCGACTCTGGCAGTTCGAGTCTATCTCGGATTTGGACTATCTTTTTTGTTTCCGTACCATTTCGGACCGTGAGTTGTGCGTCTCCAACCTCGCCCAACAAACGGTGATCGGCATTTTCAACCATAAAGTGCCTCAAATGGTGCCGCTTTTATACTGGTGTGATAACTATTGTTGTTCGAGAATTCAATCAATGGCAAATGGTTAGCCCAACCATTTCCAAAATCAATCACACTTGCTCTCAGCATATCTTCTAAGGTTTGAATTGTCCTTTCACTTTGACCATCGGTTTGTGGTTGATATGTTGTGCTCATCTCTAATTTGGTTCCAAATGAATCTTGTAATGATTTCCAGAAATTTGAAGTGAATCGACTATCTCTGTCGGAAATGATGGAAATTGGTGCTCCATGCCTCGAGACTATTTCCTTGACATAAAGTCTAGTGAGTTGTTCCATGGAATAAGTCTCTCTAATTGGTATGAAATGAGCTGATTTGGTAAGACGATCAACGATTACCCATATAGCATCGTAACCTCCCGATGTCTTAGGAAGTTTCGTGACAAAGTCCATTGTAATGCGTTCCCATTTCCATTGGGGAATTTATGGTTGTTGGAGTAACCCGATGGTTTCGATATTCGACTTTTACCTTAGAACAAGTAAGACATTTGCTCACATACGTAGCAATCTCCGCTTTCATGTTCGGCCACCAATAAAGTTTCTTGAGATCCTGATACATCTTATCGGATCCGGGTGAATAGAATACTTTGACTTATGCGACTCATGCATAATCAATTCTCGTATCCCGCCATAAAATGGTACCCACATTCTTTCCTTGAAGCATAATACTCCATCTGCTCTCTTCACAAAGCCATTTGCATTTTCAGGCATACCATAAAGATTTTCACTTGGTCGGTTTTCCTCCTTAAGTGCCTCGATTTATGCCTCGAGTATTCTTGATGGTAAAGGTGAACTGATCGTCATTCCTAATGATCGAACTCTTAAAGGTTTGGGTCTTTCTTTCCGGCTAAGAGCATCAACCACAACATTGGCTTTTCCCGGATGATACTTGATTTCACAATCATAATCGCTGAGTAATTCCAACCAACGGCGTTGCCTCATGTTAAGTTCCTTCTGATCAAGAACATATTGCAAACTCTTGTGGTCCGTAACACTTGTGCACTTGGTACCGTAAAGGTAGTGTCTCCAAATCTTAAGTGCAAAAACTACGGCCCCAACTCAAGATCATGAGTGGTGTAATTCTTCTCATGGACCTTAAGTTGTCGAGAAGCATAAGCTATCACCTTCTCGATTTGCATTAAAACAGCTCCAAGCCCTTTATGTGAAGCATCGCAGTATACAACGAAGTTCTCAATTCCTTGGTAGTGCCAAAATCAGCGCTGCAAAGCTTTTGCTTCAACAAGCTGAAGCGACTTCTTGTTTCTTTCCCCATTCGTACCTCTTTGTTTTTCGTGTCAACTTAGTCAAAGCTTTTGCTATCTTTGAAAAACCTTCGATGAATCTTGGTAATACCGAGTCCTAAAAATTGTCGGATTTCCGTAGGATTTGTCGAGATAGCCCAATCTTTCCGGCTTCAATCTTTGCAGGGTCTACTTGTAGACCTTGACTATCAATGACATGACCAAGAAATTGTACTTTGCGATTCCAAAAATCACACTTTGAAAATTTGGCATACAACTTCTCATTCTTGAGTAGTCCTAAAATCGTTCTCAAATGCCCTTCGTGCTCTTCCTTGCTCTTTGAGTAAATCAATATGTCGTCGATGAATACTATAACAAACTTGTCCAAATACGGTTTACATACCCTATTCATGAGATCCATGAATACTGCTGGTGCATTAGTTAATCGAGCGGCATTACTTGAAACTCATAATGTCCATAACGTGTTCTAAACGCTATTTTTGGAATATCCTCCTCCCGTACTCTAAGTTGATGATAACACGACCTTAGGTCAATCTTTGAGTAGATACTAGAGCCTTGCAACTGATCGAACAAATCGTCGATTATGGGGAGTGGGTAACGATTCTTCACCGTTAACTTGTTCAACTCTCTATAATCTATACACATTCTGAAAGATCCATCTTTCTTCTTCACAAACAAAACCGGTGCTCCCCAAGGCAAGGAACTCGGCCTAATGAATCCTTTGTCTAAAAGTTCTTGCAACTGATTAGACAACTCTTGCATTTTCGATGGTGCTAATCGGTAAGGTGCTCGCGCAATTGGTGCAGCTCCGGGCACTAAGTCAATATGAAATTCTACTTGTCGTGTCGGTGGGAGTCTGGCAAGTCTTCGGGAAAGACTTTAGGAAATTCTCGAGCAATCGGTACATCCTCAAGTCGCTTCTCCTCCGACTTCTTCTCGGTTATATGTGCTAAGAAAGCAAAACAACCTTTCTTTATGTACTTTTCCGTTTTGATACATGATATATATCTGAGTCTAGTTCCACTTCGTTCCCCACGAATGATCAAAGTTTCGCCGTTGTAAGGAAGATGAACAACTTTTCATCACAAATGATTCTTGCACGATGTTTGGATAACCAATCCATACCAATGATGACGTCGAAACTACCTAGTTCTACGGGCATAAGATCTATATTGAAGGGATGATTTAGAAAATTGAATGTACAACCACGGACAATGGTGTCAGTACTAATCAAGTTACCATTAGCTAATTTAATGTTATATGATTTGTCTAATGTGGTTGGTTTGATATTGAGTAAAGGTGCAAATATAGTGGACACAAAACTCTTATCGGCTCCCGAATCAAATAAAACTGATGCATAAAGATTATTGATAAGGAGCATTACCCGTAACGACATTCGGGTCCTCCCTAGCTTCTCCACCTCCTATGACATAGGCTCTTCCTTGTGCCATTCCTCACTGGTGGTTTCTGATTCTCCCCGGTCGCTAGCATCTTGCATTCCCTAGTTTGATGTCCCACTTTCTTACAATTCCCGCATGGTTCAGGACAACGTCCCGGCTTGGGATGACTAGAACACATCTCACACTTAGGCAAAATTCCCGTGTACCCCTTCTTCTCCTTTGGACCTGCAACATAGGCCTTTGCAACCTCTTGTCTCTTAGGCGGTTGTTGAGTAACATTTCCACCTCTGTTGTTGTCCCACTTCCGTTTGTTGTTATTATAGTTGGTGTAGTTGTTTCGGTTATTGTTGAAATTTGAGCGGTTGTTGGTATTGTTGTTTCTGTTGGCGTTGGCGATGTTGCTTCTCTTCACTACTTGTGCCATGAGCTTTTGAGTTACTCGAATGGATTCCTCAATCATTTGCGGATCGAAAGAAATCACGTCTCCTTGAACAACCTGGGGAAGTCCCCTGATGAAAGCCTCCAGTAGCTTTTCATTATCCGAAACCATAGATGGGCATAACGCGGCCAATTCTTGGAACCTTCGAATGTAAGTATCAATATCATACCCAATAGCTACCAATTCATAGAATTCGGTCTCCAACTTCTTCACCTCCGTGCGCGGACAATACTTCCTCGTTAGCAACCTTTTGAATTGCTCGGGTGAGCTTGTATGCATTTTCCATTCCCATTGGCTGAGCATACGAATTCCACCACGACATTGCCCCATCAAGTAGTGTACTTGTAGCAAACTTAACCTTGCTATCATCCGGGCAATTACATAAGCGAAACACGAATTCCATTTTCTCGAACCATCTAACCATGGCGGTTGCCCCTTCAAGTACCCTTGAACTTAGTAGGATCTCCACTTTTGAAATCCTTATACGTACAACTTCTAACCGGAACCTCACGCAATGCCTGCAGCAGCGGCATGTCTAGCGGCCTCGGCGTAGCGCGACCTCGGCAGCGGCGCCACCGATGCTCTCTCAGTCCTTAATGCCTCGGCTATGCTATCATTCACATACTTCTGCATAGCAGCTTGTGTCAATTCGGGTGTGGCTTTCTTTGGCGCCATTGCTCTTCAAAACCATAAGATGAAACAATTATGAGAACTCGTAAGTAGAAACAAACATTACACATATATATCCACAACCACAACATGCATAATATAAATGAAATCACAATGGAACAACCACGAAATATCACAAATATAATCACAACACACGTGGATAATATACATGAAAATTTCGGCCTTCATGGACCGATATCATAGATAGTAAAACCATTCCTACATAGTTGAGTCAATACTTGATATTTTGTTTGTACAACAACCAAAAGTCAACAAGTTCTTTAAACTATGTCACACACCTTGTGACTAGGATAATAGTAAATAAAAACTATACATGATAAAAGTATACACTAGGCACCTCACGGTGCTCCGCCTTCGATCTGTAGATCTCGAACTTGTGCAACCAAACTAGCAATCAAACCCCTCAACTCGCTAATCTGACCCTGTGCGGTAACCATGCTCTTACGTGCTAATGCCAACTCTGAGCGGCGAAGTTCGTCACGTGCCATCTCGGCTCTGTCATACAACTCGGGCATTTCACGCCTCAACTCAACAATATGCCCCGGTTCTCTAGCTGTCTAGACTCTAAACCCTGGTGTGCCATATCAATCGAAACTCTACCTATCACGAGGCCTTCAACCTCCTCATCAATGGTCTCCACTCGATCCAATGATAATTCCTCCAACTGTCCTAACATCCTATCTATCTGAACCTGTTGGCTATCAATACGTGCCCTTAGTGTCTCGATGGAAGGCTGTCTAGCAAGCAGCGACCTTTGAGCTCTCACCTATCTCGAACCTAAGCGGTGGTTCGGCTCGTAGAGGGTGATGCAGGGGATGTCAAAAGCGTGCTCGCTTTTGAGCGGCAAGTCCAACGTAGGTATAGGCTCCCTAAGATAGTATGATGAAGATGATGATGATGATAACAGTGGTGATGGTGGGTGAATCGGGCCATGTGTAGGGCTAACAGGTGGTGTAGGTGTGACTTACCTCTTGAGGGTTGGTCTCGATGTCGGTCACTATAAGTGGAAAGTCAGAAGTAGAGCCAATAGAAGATAAAACTACTGTGTGTGATAAGGCATCGTTCATGTTGGTGTCGGATGAGACATCCTCCATGTTCGTGTGTCGATGATATGGGGATAGGTTCGGAATCTGAAGACATCTCTGTGACAACCGATGTAAAATAAAAGTAAATAACTCGAATAAAATGTATATGAATCCGCATGAAAAGTGAACATGCACTTATGATGAAATGATGAGATGCTATTATGATGTATTTATAGTCTAGGGTCAATGATGCAACCTAGTTCTTTATAACTGAAGCTCTGATACCAATCTGTCAAACCCCCAAATTACCTGTTTTGCAGCGGAATGGAATTCACGGGATTGACTGTCATAGCATCACAATCACAGTTATATTGAACGACCTAAAGTGTCGTTTTAGAAACACATCATTTTATTCATGAAAGTGACAAAACGGCCTCTAAAAGCTAGTCGTAAAATGCTGCACATTGAGTATTAGGAAACGTACTCAATGGTTTTGATAAGTTTGTATCATTATCTCAAAGTTTTAGTACATGAGTTTCCATCCTAGAGCTCTCGAACATAAAGAAAAATATAGGTTAAGTATGGTACTTATGTCCCAAAATATAGTTAAGGATGGTTTTCGGCAAATTTTTGAGTAGCCATAATTAATTCATTACAACTCGCTTGTCAAGCGTGGACATTTTGGAAAATATACTTGGCAAACTCAATTTTACTAGAAGACATTACTTTATAAAATGTGCTACATCAATGTTAAAAATACTCTCCAACTTGGTCACTTGTTTTGCCATAAAACTTGCCTATTAGAAATTGACTTGTTTTTCTTATTTATTAAAGTTACGATAACTTTTGCAAACGGGTATAAGTTAATCATTACAAATCCGTTTTCTACGTATTATAGGTCCTTAGCTTTGTATCAAAGTATACTAGTATATTTTTGATAAGTCGGCATAATTTATAACGCCTAAGTTTCATTTTTGACTCGTACAAAATAAATATAACATGCTGAAATTTCCAGAAAATTATAGTTTTCGTCACCAACTTGAAAAATTCATAACTTCTTCGTTATAGCTCCGTTTTAATCCGTTCAAGCGCCACGTTTTCGTTTTAAAGTGTATTTTCTAATTATCTAGACCAAAAATTTTTACTTACTGTCGGATTTTCCAGATTTTAAAAATAAGGACAGACCCTTTTCCAAACTTGTCGAAATGAGTTTTTCTCGCGCCAAACCTATTCTAACCCATTCAAAACAACTCCGAAGCTATTCTAATCCTACCATACACCTTCTTAGGGTGTCATGGGTTCCTAGACATCACCAAAAATAATATATATCAAGGAGTAATTATAGGATGACAATATATATATAACTCTTAAAAATCAATGTAAAAAGTGGTATAAACCTCATGAGACTTGCATGTTTCCTCAAATGAAATGAAATGACCATAACAATGAATATGAAATAAAAACATGAATATGGATGCTTACAAGTAGCTTGATGAGGTTTATGGACAATGGATTTTTCCTAATCACTTTAGATTTTTATTGCAAAACCTTTACAATAAGTGATACTAGAGTGTAATAAAACCTTGTCTTGAAAATTTATGATGAAACCCTCTTGGTCTATGTGGTTGCCGGTTTTGGAAGAGAAAGAGAGGAGCAAAATAGTTTTCACCTTTGTATGAATTTGTGTATGTGTTTAGTTGTTTATGTGTATAATACTCCCACTAGCAAGAGATATTATGAAAATCACATGACTCCCCCCCTTGAGTCGGCAAGGGGGGTATTAGTCATCACTTGATATTTGTTTTTTCTTTTAATTATGTTTAAGTGTAATAACATGTAAGTAATTTGAGGATATGTGGTAAATTAAATACACATTTGAGTATTTAGGGTAGCGTTAGATAAAAATAAATTTTAACGGGTCAAGATAAAATATATTAAGGTCATAAAAATTATAAAAATACATTTCTTGCAAAATTTGAGTGAAATAATAATTATCGTGTTGTTTTAAGAAAAAGCGTCGTAATTATATAAATATAACAATTTAGATACAAAATAAATTTAAAACACTGGGTAAACTCATAATATTATTTTTATAAACTTAATATGAGTATTAAAATATATTGGAATAATTTTTGAAAGTAATGGATCAATTGTTCAAAATAATTAATTACGCGATAACGTTTATTTAATATGAAATTATACGGTTAATGTAAAATGCTAAACCATGAATGAACTAATATGATGATAATGATGCTAATGATATGTAGACCAAACTTAGTCTATATGAAATGTCCTCGATGATTATATATGAATTCACAGCTAAACCATTACGGTTACGTGAATTTGATGCTCGTAAACCTAATTTACGATAAATGATAAATAATGAAGCATGAGTAATGTTTTGAAATATGACCTGAAAATACGAATTGTCACAAATATGTTACCTAGACTTTTTTAAATAACAAGATAATTATCACACAGAAGTAATTAGAAAGTGTATTAAAATGATGTAAAATTGATTTGTGATTGCCATTTTGTTCGGCCCCTATCACACGCCTAATCCCTACATTGTAGGGCTTGATTAACTTATTTAATTGCACAATATTATCTCAAAACAAAAACCCTAGTTTGTCTCTTCTAGTATTCGGCTTCCAGGAAACCAAAGAAAAACAGAACCGAAAACCTTTTCCACCCTTTCTTTTTGTCGACACAAACTGGTCCTAAGGAGGGCATTCAAGAGCTTTCAACAAGTTGGTTTTGCGCTTCTCCTTTGTGGCTTATTCTGGTCGTGGAAATACAAGAGCATAGGGGTGCTTTAGCTTTGTTTTCCTATTGTTTTTCTTGGCTCCGTAACGTGCTACAACAGGTACTTGAACCCCTTGTTTTCCTCTTTTGTTGTTCAATTCTAGTCGTGTGTTTTTCCAGCCTTTACGCGTTTGATTTGGATTCCTAAAGTCTATGATATAACATGTATTAAACCTAAGTTATATGACCTGAATATGAGCATGTTGGAGTCGACTTGAGCCTTGTAATAGATTGATTTTGGTTATAAAAATCTGGTCGTGTACTTCAGCCCTACGAATGCTTTTATAAACCTAATAACATGTCCCGTTTAATGTTTAACCTAAAGCTAATCTTACTTGGTAATTATCACGTAAAAGACACGACTTAAAACCTGGTTATACATGTCAATAAGTAATACAAATCTGGTCCGTGTGTCTTGTGGAAGCTGGTCGTGGAGTTTATACCCTTTTCGTGCACTATATGAACCTTAACACCGTGTCAAATGTTGTGCTATATCGGAGGGTTTGTAATCTGAAATATTGGGGTTATAAAAGCATGATTTTAACCTATGTTTTACATCATAAATACCTTGTTAAACCTGCGTTTTGGGGTCTTAAGAATCTGGTCTTGTATGCTTAATCTAGTCATGTGTTTAACGCTCTAATAACGTGTCATATAGAACCTATAAACGTACAAATGGAAGAGTAAACCGAAGGCTATTAAAAAGAGTTATGTAAACACTTAAAAATCAGTTTCTTGATCTTAAGTAAGTGACATTATACATGTATTAAGCTGGCCCTATAATACGTTAAGTAAAACACTTAATATGTCTTTGTTTTGAGTCCTTAAAAACACGTACAAACGGGCCTTATAAGTGGTGTTATAAATTGGTATTAAGGTGTCGTTGGTATTATCACATATTATTTTATTGATCTCGACCTAAAATATTTGAACACGTTAATTCTTATAACCTTATGTTAATCTACGTTAAAAACGGGGCTTATATTTGTTATATTAGACCCTACACTTTAGGATAATTACATATTAAACCCTAAACTTGTGTAAATCGGCTTAAATGACCTTTAAATTACATAAAACATTTATTTATCGTAATGTGTCTCTAAATGCGTCATAATCAACTAACGTTCTAAATACGAAAACCTGCTAAATATGGAAAGTTACTAATTATGGAAACCTGCCTAAAATAGAAAGTTACTTAAAATGGAAAGATTACTAAAAGTGGGAACCTGCTAAAAATGGAAAGCCGTCTAAAATGAGTAATCTGATTCTTATGGAACGTTATCCAATTCGTATAGGTTCCGGGCGACGGGGTTGATCTCATTTCTTGATTTTGCTTTCATTGTTGATTTGCTTCGAATAAGGTACAAATATTCTATCCCTTTTCAGTAGGGGTTTCTCATGATTCGTTTACATCCATTGATATTAGCTTTGAACTGTTATGCTTTCACTCTGAGCCTTCTTATTAGGGCTTCCCTATGACTCTGCTATGCACCCCTTTGATTGTGAACCTTTGATTATAAATCTTCTGATTATGAACTTTTGATATGAGCCTATGATTATGAGCCTTTGATAAGAACCTCTGATTATGAACCTATGCTATGGACCTCTGATATGAACCTTTGACTTCTGAACCTTTGATATGAACCCTTATGATATGACTATGCTTTGACCCTTCAGTTTGATACCCGAGCCAAATATGTTTCCCTAGTCATGGAGGTACCATAACCATGTCATTGATGCACCAATGGCATGACTCTAGTGTGTTCGAGTGATGTTACACACCGTCCCCTTTCTGTTATATGATTATGAGCTCAAGATATATGTTTGGCCACTATGTTTCTGCGGGGGCATATGGATGCATCCTAGATTTGATCTGTTATCTGATATGTCTGGTGAATGATGTCGTGTGCAATACGCGTCTTCACATGTCTGGGAGCTGATTACTCCATGTCTGTTATATCTGCTATGGTTACCATTGGTTACTACAGGCTACTATGGATATATGATTTGATTTGATTTGTTTTGTTAGCTCGTGGTGGATAACTGACCCCTTTTCCTATGTTTCATTTACCTACTCGTTCCTTTGATATACAGATTCTACGACTTTCCTTACTTTGTTCTCGTTCAGTTTTATTTTATTGTATCGTTATATCGGTTCCTTTGGATTTTTAAGCTCAGCATTTCTTTTCCTCGGTAGGTACATAAGCTAGGAGCCGGGATGGTTTGGGTTTGAGAGATGAGCTGATATAGAGACCATGCCTAGTCATCTTAGAATTCATTTGATTTTGTTATTATATTTTCAATTTCGGAGTTTTTCCTTTTGTATTTATGTATTGATAAGTCTTGTTGACTTGAATTCTCTTGAGATTTATTATAAGGCTTCCGCTGTTTGATTTATGTTCATTATGTATGTTCTGATATGACATCATACTGTGATACTTCTATCCTTATCGGGTTGGGGTGTTATAGTGACAAACTTCTGATGAATTTGAGATTTATATCTTCTTGAGCAACTTTATAGTCCACCAATTTCAGTTGACTGATCAATTTCTGCAGTCTGTTATAAGTGCCATCAAGTTTTTCTCCACGAGCGAAGTGAAGTTTTCAAGCTGATGCTTGAGCATGTTTTTCCTGGATTTCTTGGTAGCTTCATTACCAGCAAATCTTATTTGAATGGCATCCATTAAGTGTTTTGCAGTCTCATATTGCTCAAAATCCAATGCATACTCATTAGGTATTCCCATACTAAGAATACTATGAGCTTTAATCTCCAGCTTCCTTTTAGCCTTGTCAATCTCACTGACAATGCTTATTTCCTTACCATCATCACCAATCTTAGGAAGAGTATCACCTTTTTCAACAACATCCCAGATGGTGTAATCAATCATGCGAATGTATTGCCTCATTCGCATTCTCCAAACTTGATACTCACCCTGCTTCAGCATGGGCACCTTTGATGCAGTAACCATGTGAGTTTCGTCAGAAATATTAACTTTCTTGAATTGAACTTAACTTGACTTCTTCTTGATTACAGTTTCAAGATCACAAGCTCTGATACCACTTGTTGATCCCAGTTGAGCAAACGATCCTTTATAGAAACTGACTTGACAAAGACTTATTAAATATTACGCGAAATTTAATATTTAATCTTAAGAAGAAGAACAGTAAACACTAAACACCTCAATATTATTATTATTAATACTGAATACTCTAACCAGTATTAGGGTTTTACAACCTTGAAGTGTATCGACCTTAGATATAGCAAAACACACGTATATCTAACCTAACCTAGAACCTCCTTTTATAGGCTAAGGAGTCCTTTACATAATACAATACGTAACCTACAAGATAAATATCTTTTCCATATTTATCTAATACATAATATTAAACCGACTATACACAACTAGCAGTGGTTACAAATACTATCTGTGGTTACATAAATACTACTAGCCGTGGTTTGACTCAGCCGTGGTTTCCTTCTTCTAGCAGTGGTTTCATTTACACTAGCCGTGGTTCCAATACTTAGAATAATTCTTGATCAGTGAAACCTAAAACCCAACACATTGTATCTACTTGGATACCCATGGTCTAAAGTCTAGGACCTATGACCCATAACCCATAACCCATGACCCATGACCCAAAACCCATGGGCAAAGAGGAGCGTCCCACGGATCCCCAGGAATACACTGGACGGATCCCTCAAGTGAGGGATCCGTGTGATCCGTGGAACAGTAGCATATTTTCCTCTATAAATAGTGAGCCATTTCTTCATTGTAACTCAACCCTTTCACATATATTTTCTCTTTGAGTTGTAAACTCTCTAACGACAGATCCAAGTTATCTTTGTATGTATTTTTGTATTTGTGTGATTCTCTAGGTTCTTTTTAAAGGCGAGATCACCACCTCTTGAAGTTGAGCAAGCTCAAGTCCATGAGTTGCCATGCTTCGTCATCATCAAGACTACTGAGGTTCTCTTGTTGATAGTTCTCTTGTTTCTCATTAGACGTGTAGTGTCGAAGACATAAGTGAAAGATGTCTAAAGGGTCAAGACGAAGACATTAGTGAAAGGTGTTAAAGAGTCAAAGTAAAGGCATTAGTGAAAGGTGCCAAGTGTCCGTATTGAAAGCACTAGTGAAGGGTACTTAGAAGTCAAGTCTAAAGGCATTAGTGAAAGATGTCTAGAAGTCAAGTCACAAGGCACTAGTGAAGGGTGCCTAGAAGTCAAGACTAAGGCATTAGTGAAAGGTGCCTAAGTTGTACATTCGATATGGTGTGTCGATGTACAAGATAGATTCATATTGGGTCAAAGGATATTGATATCCTTGTTGATGTTGTCATAAGGAGTGGGTCTCCTTAGGATCGGATTTGTGTAGTGTTGGAAAGTAGTTCCTCCTTTGTAATGGAACTCGGTATCTAGCCTAGTACCAGATAAAGGGTAGGCAACGTTCTGATAGGTTTGGTTCTACCTCGTGGAAGAACCCGGTATCTAGCCTTGTACCGGATAAAGAGTTGGCAACGTTGTGAAGGCTTCTCCGCCACAAGGAGTTGGTGTTGTGTAGTGATTACGAACTCTCGAGTAGGTAACTCAGGGAGTGGAGTAGGGCAAGGAAGGTGTCCTTGTAGCTGAACCACTATAAATACTCGCGTTGTGGTTTTGTGCTTCTTACTCTTTATCTTAGCTTTTATTTATCAATATGCTTGTCTATCAACATCCAACACACACGCACAAATAGATTGACATAAGTTAATCTAAATAGTTTAAAACCAAGTTTTAATCGGTAAAACTATTCAACCCCTCCCCCCTTCTAGTTTTCCACAATTTTAAAGAGAATTGAGTCTACTTTCATTTAAAAATACTTACATAGATTGATTTCTAACTTTAAATGAGTAAAATTAACCAAATGATACAGTTTGTTCAAATTATTAAGTTTCGCTTTAACATCAAGACTCAAATTTTTGAGTCAAGCAATTTAAGTTGGTATTCTTAGAACATTGACATAATTTCATTTGAAACTAAAGAATTTGGTAATATGTTTAAAGGAAACTAATCAAGCTTGGTATACATCACCATATTTAAACGCAAAATGACGAAAAGTGTTTTTCTTTTTATGCTATGCTAAATGACTACTTGTTTATGTTGTTTGCATGTATGTTGCTTACTTATTTGCAAATTATTTTTTTACACTTGTTTGTTTGTATAACATATGTTTCAATCTTACCATGTTATTTATTCGCTTGTTTTTCGATCTCTTGTTTATGCACTATAAGACGTTTGCTAGATTTTGTGCACTAATCTGGAAAATTGTTTCTACCATTGCTTATAGACATAGATCACTCTCTTCGCATATGCTATATTAAAATCTGGAATAACTCACTTAGGAATGAGTACTAAGTAAACTAGTCAAGTACTTTGAAAATTGTTGTTTTGCAAAATATCTCGCATAAGAGTTCAAGTGTTAAAATGTGTCACTACTTTCAATGATAGTCGAAAACATATAGTATCTTTGAAAAAGGTGTTTGGTAGAATAACTAACAGTAATGTATGAACTGCTATGTGCTTTCTGGGATGATAATTTTTGCTACTTATCTATCAAGTAAACTAACGGTTTATCTTGCAGGTAGATAACATATCAATGTTATCAATTTTCATTTTTCACGTTTTAGTGAAATTTCTAGTCATTGCATGATCAATACCCATACATGTGTTTATACGTATGTTATTGTTATTTTCTAATCATAACTAATTAGTTGCACATGTTTAAATAAAAATTACAAAATTTGAATGGGGTTCGGGCTTTTGAAAAACCCCTGTGTTAACATTTTTGCACCTGCGGATACCACGGAACCAAAAATTTGATTCCGCCAAAATCCAATAGACGGATCAGACGGAACCAAAAACAGGGTTCCGTCTGTGTATCTGTTTGGTGCCGCGGGCCTGCAAAAAACATTTTAGACTTTTTGCTCTAATCTCGCACTCTAGATCACTCACTTTTGTTACTAGGATAGTCTTTACTGATACTTAATCACATTAGGATGTCTTGAACTCAATTAGACCAATATGATGTGCATTTCCCACCATAATTTGAAATTTCTTAAAATTCACTCAAGTTACCTTTCTCTATAAAGGATGGAACCCTTTATTTGGTTCCTTGCAATCCGTGGACCACTGTTCACAAAAGATGTTGTAATCATTACACACATTAACTACATCCTTCCATCCTTTACTCATCCTTCACCCATTAGCTTGAATTTTTTTGTGAATTGACAACTTCCTAACAAATCCAGACTCATTTACATAATATATCAAAATCACAAGTCTAACTCATGACTCTAGATATTGACTTGTTTCTACATATGTTGCCTCACTTGGTTAAGATGAAAATAATATGTCATCCTTCAAGAAGCTAAGGATTTACATCAAGTCATAACTCACACTTAAGTTGATGATGTATTATCAAGTCTTGCCATCCTTGAGTGCGATCCAGTCACAACAAAGTAGGATTGACAACTTAAGTATTTCATCCGAAATATTCAAGTATATTTGACCTACGATTGTAGTCATTAAAAGTCATATCCTAACGATTAACATCCAAGTATTTTAACAACATATGTTGGAGCACTTATCCTAACACTCTTCCAATTAATAGGAATAAAACAAATGTCAATAGGCCTTCATCCTTGAACATTTAGAACTTAAGTTTACTTATTCTTTCACTATCATCTCATCACATTCACCTCTGTGATATATCTCAGCCCCTAAGCTTAACTACATGACCAAAACTTCAAAAACTTCACCCACTAGTTGTACCATCCAATGGACCACAAGAATTAGTATCCATCCTTATTGTTTCCAACATCTATGAAACCTAAGTACTCCCATAGCACAACAAACCTCTACATCACCACATCCTTATTTAGACACACTAGAATACCTACTATCTAGATCAACCAATCCACTATCCATACCATTATTTGAATCCCTTGAGTAAATTTCTCTTAAAAACCCCTAGTCTAACACCCGTGCCGGATCAAAAGCACGTTTCTACCTATAAGGTCTTAGATGTTTCATTATAACTAGATCCTCCACAACCAATCAAGCATGAAGCTCCTTGACATTTGGAATCTCGATCATCAAGTGTCATATCCGTTAAACCATAAATTAACATTTTAACAACGTAAGTTGAAATGTAACCTCAAAGCTAAATCTCGCAAGATATGCACCCCAAGTGACAATATCCCTTGAGAAGTATACATAAGAAACTCGAGTGGAACCCTCTTGTCATCATAATCAACTTGAGAGATGGTATATTTAGAATAGAACTATCCGACTCAACCAACATTTCTATGTATTTCTTAGATCTTACTCAACCTTACTAGTTTATTTTCTATACCCACTTCCACTTCAAACACGTGTTGAAATTCTCATTTCAAACATTCTAGCTTCAAATCTTCATTTAGGACAACATGATGTTTTGGAAGACACTGTGCCTAAGAAGTTATGTGTTAAGTATTTCTCTCATTAAAAAAGTAATAAAGGATATTGTATATTCTATGCATCAATCTATCCTTGTAATATGAATGATTGTGTTACAAGAGATTTCATTACACCTCATTGGCTAAATAGTCTTGAACAAAAAAAAGTTCTATGGACTAGTGTAACTCCTTCATCTTTTCATACGTGCTTTCATAAGCATGATAAATTTATCACACTAAATAATCTTACTTGTAGAAAGATACAATTTGTATCTATTTCCTTTCAAGCATACATCATCACCAAACCTTGCTCAAGCCTTGAACACATCTAAGGTTATAACATACACATCTCTAGAGTATACACAAGATCTATTAAGGTTAGTAACCTTAATAAGATTCTTGCTGGAAAACACTCCAAGAGGCATTCTATAGAACGCTCTAATTCCATTGTCACACACAACCACATCTCTTGGTCGTAAATGATCAAAACATGTCATCCATTAAGCTATCTAATTTGAGCAACCTTAGATTCCAAACACAAGATTGAAACTTATTGTTTGTTTTCTAAAATTCAACACACCATATTTAATTTTTTAACATCTTCATCACCTTAGTTATATTGCATATTAGTTGAGTCACATTAAGCCAAGTATTGGTAAACTATCATCTTTTATACACTTCAATAGTCAAAGATAGGAGTTCCCATATTTCTAACATGAGAATGACTACTGGAGAACCTATTGCACTAGAGACTCAATTTGACCTAACGGTTGAATTGCTTCCAGGAGAGAAGTTGGGTATGTGGAATCATCTGTAAAAATGGTCTTGTTTACCCTTAATTAAGCACCGCTAGTAATAGTCTCATATTCATTCTCTAACTTGAAAAATCTGTTTTCTTATACTTGCCTAACGTAAGTGTTAAAATAGTGATAGTTTGCCTCGCCTTAGGAATACTAATCGAACAAGTAGAAGATACGACTTTTCTTCATTTAGTTTATTTAAACCACTTGAATTACACATACATGTGTTGATTACATGTTCTTGTTTAAAATGATCAATTGTCTTGACATTTTCTTGGTATTTGATATCTACTTGATTAATTGTCAAATGTATAAACCGTAGAAAGGTTTTGTCTTTATGATGCTTTATGCTACTTTATGTTAAGCGTAAACATGATTTGCATGATATTTATAGTTGAAGCAATTATGTCCCTTATATGATGTTTCACATGATTAACGTCTTACTTGTGAACTCATAATATGTCATTTTGTTATTGATGTATCCATGTTTGAAAGCTATTGTCGTTTGTTGACATTCCTTAAATAAATGACACATGCTCATAAATGTTATAATTTAAACATGGATTGCATGAAACTCCCGTCTTGCTTCTTTTGTGTCTTTGTCACACTACTTGTTTAGTACGTGTGCACTTATAATTTGTAAGTGCTTTTGGTATAATAAACTTTTAGAAGTCTTTTTTATCCTACAAATTAATCACATAGATTTTTGTATTTACTTAAGCTGAGTATGATTAAATGTCTAAACCTAATGAAAAAATAATCTCAAAATAAAATTTCTTGAATAATGTCGTGTTCTTGCATAATATGGTTATTTGTGTTGATGCTATCTTGTTGTGTGGAATGTGTTGTTTGTATAGGATGCTATCTTTTGATTCCTATCATGTTGACATATTTTGTCACTAACAAAATTATTTTGTAGGTAGATAACAAATCATTTCATTTTAACTTTTATGTGCTTATTTCGCATAAATTGTAATCCCTTTATTGCTACATAGATTAATAATATGTTTTATGGGACCCCTACACTTGCATATAGTTTTAAATCATATAGAATTAAGTTTTAGAGGCTTGGCTTTTCATTTTCGTATCTTTCAACCTACCACTTTCTAAATCTCATTATTACTTCCGCTTTCCAAGAATCACCTCCATCACTATTTAGTTATAACAATACTTTAATCCTCTACTCCTCTGTAACCACCGGTAAATTTCACCTCGAATTAAATTAATATAATATTCTAATGAGAGAATACTTATCCATTTTCTACGTCTAATTTTTTTTAGATTAAACGTTATCAGTTTACCTGATCACAACAACTAACTAATGTGACGTAACTCACATTCTCAATAAACGTCCTTATGTTTATTTCAAATAAACATCCTTATATGTCAAAGTTTTCAACTTTATTTCACCACGTTACGTTATTTTGTTAATGAACGATTATTTAACGTTCAAACAAAACGTTTGCCATATATAAGAGTTTTCACGAAACTCCTCAGGTTATTAAATTTACTATTAACTTCTATTTAAAATCACTGTAATTTTTTTTAGTTTAAATAACGTCTAAACACTCTGATAACCCACGACTCAGTTTTATATCAAGTACATTAATAATTTTTAATATTTTTATAAGCTTTCTATTTTTACCTTACCCGATATCAAGTTTCATAACTTAAGAACCTAATGTTTGTAATTATCGGGATCAGACTATATCCCGTGACTCGAGATAATATCAAACTTTCAGTTTTATCCTACTTATTTCTTATCTCTTATTTAAAACCGACACAAACACAGATAAATATATGTTCTCTTTCGTACGAAACACACAAAAGAAAGAGATAGTAACATTTATCTCTCTCTCATCTCCCTTCTCTTTTTATTCCGCCTCTCCCACTCTCCTCTCTCAACACACCGCCTATCCATCTGCACCAACACACCATCATGAGCCACCACAACCATCATCTTGTATCGCAGCTACTCTTTCGAACTTTGGTTATTGATTCGAGTCAGACCTATTTCAGTCCCGGGTTTGAGTGGGGTTTTAACCATGGTCTTTGGGCTTTGTTTGATTCGTAATATCACCACCACAACCGTCATCACCACGACCTCGTCCACCTCCTCTACTTGTTATGTTGTAAGTCGACATATAACAAATCTTGTTACTTTCTATCATTTTAAAACTAATTATTGAATTGATTATATAGTTTTCGTGGGTATTAAAAACGTTTTTAACAAGTTGTTCGTGTGGTGAAAATCATATTCAAAGGGTGTTTGTTTAATTCTAGGGTGTTTGTTTGATTCGGATGAGAAACGAGTTTGGTTTATAACCCATATTATTAACAGGTCGTGACCCGTTTTCGTCACAACTTAGTCTCATAATCTGTGAATAACCCGTTCGGGTTTTGGGACCATGGCCTTTATTATCGTGGTCACGTTTGGATTAGCTTTTTAGCTCATCTTTACAAGTTGTGATTAGTTTGATTCTGGTTCAGCAACGACCCAACAGGGGGTGTTTGTTGCCCTAGATTTACAGCCTTCACCAGCTTAAACAAGGGTGCGTTTGACTTGGTTGCTTCGACCCACACCACGACCCATCATGGGGTACGTTTGGTTTTAATTATTATGGTTAAAAATCACACCATGGGGGTGTGCTTGTTGGTTTGGTTCAACTCAGAAAAACAGCAGCGATGGTGTGTTTGTTGTTTGTTCTAAAACAAAACCACAAGGGTGGTATTTGTTTGTTGTCGGTTTAATAGAGAAACCCTCAAGGTGGTTTGTTTAGTGATCGGTAAATAACAAAACAACCCAAGCGGGCTGTTTGCTTTGGTCTCGGTTTGCGACAGAAACACCCGAGACGGTGTGATTTATTATGTTGTCTCGGTTCTCCAAAGCAGCACAACAAGGGTGCACTTGGTCTTGTTTATTTCAGCTTATATTTAAGCTTATGAGTTGAGGATTATTGTTTAACTTATATCATTATAGCTTAGTTAAAATATTAATAAACTCATTTAGTTCATTTGGGTGTGCTTGTTGGCTCGAAACAGCCCCAAGAGGGTGCTTAATTTGGTTATTACTTTCGGTGTCAAACACCCGCGAGGGGTGTGTTTTGGCGTTCGTTTCGAGTGAGAAAACTACTAGGGTGCGTTGTTTAAAAATTATTTTCCAGCTCCTTTCCAGTAGTATGATAACTTATTATTATTTTGTAAGATATAAAAGCTAAGGGTCGTTTGTTTTGCTTCTGTCGGTCACAGCCCCAAGAGGGGTGTTTGTTGCGTGCTACAACCCACACCAAAGGGTGTGTTTGGTTTGTTGCTCTCGGTTCACAGCCACCCCGGAGGGTGTGCTTGTTTGTTTTGACTTCGGTTATCGACCTACACGATGGCCTAAATAGGGTGCACTGAAAGTGTTTGTTACCTGCTGATTTCATACCCTAAATGATGCTTTTTATTGCTGATTTTTCTGCACAAAAACTACATTTGGAGCTGCTGATTTCAGCCCCAAAAGGGTGCGATTCGTTGCTTATTTTCTGCACTTAGGGTGCGCTTGGGTTTGTTATCTGGTTCACCAACACAACCCACCTAGGGTGTTTGGTTTTGGCTGTTTCCAGTCACATAAGGGAAACTGTTAGGATACATTTGGTTTGGAAATTACCCGGGCCGAAACCCACTAAGAATAATAATAAGAATGTGTTTACATCTTGTAAATTTATATGTAATATGTCGAATAATTATCGGATTACTTTTGAGATTATAACTTTGAATACGGATTATACATTGACTTGGACTATTGAACTCATATTGATATCTATTGGACAAAACATTGGACTATATATATATTATTGGACATAATGGACATATTATTTTGAATGATACATAGATATTCAACAGACTTGTATTTGACACTAGACTTATATTTGGACATAATATATATATGACATTGGTCAAAGGTTTACATATTGGACTTGGGATTATTAGACAACTTTTTGGATTATTAAGTGATTTAGGCATTTGGACTGTTGGATTATATTGGACTAATTTACAGATTATTAATTAACTATAAACCATATCAGACTATAAATATTTGACATATATCGAGTTGATACTAATTGGACAATCGAACATATTTTGGACATATTGGATTATTAGACTCGTGACGGACTTAAGATATCGGGCGATTGCCCATTGGACTATTATTGGGTTAAAGCCCAATTGACTTACTTTCTTGACATATTTTCTTGTCGTTATCTTCTCGTCTAGAATTCACTCGTCAATACTTTTGTGACTCGCTTTCTTGAGACATCTTGTCTATTCTTTTACTTTATAATATATATGTGATATATATTATACTTTGGCGTGAGTTGTATTTCGAGTCTATGATTTCTTACCACCACACGAATGATGAAACTAAACATTTTACAAACGTTAATACGAATCTTCCACGAAAACTAAAACTTATCATCTTTTGAAACTCACACGCATCGATTACTATTCGCGTATCATATTATGAGACAAGCTCATATTTATTAGGTTGTACCTTCCTCATCGTCATGCTTTATTTGACATCATTGCATTACTTACGTCACTACACTTTGAGGTGAGTTCGTAACCCCACTTTTTCTAGTTTAACTGTTTTGTAACTCTTTTGGGGGAGACACATGCTTAACGGTTTGCTTTTACTTTGACAAGCACTCTATACTTTTACATACTACTGTGAGTTCATGGCCCCTATTTTCAATTATTTTGTACTACTTTTGGGGGAGATACATGCTTAACTAATTACATATTACTGTGAGTTTCATAGCTAGGGGTGTTCAGTGTTTGGTTTGACACCGAACAAACCGGAAAATAAACCGGACCAAAACCGAATAAAACCAGACCGAAAATTTTAATTGGTGTATGGTTTGGTTTGAAACCAAACCGAAGTATATATTTGGTGTTTGGTTTGGTTTTGGGTTTGACAAATATATAACCAAACCAAACCGAAAAAACCGAATATCTCTATTCACATAAAAAAAATTATATATAAAGAGATTTTCTATCTTTATCTTCCTAATTAACAATTCTAATAATTTAAAATCTTATAAATTAATCACTCCTCAAATCAAGCATTGCTTTTTCAAAGAGAAAAACAACATCAAATGCAAACATTGAAGAAGATGATTTGAAGTTGCAACTGAGTTTGGATGCTTGAATATGAAATATTCAACCTAATAATGCTTCTGAAGACTTTTGTCGAATAACATTTTATCGCTTTCATTTACTTTCGTTAAGTTCTGAAACGTTTTGGTTTCTTAAATTTTTGTTTTGTTGATTTCTTCGAGTACTTTGTGAGATCTTTTGATTTGTTAATTTATTTAAACTTTTGGTTGTGACTTCTAGATTATATTTTGAAGTTTACTTGAATTTGGTTTTCTTGGTTTTAACCGAAACCAAACTAAATTATAATTTGGTGTATGGTTTGGTTTTATCCGTTTTATAATTGGTTTGGTTTGGTTTTGGTTTTAACTTTGAAAATTTTCAAACCGATAAACCCGAACCATACAACCCACAAACCCGAAAACCGAACCGATGAACACCCCTATTCATAGCCCCATTTTCTGTTATTTAAACTCTTTGGGGGAGATATATGCTCAACTACTTATTTTATTTTAAATTCTACATATTACTGTGAGTTCATGAATCTACTTTTATACGTTTTTCTATCTCATGGGGAGATACATGCTACAAATATGAACACAAGTATTTTTATGTATGCTATCATGAACGTTATTGCCTAAGACACACTTTTGCCACTGAAAGTCCCTCAAATCATGAACCATTAATCACTTGCGAGTGAACGCGAATATCGTGAATAGATCTATTGGTAGTTGACGCCCTATTTGTGTTGACCGGATAGGTAACTAAATGCACGTTATTTGAGGAACTACTAGGAAGTTGGCAAACTCCTAGCTCGAGGGCACCGTGACTTGGATCATCTTTATGATGTCTGTTACTTATATCATTTTAATGATATCACACTTGTTAAGGTTTGCGTTCATGAGACTTAGAGCAATAATACGGTACTGCAACTACTGGATTATGGGTGCTAACAACATGGCCCACTGTTTCTATTATGGGCGTATACCAACGTAGCCTATAGCTTATTAAACTTGAAACTTGTGTTAAACAGATTTTTGCATATAAATCCTATGGATTCACTCAACTTTGAGCCGGTTAGGGCAAACAAACGAACTACTTTTGTGTTGACCCGGTTAGGGCAACCAAACAAACTATCTTTTGTGATTGACTCGGTTAGGGTAAACAAACAAACTATCTTTTGTGATTAACCCGGTTAGGGCAAGCAAACGAACTATGGGTGTATAACAACATAAGCCACTTCTTATTTATCAATATTTGTACTTATTACTAATATTCACCCAAACTTGAAACTATTGAAATCAACTGTCTTACTCATATTATATTTTAGCAATGGGTTGTTAACACACAGGTTGCAAGTTTTGTATGGGCGGGATTTGCAAATGAGTGGATTTACAATGCCTTTGCTGTGTGAACATTCTTTATGGGCTTTCAACTTATTTAAAACTAACTCTATGAACTCATCAACCTTTGTGTTGACACTTTTAGCATGTTTATCTCAGGTCCATAATGAACGAGGGTAATTTAGGAGCAATGAGATACTCAAGAAAGGTATAAATTTTATTATCATTCGAAACCTTATTTAATAAACTACGAAACTACTGGGACCTCATTTTGTAAACTCTGATATTTCAATGATAAATATTTTAAAACGATTCAAATAGAGATCGTTTTTTATTATTATAACTGTTGTGCCATGAAGTAACACCTAGTTTAAATTCCGCTGCGTATCACGAAATTGGGGGTGTTACAGATTGGTATCAGAGCTACAGTTATAGAGAAAGAGGTCTAACTGACACCTGAACTATAACCACTTTTACAAACAAAACATTTTATAGCCTTACGCTCTCTGCGCCTTCCATCTTCAGAAGATTATGTGACTTCTAGGCATGTTTATGCTACACGAACATATTAGTATATTAATATATATATACATTCGACATACTTTCGACCACTTTATATAAACAATGGACAAAACACATCTGCGTATGCATATTCTAGGGCATTACGGCACAACAACATTTTCTCGATCATGTACCTACTCGTACATTTTGTGAGATACGAAACATTTCACTCATTCACTGAAACACTTAAACTAACGAACATTATACCATATTGAACTGATGATCTCTATTATTCCTACATGAACCTTGTGAGTGGTACGATTGTCTCCATTACTTCTCAGGACACCGTGAGTGATACGCTGGTCTCCATTTACTGTCGAGAAAGCTGTAGTGATACAATGATCTCTAAAGTTTTCACGACCTTACGAAATATTGTTTTACATGAAACTCGTCATAATCTATTGATTTCCTTGTTAGAAATACAAGATATGAGATTGCTAAGGAACAAACTGATTCATCATCTACAAATGCTGGAGTTCAACAAGTTTTTCTACATTCATCAAGTTTCCTTGCGAAACATTCATTATTAAAAGTCTATGATTCTAGCCTAGTGTGGATTATTTTTCTTTTCCATATACGCTTTATTAAATTCATGCTTACACCTTTCATACTACATACATAAGATCGATATACGTATGTATAAACTTATACTACTTTCTATATAAACGATGTACTATCATAAACACCGAACATCATAAGAGTCGATTAGTCCCGAAAGACATTACCTTATTACTCCTAAATTATACATAGGCTGTACACCTATGTATAATTCAGGAAGAATCATGTAATGATGGGAGTAGTAGTTGTTAGGAATTAGAAATTCCGGGTATTAAAGAGTCGGTCACCTCAAGTATATGTAATCATTAGAAAGCTCGTAGTAGTAGTTATTTTAAGTTAAGTAGTATTTAGTTAAGTAACACCGTGGAGGACGGACGGTCTTTACCACTTGTATGCACGATCCACACCGTTGTGTGGCGATTTATGTAAGACTATAAATACTCTCTACCTCCCGAGGTAGAGAGTTGGAGCTCATAATAATATCTTTCACTTTCTCTCACTAAGTTCCCTAAACCTCTAACTTTCTCTCTCTAGAATTCCATCTATATGCTACTTTGTGTTATGGTTTGATGTGTATGTGAAAAGTTATATCTTACAATTGGTATCAAGAGCCATGGTTAGATCATATCTTGCACATCTTTGGATTTCTAGTGGTTTTAGGTGGTTTTTGAGTTTGAAAAAGTTTAGTGGTTTTGCATCATTTGGTTGATTTCTTGTGTTAAAGTTTGGATTTTGTTAGTACTTTTATGTTTAGAATCATCACAAGTGTAGGTTTTCATTTGGTAAGCTTGAATCATCTTGGTTGGGTTGTTTTGGATTGAAAAGTGATGTTTATGTGGTTTTATTCATGCTAGCGACTTACTTCACGGATTAGTTTCTTCGTAGCGACTTAATTTTGCTTTACAATTTGTAGCGAGTTACGGTTTAAACCTAGCGACTTAGATCTAGCGATTTCAAGATACAAGTAGTGGACTCTCCACTACGGGTAGCGACTTGGTGATAGCGACTTAGTCGGTAGCGAGTTGCTCTTTAGCGACTTGTATCTTTAGCGACTTGAGTAGCTTAATTCTTTGCCAAAATTTTGCTAGCGACTTGAGGCTTAGCGAGTTACTACCTAGCGACTTGCATTTGTCTAGCGACTTGGGACTCTAGCTACTTAGTGGTGTAGCGCGAATTGCCGCGTTAGCGACTTAGTGCATTATCTTCTAGCGACTTGAGTGATTGTTTACGGTTTTCTCTTGATTTAGTAAAATCCGTGAAAGAATCTATTTCCCGGTTTAATCATAGAGTTATAAAATCCCGTATAAGCTGTAAACATGTCTACCAACGTTCCTACTCATCTCCATTGTTTGAGGATGTTCAAGTACCGGTGGCTGTGATACTCGATCCACCCATGCTTGTGGCCGACTACGATTCTTGGGCTCAACGAATCAGTTATCTGCCTTGGGAAGGAAAATGGTGTCAACATTCTCAAATCCATTGATGAAGGACCATATCGAGTTGAGGCGACTAGAGACATACTTGATACTAATGAAGATGGTACTTCTGTTTACGGAATGGACAGACCTAAAATGTATGATGAGCTTGATGATAAGGAGAAAAAGAGATTTCGAGATATCGGGGCTTCAAACATTGTTCTTCAAGGTCTTCCTAAAGACATCTACAAGCTGATCAATCACAACAACGATGCAAAGGCGGTATGGGATAATGTTAAGATGCTTCTCTCGGGTTGAAATTAACTATGGAAGACAGAGAATCCCAACTCTATGACGAATTTGAACACTTCAAGATGAAACCGGATGAGAGTGTCTATGAGTACTATGTGAGATTTCATAAGTTAGTGAATGACATGAGGAACATCCGAATGACTATGCCTAACATTCAGTTGAACTCAAAATTTGTGAACAACATGAATCCCGAATGGCACAAGTTTGTTACCACTGTGAAGCTCACTAAAGGATTGAAGAATACAAACTATGAGCAACTCTATGCCTTCCTCCTTGAGAATGAGAGACATGCTATGTTTGAAAAATTGATTCTCAATCGGTTCAAAACCAACGGGGAGAGACAAGCTCGTCTAATGACTCAACCGCCTTCTACTCAAACATCGGAATCACAACCAAAGCATCACAAGTCATACCCTTGGGTAATGGTAATCACAAACTCATTCCTGATACTATGTTCAAACAAGGCGTCTTGATCACACGTGGGTAACTTCATTAATCAACTAGCTCTTCAGATTAGTCAAAACATGAATTCTCTCCCACAAACCAACAACAACCTCGAGCGACATCTAACCCACACAATCAAGCCACTGTTAAAGATGGAAGGATCGTGGTGCAACGTCAGGAAAGACAAGTATGATCGGGGAAGAGGTGGGTCGGTAGAGGTTATGTTGGCAACGAGAATCGAGGAAGGAATGGTAACCAAGGTCAAGCTAAGCCAATCAAATGTTATAAGTGTGGTGGTGAGGGACACATTGCAAGGAAGCGCCATCTCCAAAGCGTCCCACGAATCTTGATTACTTCAGAGATAAGATCTTTGTGGTACAAGCTCGGGACAATGGTGCTTGCTTTGGATGAAGAGGAATTGTTTGTTTAGGCTGAGGGCAATGCCAAGACCTATGATGCGATGTGGATGGCGGCCTATTATTAGGGAGATAGGTCACAATCATCGAATGCCTTTCAAGTCAGCTGATTGTGATGCATACGACTCCGATGTGGATGATGGACCTACGGCACACACAATTTTTATGGCTAGCATTTCTCCAATGGTTTCTCCCAAAGTATCTTCTTCACCACTAGGCGGCCCATCCAGAGACAAACTCATCTCAGAGGTATTAAAACTATATCGATGATAATCTGATGTGCAAAGATGCATGACAAAGTACATTCAACTGAAACTATTGAATCAAATGTTGAAAATATGGGTAATATCAATATTGTCCCATATGATCAATATGTGAAACAAAGTGAAAGTGAAGTTGTACCAAGTGATGCATCTTCTCGATCAACAATGACTATGTTTTTGATGAATACCTTGCATGTGCCCCCGATGATTACGTAATTTCGAACTAAATGCCTATAAAGAGCGTGTTGCTATTTATGAACAACGTGCTAAATTTGAGTTGACCACTCGTGAGCTGGAAATGGATGACCAAGTGCGCATAAATCATTAGAAAAGTAATTTTAGAGAAGAAGTATTGAAACAAGAATTAAATTCCTTGCAAGAAAAACTTTCTAAAACCGCTAAGCAAAAACAAGAACTTCAAGAAAATGTGAAAATGCTTAAGCAAGAATTTAATGCAAAGGAATCAAAACTCTTGAGAGATTTTCTAATCGAAAACTTTGAAAAACAAACTTGAAAACAAGTTGTACATACAAGGAAACACCATTCAGATTGCTCACATGGTCACTAAACATAGAGTCCTATGCGATAAGCATAGTGTTCCCATTATAGATAAACCCAACCCCGAGGTCGAATAAAATAGCAAAAGCGACTCAAAGTGTGATCTATGATGGCAATGAGATTCTTAAACCTAGACAGAAACCTAGTTGCGTTGAGTGCACCGAGGAAGATAAGAAATCAGATGAAGTCACTAGGAAAGGATGAACAAAAAATTAGATGATCCTAAATGCAAAGAGAAAAAAATAATTATCACTCCCCATGACTACAAAAAGGAAAACTGGATTTCCTTGAACATGTTTAAGCCTCGGACATTGTTGACTCCCGAACAAGTTTTACGGAAAAGGATTTAGATAAGCGAAAGGCGAAAATATTGTTGAAACAAACCCTCCCTATGGAAAATGCCTAGGAATCGTGTATCCTCCTAATACACCAATGCATCTTGTTCCTAGGAAAATTGCCACTAAAAGCAAGACCTTAATTAGCCAATATGTTATATTTCAACTATTTGTTGATTTTGAGAAAACTTGCAATAAAAGGATCACACCCATGGTATAGCGAAGGAGAAAGGGTTTTGAGCAAATGAAAGAATGTTATTTAACCGAGGTCATGCCTTTCTTTAAACTTCTAAAAGATCACTTTGAGAGTCTTAAAAGGGGATAGAAACTGATATTAAGGGAATGGAAAAGGAATTTGATGCAATGGTAGTTGAAGTTAGTGATTATGGGCGTGCACTAAAATATAATGAGATTGAGAGGAAGAACTTGCATACATTAAATGAGACTCTTATTCCTGAATGTGTTGCTCAAGATATCTTTTCACTGCTTCAAATTGCTCTATTAATGCTTCCAAATTTCATGAACTATCTGGCCACGAAAGTCTCCCATGATCGTGTCATTGAGCTTGAAAAACTAATTCTAAACTAAACGAGAAAATTGAACTGGATGATCCCGACAATTTGGTTAAACATTTTTCTAAACTGGAAGTTGAGCATTTTAATTTACAACTAAAATATCAACATCTTAAAGAAAATGTTAAAACTTCAGATATCAAGACATCGTCGGATGCTCAGAGTTTGATCGAGTTTTCAAATTAACAAAGCGTGATGAGCAGATTCAAGCTCGATTGCAACACGATCGAGAAAGTTGAAAGCCCAAATCTCTCAATTAAAGGGTCAAGCGAACAATATGGCAGGGCTCCCAAATGCCTCCTCCTTTAGATTCTCCGAATTCTCAAACTTTTCATCTTCAAAACTTAGTTGATGCCTTACAAAAGGAAAGCGAGAGTTTTCTAGAAGAAAATGAAAAAGTTAAGCGACATTTTAAAGAGTTATATGATTCAATAAAAGTCACCCGTGACCAAAACAACGAAAAATAACGTCTTTACAAAAGGAAATTGAGAATCAGTGGGAAATGGGAAAAGCGCCACTTGTTTTCAATAAGAATGTTGTCTCAAAGTCACCCTTAGGCTGCAAATACAACTTGTGACGTTAAATATATTCCTCCTCATCTTAGGAATAATGAACATGCTTTTCATGAATCCTGTGCTCACCTTAAGGATAGTCTAGAATGTCTCAGTGAGATTGTCGAAGAGGATTTCATTAACAAACCTCTTGATAGTGACGTTAGGTTTGCTTGCCTCAGCCAAGCGATCTCAAGAGTTGCTAGAATGTGTAATTGCCACATGTCCCAAATCCTTAACCTTAGGTGCAAAAGGCAAAGCTGTGATGCCTTGTTCTATGCCTAGTGCCAAGCATGAAATCCGTTCTATGCCCGATCTTAAGAAAGGAAACACTAATGTGCCTTCAAGTAGTTCGATTCGGATATGTTAGTGCTAAGAAAGTGAACTTTAGTGTGCCCGCAAAAAGCTCAAATCACAGTCTTAAAGTATACACTAATGTGCCTTCTAGTACTTCAGATCCTTGCACATCAAGTTCGGGAATGCAAAAATTAGATCAACCAACTAATGTTCCCATTCCCTACAGAGTAATCGGTGACTTAAAGTTTAAAGCGGGGTCAAAGTCTCAAGACAATACAAGGAATGATAGGACCTTGCAAGCTAAGAATGTGCATTGGAAGAGAGTAGAAGACCAATCTAGGAACTTTAAGCTTGAGTTGAATAAAGCGAATCGTGTTGATTCTAGTATTAGCCTTAGGCGTCTTGTAATTAATTGAATTTACGATACTATTTGCAAACCTTGTAATGATATGCGCTTGAATTACATGCTAATCATGAATGTGGTGTGAATGCTTTGTCTAATCTTTGTCAAATGCCCGTTAAAATTGTTAATGCTAATAATCGTGCAAATAAGGCAAAAGGCAAAACGAAAGAATTGTTAGAAAGCATTGGAAACCCACGGGAAGAACTTTTATAAAGATAGGTTATTATTGGATACCTTTTGGCCATAAGAATAACGAGTTTTGTTCTCAAACTGCTAAGATTATGCCCACTAGAAAATGGATGCCTATTGGTAGAACTATTCCCTTAAGAAGTAAACATACTTTGAATAGGTCAAATCTCACCAAAGATTGCATCTATTCCCAATGATTCCATTGCTTCTACTTCTGATATGGATGTTTCTATTTCTGAGGTGGGTGTTCCAATTACTGTTACTAACCAAGTGGAACCCATTCTTGCATGGGATCCCAATTATCGATTATCCATTCTTATGCTGTGTTCAAGCTGCGGATCGTTCAAATCGATTACGTGGTTTGGACTCGTTGCCGTTCCAAGCATATATATCGGAGGCCGTCGCGCTCATGAACCGTGAGCAAATTCATCGGAACTTGATAGATCGGTAATGATCATTTTGGTGCAATTATGGGTTATGGTGATTATGTTGTTGGTGATAGTGTTATCTCTAGAGTATACTATGTGGAAGGTCTTGGTCATAACCTGTTCTCTGTTGGTCAATTCGTGATTACGATCTAGAAGTAGCCTTGAGAAAACATACTTGTTTGTTAGAGATCTTAATGGTAAGGAACTTTTAAAAGGAACTTCGTGGTTCAAATCTTTACACCATCTCTATAGAAGATATGATGAAGTCTTCTCCAATTTGCTTGTTGTCAAAGGCTTCAAAACAAAGTCATGGTTATGGCATCGTCGTCTCAATCACTTGAACTTCGGCACCATCAATGATCTCTCCCGAAAGGACTTAGTTGTAGGTTTACCTCGACTAAAGTATGAAAAGGATCATCTTTGTTCATCATGTCAATTGGGAAAAAGCAAGAAGTATGCCCATAAAACCAAACCTACTAACTCGCCACGAAGTTCTTCATACAATTCATATGGATTTATGTGGACCAATGAGATGAGAATATCTTTGGGAAGAAATATGTGTTAGTTGTAGTTGATGATTACTCTAGATTCACCTGGGTCAAGTTCTTAAGGACAAAGGATGAAACTCCCGATATCATCATCAAACTCATCAAACAAATGCAGGTTCGACTTAACAAAACCGCCGTAATTATCCGATGTATGGAACCAGTTTGTTAACAAACAACTTAGTGAATTTATGAAAGCATTGGAATCAGCCATCAAAGAAGTGTTCCACGAACTCCTCAAGTGAACGTGTAGTTGAAAGACTAAATCGAACTCTTGTGAAGCCAACAATGCGATTTACTCAAAAGTTCCAATGTTTCTCTGGCCGGCTATTGCCACGCATGCTACACACAAAATCGCTCCCGATTCACACCTGCTCATGGAAAAACTCCATATGAACTTGTCCACAACAGAAAACCTAATCTCTCTTTCCTTCGTGTGTTTGGTGCATTGTGTTATCCAACTAATGAGGTTCAAGACTTAGGGAAACTTAGGGCTAAAGCGACATTGGAGTATTTGTAGGGTATGCACCAAACAAAAAGGGATACCGAATCTATAACAAAAGAACCCGAAATATCATGGAAACCATTCACGTTACGCTTGATGACCGACCAAATGGCTCCGACACTCCAAGCGGGACCTTTCAAAATCAGTCCCATTGGTTCATCCCTTGTTCCAAACTCTTCTCAAGAAACTCCATATGTACCTCCATCCGAAGATGATTTAAAGAAATTGTTTGATCCTATGTTTGATGAACTGTATGATTCAATTACTCATGAGGTGTTGATCCTACAAAGAAGATGCTCATATTCCCGTGAATGAAGTCAATCCTTCAGCCTCAATATCTTTAAGTCAAGAAGCACCTGCCGCCGATCCTTCAGCCTCATCAACAAATCATCATTCTTCAAATGTACATCATGGAAATGTTTCTGGCATCAATGATGAAGTTAATCCCTTTGCTACCCCCGAAGATGCTCCATTTGAAAACATATTTGCTACTCCTGAATCATCATCGAACCATCTTCAAGACATCGACTCGCTACCTCCCTCAACAACTACCACATGAACACCTTAGAAAATGGACTCACGATCATCCATTAGACAACATCATTGGAAATCCCTCTCGTCCTGTATCAACCGGAAACAACTTGCAACCGATGCCTTATGGTGTTTCTTCAACTCCGTACTATCTAAGATCGAACCAAAAGATGTGAAAACCGCCATGAATGAAGATACCGTTCAATGCCATGCAAGATGAAATTCATGAGTTCGATCGACTAGATGTATGGGAATTAGTACCGCTCCAGATTGTGCTATGATTATTGCTCTAAAATGGATCTTCAAAGTGAAACTTGATGAGCATGGTGATGTGTTGAAGAACAAGGCTCGATTAGTTGCTAAAGGATACCGTCAAGAGGAGGGTATAGACTTTGAAGAATCTTTTGTTCCTGTGGCTCGAATCGAGGCAATCGAATCTTTTGGCTAATGCCGCTAGTAAGAACATGGTAGTCTATCGGATGGATGTGAAGGCGGCATTTAACGGAGATCTTAAAGAAGTCGCCTACGCCACCAACTCAAGGATTTGTGAATCAAGAGCATCCTACTCACGCTTATCGTCTGAAGAAGGCTCTTACTGGTTTAAAGCAAGCTCCAAGGGAATGGTATGATATGTTGTCAAAGTTTCTTCTATCAACCGGATTTCAAAGAAGGAGCAGCTTGATCCTACATTGTTCACGTGAAGTCGTGCAAACATTTAACTCATGTTCAAATTTATGTTGATGATATTATTTTTGCCTCGACTGACCCAATGGAATGTGATCGCTTTTCAAATGAAATGAGTTCAAATTTCAAATGTCAATGATGGGACAAATGTCATTTTTCTTGGGATTACAAATTTCACAAAGTCCTTGAGGCATTTTCATACATCAATCTAAATATGCAATGTAGATTTTAAAGAAATTTGGATTTGATTCAAGTGAC
>OU343217.1:99158665-99302901 GCA_910596185.1 Chrysanthemum makinoi | reverse complement strand
CAAAGCAATGGAATATATATATCTTTGAGTAAATTGGAGTCAATATAAAGGTACTTTGAGTAATGAACAATTAACGTGGCATATAGTCGTTGGGGAATACAAAAGGTACAATATAGCATATCAAAGGTGTAAGGGTTGTAAATCTATCAGAGCGAACAAAACAAACTAATATCAATAGTGGCAATAGTCGCCAATAGTATCCAATAGTAGCCATTGTATTATTGGAGGGTGACCTCGATACCAAGGCTAATAGGAGGACCTCAAGTAGCCAATGGAGTAGCTAGCTCCCGGTGGCGGGGGTGTAATTGCACACACGCACCGCATCACCAAAACATATCATATCATATCAAATACAAATCAAAACAAATCTAGGATGCATCCATACGCCCCGCACCAAAACAATAGTGGCCACCCTCAATGCGCCGCTTTGGCGCTTAATCGGCTACAAAATGGGGACGATTGTGGAACATCACTCCAACCACACTAAAGTCATGCCATTGGTGCATCAATGACACGGACATGGAACCCCCATGCCTATTAACGGGTATCAAGCGGCGAGGTCAAAGTGTATAGAGGTCAATCAATATCAAAAGAAGTTGATAATAGCAGTTCACAAATCAATATCAATAATCCAATAAGCAATACGTTCAATGTAAAAAGTTCAATAGTAAAGATCAATATCAAAGGTTCATAGCAAAGGGTGATATCAATAGCTCAATAGCGAGCAAGGTTCAATATTAAATTGGCAAGAGATCAAAGATGCAAAGAGATCACTTAGAAACCTTATAGAAAGGTCGAATATTGTACCTTATTGGAGTAAATCACAATGAAAGTAAAATCAAGAAGAAGGGAAATCCGTCCCCGGAACCTATATGGATTAAATAACGTTCTATAAGAATCAGATCACTGGTGACACAAACGCAGCGAGGTTTCCACTTTTGGTAATCTTTCCATTTAAGTACTTTCTAATTTAGGCGGGTTTCTATTTTTAGTAACTTTCCATAAGTAGCGGGTTTCCATATTTAGCGAGGTTTCCCATAATTAGCGAGGTTTCCATAATTAGCGGGTTAGTTACTTATCTTAAGTTAAATAATGAAATAGGTGTTAATATGATTTAAGGATCATTTATGACAAGTTATAAAAGTTTAGGGTTTAAAATGTCAATATTGCAAAGTTTAGGGGTAAAAGTGTAAATATAAAGTTTACATTTTACTCATTTGATCCATTTAGTTAACATATTAACAAGTTAATCCATCAAGTTTGTAATTTAAACTTCACCTTATCTTTTATTAAATCATCAAATACAAAACCCAGTTTTAGATTATGATTAACATATGAGTTTTAAACACCACGTAAACTCGATTATCATAGATTACACAACATATTAAGCCATACCCAATATTGTACGTGACATCCCTCCTCCAGACTATATTGGTGCATATACAAATCAAGCACTATTAAATCATTTACGTTCTCGATTATTTATCACATACGTATACGTATCGTTTCATAAGCTCATTTAACCCTTTAATGTAATCCATATAAATCGACTTAATAAGAGACCCAAATTCAGATTTGTATTCATATTTAAATGCCACGTATCATTCAAATCATATAGGTTTAGAATCATGATTTTATGTATTCCATTTTATCATTTCATGTGACAAACATATTCATCATTTCATGTGTTTCATTTTCGATTAACAAGCCCTAACATGGACTCCCATGGCCACGTTGGAATAAGAAAACACAAAGGAAGAGACGTGAGATGATGATACGTTACCCTAGTAGCGTGTACGTGACAAAGGAACAAGAATAAAACCACCACGATCAAAACCAAGCCTCCCTTGGCTATTAAACCCCACGACCAATAAATCAAACCCACGTCCAAGCTTCCAAACACGATCACAAGCCCACCAATCAATCACACACGATCACAAGCTTCCTAGGAACACCTTGCTTCTTTGATTTACGGATGGAAATGAAGAAAATAATGGTTGCCGCCAATATGGAGAGAAAAATAGATCTAGGGTTTCTTGGTGTGTTTTTGAATGAGATGGAAAAGTGTAAATGAGGTTTAATGAAAAATGATATGGATAATAAATGGGGAGCCTATATGGCCGGCCATCAAGGGGAGGGGAGACCAAATTTTAGACTTTCCAAACTTATCTCTTCCAAGTGTATGTAGTCTCCTTTCTAGACTAGGTTAATTGTGTACATATTGTAATGTTTATTTGTTACTTAGAGTTTAATCATTTATGTTCTTTTAATTCATAACATAAGTTAATTATTTTCATAATGTGTGTATATTATTAATGATATAACTTGTTAAACGATGTTGACGTGTTTCCTGAGTTTACAAAATTTTAAGTTGAAGGGCAAAATTGTCATTTCACGCGTTTGAGATTTTAGGGTTTTACAACTTTCACTTGTAACACCCCGCCTTTTTTTTACCACAATATTGTCCGCTTTGCCCGCAGGCTCACGGCTTTGTTTTTGTGGCCTCATGTGAAGACTTTCCGGCAGGTCACCCAACCCGATTACTACTCTCAAATGAGCACGCTTAAGCTGCGATTCCTAAGAACTCCACCCAATGGAGACCACAAACGCGTTGTGTCATTGTAAGGCGAATGTTATCTTATGAGCTCTCTCCAGGCCACGCCGATGTGGGATTTGCCTAGGGTGTTACAATCACCCCCCCTTAGGGACTCATCGTCCTCGATGAAGTTTGCCCCACCATCGACGGCTCAGGGTGGCTCGATACCACTTGTAACACCCGCCTTTTTGACCACATTATTGTCCGCTTTGCCCGTAGGCTCACGGCTTTGTTTTTGTGGCCTCATGTGAAGACTTCGGCAGTCACCCAAGCGATTACTACTCTCAAATGAGCACGCTTAAGCGCCGTTCCTAAGAACTCCACGCATTAGACCACAAAGCGCATTGTGTCATTGTAAGGCGAATGTTATCTTATGAGCCCAGCATCTGTCCAGGCCACAGCCGATGTGGGATTTGCCTAGGGTGTTACACCTTAGGGGGAGATTGTTAGCCTTAATAATATTTAATAGAAGTGATGGTCATTCACGTTTAGGAACTTTGTAACGTGTGTTAGATATCGTGATAGAATAGTCAACGGGCTCGTGGATTGGGCTAAGCTAAATGGATAGACGTTTAGTTAAGCTAGCCTTTTATCATTTGTAATCCAATCCAAGTCCAATCCAAGCCAAAGCCCAAGCCCAAGCCCAAGCCCAAGCCCATAAGGGCATTTGTATGGAAGTATAAATGCCCCTCAAATGGTCATTTGAGGGGTGTGCTTGAGTGTGGTTGTGTGTGTTTTTCTTTGAAATAAACATCATCTTGTTTTCATCTTTCTCTCTACACATACATGATTTATATCATCAAGTCACCATCTTTCCATCATTTCTTTCTTCATCTTTGCGCATAAAGTGTTTGTATTTCGTGTGTTACTTGTGTGGTAAGTTTGGTAACGTGATAAGGTTGAGAAAAACAAGGTCCTACAGTTTCTATCATAAAACTGAATAAAAACATACTACAGAATCATAGATTCTAGATATGTCTATCTTTGACAGTCTAGTTTTTGAATGGTTTCATAAAACTTCATATTCTGGTGATGATGTTATTGTTGCGGCCAATTGGTGTACTTCGAAGGTGTATGAAAAATTTCAATGAATCCACGAAGGTGAACGACAGAATTCACATCCCGTGACTTTGAAACCCTTATGTGGATTCGATCTATTGTAGCTTATTGAAAGAAAGATGGATGATGTGGTTTTTTTTCTCTCCTATTTCAAGGTGTGAATGTCATTCTCACTAGCGCACCATGTCTCGATGTCTAAAAGGAAAGAAAATTTATCGTCTTTTTATTTCTCTTAAGCCACAATATTCTACCATAAATCTTACTAATTCCAAACCGAATAATGGCCTTCCTAATCACTGTCATCCTCTGCCATAGGAGAAAGATGATGATTAGACTATGTATATTGTTTTTGGACACAAATCTTATTGCATTTGCATTCACTTATGACTGATTCGATCATCTTCTCCATAGCTCGTTGATATATCTCTTTAAAATACATGTTTGTATTACGAAAATGTTGCGGATGTACTGTTTTTCAAACTAGCAATTTATGCACTATTTGTATTACAAAGATGTTGCGAATGTATTGTTTTTATACCTTGTAATAATTGAACTGCTTGTATTACAAAGATGATGCTATTACAAAGATGATGCGAATACAATGAGATTTTTTCTTCATTAGCTGTTTTATTGTTTAATATTTTGACGTTAACCTTGTTTCTTGTGTTTCTTCATTCAGTAGTAGTTTCACTATATTACGTAATTGAAAGGAAAAACATAATTTTGTGAAGTGTGTTGTTGCTAAATACATGTTGGGGAGATTCTTTAATGGTGGAAGATCCCGAACATATCTATTGATAACCTCAATTAATGATGTATTTTCCCTAGCGAGGTATGCTAACCCCCCTTCCAACATCAAATTAAAGGTGTTTGATGCCATTGTCTAGTCCGCTTTGTGGATTCGTTAGCACTTTTGGAACGACTCCTGGTTTGCTGCAAAACGTCTTAAGATGGATTTGATCCGACGTAAAGCAATACACTTTAATCGGATCACAAGTATGAGTAGAAAATTTTGTTTCAATTGGTTTGAGTGGCTATTTAATACTTGTAATCAATGCCTCATCCAACCACATATAACTAATCTTGTCTATCGTTTTGCTAGTTTTTGAATCAAATTGCCGTTAAAAAAAGTTGAAGATAATGCTTTTGTTTCCATGTTTGTCATCGGAGAAATTAGATCAATTTCCTATCGTCGTAGTGGAACTTTAATCTTAATTGAGATAGTCATTACTTTGATATCAGTGAACCAACAAAACTCTAACATTATTGGTCGCTTGTGCAAAGAAAAAAAAAGTATAGTACCACAAAGTGTGAGAGTTATATATTTTTTCTTCCAAACTAAATACCATATATATAAAACAGCTTACAATATCAAATGTATAAACCACCAATGCTTAAGCTTTGTAGTCTTTATACAGATTGTTTACAACAATAATAACACCTAATTAAAGAATACATCATTAATTAGTATCTGATGTAATTATATAGCCATTTCTTTTGTTCAAGATGAACTAATATATAACAAGAAATGATCCGATAAATATAATAATTATAGAAAATACAACCGAGTAGAAACTCATCCTCGGTTCAATCCTTCCTTTGTCTTTCCTCAACATCATACCTTCGAGAAAATGATAACCCATCAAAGTGACATAAAACGAGAGGAGAGTTTGTATGAAGATCTCGTCAATGTACTCTCTTTGAATTGTTATTTTAAGGATCCCGACCACAAATGCTAGGAGATTTAGAATAATTAAAGAACAAAGGGGAACGACAAACATACTTGAAGTTTGGAAATTGTATATGCCCATTTGGTATAGTCTTACTTGATCATCATCAATCACTTTATTTGTTGGTAGGAAACTTGCTTCTTTTGCACCAAGTTTTTCCATGATTGCATGAATGCTTCCATAAAGATTAGTTGTGATTCCCTTCATCATCCATATCCTTTGCTCATATTTCCATGCTTTTAGGGGTTCTCCTGTAGAGTAGATCTCTCTCATATGTTGTAAATTTGATAATACAAACACATAGAGAAACACAAAGGAGAACGGGTTTTTAACCTGCAAAAAAAGTTATCATATATATCAAAGCTTAAACTGGATCGATATACGTTACTGCGGTAGTTAGCAAATGAACCGTGGAGTTTTTTATAAAAACGATATGAACCAAAGATTCATATGTGAAATACACCATATGAATATTGGCATTCACTCGAATCATATGCTATATGGGTACCATAATTAATAAAGAAAATTACAAAAACAAACCGTATATATAGTGATTATACGAGAATTAACCTTTTTTCTATAGTTTACCGATATGACCATTTTACGTCACTATCATACATAGTCACAATCATGCAGCACCTCATTGTACTTTGTGTGGGAGAAGGTGATAGGGATGCATGACACAAAGAGCATGTGCTTAAGGGCATTAGCGAGGCTGCCTGTTGTCATAACCACATGGTTCTCGGCTATAATCTTTCCCTTCTTTGCAGCACATCCATTGCAACCTCCATTGCAGCACCTCCATTGCAACCTCCCCACGCCCAGGGCCACGCCCAGGCCTTGCCCACGCCCAGGGCCTTGCCCATGCCCAGGGCCACGCCTAGGGCCACGCCCACGCATAGGCCAAACAATCTCGCTTGTACCACGCCCAGGCCACGCCCTGGCTCGTATAATACACGTGTAGCGTTGGGATTTTATGTTTTAAGAGATCCAACGGATAACATTGGAAAGTTCATTTTCGTAAACACTCTGGGCGAGAACCATTTTCTTAAACAGGTATGAGTTATAGTTCATTTTCGTAAAAAGCTCTAATTAATATGTTTGCATATAAAGGTTGTTATGACAGCGAGCTGAGCTATTTTTGGTTCCCATTTCAGTGTCATTCTTCTGTAGAAAAATATATATGGCTGAAAATCTAACAAGTCATCAATCCTCATTCTGTCTCACCTCAGGGTAAATAGTAATGTCGTTGAGCAACGAGAGCTGTGGAACTGTGGCTAAAATCCACAAAGGTATGAAATTAAGAGGAAATAGAGATATCCAGGCATAACAGAATCTTTGTAGGGTAGGCATTCTTGATTGTCCATAAAAAAGGGGAGAGAATTTTGATAGTGCAACTTCAATCAACCCTGTATACCATCTTGTGGTTTGAATCATAACATCGTTTAAACTTGTTGTGCCTGATCCCAAGAAAGCTGGTCGCGGAGGCATATAGTAAACTGATTCCCAATTTTTAGAGTGCATATTGAAGCTTGTGAAGTAGTCTTCAACAACAGAGAAGTATCTAAACCCCACCTACAACATGTCATCAAAGCACAGTTCAATAGCTTGGCAACACAACTTTTGTGAGATTCTCAAGTTTCCTTATTAGTAAAGTTTTAAGAAGATTTAACATTAAACAAGCATGCATTAGAAGACTTGCCCCAATTCCCCATTTTGTGTCATTTTCATATTCACAAGAGGCTAAAAGATTTGTTTCATGCAACAATTCGTCTGATAAGATATTCCCACAATCGAGCTTTGCATTTCATTTATTCTGAATTGATTTGATGAACTCGTTGGAAGAACCAAAAGATTGTCTGAGTTCATTCAAGTCAATCTTTGTAAAATTAGACAAAATTAGTAGTATTAGTATCAAAGAACAAAAAAGTGATAACTCATAAACTCATACACATACTTTTAAGTCGATGTCTATAAAATTAGAAAAAAAATTAGTAGTTTCAAAGAGCAAAAAAGTTATAACTCACAAACAAACAAATAAACAATACGACGTCATACATATTAAACTATTCTGATGAGTCCCTCTTGGCAGTGTAAAACGCTCACAAATTAGTAAATTTTGCAATGTAATGTGCATCCGAAAATGAAAAATTTATTACTAACCTTCTTGTATTGGAGTTAGACCATATACTGGTTCTCTCTTCAAGTAATAACAAGTCCCAGAGAAACATGGTCCCTTGATGCCATCCATCCCTCGCCACAATGTCTAGTTCAGTGCACAAACAAATCGATTCATTAACTAATTTTATTTAAGGCAAACTAACAACAATCTCATACTCTATAGATTAAAAATATATTATCCACACGTCCCAGTCGAGACTTGAACCCACAACCACTTGATTGGAAAGCAATCTCACATACCACTAAGAGTAGCTACAAACCTTTTGGTTAGATCAATCCATTAATAAAATGAAGCCGTAATGGAAAAAATGGCGCTAGTAACAAAATGTAGGATGACGAGAAGAGAAATGATGCTAGTAATTAATTAAGAACACAAAGTTCATTGCCCAAACAAATTGCTTAGCTTACCTTAAAGGTATTTCTCAGCTCACTTTCGTAGATATCATGTTTACTAATATTATGAAACTTTTGTGGGAATTGGACAAAAGCCAGAGAGGGCGACAACTTGGGGTCTAGATGGAAACACATAGCTTCACGTGCTGAATTTCCGTCGTTGCAATACATGTCACAATCCAAGCCGAGTATATATGGTGAATTAGTTATCAAACCCGACACTCTAAACAGCAAACATTTGTTATTTGTGTTAGTTTTCGTTGCATGTGTATTCATTTATACACAAGTGATAAGTGTATATGTGTTAGCTAGTCTAGATAGAGATATTTACAAGGGCATTAAGAGCTCCAGCTTTAAAATGATGAGGATGAGAAGGCCTCTTTTCACGAGAAACATAGACGAGGCGAGGCATCTGTTCTTGATCATGTGTGCTTTCATCAACCAATACCTGCAAAGAATATTAGGTAGTCATAACCTACTTGTCATGCTACAATAGATTTTATATTCTTTTTTCCGTGATGCAGCAACTCATGGCCAATGCTGTAAACTTTAATAACGTCAAGTAAAAAACTATCCATGTGGTTTGCTATGATGAAAATTTAATAAAATTTTCCATACTTTATACCATTTAATTTGCATAATTGGTTCCCATGTTGCACCTTTTGCTTTTTGTTCACCGGTTTAACAGTAGCTAATCGAGTTTTTAAAAACTGACAAAGTTAGGAACTTAAACATTTGGTCTCTCAATATGTCACTAATTTCTCTTTCATTCCGTCATAGAAATAGGCTTGTGACTGTTAGACTAAAATGCGTGAGGTCTAAAGTTTAATTCTTGTGTAGTGCAAACAACCCTAAAGTGGTCACAGTTACCTACTAAAAAGGGATGCTTTTATCTCGTTTGAGTCTGTGTGAAGGTTGGTTAATACCTCATGGATTAGTCGGCCAAAATATCGAAAGCCATGAATACTCAAAATGAAATTATAAGTCTATCCAATACCATAATAATTCAAACTTTATAAGGTATTGTGGAAATTTTCGGCCATAATAATCAAGTGAAATGAACTCATCTTGAGAAGTACATGAGTGCATGACTTCTACGATTTTTCATCTGATTGAACCCGAACCTCACTATCAGGTTTAGGTCAAATGATACTGATCTATCATCTAGTAGTTATATTTCATGATTATAAATTATTTTGAATATATAATTGTGTGGTATAGTTTATACATTTAAAAGCTCACGGAAGCAATAATGGAAGTTAAAAGCATTGGCGTTTACCTTAATGACAGCAGAATGATCCTTGTTTGATATGCAACTTTCCTTTTCTGAAATTTTGGTCACTTTCTCAGCAAATAACTCGTAACTTTCCTACACCATGCATGCATCAAATTTAAGAATGCGATTTCTTTCGTTTTCATAAAAATATATACATAATAAAAGGGTTTTGTTAAACACCATTCAAAAGTTAAGAAAATCACAATTAATGAACTCATATATAGTTTATAATTATATATTTTTAATCATTATAAAAAAGATAAGTAATACTCCGTATTAGTTATGAAATATTTAATGTTCATTAAATATTAATTAGAGGTGAGATCCGCTTAGATCATGCATTCTTTAAAGATCAAACCAGTTAATCGTGACCTTTGATTTAATTTTGATCTAATGGTTGTGATCAAATAAGCCAATCACACAATAAGGGCAAATTTGTCCATTATACCAAAAATATCTTTTTTACTTTCATTTTAACAACAACAAAACAAAAAGGCTTCTCTCTTAAAAAACACATATAAACGTTGAAACACACACAAACTACTGTAAACCGCCGTCTTCGTCGAGCCGCCTTCTATCCACCGATGATCTGTTGTTTCGCCACCGATCTATGATTCCACCACCGATCTGTCGATCCGTCGTCCGCTGTTGAACTTGATAACATATACGTGCTTCTATATTTCTTTTGGTTAGTTGTTTTTTCTATGAGCCGAGCTCTAGTGATTTTACAAAGATGAGCTGCTACTAATGGTTAGATTTGGTGGTTATAAATGGTGTTAGTTCCAGTTTGAACAAAAGCAATTAAGTTCAAAAATGATGATATATAAATACTTTTACACTAGGGATAAATTTGATTAATATGTTAGTAGATATAAACAAATGTTTTGAATGTGCGGTGATTCTTATGTTGAGGATTTAGGAGGTGAATAATTGGGATAAGTAGATGAATAAGGAAGTTACAAACTACTTATTTTATTCTCAAGTAAGCATATAATCATAAGAAATTTGTTTTTAGACAAATTGTGTATGATTATGTTTATTAATTATGTAAGTAAATTTAAGTCATATTAATTAACCTTTGGATTGTTGTGTTGTGATTATTGTTGTAGTGATTGTTGTTGCTATTATTGTTGATGCACATCATGTGTTTGATGAAATGCATTATGATAATCACACATAATTTAAGAAATCTGAGTATATATTTTAGACTGTAAATCACACGTGATTCTTAAACATTTATATGTATAAATGATTACTCAAAAATGTATCTGTTAGTTTTTTATGCAAGTCAACCAAGTACTCAAAGGTTAATTTCCAGGTTTAGAAGATAACTGATTTGGCTAGCAAGTTGAAAAGTTATGAAAGAGATGAAAAGATGTTTATCAGAATGGAAGCACCAAGATTATGATGATGCTACAAGGATTTCCATTTTTGTTAATGCAATTAACAACAGTGGTTAGCGTAAAAGTCAAGAGTAGTATTTAGATTTGGTAGGATTTTGATGATCTAATGATAGTTGTAAGCTTTTGATGGTTGATAACTGATTTGGTGTAATACTTATGGTTTTATTGGTAATAATATGTTAATGGTAGTCTTTTGAAAGAATATATTTATGCTCATAGTTTGTTTATCATAGTCTGTACAAGTTTTAATGATCTTATTAGAAGTATATAATGATCTTTGAACAAGTCGTATGTTTATTAACTAGTCTTTTGCTGCATGTTTTAGCAAGTGTCTTTTTCATTTATGATAAATGTGAGAATTGATGGTCGTGTCGGATAAATTATACAACTAGATTACCATGATTCAAGTGAAAATCACATGTGATTCTGACACGAATCACATGTGATTCTGACACGAAAATCACATGTGATTTTCTCATGAATCACATGTAATTTTCTCACGAATCACATGTGATTTTGACACGAATCACAAGTGATTTTGAGACGAATCACGAGTGATTTTATTATGCGTAATACCAAATCAGCTAGAAGATCAAACAAAAAAATATTCAAGTAAAATTCCATATATTTCAATTAAAATCCATATAATACTTTTGTAGAAGTTCAAACAAATGAAAAAACCAAACATGTAAAAAAAAAGGTACAAAATTCAAGAAGCATTAGCCACTTGGTTAGCCATTTTCAATTGTATTGCAATGAATTTTGGATTTAATGGACATGTTGATTTGGTGTGCTCGTTAGTCTTCTCTCCGCAGCATCCACATTTCTTTCTCGGCTTAGCTCTAGCTTCAAGTGCTTTGTCTCTTCTAGTTTTTCTACGTGCTCCTTTCAAATCAACTTTGTTTCATTTTTTTTTCTCCATATTAGAAATCCGAACCGAAGAAACAACTACAAGTACATTCCACTGACCTGTCTTTAACAAAACACATAACCTTATTACAAAACACAGAACCCAAATCACACGTGATTTACAGCAAAAATCACATGTGATTGTTATAACAGATTACTACAGCTAATAAATTTTTTAAACCATATATTCAATGTACTAACAGAAACTTTGCAAAAATTCTAAAGAATTCAATATATTCAAGTAAACGAGATTTACAAAACTCTAAAGTGTTTAATCGTCAACTGGTTTGGCTTTTCTCTTTGTCTTTGGATTCAATAGAAGAGTTGTTTTGGTATGCAAGTTAATCTTCTATCCACAATGCCCACAAACCTTTATTTGTTTCGATTTAACTTGAAGTGTTTTTCCCCCTCTTTCATTTGTTTCGATTTAACCATATTGAACATACCATCGACCCATCTTTTACAGTATGCAGTACCTTTTCACAACACAAGAAATACATAATTAGATTTTACACACGTGATCTTGTACAAGGAACACATGTGATTCATGCCAGGATCACATGTGATTCACATAAAAATCACATGTGATTCATACCAGGATCACATGTGATTCTGATATAAGAATCTCACAACAAATTACTAGTTCATACTTTCAAGTAACATACCTTATAGCCTACCATTGTTTGTGTCACTGTATCACTTTCCTCCGCCGGTTGTTTTCCAATTCGCTATAAATGGCTCTACAAAAAAGAGTAAGTTACACGTGGTTTACATTTTTTATAGCAAAACACAACAAAAACAAAACCACGTATGATTTACTTCTTTGTAGATAAAAAAATTATCACATGTTATTCAGTTTACTGTAACCCATCCCTTAGTTACTCTATTTTAATGTAACCCATCCCTTCACGACTATGAATTGGACCTGACCATCACTAGTACATACCAAAAAAGACAAAAGGGATCTAAATTCTAGAACCAATGCCCCAAGTCTATAGTTTTTGTTTAGCATTATTTGTTTGTTATATATGTTCACTAATCAGTCTTTTTACTAAAAAAATATATATGTACAGTCCTAAAATATAATCATACACAATTAACTGTCTAAAAAAACACATCTAGTGAAATCAAAAAACAGACTCAACGATATGATCAGATAGTAAGAAATCATGTGATATACATCTAAAAGCCCCCACCAAATATCTACATAGCAACTAATCATAACAATTAAGTAAACACAAAATAATAATGATTGATTAATCAATAACTAAAATATAATAACATCAGTGATTAGATCAAGAAGCACATATATATAAATATCTAATAATCAAAAAGACTAGTAAAAATCAGTGATGACATCATCAATAGTGAAATACTAACAGTGATCTAATAATCAAATACATAATCTCAAAAACACTACTAACAATCAATGATGATGTCATCATTTGTTATTAAAACTTATCAGTGATCTGAAGACATATATATAAAGTGAAATACATACTTCTTCTACTAATCGGTGATGATGTCATCCTTAGTAAAATAAACGAGATCCATGATTTAGAAGATATTCGGTTGATTTTTGATTTGGGGGTTAGGGTTTCTGTGAGAATGATTAGGTGAGAGCATGTGTATGTAAAATGAGTATCTGAGAGAGAGAGAGTGAGTGTTTGGGAGGGCGGGATGTTAGATGGGAGTTATAAAATTACAAAATTGCCCCTCCGTATTTTATTTGTTAATAAAATCAGTTTTATTGAATACCGTTAGATCTAGAGGATTGGATGGTGGGGATAGAGTCATTTGATCTTTAAAAAATATTTGATCTATACAGAACTTTTCTCATATTAATTATGTATTTATAGAATATTCATACACAACAAAATAGGGTTGTGTTTAACAAAACCCAATTACTTGATCAAACAAGATACGGAATAGGCTAATAAAGAATAGACTAATATCTAATCATTAGTCATAATATTAAGTCAAGGCAAGTTACAGTCGTCGATAGCAACGTTTTGTCTATATTCTTAGTAGAAAACTCGATCAACTATTGATTTGCAAATCTTTTGCAAAATATTTTGTTTATATATATTACATTAATTGCGAAAATGAACAAAAAGCAATTTAACATATCAAAATTTTGTTTATCTCCTTTTTGGCTGATCATAGAAGACACCTTAAATAATTGAAGAGAAATGCTATGATCACAAAAAATTTACAAAAACATTTCCACACAATGACATGAAATGGTTATTTGTGGATGAAAATTAGAGAGATAATTTAAAAGTAAGAGAGAGAATGCCAATAGTTAAATGACAAGTCATTATGTGGATAATTTTTTGTAAAATTTTTGTGGTTCTAGCATATCTCATAATTGAATGCCAGTATAATATTTCTTTATATTATATATCAGTTATAAAATTTATTATCCACTTCAAAACATCAATTATTTCTAGTTGACTTATAAGCTACTAGCTGGATATCTGGCCGCAAGTACTCTATAATTTGATTTTTTCAACCACTAATTTGTTTCATTTATATGTTTTTTGAGAATAGTTTTATCAATTAGTTTATTTGTTTATGAATTACTATCATGGTATCTGCATGATGCGGCGGCGGTTACCTTGTGATTAAATTTTTCAACGAATAAATGTTATTTTGTTTTGGGTTGCTAAATTTCAGATTTATGTTTTGAAAGCTTAATTAGATTGTACGTTATGGTTAAATAGTTGTATATTTTAGCCAATGAATGAATTAAATTGTGTATTAATTTTATGTGTTGAATAATTTTTTTTTTATTTGTGCTTCAAATACTTATAAATGATGCTTCTTTACTTGTGTTTGTTTAAAAATCTATTTAATAAAGTCTTAAAAAATTAATAGAGGGAAGGTGCAACATGCATTATAATTAGTTTAGATAAGCAATGACAAAAAATTGGTTGAGCTTTACTTAATTTGTAGTATTATTTTATTTGTTTACTTTTTTGTGTTTAATAGCTTGTTTTGCTTGGTTTGTATAATGAGTTTTTTTCATTGTATTTTTCATTGATGAGGTTTTTAAAGTATCATTAATTGTGGTGTTGATAACTCAATTGATATATGCGTTGATGTATCAATTGATTGTATGCATCATATGAAAAATCGTATTTATTAAATTTTTATTATCTTAGTGTAATTAATGCTTAAAAGGGCTTTGTGCATTATAAGTGGTTAAGGTAAGAGCGGCCATTGTTCACGCGTCGAGGACCTCTACCATGCCCTAAACATTATTCTGAAATAAAATTTAATTTTATGCCATTTTTTTTTTCATTTTCATAAGAATACATAATAAAACAATAAAATTACCTGATCAAACAATATATGGAAACTCTAGCCATAATATTAAAGAAACATATATGAGCGAACATGCAATGAGTTTTGGTAATCATGTAAACGATACGTATTACACTCAAAACTCATAGTATTGTCCAATGTTGCAAAAATTGGTCAACTCGGCCGATTAATCGCCGATTAATCGTTAATCGGCCGAGTAACTTGTCGATTTTAAAAAATTGGTCAAAAAATCGGCCTATAAAAAAAATCGACACTAAGCAGTCAAAAAATCGGCTGAATCGGCCAATTAATCGGCCGAATCGAGCAAATTGGTCATTTTAAAGAATATAATAATTTAGGTATTCTACTTAATTTGGGGATCATATATTTCACTTATAACGCACAATGGGCATCATAATAATAATTGGAGCCTTTTATTGAGGTTTGGAAACATAGCAGGCTTGGAATCGGTTAAGATTTTTAGTTTGGTCTCCGAAAATACCAAAAAATTGCAAGAAATGCCAATCCGATTAATCACCAATTAATCCCGACTTGACAAATTACTCGCTGCAGGGTGGTCGACCGCCCGACTACCGATTCACGATTTTTGCAACAGTGATATTGTCTAACTAAGTTTTGATACGGAATTCTCCCACGTTCTTATATAAAAATCGCTGTTCTTCAATGCCAATATTTTACGTAAAACACTTTTTTGTTACAAAATGACATCAATGGCCGGGACAGAAAAGTATATTTTGAGCACTCAAGTCTGAAAAAACACAATGACGAAATGAGACAACGTTAACCTAGCAACATAATATATGTCACAAAGGGAAGAAAATCGGCTAACCTTAACCTTAAGTTTCGCTGCTCCGAACTCGTCACTATCCATCATTACACTCTCATCTACCTCCGGTCCAGTGAAATAAGCTTGGGGACAAATTGTCTTCACCCCATACTTCTTGCAAAACGGAACCCACGTCTTAGCAAACTTATAAGCCTCATGCATGGCTTCTAAAGTCCCCGAACACCCCGCATCATCGGAGAGATAAACGAAACCTTGTCACTCGGATAATTCAAAGTCATGGCTGACACAACTGTGTTCATAACCCCAAGTGGTGGCTCCTTTTGAGGATCCGCTGTACATATGAACACGTCGATAGGTGGAAGAAGTTGGTCATCTTGTGGTAGGACGGTTCGTGTTATCGGTCGCCATAAGAACGACTGGCTAAGGAGCCAAATAAACGAGAGTATGAGTTCGGATAAGAAGATTAGGACATGAGGGATTAATGGTTGGGTTGTAGTGTTGATTAGAGTGAGAATGGAGGATAATCTGTAGTAAATGAGGAGGGTTAGAGCTATGGAGTTGAAGAGTGTGTATAATCTGTTAATGATTATGGTTTGTTTGTTGATATGGGTGAGATGGAGTGGATAAGAGATGGAGTTCATTTGGAGAGCGGATCGATCGATCTTGTCACTCGAGAATGGTTGATGGTTGTGTAGCTCCTCAACGTATGTGTGGTTTTAAAAGCTCATTGAAGCGGTAATGGAAGTAAAAAAGCATTGATGTTACCTTAACGACCGCAGAATGATCCTTGTTTGATATGCAACTTTCTCTTTCTGAAATTTTGGTCACTTTCTTTGCAAATAACTCATAACTTTCCTACACCATGGATGCACCAAATTTAACAATGTCATTTTTCTTTCGTGTTCATAAAAATATATACATAATAAAATATGAACGTTAGTTACTTGATCAAACAAGATACAAAATAGGCTAATAAAGAACAGACTAGCTAATATTTAGTCATAATACACTACAAGAAAAAGAAGCTTTAGTGACGAGAATTCAGTGACGAAAAAAAATTTTGGTCACTATTTAGATGAAAATAGTGACGATATAATTTTTCGTCATTATTTTTGGTCATCAGTAGAAAGTCAGTGACGAAACTTATAGTGGTCACTATTTAGTCACTAAATTACGTGAATAGTGACGAGAAATTTCGTCATTAAGTATTAGTGACGAAATTTTGGTCACTGCAGATACAAAGTTTGTATTATAAAGAAATATGCAAAATGGCAAATATTTAACTTTTTTTGCAATTCTCCCATAAACATATTATTTGAAATATAAACTTTCAAACACAATATTATTTTCCGTTTATATGCAAGAATGTAAAAATAATATGTATAACTAGTGAAAAAAATAACTTAAATAACAAAAATAAAACAAGTCACATTATGGCTTTGTTTGGTTAAGGGGCTTAAATTTCAAAAGCTCCTTATAAGACTCATTTGGCGTAGAGGCTTATAGGGGGACTTTTGAAATTATAAGTCAAAGCCCTAACCCCAGCTTAAAAATTGAGGCTAAAGTTTTTATAAGCCCTAAATATAAGTCTCGTTGGTACAAAATTACTTAATTATCCAAAAAAAATATCTTATATATACATTTGTAAATTTTATTATATATGCTTTTTAGTAATTTTACAATAATAAGCTCAACTTAAACTAATTTGCCAAACAAATTTATGAAAATAAATTTTTTAGTTTCGGCTTATAATATAAGCCTCGGCCTTAACCCCAGCTCCAGCCCCAGCCTCAGCCCCTTGCGCCTAACATACCCTGTTTCTAACTTATTATTTACTTATAAACAAGTCACATTATTTTTATTGTTTTCACCTCTATTATTTACTTCTAACTTATTATTTACTTATAAACTCATAAAAATCAAACAACTACTTATAAAAAAACTCATTTATCCACCCATCCCTCTCCCTCTATCCCTCGCACTATGTAACTTCACCATTCATCTTACAGGTCATCTCCATTATTTTTACCTCTATTAGTTCATCAGTTTCATTATTTTTATTTGCTTCAAATCAATTTCGCTAACTTTCATCCACCGATTTGTAATTGATCAGGTTGATCTATTAGTTCATCAGTTTCACTAATTTCACCCATTTTATTTTTGATTGATCAATTTGACCTAATTCGATTGGATTAGAAGTTTTAAATAGATAGGTTGTGTAGTTAGTTGTTGATAAGTGTTGTTTTTTAAGTGTGATTTGCAATATTTATGATTTAACTGTTATGTAAGTTTTGTGCATTTTGACCTAGTTATCGAAAGTTAAATAAGTAGTTGTAACACAAGTGTTTGATAAAATGCCTCAGTGAAATTTTTTAGCAGTTGTAACACAAGTGTTTGATAAAATGCCTCAATAAAATAATTTGTTAAGAACTTTTATGTTTGGCTCACAATGACTAAACGAAATGCAGAGGCTGTGTCAAAGCTAGAAGAGGCGTTGTCTATCAACCCTTCAAAGCACGAGGCTCGTTGGTGCTTAGGAAATGCTTACACTGCCAATGCATTTCTAAACAGTAACCATGACGAAGCTAAGATTCTGTTTGACAATGTTTTCAAAAGGCTGTGGATGAGGTACACAATTCCTTTGCTTGTGCATATAAGGCTCAAAAGCTGAATTTTATTTCCGCATACTAATCAGTTCTAAGCTGTGAATGTTTGTGAGGAAATGTATTGTTTCAGAGTCCAGAGAGTGAGCATTATCTCCAATCGTTGGCTGCCTGTGCTAAGGTATATTTCACACTCTGTCGCTTGTTTTTACTTGTAGTTTCTTACTAGTCTCTCTAGGTCATCTGTCGTACTACTAATTTTGGATATAGTTCTATGTATTCCCCTGCTGTGCATATGTTTAACGGTGGGCATGTTGGGAGTTTACTTAATGGATAGCCGTTATTAAGTAGTGTAAATGGTGGTGATGATGGTTTGTCAATAAGGTATGATGATGGTAATGGTAGTAGTGGGAATTTTCCTTCGTTGAATGAGCCTTGTATGGCAAGGTCAGTGAGTGTACATGGTTGCTCTAAATCGCTAGGTCAGTCATTGTTGCGCATAACTCAAGGTGCGTTAGTAGCCTCTCTTTATGTGTTTAAATTTATGTTATAAAGAGACATATAATTTATACATAGAGCTTTAGGTATTCTACATTCCCCAATTTTAGACATAGTGTATGCATTGTTATAGTTACATGTTTTAATATGTTTTGTATGCGACATAATACTTGTTTCCTGTTGTGGTATGCATTTTCGTATGAGACTATGATTTTAAAAAATGGTAGGAATAATGCCAGAAAGAGACCACCAGATTACAGATAGCTACATGGTACACTACTAAAAAACGATACACATGCATATTAGGAATGTTGCCTGTTACAGATAGCTATAGGCCAATTTTTTCTGTGTTTTCGACCCTTTATTTAATTTTAAAGAAATTTACCGATTACAGCTCTTAAGTTTATGGTTAAGAGTTTGATTTTTTTACGTACGACTCTTGAATGATTCTTAGACAAAGGTATTGCTCAGATCTCAGTTATATTTTATTTGTTCATGGTCATATGTTTGTTGTGCCTTTGTGTCTAAATTCAATTAGTATTTTTGAATAATTATTAGGTACCTTTGCTCGGTTTTGTATATCATCCTATGGCTACTATAGTAACTGGTACTTCACAGCAGCACATCGTTGATGGTTATGCAAATCGGCTTGCAACATGTCACATCGAGGTGCAAATTAGTTTTATATTTGTCATAAGATTACCTATTACTATATTCACTTTTCTACATACTACAACATGCATTTCAATTTGTTACAGTTGAAGTGGCGGTTGCGAGTTGGCACTGCAGTCTCTGGCGTCGTTCGGCTGCTGTAAGGTTAACGTCTAAAAATGCCAAGGAGATGGTAATGGATCCTGATTTTGCAGGTTGTGTGGAATCGCAGAGGTATGAAGCCTTACTTTTTCATAAGTTAGCCTGTGTGTTTCACATTTGCACGTTCAATAATCAGATTAAAACCTTTTATTAAGAAACACTACACTTTTTGCTCGGTTACTTATGTAACTGGTCATTGAACCAAAGTTTTTGTTTTAGTAACTGATGAGCAGCCCTCTGGTACGTCTTCTCCTCATGTGAGTGCCTTGCCTGATGTTTGTGCAAACACATTCGATGGTTAGTAATAGTTGCTGCTTTCGGATATACCTATCTGCATTTGTCTGTTACTGTCAGTGCTATAACAGTTGTCTCACACGAAATCTTTCCTTCTCTTATAGGTATACACCTGGGAAACTTTAGCGGTTCGTCTTCTCAAAGTAGGCGTCGTCCTCAGTATTCGCAAAGTATGTGGCATCACCCTTTTTGTCCGCATCATGTTTTGTAAAAAAAAGGTGCTAACTATTGTTTTATGTATTGCTGTTCGTGTAGGCCAGCCCGCTCGAGCTTCAGCTGCAAGAGGTTAGCGTTACATAGCTGTTGCATTAACTGGTGATATCTTTCGGTGTTTAAAAGTGATTGTTTGACCTATCCTTTTTATATCATTGCACAGGTCCACCAACAGAATATGTGCAACTCGGGCCTTGCAATCGTGTATGTCGCCATTGCAAGGCAGTTTTGGGATGAGGAGAAACTGAGCTACTCCAGTTCTGTGACGGGCCCTTTGTTGTATGAAATAGCATATCATATACTCATATTTGTATATGTTTTTGTTGTGTTTCAGGTTTTCAAACAGAGCGTCCTCAGGGTATGAGTATTACTATACAGATGCATACAATAATACTTTTCTCATTCTTAAGGCTCTTTAGTTTTTCCTTTATTACGATTCTTGAATACGTTTGAATTTATTTTACTAATTTATACTTACATCTTTTGAACAACTAATGATTTCAGGCGAGTAACACAGAATCGGGCAACAAACCTCGCAACAAATCGTGCAACTATTCTCACAAGGACTCGCTAACAAGGTAAGAAGACTAACTGACAGTACATTCTATTCTTATTAACTTCATAATATCAGCAACATTTTGTGAATGAAACGCAATAAATCCCGTCTATAATTGTCGTAGATCACTCATCGGAACATAATCATTGGTGTGGTAGTTGATTGTTGTTGATCATCTTCATTGCCAGAATCTATATGGCCATGATTTATATATGTCATCTGGATTTTGCAATATAAAAATAAAGTAACCTGCCTCCTTTCAATATATGACAGTAATTTATTTTTGTGATATAAAAATTGCAATATATGTCATCTGGATTTTGAATTGTTCGGTCATGGTTGTAGGTTGCAACGGCCACATAAACAAAGGGTTTAGATTAGGTTGCGTTTGAAGATGGCGACACGTAAATATGTGGTTCCTATAAGATCGTTTTAGTTGGGTCAGGAGGCTTCGAAGATGCAGTATAAGATCGAAGGCGTGTTATAAATTACTAATCCTCATGCAAGAGAGGTACTGAAAATGTTTTTTTAACACCAGCAATTATACATATGCATATTTGTAGCTATTTTTAAGATTTTAATTCGATTTTATCTATAAATATATGGATCTTCTTCCTTCAACCTACCTATAGATAACACTATTGACCATAGTACCACGAACAATTGATGGTCACAGGGGATGCTTTATGATTGCAATAGGGTGCTTTTAATAAATTATTCGAGATGTGATATATAGATTGTTAGTGCTAACGCGGATACACGCACCATTCATTAGGAGGTATTGTTCCGTACAAAACTTGAACTTTCAGGCTTTAGGAGTTACGTCTTTATAGACATACTTTTCTTATATGTGTCACAGATTGTATTTCTATCGGATTATTGTACCCGCATTTTATGTACAGGTAACATGTTTATATACATATGTTTCAGGTTACATCTGAAAGATTGGCATCTGAACTTTGGGAAACAGCATGTCAAAGGGACTGAAGGGATGGAAACTACTGGAGTCAAATGGCGGCAATTTTCAGCAACTGTGTTTTCTTCAAATAGCCCGGGATATAAAGGTATGTATAGTTGTGACCATAACATCAAATAAATAACAGGAAACAATGTTAATCTTATGCTATTGTGCACTGCATAAAAGTATGTATAGTTGTGATCATAACATCAGTTAACTAATCAACTTTAAACACTTATCTTTCAAAATACCTATACATTGTTACTTTTGTAAATTTGATTACAAAACTTATCAGTCAACTAGGTCAAATCTAAAATAGTTATCAAATATACATAACTATAAACCGAGAAAATAAGTTGATCAAAGCATCCCATCATAGCTTCTTAATGTCTATTTATATGTTGATTCAGGGGCCGCGCAAAGATTTCAAGCTAGGAATGGCTATGCTACTCCATTATAAAACTAACGATCGAAATGATGAAACTTGAGTTTAAATACGAGTGGCTTTAAGAGCTGAAACAGTGCTTTTGGCTGCAGTCAATTGACATTATCAACTCAAGGCAGGTACTATTGCTCATTGTTTTTTCTTATGTTATAGTTGCCGTTTTAATAAGATATACAGAATTTTCCCCAACTTGGTTCAAGGCCTAATAAAAACCTTCCTTCCTCGGAAATCTGCAGATGTAGATGCAGACACGGGAACTTAAAGGCCTTGAAGAAGCGCGTTCTTTAGCTTCTACTGGAACTGTTCTTTGATGGTGTCAAAGACATGTTTGCAATGATTAGGGAACAAACCGTGTTTGATAAATTTGATAGTTTATTAGTTAGGTTTCTATCGAGTTTCGACCATACTTTTTGTAAAATCAGTTTTTGTGAATGAAATTTATTATGTAAGATTTGCATTGCTAGAGCTTTTAGATTTTAGTTTGTTTGCATAAACATTTTAGCAGTAAAACGAAAACTAGATCCATTTTTTTTTGTTTATATGCTCATACTTAGTGACAACGTATTTGGTCTCTAACTCTCGGTAGTCTGTGACGACTTTCTCGTCACTAATAGTAAATATCAGTGACCATTTTTTTGTCACTGTAAAAACTGTGACGAAAATTTTCGTCACTAACCGGTTTAAAGAGTGACGACTAATCTCGTCACAAATTAGTGACGAAGCAAATTTTCGTCTCTAAAAAATTTTGTGACGGAGCTTTAGTGACGACTGGTGACGATTTGAGTTTGGTCACTAAACAGTTTTGTGACCACCTTCTACACTATTAGTGACAAAACCGTTTTCGTCACTATAGGCCAATTTTCTTGTAGTGATATTTACTATTTAGTGAAGGAAATTTGTAGTTGTCGATAGCAACATTTTTCCTATAATTTTAGAAGAAAAACTCGATCAAAACTTAGTTAGACAAGACTATAAGTTTTGAGTGTCCCAATGGTACCATATATTGCGTGCGAAGCTCCATAACCAAATGGTTGTAAGTTCAAGTCATGCTTAAAATATGTTAGATTATGCACATAGAAATATGGTAGGTTTAGATTTTTCATATTTAAGCCCCGCCACAACGCACAAGCTCTATAATCCTCGTTATTGATATTGTGCTATATATGATATGATCGTTTAGAAACAAATATTAATTGTTACATTCAAATTAATTTTACTTATGTACAATATCAACTTACTTGGTTTAAAGATAAAAGTAATTACATTAGAGGCCAATACTCAAGTGTTATTACGAGAATGGACCAAAAATACCAATTTACCAAATGAGTCCATTAGCGCACCAAAAGAAGAATGCAGCGTACCCATGTGATTGTTGTTAGGAAAAAGGAAAGCATGCATAAGTGTATAACCATCTTCATATCTAACACTATAGCATTTTTAAGATTCTCACAACATGAAACACACACATTATCAAAATACTTTTAAGACCTAGAACAAAACACGAAAAACACGCACCAAACCTACAAAAAAACACATCAAAATTTTATATGCGTGAGAGTTTTGTGATTGTTTTTGTGACTGGAGAAGAAGGACCGCACACAAACCGATTGTTGGATAACTTGACACCAAGCTTGCGTATGATCTTGGAGCGTGCCTAGAGGGATGTGCGCATGGTTTGTTTGCTCGACACGTGAAAGCATGGCGCTCGAGAGCATTGGCGCATGGTCGCTGGTTTGGCAGTTTCTTATTTGATTAAGTGAAGCACATGTGAAATGCGCGTTGTTAAAATAGTAATCTGGTCTAAACAAACTAGAGGACTAATTGTGTCAATGTTTTATTTTCAGCATTAGCTGAGATGAGAGTTTGGGAGCTAAATAGCAAAAGTGCAGAAGATGAAGGAGTAAAGTTTTAACACCCCAACCTGACACGGGTCAAAATGTCACATTATGGTGTCATACAAAGCATATAAACGCAATCGGAAGTCTTATTAAATAAAAACACCAAGTTATATAAACGAATGACTTCAAAAGGAAATACATAATCCAACATGTCTAAAAGAAATGAAATATCAAAACGAATTTCTTCAAAACGAGTCCTAAATTATAAGGGAAACTAGGGTCGGTTCACTCAAAGCTCCTACTCTCATCCTAACCGAGCCCAGCATCCCACTTGGTACTTGCCGCATGGAAAATAAAATGCGTCTGAGCTTAAAAATCCCAGTGAGCAGATATAACAAAACAAAAGTTAAACATAATCAAAAATACAAACACGAATCAAAGGAGACTGATAATAAAGTCGTAACGAATGAGCACAATGAGTCAATGAGGAACCTGCATAATACAATATTAACAGATGTCCAGAAGGAATAAAAATCAAAGACGACCAAAGCAAATTAGTGCATCAGTGAACAGATATAAGCACATACAAATAACCAAACATACAAGTACCGAAACATAATCAAATAGGAGTTAAAGAACGGTATCATAATCAAAGCAAGTAACCAAACTATGCACAAGCATATCAGCCAGCGGATCAACAAGACATCAATATGGCAAAACAAACAAATCAGATAATCAGATAAATATAAGCTAAGTTGAATTCTATAAGCAGACGGAAGCAACTGAATAGAATGCAAGCATGGTAATAATATAAGTCAGATAATCAACACTTAATAACCAGAAAAAAGAGATCTTCTATGCATGATTTAAAGATTCTACTTGTATTGCAGAGGTGATGGATGAGCAAGGGTGGAAATGGCCTTCAAGTTGGTTGATTAAGTACTCTTGGCTAACTGGCATTGTTGCTCCCAATCTTAAAAGTCACCCTGATGTGCCTATCTGGATTGACAATGATGGCAATGAAAAGAATTTTTCCACAAGCACTATTTGGAAAGATGTCAGAGGTAATGATAATAAAGTATGCTGGAAAGATATTGGATGACATTCAAACTGCATTCCAAAGCACACATTTATTCTTTGGCTGGCTATTAAATCAAAACTGTGTACTCAAGACAAGTTAGCTAAGTGGTATCCGAACAAGAATTATGTATGTAGTCTATGCAGTAAAGAAGCTAATTCACATGACCACCTGTTTTTCAAAAGTGAGTTTGCTAGTGAATTATGGAAGAAAATTTGTGATATTGCAAAATTTGAAGTCAAGGAAAACATATGGGAGGATATTGTGAAAGCTATGAGCCAAGAGAAAAATGGAACGAGTGTTTGGGTTAACATTAGGAAACTGTGTTTTGCTGTTGTAGTTTACTATATTTGGCAAGAAAAGAATTGGAGACTGTTTAATAATTGCAAGAGAAGTGTAGAGGGTGTTGTAACACCCTCAAAATTCGAGGGCGCTACTTAATTGGTATCACAACACAAATAAAAAAAAGGATTATAAAACCCGTTTAAACATTTTTATTATACATAACAAAGTTTACATAGTTTGAAATTTTTGCGGAAATATGGCCCATAAACAAAAAGTGGTCCCATTATAAAAGGTTATAAGGGTGTATTAAGATACACTTAGGTAAGTAGTTATGACCATGCCTTGCCTTGCTTTCCTTCAGAAAATTATAACATGAAACACCTGAAAAATATGCTAAAATTCAGCTATAAAGCTGGTGAATTTATAGGTTTGATAAAGCATTAAAGCAATCAAGTTTGAACTATAGTCAAAAATGCACTCAAAACACCACATGTTGTGAGTCATTAAAGTAAAAGTTGTGTCTATTACTCAAGTTCTAAGCTCATGGTACCAAGCTACAACAGTTCCGCATGCGTGTAAGTAGCATGTCAATATAGCTTATGGTACCCTTAGCAAGTGTGTGTTTCCGTCAACACTTGTGTTCCGACATGGTAAACATCCGGAGAAAAGTTGGAGCGACCAACCCGGATGGAGGCCTTACCCTCAATAGATCTATTTATAACATTCGCGCTCCCCGCAGGGATTAATGGTACATGAAAGGTGGGCAAATAGTGGAAACAGTTCTCTTAGGCTATCTAGTAATAGTTGTTACACAAGAGTTTTAGTTTTAGTCCATAAAAGAGTTTTGCATATTTTCCACCCCAAGTTTTGCAAAGCAAATTAAAGTAAAAGTATGGGGCTATAAACTCACATATACTTATAACAACTCAAAATAGATTATGCTAGTTCATAAAGATTGAAAATGAGCAAAGTTTCATCATGTTCCATTTTAATGAGATAGTGAAAATTCAAGGATGCATGCATTTTGAAAAGAAAAAAAAAACTAAACACTTGCGACTAGAAATCAATTGTATAGAACAAGAGGGTGTTGAGTTGCTTACAAACTGTTAGTGAACGAGTCAAAGAACTTAGGACCAAGAAACTAATCGTAAAACCCTTTTAACCATACACAAGACCCGTTTCCCTTGCTTCCAAATGTATAACACGATTTTTTTTGCCTTGAACTTATAATCTTTTACTCTATTTGGCCTTCCAAAGTTTAGCTTTCGTTGTACCCCATTTTCCTTAAGTGATAGAAAATGATATGTGTGTGAGAGTTCGAATATATAGGAAAAAACAAAGTGAGATGAATGGGTTTAAGCTTGTTTTTCCGTCATTTATAAGGAGACACGAAAAGAGATTTTTGCTTGTTACCTCTTCCACTCATTAAATGCACAAGATTGTGATCAAGATATGTGAAATTGTGAAGATGTTGAGTGTTGTACGAGTTCAAAGGGGAGGGCATGGTGTCGAGTACTTTTTGTCTTCAAAACCATGGGAATGTGAGTGGTTTAGGATTGAAACCGGTCAAGAGAAAAACGTGATCAAGATATGTGAAATTTTTGGTTGAGTGATAAAGAGTCAAATAGATCAAGCCATGCATGTGTATTCCTTTAACTCGTGTATATATTAACATTTTAAGTTTTCATTTGTGTTTAGTATAAGATTTATACAAGTATTATATTTACTTGTGTGTTTTAAACATGGAAAGTCAAGTGTCGAGTAGGGAGTTCAAGAGTCGACTAGGGTAGAAATTGGCACCAATGATCACAAGGAGGATTCAACTCAAGTTTTAAACTCGTCAAGTCGAGTTTAGATTGGGTTGGAACTTTTAAAATTCTGAAAGTAACGTTTTATAAAAATATAAACGTTCGATACTTATGAAGTCTATCGAGTGTGGTGTTTCTATATCGTCCCATATGTTTCTCGACATCACAAAATTTTTAGAGTTCTTCAAACGAGATTCAAGGCTCGTATGGTTTGTTTAAGTTCGTGTTCAAATGAAAATTTGGTACAAAACATAAAATGTATATATGAAAAAAACTTATACAAACGAGTTGGATTGTGTTTGGTTGCATAAAATGTAACACAATGAGATTAGGAAAGAGTGGGAAGTTAAAACTTATATTCCCATTTTGTTTTACGTTTTAAACGTGAGTTGAAATATTTCAGTTACACATTGAAAAATGGTTAACGTGTAAAATATGTTTTTGAGTGTGATTTTATAAAAGAAATATAAAAACATCAAAATTGGTTCCAAAATTTGTTTATTAGACTAATACCATACTTTCTATTGGTCGGATCGTGCGCAAGCTCGTGTTTAAATAAAACAAAATAACTTCTCGAAATAAATCAAACGGACTAATGAATGGTCAAAATCAACTAAGTAATAATAAATAGTAATTTATTATTAAATAATGTTTGGAAAATTACCGATTGTCACAGCCTCCCCATCTTATTTTGAATTTTGTCCTCAGAATTCAGTTTGAGTTACTCGTTGTGTTTGAGAAGAGGTGAGGATATTTGGCTTTGATTTCATCTTCACGTTCCCACGTGAATTCAGGTCCTCTTCTCGAGTTCCAACGGATTTTGACAATCGGGATACGGCTATGCTTTAACCATTTGACTTCCCGATCCATGATTTCGATTGGCTCTTCGATGCAATTCAACCCTTCATCAATTTGGATTTCTTCCAACGGTATAGCAAGTGATTCATCGGAAAGACACTTCTTTAAGTTTCACACGTGAAAAACGTTGTGCACAGCGCTGAGTTTTGAGGGTAGTTCGAGTTGGTAAGCTACCGGCCCGATCCTGACAAGGATTTTGAAAGGTCCTGTGTAACGAGGGTTCAAATTTCCACGTTTACCAAAACGTATTACGCCCTTCCAAGGCAAGACCTTTAACATCACCTTGTCCCCTACTTGAAATTCAAGGGGTTTACGCCTTTTGTCTGCGTAACTCTTTCGTCGATCACGGGTCACTGGCATTCGGCTTTTTATTTGAACGATCGTTTCCGTAGTCTCATATATTAGTTCGGGACCCGTTAATTGACTTTCTCCAACCTCAGCCCCAACATACCGGTGATCGGCACTTCCGACCGTATAGTGCCTCATAAGGAGTGGCCTTGATGCTTGTGTGATAGCTGTTATTATATGAAAACTCAGCTAAGGATAAATATTTATCCCATCCATTTCCAAAATCTATCACACATGCCCGCAGCATGTCTTCCAAAGTCTGGATGGTTCTCTCACTTTGGCCATCAGTTTGAGGATGGTACGTAGTGCTCATGTCAAGATTGGCACCTAAAGCCTTCTGTAGAGATTTCCAGAAATTTGACGTGAATCGACTATCACGATCTGATATAATAGAAACTGGTATTCCATGACGTGCTTTGATCTCCTTTCAGTACAGTCGTGCGAGTTTATCCATGTTGTCAGTTTCTCTGATGGGTAGGAAATGAGCGGACTTAGTGAGTCTGTCGACGATTACCCATATGGTATCGTATCCACTAGATGTTTTTGGCAATTTAGTGATAAAATCCATTGTTATGCGTTCCCACATCCATTCAAGAATTTCGGGTTCTACCAGTAAACCTGACGGTCTCTGATGTTAGGCTTTGACTTTTATACAAGTTAGGCACTTATTGACATAAGTTGCAATGTCAGCCTTCATATTTGGCCACCAGTATAATTTCTTCAGATCTATGTACATTTTGTCAGATCCCGGATGGATAGAGTATTTAGATTTATGTGATTAATGCATAATGAAATCACGCAATCCTCCATGTAATGGTATCCAGCTTCTGTCCTTGAAGCATAACGTTCCATCCGCTCTTTTTGTGAAGCCGTTATCGCTTACTGGCATACCAAAGATATTTTCATGAGGTCGGTTTTCCTCCTTGCGTGCTTCAGATTAAGCTTATAAGATTTTTGATGGAAGAGGTGACGTAATAGTCATTCCCAAAGCTCGCACTCTTAAGGGTTTTGCTCTTTCTTTTTTACTGAGGGCGTCGGCTACAACATTTACTTTACCCGGGTGATATCGAATTTCGTAGTCATAGTCACTAAGTAACTCCAACCAACGTCGTTGTCTCATGTTTAACTCCTTTTGGTTCAGAATATGTTGTAAACTTTTGTGGTCGGTGAATACAGTACACTTGGTACCGTATAGGTAATGTCTCCAAATTCGGAGAGCAAATACGACTGACCCTAGTTCCAAGTCATGAGTTGTGTAGTTCTTCTCATGCTTCTTTAGTTGTCGGGAGGCATATGCAATTACCATCTTTCTTTGCATTAAAACAGCTCATAGGCCCTTGTGGGACGCATCACAATAAACAATGAAATCTTTACTTCCCTCGGGTAAGACTAAAATTGGTGCACTACACAATTTTTCCTTAAGGAGTTGAAAAGATTCTTCTTCATCTTCACCCCAGATGAACTTTATGTTTTTCTGTGTCAATTTTGTTAAGGGATTTGCTATCTTGGATAAACCTTCGATGAATCTCCGATAATACCCAACAAGTCCTAAAAACTTACGAATTTTCGTTGGAGTGGTAGGGGCTACCCAATCTTTGATGGACTCTATTTATTCGGGATCTACGTGTATACCTTGGCTGTCTATCACGTGGCCCAAGAATTGTACGGTCGGAATCCAAATTCGCACTTGGAAAATTTTGCGTAGAGCTTTTCTTTCTTGAGTAGTTCTAGAATTTGTTTGAGGTGGCTCTTGTGTTCCTCTTCATTCTTGCAACAGATTAGGATGTCATCGATGAAAACGATTACGAATTTGTCCAAGTATGTTCTACACACCCGATTCATGAGGTCCATGAATACCGCGGGTGCGTTGGTTAAACCGAAAGGCATAACTTGGAACTCATAATGGTCGTATCGCGTTCTGAATGTGGTCTTTGGTATATCTTCCTCGCGAACTCTTAGTTGGTGATATCCTGATCTTAAATCGATTTTTGAGTAAACGTTGGATCCTTGAATTTGATTGAACAATCGTCAATTCTGGGGAGTGGGTATCGGTTTTTAATGGTTAGCTTGTTTAATTCCCGATAGTCAATGCACATCCAAAAGGATCCATCCTTCTTTTTAACAAACAGGACCGGAGCTCCCCACGATGAAGAACTTGGTCGAATAAATCCTTTCTTCGATAGTTCCGAAAGTTGGTTAGCCAGTTCTTGTAATTATGTCAAAGCTAATCGATATGGCGCTCGGGCCACGGGTGCGGCCACTTGGCACTAAATCGATACGAAACTCAACTTGTCTAATAGGTGGAATTCCCGGTATGTCTTCCAGAAAAACTTCTGGGAAATCTCTCACAATCGGTACATCCTCCAAACGCTTGTTTTCTAACTTTTCTTCCTTCTTCGTGACATGGGCTAGAAAGTAGTAGCAACCTTCCTTAATTTACTCTTGAGCCTTTAACCGCGACATTATATTTAGCCTCGACGTGCTTTTTCTGTCGTCTCGGTCTCCTTCAATTGTCAGAATTTCATTTCCATATGGTAATCTAACTATCTTTTCATCGCAAAGGATGACGACATGATATTTAGATAACCAATCCATACCAATGATGGCGTCAAAACTACCCAGTTCCACTGGCATGAGGTCAATATCAAAGGGGTGATTTAGTAAGTTTAAAGTGCAACCTCTTATAATAGTGTCTACCCTTGCTATATTCCCGTTGGCTAATTCCACATTACTAACATTATCTAAGACAACTGGAGCTATGTCAAGTAAGGAAATTAAAGCATTAGATACGAAGCTCCTATCTGCTCCCGTATCAAATAATATAGATGCATAACGATTGTTTAGAAGAAATGTACCCGCTAGGCATTCGGGTATGCTTGGGCTTCCTCCCTTCCCACAGCATAAACCTCCCTTGCACCGGCTCCTCCTCCGTTATTCTGATTCCTTTGGTTTCCTGTAGTTCGCTGATTTCCCCCGGATCCTTGGTTTCTAGGATTTTACTTTTGTAATGTCCCTTCTCACCACATCCGTAACAGGTGACATTATCCTTGTAATCATTTGCGGGTGTGGTTTGTGCTGCTGCTAAATATTTTACCCTGCAATTTCTCATCTGATGCCCAACTCTTTTACAGTTTTTGCATTGCACAGTACATGGTCCACTGTGATGAAGTTGACAGCGGTTACAGAGTGTTTGCTTCCCCATATCCCTTTTTCTCTCCTGTCCCAACAGTATATACCTTGGCAATTTCTTGCCTCTTATTTGGCTGATTACCTCCTTTGTTCTTATCATCCCACTTTCGCTTGTTATCAACCCTTTTTTCAGCCATATCTTCGATTACTTGATCCATCAGTTTGTTTGCCGTTTCAATGGTATCATGTAAATTTGTTGTCTTGAAGGCTGTCACATTACCCTTGGTCTACCTAGGTAATCCTCCAATATAATGTTCTATTAGTCTAGCTTCTGTCAGAACCATTTCTGGGCACAGTAATGCTAATTCCTGAAACCTTTGATTATAGGCAGCCATATTGGTGCCTTGAACCTTTAGATTCCAAAATTCAATCTCCATTTTCTTGATCTCATTTCAGGGACAATACTTCCTCAGTATCATTGCTTTGAATTCTACCTAGGGCATAGCAAAACCAACATCGATTCCTACAGACTTCATATAATTGTTCCACCATGTTAAGGCATCCTTAAGTGTGTATGATGCATACTTTACCCTAGATTCATCTTCGCAATTGCACATCCTGAATACGGTTTCAAGTTTTTCCAACCAGCGAGTTAGAACTACAGCTCCTTCAGTTCCACTGAAGTTTCCAGGTGTACAGGCACTAAACTCCTTATATGAGCATGGTCGGTTGTCCTTAGGTCTTGTGGCACTACCACTCATGTCAGTACTTGTTCCTTCTTTTCGAACAGTAGCCAAGGCATCTGCCACATTTTTGCCACAAGATGTGCTAATGTTGTCTGATTAACTCTAATTGGTTCGGTAGTGTGAGTAGGTACAGGTGGAGTTTCCTTTGTTTTCTTACGTGTCAATGGAGCCATTAGTATACAAAGAATACAGATGGTGAGATTTTATATAAGACAAAGAGATATCATAATGTAACTTAATAACATTATAGATAGAGTACGAATGAAAGGAAATTTAGTCGGAATAATCAACACGAAATTAGATAACAAAATAATCTTGTTATATATATGATAAGAGTCGGTAACAAGTTCAGAAAATTACAAACATCATTACGACATACTACACTTACTGTGTAACTCCTCAGTTAAGTGATTACATAATAACTACCATGCATATATCTAGTGAGAGTGCTCTCGCTGAGGCCCCTCATATCTAGCTAGTCTCCTGCTTAATGCCCTGATCTGTGCTCGGTCCTGCTGACCGGATCAAAGTAGTGAGGCTATCTGTGCCTCCATAGCAGTCATTCGCTACCAAAAAGTCTTGATGGTATCTCTAGTCATCCACTGATTTCGCTCAAGATCCATGGCTTTGTGATGCAAGGAGTAGAAGTCTCTGCCAAGTCTGCCAGTACGAGTGTCAAGTCTCTTAAACTCTCATTCATATCCATCAAAGCGAGATAATGGAATCTCATCAAGAAATTCACTGTGGAGATCAATGGTACCCTCATGCGCCTCCAGGCGTCTCAGTATCTGAGCAAGAGTAATTCCCCCTGAGCAGTTGGAGGTGGAATAGGATTTGGAGTAGTTGGAATCCGAGATGGTATAGGGCTCTCTATGCCCAATGCAACACTTATCTCATAGAAGATGTTTCTCTCTTAAGCATTCTCTGTCTGAACTGCCTTTGAGCTCTGTCCAAGCTCAAAAGTACTTGGTATCTCATCAGTGACTATCTCTTTCCCTCGAAGCATAATTGCTCTATAACCAAGACCCAGCGGTGCATCTATATCCATACCCTCACCCTGAGTATGCTGCTACTGATCAGCTGATGTGGAATCTCCCTCAGTAAGGGTGTTAGAAATCCTATGCCTTTGAGCAGCCGGTGAGTGAGTAGATGATGCAGCAGGTGATGCTGTAAATGGAGTAGTAGAAGTACCCATGTAGATATATCGGTTTCTTCTAGGAGGTGATGCAAGTAGAGATCTTTCAGGGTAACCTCTAGTATGCACTACCTTGCATTTGCGGTGGTAAGTAACCCGAGCAGGTGGTGCCTGATTGACCAACAGATTCTGATTAGGTGGTGGGGGAGGTGTACGAGCAGTCTCTTGAGATTCAAATGGCTCGGTAGTGTCAGACTCACAGCAAGCTTGTCTAGCAAGTATGTAAGGATCGTCCGACCTAGGAGTCATCCGAATTGGTGAAGTGTCACAAGAAGTATTGAGTAAGCTCTCAATGTTGCGAGGAGAAGACATGGTCTGTGACAAAGAAGGTATGCGAGTGTAAGTATATAGAAAATACTTAATATAGCATGTGGCCAAAAAGTATAAACCAACAAATAGGTGTGAATGCATAAGTATATACGTAAACATAACATGAAATTTTGTCAAGTTAAATGGCAATCATAATATGTAATTATGACAAGTTACGTTAGTGAGCAAGGAAAGCTGGCATGTCTTTGGCATGTGGTTAGTCATAGGTAAAGTTTTCGTAAAAAATGTTTATAGTTTAGGACTTGTTTACGCCTAGTTCTCTATAAACTTGGCTCTGATACCAATATGTAACACCTCCAAAATCCAAGGGCGCTACTTAATTCGTATCACAACACAAATAATAGAGAACGGATTATAAAACCCGTTTAAACATTTTTATTATACATAACAAAGTTTACATAGTTTGAAATTGTTGCGGAAATATGGCCCATAAACAAAAAGTTGTCCTATTACAAAAGGTCATAAGGGTGTATTAAGATACACTCATGTAAGTAGTTATGACCATGCCATGCCACACCTTGCCTTGCTTTCCTTCAGAAAATTATAAAATCAAACACCTAAAAAAATGCTAAAAGTCAGCTATAAAACTGGTGAATTTATAGGTTTATAGTAAAGCATTAAAGAAATCAAGTTTGGACTATAGGTAAAAATGCACTCAAAACACCGCATGTAGTGAGTCACTCAAGTAAAATTTTTGTATATTACTCAAGCTCTAAGCTCATGGTACCAAGCTACAACAGTTCCGCATGAGTGTAAGTAGCATGTCAATATAGTTTATGGTGACCTTAGCAAGTGTGTGTTTCCGTCAATACTTGTGTTCCGACATGGTATACATTGGGAGACAAGTTGGAGCGACCAACCCGGATGGAGGCGTTACCCTCAATAGATCTATTTATAACATTCGCGCTCCCCGCAAAGATTAATGGTACATGGAACACGGGCAAATTGTGGAAACAGTTCTCTTAAGCTATCTCGTAATAGTGGTTACACAAGAGTTTCAGTTTTAGTCCATAAAAGAGTTTTGCATATTTTCCACCCCAAGTTTTGGAAAGAAAATTAAAGTAAAAGTATGGGGCTATAAACTCACATATACTTATAACAACTCAAAATAGATTATGCTAGTTCATAAAGATTGAAAATGAGCAAAGTTTCATCATGTTCTATTTTAACGAGGTAGTGAAAATTCAAGGATGCATGCATTTTGAAAAGAAAAAAAAACTAAACACTTGCGACTAGAAATCAATTGTATAGAACATGAGGGTGTTGAGTTGCTTACAAACTGTGAGTGAACGAGTGAAAGAACTTAGGACCAAGAAACTAATCGTAAAACCCTTTTAACCATACACAAGAACCGTTTCCCTTGCTTCCAAATGTATAACACGATTTTTATTGCCTTGAACATATAATATTTTACTCTATTTGGCCTTCCAAAGTTTATCTTTCCTTGTACCCCATTTTCCTTAAGTGATAGAAAATGATATGTGTGTGAGAGTTCGAATATATAGGAAAAGAAACAAAGTGAGATGAAATGGGTTTAAGCTTGTTTTGCAATCGTTTATAAGGAGATAAAAAAAGAGATTTTTGCTTGTTACCTCTTCCATTCATTAAATGCACAAGATTGTGGTCAAGATATGTGAAATTGTGAAGATGTTGAGTGTTGTACGAGTTCAAAGGGGAGGGCATGGTGTGGAGTACTTTTTGTCTTCAAAACCAAGGGAATTGGAGTGGTTTAGGACTGAAACCGGTCAAGAGAAAAACATGGGAGGTGATTTAGTATCTGAAATTTCGGTTGAGTGAAACTAGGAGAAGTGAGAAAGAGTCGAATAGATCAACCCATGCATGTGTATTCCTTTAACTCGTGTATATATTAACATTTTAAGTTTTCATTGTTTTTTAGTATAAGATTTGTACAAGTATTATATTTACTTGTGTGTTTTAAACATGGAAAGTCAAGTGTCGAGTAGGGAGTTCAAGATTCGACTAGGGTAGAAATTGGCACCAATTATCACAAGGAGGATTCAACTCAAGTTGTAAACTCGTCAAGTTGAGTTTAGATTGGGTTGGAACTTTTAAAGTTCCGAAAGTAGCGTTTTATAAAAATATAAACGTTCGATACTTATGAAGTTTGTCGAGTGTGGTGTTTCTATATCGTCCCATAAGTTTCTCGACATCACAAAATTTTTAGAGTTCTTCAAACGAGATTCAAGGCTCGTATGGTTTGTTTAAGTTCGTGTTCAAATGGAAATTTGGTACAAAACATAAAATGTATATATGAAAAAAAAAAACGTATATAAACGAGCTGGATTGTGTTTGGTTGCATAAAATGTGACACAATGAGATTAGGAAAGAGTGGGAAGTTAAAACTTATATTCCAATTTGTTTTAAGTTTTAAACGCGAGTTGAAATATTTCAGTTACACGTTGAAAAATGGTTTACGTGTAAAATATGTTTTCGAGTGTGCTTTTATAAAATAAATATAAAAACATCAATATTGGTTCCAAAATGTGCTTATTAGACTAATACCATACTTTCTATTAGTCGGTTCGTGCGCGAGCTCGTGTTTAAATAAAACGAAATAACTTATCGAAATAAATCAAATGAACTAATGCATGGTCAAAATGAACTAAGTAATAATAAATAGTAATTTATTATTAAATAATGTTTGGAAAATTACCGATTGTCACAGATGTATTTGGCTTACTGTGTGATAATGTAAAACCCGCAAATTCGAATTCGTAATATTTGTTTTGCACCCGATAATAATATAAGAATTATAATTATTATGCAAAATTAGAAACAATATGATAAATTATATAAGTTATGACAAATTAATATTTTTTTAATTAACCTAAAGTAAATTATAGGAATTACTTTTGTATTTATTTTTGTACATATACTTTAAATAATATACATTTGTAAAAGAAAAAAAAATATTAATAATTAAATAATTAAACAATCCAGCCCATTTATTGTAAATTAATTTGATTTTTAATAAAATTTAATGGATTAATTCCATTCCAAAAACATATACACGCCTTGTTATTTTTTTCATATTCGGTTTCTATATTACCTCAAAATACCGATTGTATCCAAAAAACCCTAACAAATAAAAAAAAAATCCGGCCTCCTCCATCTCCTCCAAGAATCTATGGCTGGAAGAGGAGTTTGGTGGTCGTTTGTGCTGTTTTCAAGCCATTAAAAATCATTTGGAACCTCCTTGCAATCGGATTATTTCGTGTGCTGGGTTTAGGTAAACTTTCACCAATTTTAGTTAATTATTTTCGGCCCTAAAATAATTATGGGGTTAATTTTTATGAAAACCTAAGTATGTTGTGTGCTAAAAACCGTTTTTGTAACATGGATTATGTGTATGAATCGTTGTGTAATAATTATTAAACATACGAGTGTAATTTGTGGTTAGATTAGGTTTTCTAGATATGAAAGCATTTTAATTTAATCAGCAATAATCATGGACATGTAAGACCAACTTTGTGATGATAAAAAGACACTAATAAGCATGCATGATGATCGGTAAAACCTCAGGTATTTTTTTGGTGACGATAAAATTATAAACGTGTGGTTATGTGGTTGTTATTTTATGTGCAGTGCAGTTTCAGAATTTGGCCGATTTGTAAAATATATAATGAATTGTTAACGACACATATTTGGGTAGTTTTTTATTCTAAATTGAATTTAACCTATTTACTAATTGTATGTCGAGTTTCGGGGTCATTGGAGGTCGGAAAGACGCCCGTTTGATTTTTAGAAGTTAACATTTCAAAACTGTTTTTCAGGTCTTGTAAGTCAGTAACCTCGTAAGATTTTTAATAAATTAAGGGTAAGTTCTGAGAAGCCTTAATTCACACATTGTGTTATTTGGTATCTTAACTAATTTTTGGAATTTTTGGAATAGCCTAAGGATGGTTTATAAATGCAAATTTACAAGGTGTCAGAATCTGTGAAATCTGGAATAGTTTGGAGAAATGAATTTTTATAAAATACTTAGACAAGGGTATAAAATCTGGGGAAATTTTTATAAATACTTAAGACATATATGTAGTACTGTGTCGAATTGGGGAACCTGAATTGCAACCTAACTATTTTATTAAAATCGTGTAAACCAGCTTAGTTTCGGGAGAAATGTTTTGAATAGGAGTTTAGTAACTTGTTATGAAATTGTATGTGTTTATTTGTTGTGATTTGTTCCGGGACTCGTATAATTTTGTAAACTTATAACCTAATATACTTTTGTGCATAAGTGTAATTAAATTCTGTTATGAAACCCTAATTAAGTGTTAATAAGAGTAAAACTCATTTACCTTATAATTAATCATTTAATTCACTTAAACCCTATATGATTAATTCGTAAAACTTGGTTAAGTATGTTTTGCCCTAAAATTTTTCTATAAATGGCAAAAACCCTAAAATCCGTAATAACCGTAATTATGACATTAATTTGTACCTACAAGTAATATGTTATGATAATTCGTGTAGATCGGGTGAAGTCGGAGTGGTCCTACTCTTTTGGTCATTTCTCTTTGTTTGCTTTTGTAAGGTACATATATTTTGACCTTTCTCTTAAGGTTTCTCATGATCTCTTACACATCTTTTGATCTTTAGCTATTTGGATTATGAACCTTGAACCATTTGATATGAACCTTTGAATTGAGCCTTTGCCATGAACCTTTGCTATGAACCTTTGATTATGCTATTCTGATGACTAAGACATTTGCCAAACTTTGACTTTGCCTTTTGACCCTTCAGTTTAATACCCGAGCCATCTTCCTAGCCATGAAGGTAACATGGCCATGTCATTGATGCACCAATGGCATGACTCCAGGGTGGTCGAGTGATGAACCATCCCGTCCCTTTTTCGTTATATATATTATGAGCTCAAGATTATTATATATGTTTGGCCACTAATATCTTCGGAGGGGCGTATGGATGCATCCTAGATTTGCTTCGTATATGATATGATATGACATGATTAATTTAATTCGGTGATTGATGGTGTGTGCAATACACGTCCTTCACATTTCGGGAGTTAGCTACTCCATTGGTTACTTATGTTATGATATGTTTCGTGTTGAGATATAAAGTCAAAGTGCTGAAGAAAGTCAAAGTACAGCTTAATGAAAGTCAAAGTACTGCTCGCGTCAAAGTACTGCAAGGCTAAAGGACTGATATGCAAAAACGTTTAAGGATTATTATGTAATTCTAGAATATTCTTATATTAGAATTAGTATTACTTGGCGTACAAGGATTGTAATTGTAAACCGACTAGGGTACTCCTTATGCCTATAAAAGGACCCTTAGATTGGCATTAGAGATCTGGAATTAGAACTTACATGCAAGTACGATATTAGATTTATTTAGCGATTAGGTTTGTTAGTGAATCTGTATAATAAGCAGGTTCAAAGTTTGGTTTTAATATAATCGTTGAAGTTTAAAGTTATTCTTCTTAGCTTTATTGAAGTAGTTTCCGCATACTTAATAGAGTTATATCAGTGTTTCATTGTTAGTAGTTTTGGATTTATCCAAGGTTGCTAAACCCTTACAAGCTACATAGTTAGTTTGGTCAGAGTATATCGATCCAACAAGTGGTATCAGAGCTTATGTGGAAACTCTGATTAAGAAGAAACCCTTAAAACCGATTTAACTAGAAACCCTAAAAGATGTCGACTTGGCGCACCACTCCCATCCATCACCTCACTCGAGATTCCTATCATTAATAAGGGAGAATATGATCTCTGGAGCATGAAGATGAAGCGATTACATTGCTATTACAGACCATGCCTGTGGGATGTGATTGTCAATGGTAATGTCGCCTTAAAGAACATGTAGAATTTCGGACAACCTAAACCACCTCGACCTACCTTGCCAGGCAACTACAAAAAGAAATCAAAAAGGCTCTCAACATCTTTGTCACATTATTCTGATGGTCATCTGCTAAAAGTTTCATGATGCTAAGGATGCAAAACAATTATGGGCTGCTATCAAGACAAGATTTAGAGGTAATGATGCTTCCAGAAGATGCATAGAAATGTTGAAACAAAATTTGAAACATTCACTGTTGGTGAAAGAGAAGGTCTTGATGCTGCCTATGATAGATTCCAAAATCTCCTTAGTATGCTAGAGTTATATGAAGCAAAGGTATCTGTTGAAGATGCTAATTTGAAGTTCTTAAGAAGTTTGCCATCCGTATGGCATGTGGTTGCTACTATGATTAGATGACAATCTGGTTTGGATACTATGGACTTTGATGATCTATACAATAATTTAAAGGTGTATGAGCATGAGATGAATGGTCAAACAAGTTTAAAATCTCACAGCATTGCTTTTGTGTCTTCTGAAAAGAGAGCGCATTACTTCACTAAAAGTCTGCTTATCCATTCAAAGTAATCTTGTTGGTGATAAACAGATAATCTGCACAACCATGACTACTACCACCTCATCACCATCACACACCATTAACTCTGAAGATGTTGTATGTTCCTTCTTTGCTCAACAATCCACTTTACCAGTTACTTATGAAGAAGATTTGTTGCAAATTGATGAGGATGATCTAGAAGAAATCGGCATAAGATGGCAAGTTGCCATGATCACTGCAAGGATCAAGAAGTTCATGAAGAAAACAGGAACAGGTGAAGAAAACAGGAACAGGTGTTGACTTCAAACCCAAACAGGGTATAGCATTTGACAAATCCAAGATTGAATGCTTTAATTGTCAAAGGCCTGGATACTTTGCAAGAGAATGCAAGTTTGCTAAATATCAGGCAAATAGGATGATTGAGAAACCCAAGCTTGAAATAAGGGAAGTTCCTATTACTGAACCAAATCCAAAAGCTTTGGTTGCTCAAGAAATTAGAAGGTTGGTTGAGTCTTGAATTGATGATGAACCAAGTAACCTACTCTATGGTTGCAGTGGAAGAGTTTGATTGGAGCACAGCTTTTGATGAGGAACCCGAGTTTTTGCTTTGGAATCAAGAGATGGTCTTGGAAGCTTTGATTGGAGCATGGAAAGTGAAGAAGAACCTGTTCTGCTTGCTATGGTAGCTACTTCACCAAGTTCACCCACTATCTTTGAGGGAACCCAGAAGAGGAGCTTAAAGATCATTTGATTGTTGATAGTGGTTGCTCTGGAAGCATGACAGGAGAGAAAGAGATTCTGTCAGATTTTAGATCATATTTTGGAGGAAGAGTTGCTTTTGGGAATGATCCTAATGGAGGTAGAATTACTGGGAAAATAACCATCAAGGAAGGAAGCATAGACTTTGAGAATGTTCGTTATGTAAAGGAGCTCAAGTTCAACCTCTTGTCAGTATCTCAGATCTATGACAAGAAGCACCCTGTGTTATTCACTGACACAGAATGTCTTATTCTTTCCTCTGAGTTCAAACTTGTTGATGATCACTTGGTAACACTGAGAGTACCAAGAACCAATGATGTGTACAGTATAGATTTGAAGAATCTTAACTCTACTGAAAGAGCAACATGTTTAGTAGCAAAGGCAACACTTGAAGAAGTACATCTATGGCATAGAAGCTTAGGTTATGTGAATTTCAAAAATATCAACAAGTTGGTTAAAGGCAGTTTAGTTAAAGGTTTACCTTCTAAAACATACAAGAATGATCACTCATGTTTGGCGTGCAAGAAGGGTAAACAACACAAAGCTTCATGCAAGAAGATTTAGGAAAGAACAATTAGAGAACCATTAGAGTTGTTGCACATGGATCTGTTTGGACCTGTTTCTGTTGCAAGCCTAAACAAGAAGAAATACTGCTTAGTTATAACAGATGATTGTAGTAGATTTAGTTGGGTCTTTTTCTTGGGATTTAAAGATGAAACCTTTGATGCTATTCATGATATGATAATAGCCCTTGAAAATCAATTGAGACTCAAAGTAAGATCTATTAGATGTGATAATGGGACTGAATTCAAAAACAAGTTTATGGATGAATTTTGTGCCAAGAAAGGGATTAAGAGGGAGTTTAGCATTGCTAGAACTCCACAGCAAAATGGTGTTGCAGAGAGGAAGAACAGAACATTGATAGAAGCAGCCAGAACAATGCTTGCAGATTCTTTATTACCTATACAATTTTGGTGAGAACGTAAGTACTGCTTGTTATGTGTTAAATAGAATATCAGTCACTAAACCTCAGATGAAGACACCTTATGAGTTGCTTATGGGTAACAAACCCAACATTCGTTTTATGAAACCTTTTGGATGTCCTCTGACTATTCTCAATACTATTGACACTCTGGGAAAATTTGATGGCAAGTCAGATGAAGGATACTTATTGGGTTACTGTACCAATAGCAAAGGATTTAGAGTGTACAACAAGGTTACCAAAAAGGTTCAAGATTGTCTTCATGTTGAATTCCTTGAAAATCAAGACAATCAAAAAGGTAAAGGTCCTGATTGGATGTTTGATCTTGATGTTTTGACTCCTTCTATGAACTATGTTCCTGTCAGAGAAGAAAATCAAGTTGTTCACAAGGAAGAAGATTTACAATACATTGTTCATGGAGTCAATCTTAGACCTGATGTTGATCCTGATGAAGAACCTATAACAATTGAAAAGGAGAAAAGTACTGTTGAACCAAATTCCACTTTGCGATGAAGATCAAGCTCTCCAAGATGAGCTTAATAGGATGCTTTTTCAAGAAACAATAGCACAATCTTATGAGGACGATCAAAGAAGAGATTATGAAAAATCAAAGAAAAAGGGTAAGTCTCAGATTACTCTCAGGTACTTTAGATCACGTACTTTGGATCAAAGTCTTATGCACAATTAACTGATTCCGATGATTTGAATGATCCAAACATGCCTAGGTTAGAAGACACTGATGATGAATTAGAAGATGAAGGTATTTTCTCAAATTCCAATGACGAAGCTGATTTAACAAATTTGGGTGATGATCTTGAAGTTCTACAAACTCCTACATTAAGAGTTTATAAAGATCATCATCTTTGGTCAAATCATTGGACCTTCTACATCAGGGGTGCTAACAAGAACCAAAGCTAAAGGTTTCTCTAAGCCACATAATACTTTACTTAGCTTTGTATATAAACAAAACAGGCTGAATCATAAGGATCAACAAACATGTTTATTCAGTTGCTTTATCTCTCAAGAAGAACCCAATCTTGTAGCTCAAGCATTAGCCAAAGAGAGTTGGGTTGAGGCCATGCAAGAAGAACTTCTTCAATTCAAACTTCAAGACGTTTGGGTGCTATGTGATTTACCAGATGGAAAGAAAGTCATTGGTACAAGATGGGTTTTCAGAGTCAAGAGAGATGAAAGAGGAAATGTCATCAAAAACAAAGCAAGATTGGTTGCACAAGGATATAGATAAGAAGAAAGAGTGAACTATGATGAAGTGTTTGCTCCTGTAGCAAGGATTGAAGCCATTAGATTATTCCTTGCTTTTGCATCTTATATGGGCTTTCCTGTTTATTAAATGAATGTCAAGAGTGCCTTTCTTGTTAGGATTTAGTAAATCCAGGTATTAAAGTGTCGGTCACCTCAAGTATTTGTAATCGTTAGAAAGCTCGTAGTCGTAGTTATTTAATGTTAAGTAGTATTTAGTTAAGTAATACTGTGGAGGACGGACGGGTCTTTACCCACTGTATGCCTGATCCACAGCCCGTTAGGTGGCGATTTGTGTTAAGACTATAAATACTCTCTACCTCCCAAGGTAGAGTTGGAGCTCATAATAAGATTTTTCTTTCTCTCACTAAAGTTCCCAAACCTCTAACTTTCTCTCTAAAACCATAGTATACGCCTACTTATGTTTGTGTTATGATGTGTATGTGAAATCCAATATGTTACAAATGGTATCAAGAGCCATGGTTTGATCATCTCTTACATATCCTTGGATTTCTAGTGGTTTTTAGATGGTTTTTTAGTTTGAAAAAGTTTAGTGGTTTTTGCATCATTTGGTTCATTTCTAGTATTAAAATTTGAATTTTGGGTGTACTTTTGTGTTTAGAATCACTGTATGTGCTTGGGTTTTGATTTGGTAAGCTTGAATCACTGTGGTTGAGCTTGTTTTGGATTGAAAAGTGTGTTTTTGAAGTTTTTCTTGGTAGCGACTTGGTTCTCATTGTGATATTCATCTTGAGCTTGCTTGCTGTAAATGGTAAGAGTTATAGTGGTTTTGGTAGCGACTTGTCTATTGAGACAAGGCGACAAGCGATACACTTAGTGGATTCTCCACTACGACTAGCGACTTGGTGAAGGTAGCGACTTGCTTTCAATTTGGTTAGCGACTTGTACTTAAGTTTCTTAGTGACTTGGTGTTAGCGACTTGGACATTAGAGAGTTGCTATTTAGCGACTACTGACTTAGCGACTTGGTTCTTAGCAACTTGCTGTCAAAATTCGTATTAGCGACTTGGTGCTTACGACTTGTTGTCATAATTCGGCTGACTTAGTGTTAGCGACTTGGATCTTAGCGAGTTGTTCTTTAGCAACTTGACTGTGTCTTAGCGACTTGGCATTATAGCGACTTGATTTCATAATACTTAGCAACTTGGTGCTTAGCGACTTGGCTCAAGGTTTCTTAGCGACTTGGTTGAATTATTGTTTGTAATACGGTTTTCTCTTGATTCAGTAAAATCCCGTGAAAGAATCTATTTCCCGGTTTAATCATAGAGTTTTAAAATCCCGTGTACTCTGTTAACATGTCTACAATACCTACAATCATCTCCCTTATTCTGGAGGATGTTCAAGCAGTGGTTCAGATCTCGTCCACCTATGCTTGACAGGCTGACTATGACTCTTGGGCTCAAAGAATCAGATTGTACTGTCATGGAAAGGAAAATGGGGTCAACATTCTCAAATCCATTGATGAAGGACCTTATGAGGTTGAGACTACAAGAGACATAATTGATACTGCTGCAGATGGAACCATGATCTTTGGATTGGACAGGCCAAAGACGTATGATGAGCTCAGTGATAAGGAGAAAAAGATATTCGATCTGTATCGGGGCCTCAAACATCATACTTGAGGGTCTTCCAAAAGACATCTAGTGATCAATCACAACACTGAAGCCAAGGCGGTTTGGGATAATGTCAAGATGCTTCTCTCGGGATCGAATTAACCAAGGAAGGCAGATCACAATCTGTATGATGAGTTTGAGCACTTTAAAATGAAACCAGAAGAGAGTGTCTATGAATATTAAGTGAGATTCCACAAAGAATGATATGAGGAATATCAAGATGACTATGCCAAATATTCATGAACTCTAAGTTTGTGAACAACATGAATCCCGAGTGGCACAAGTTTGTCACCTCTGCGAAGCTAACCAAAGGATTGAAGAACACAAACTATGAGCTGTATGCCTGAATAAAAGACATGCAATGTTTGGAAAAAGGATTCTGATCGGTTCAAAACCAATCGAGGAGAAACAAGCTCACCAAATGATTCTCTGACTACACCAATGTTGGTATTACCACCAAAGCCTCTCAAGTTATTCCCATGGGTGATGGCAATTACAAACTCATCCGGGATCCGCATTTAAGCCACCGGACCCAAACACATTCATGGAAAACTTCATCAATCAACAGTCTCTCATGGTCAGTCAAAACATGAACTCTCTTCCACACACCAACAATAACCTCATAACAGCATCCAATCCACATAATCAAGCAACTAGGAGATGGGAAGGTTATGGTGCACCAGTTCAAGAAAGGCGGTATGAACAAGGAAGAGGTGGAGTGGTAGAGTTATGCTGCTAAACAAAATCGGGGAAGGATTGGGAATCAAGGTCAAGCAAAGCCAATCAAATGCTACAAGCGGTGGTGAGGGGACATATTGCAAGGAACTGTACATCTCCAGCGTCCTCGAATCATGTGCCAGAGACAAGATGCTACTTGCGGCAAGGACAATGGAGCAACTTTGGATGAAGAGGAGTTGTTGTTTATTCTTTGAAGGAACTAAGACATATATGATCTTGATGTAAATGAGCGGCAGTCGGGGGTGGGTCGAACCAACCAAATGTTTCAAGTAGGCGTGATGCTTATGATTCGGATGTGGATGATGAACCAACTGCCCGATCAATCTTCATGCTAGCATCTCCTATGGTCTCTCCTAAGGTTCCTCAGCCACAATGGTGGTCCATCCATAGAAACAATCATCTCAGAGGTATTAAAATTATACGATAAAGTTGATGAGCAAAAGATACATAATGAAGTACAATCTCTTGAGACCTACGATTCAGATATTGATAATGTGGGCAATAGTAATATTGTCCCATATGATCAATACATGGCTCAAAGTGAAAGTGAGATTGTAACAAGTGATGTATCTTCTGCGATCAATAATGATGATTTTGATGAATACTGCCGTGATGCCCTGATGACTCTGTTACCTCTGAACTAAGTGCCTATAAGGAACAAGTTGCTATCTATGAACAACGTGCTAAGTTTGAGTTAACCACCCATGAGTAGGAAATGGATGACCAAATCGCATTACAATTATTAGAAAAAGTAGGTTTAGAGAAGAAGTATTAAAACAAGAGTTAAATTCTTTACAAGAAAAGCTTCTAAAACGCTAAGCAAAAACAAGAACTTCAGGAAAATGTTAAACTGCTTAAGCAAGAATTCAATACTAAGGAATCAAAACTTTTGAATGATTTTTCCAATCTGAAAACCTTGAAAAACAAGCTTGAAAATAAGTTGTATGTACAAGGAAATACCATTCAGACTGCTCACTTAATCACTAAGCACAAAGTTTTGAGTGATAAGCATAGTACTCCCCTTGTAGAGGAACCAAATCCAGAGGTCATTAAAAGGGCTAGAGCTGCTCATAAGGTATGTGATGGTAATGAGATCCTTAAGCCTAAGCGAGAAACCTAGTTCTTTGGCGAGAACACTAAGGAAGATAGGCAGCTAGAAGAAGTCACTAGAATGAAGTTGGATGAAAAATTAAGAGCCCTTTGTGCATAGAAAAGAAAATCACTATAAACACCCAATTATGCTAAGGACAATTGGATTGCCTTTAACAAGTTTAGACCTCAAACCATTTGACCGGACAAGTGTTTGGAAAAAGGATATGGACATGAAAAAAGCTGATGAGTTTGTTGCACAGAACCCCCCATGTAGAAGAATGCCTCATGCCACTGTTTATCCCCCCAATACTCCAATGCATTTAGTCCCTAGATCTATTCCCACTAAGAGAAAGACCTTAATCAGTAGATGTCATTTATCAACTATTTCTGATTTTGAAAAACTGTAAAGAAAGGATCACACCATTGGGATTCTTGAAAGGGTTTTGAACACAAAAAAGAATGCTATTTAACTGAGGTCATGCCTTTCTTTAAACAATTAAAAGGTCAATTTGAAAGTCTTTAAAATGGGATAAAATTGGATATTAAAGAAATGGAAAAGGAATTTGATGCAATGATAGTTGAGGTTAGTGACTATGGGCGAGAATTAAAATATAATGAGATTGAGAGGAAGAACTTGCATACCTTGAATGAGAATCTGATTTCTGAATGTATTACTAAAGATGTGTTTTACACACTACAATTGTTCAATTAATGCTTCTCAATTTCATGAATTATCTATTGCTTTGAAAGTCTCCCATGATCGTGTCATTGAGCTTGAAACAACAAATTCAAAACTGCATGATAAAATCGAAAAAGATGATCATGCTAATTTGGTCAAACATCTTTCTAAATTGGAAGTTGAACATTTTAATTTACAATTAAAATATCAACACCTTAAAGAAAATGTTAAAACCTCAAATATCAAGACATCTTAAGATGCTCTGAATTTGATGCGTTTTTGAAATAAACAAACGTGATGAAAAATTCAAGCCCATTGCAACCACGATCGGAAAATTGAGAGCTCAAATCTCACAATTGAAGGGAGAAAGACAATGTGAATGGCTCACAAATGCCTCCACCTTTAGATTCTCAATCTTCTCAAACGTTTCACCTTCAAAATCTTGTCAATGTCCTACAAAAGGAAAATGAGAATTTTCGGAGAAAATGAAAAGAAAAGTTAAACTACACTTTAAAGAGTTATATGATTCAATGAAAGTCACTCGTGACAAAAACAATGAAAAAATAACTGCTTTACAAAAAGAAATTGAGAATCTAAAGAGGTAGGAAAATGGGAAAATGCCAATTGTTTTTAATGAGAATGTTGCATCAAAGTCATCCTCAGACTACCAAATATCTTGTGGTAAATACATTCCTCCTCATCTTAGGAATAATGAACTGTGTTTCATAACTGTGCTCACCTTAAGGATAGTCTAGAATGTCTCAGTGAGATTGTGGAAGAGGATTTCATAAATAAGCCTCTTGATAGAGAAATTAGGTTTGCTTGCATTCAGGCCAAGCGATCTCGGGGTCGCTAGAATGTTTAATTGCAACATGTCCTAAATCCTTAGGTGCAAAAGGCAAAGTTGTGATGCCTTGTTCTATGCCTAGTGCCAAGCATACAAACCATTCTATGCCCAGTGTCAAGAAAGTGAACACTAATGTGCCTTCAAGTAGTTCAGATCCCTGCATCTAGTTCAGAATGCAAGTAGATCAACCAACTAATGTTCCCATAATTCCCTCTACAGAGAAATCGGTGACATTATAGCAAGCGGTCAAAGCCTCCAGGCAATACCAAGCAAGATAGGACCTCGCAAGCTAAGAGTGTGCATTGGAAGAAAGTAGAAGATCACCCTAGGAATATTAAGTTTGAGTTGAATAAAACGAATCGTGTTGATTCTAGTATTAGCTATAAGCGTAATGTAATTAATTCGAATTCTACTACTATTCGCAAACCATGTAATGATGATTGTTTGAATTACATTTACTAATCTTGAATGTGGTGTGAATGATTTGATGAATGCTATTAAATGGCCTGTTAAAACTATTAATGCAAAAAATCAAGCTAAGAAGGCTAAACGGCAATGGCAAAAGAAAGTTAGAAAACAGTGGAAACCTACTTGGCGTAAGGTTAATGAGTTGTGCCCTAAAATTTCTAAGCCAATGTCCACTAGAAAATGGATGCCTACTGGTAGAACTATTCCTTTAAGAAGTGAACATACTTTGAATAGGACAAATATGGACACTAGCACTGCATCTATTTCTAATGATTCCATTGTTTCTACTTATGATGTGGGTGTTCCAATCACATTTACTAACCAAGTGGAACCCATTCTTGCATGGGGATCCCAATTATCCAGTTATCCATTCTTGTTGGTGTTCAACTGCGGTCGTTCAAATCGTTCGTAGTACACGGACTCACTATTCCAAGCATATACCGGAGACCGGTCATGCTCATGAACCGTGAGAAAATTCATGGAACAGTGAGATTCGGAAATGATCATTTTGGTGCTATTATGGGTTATGGAGATTACGTGGTTGGAGATAGTGTGATTTCTAGGGTATATTATGTTTAAGGTCTTGGACATAATCTTTTCATTGGACAGATTTTGTGACTCGACTTAGAAGTGGCCTTGAAAAACATACTTGCTTTGTTAGAGATCTTGATGGTGTGGAACTTCTCAGAGGAACTCGTGGTTCAACCCTATACACTATCTCTATCGAAGACATGATGAAAGCTTCACCCATCACTTGCTTGTCAAAGGCTTCTAAAACTAAGTCATGGCTATGGCACCGGCGTCTCAATCACTTGAACTTTGGTACCATAAACAATCTTTCCAGAAAGGCCTTAGTAAGAGGACTACCTAGACTTAAGTATGAAAAAGATCATCTTTGTTCAACATGTCAATTGGGAAAAAGCAAGAAGTATGCCCATAAACCTAAACCTACAAATTCTGTTATGGAAGTTCTACATACCATTCACATGGATTTATGTGGACCCATGAGAGTGCAAACTATTAATGGGAAGAGATATGTGTTAGTTGTGGTTGATGACTACTCCCGATTCACTTGGGTTAAGTTTTTGAGAACAAAGGATGAAACTCCAGATGCCATCATTAAGCTTATTAAACAACTACAAGTCCGACTTAACAAAACAGTTAGAATCGTCCGTCGGACAATGGAACGAGTTTGTTAATAAAGAACTCAATGAATTTTATGAAAGTATTGGAATCACCCTCAAAGAGTGTTCCACGAACTCCTCAACGAGCGGTGTAGTTGAAAGCAAATCGAACTCTTGTGGAAGCCGCAAGAACAATGTCGATTTACTCAAAGGTTCCAATGTTTCTATGGGCTGAAGCTATTGCCACAGCATGCTACACTCAAAATCGATCCCTAATCCACACATCTCATGGAAAGACTCCATATGAACTTGTCCACAATCGAAAACCCGATCTATCATACCTTCGTGTGTTTGGTGCTTTATGTTATCCAACTAATGACGGTCAAGATTTAGGTAAACTGAAAGCTAAAGTGGACATTGGAGTATTTGTAGGATATGCACCAAACAGAAAAGGTTACCGAATCTACAACAAGAGAACCCGAAATATCATGGAAACAATACACGTTACATTCGATGAGTGACGGTCAAATAGCTCTGGACAATCTAGTTCGGACCGCACTTCAAAAGCAGTCCCATTGGTTCATCCCTTGTACCAAACTCCTTTCCAGCAACTCCATATGTACCTCCATCTGAAGATGATTTGAAGAAATTGTTTAATCCATTGTTTGATGAACATTATGAGCCAAGGGCCAATGATCTGCCAAGTCCAACAACGGATGTTTCTAGCCCTCCCAATGAAGTTAACCCTTCAGTTTCAATGTCATTAAATCAAGAAGCGCTGCCGATCACTCTGTCTCATCAACAAACCTTCAATCATCAAGTGTACATCATGGAATTGCTTCTGGCACCCGGGATGAAGTTAATCCCTTTGCAAGTCCGAAGATGCTCCATTTGAAAATATATTTGCTCTGAATCATCATCTGAACCATCTTCATCAGAGACATCGACTCGCTACTTCAGTTCCTCAACAACAACCACATGAACACCTTAGAAAATGGACACATGATCACCCATTAGACAACATCATTGGAAACCCCTCTCGTCCTGTATCCACTCGTAAACAACTTGCAACCGATGCCTTATGGTGCTTCTTCAATTATGTACTCTCAAAAGTCGAACCAAAAGATGTTAAAACTGCAATGAATGATGATAGCTGGTTCAATGCCATGCAAGAAGAAATTCATGAGTTTGATCGGCTAGATGTATGGGAATTAGTACCGCCCCGATTGTGCTATGATCATTGCTCTAAAGTGGATATTCAAAGTTAAACTTGATGAGCATGGTGATGTTTTAAAGAACAAGGCTAGATTGGTTGCAAAAGGATACCGTCAAGAGGAGGGTATTGACTTTGAAGAATCATTTGCTCCTATTGCTCGTATCGAGGCAATCAGAATCTTCTTGGCTAATGCTTTGCTAGCAAGAATATGGTTGTATATCGGATGGATGTGAAAACCGCCTTTTCGAATAGAGATTTGAAAGAGGTGGTTTACGCCACCACCAGAGGGTTTTGTGAATCCAGAGCATCCTACTCATGTCTATCGCTTGAAAAAGGCCCTTTACGGTTTGAAGAAAGCTCCTAGAGCATGGTATGATACGCTATCAAAGTTTCTTCTATCTTCTAAATTCAGCAAAGGAGCAGTTGATCCGACATTGTTCCGTGAAGTCGGGCAAACATTTAATTCACGTTCAAATATATGTTGATGATATTATCTTTGCCTCGACTGACCCCAATGAGTGTGACCTTTTTTCTAAAGAAATGGGTTCTAAATTTCAAATGTCAATGATGGGACAAATGTCATTTTTCTTGGGATTACAAATTTCACAAAGTCCAGGAGGCATTTTATAAATCAATCTAAATATGCACATGAGATTTTAAAGAAATTTGGATTTGATTCTAGTGACCCAGTTGACACTCCCATGATAGAGCGTACTAAACTAGATGAGGACCACTCGGGGATCATGGTAGACCAAACGAAATATCGTAGTATGATTGGATCCCTGATGTACCTCATAGCTAGTAGACCAGACATCTTGTTCGATGTTTTCATGTGTGCTAGATACCGTGCTAAGCCTACCAAAAGCACCTTGAAGCGGTTAAACGGGTCTTTCGGTATCTCCAAGGAACCATCAACATGGGACTTTGGTACCCGAAGGACTCCGGTATGTCACTAACGACCTATGCGAGATGCTAATCATGCAGGATGTCAAGATACACGTCGAAGCACGCCCGAGGTGTTCAGTTTTTGGGTGATAAGCTAGTGAGCTGGTCTTCAAAGAAGCAAATGAGTACTTCTATTTCCTCTACAGAGGCTGAATACATAGCCATGTCATCTTGTTGTGCTCAAATCCTATGGATGAGATCCAAATTATCTGACTATGGCTTTGAATTCAACAAAATCCTCTCAGTCTGTGATAATAAAAGTGTTATTGCTCTCTCATGCAACAATGTACAACACTCAAGAGCAAAGCACATCGACATTCAACATCATTTCATCAGGGAGCAAGTTGAAACGATGTGGTGGAACTATACTTTGTGAGGACCTGAATACCGTTAGCGACATCTTCACCAAAGCTCTTCCTAGAGAACGTTTTGAGTTTATCCTTCCCCGACTTGGTCTTAAGAGCCTACAACCGGAAACACTCAAACGTCTTCAAGAGGAAGAAGATGAGTAAAAGGTTTTCCTTCATCTATCTCTTGTAAATATCTATTCAAAAAGCAAAATACAAAATTACAAAACCTTCAAAAAGCAAATAGAAAAATAGAAAACTTTCAAAAAATCCATAAAAATTTGAAAATCTTGAAAAAATTCCAAAAATATTGTCCTTTTGTCATGTTTTCCTCGATTCGATAATATCTACGGTCTTTGTGATGTCATTCAAAGAATGACACGGAAATTTAGATGTTGTTCGAATGTTAAAAAGAATAAAAATAAAATAAAAAAATTTGAGAGAAAGAAATTTTTTTTTAGAAAGTAAAACTATGGTTTATTGTCATTTCAGGCAGTAACCCGCTCTTCAATAAAAGAACAGAGCCATGCTTTATTTTGGTATTCAAATCTCTTGCTCTGATTCTATAAACAATTACTTACTATCTAATGAAAACTAATTGCTTTGAAAAATAACTCGGACTCTATTTTTGAAAATCATCTGGACTTAACATTTGTCAAAAACATCTATCTCTCAATCAACAACTTATATTATTGATTGAGGGGGAGAATGATTTCAATTAAATCAAAAGGTTATTTGTCATACAATTGTTTTCAAAAGATAATCATGCATGTTTAATCAATGGAGTTTAAAGTCTCAAAATTCGATCCTTATCAGTTAAAACGTTTTCATAATCAAGTCACAATTCACCTTAAAAGCTTTCAAAATCAATTTAAATCTACAGAGATCACAACTCTCAAATGATTTGATAATTGTGATCGGGGGAGAATTTGTGATTCAAATTGGATTTAAACTGATAATTCGGTAAATGGTTCTATAAGGATGTACAAGCTCTCCCTCTCACATGTGCCAAACGATTTCAAATTTTCCATGCACATGTTGAGGGGGAGCATCTCTCTTAAACCACAAATATTTGAAACGTGATCAATTTATTTCAATATGCAGTCTTTTCCTAATATGTGAACAACCCTTTCAAATATCTATGCACATATTGAGGGGGAGCAACTATTTTGAAAACCACATTTTTATATAACTACTCTTAGATGTAAGCCAACCCCTCAAAGATGAAAATAATTTCTATTACAATATGATGCTTGATGCAAATGTTGAGGGGGAGCTCTATTTCTAAAAATATCAAAAATAATTCAGATACAAAATACTTTGATAATATATCACAAGTATCTGGATTGATTTTCAAATGGTTTTCAATTTGTTCCAATGGCAGATGAACAATACCAAATAGACCGACCAAATTTACTTTATGTATGGTGATATAAGGATGATAAGGTTAGGTATTTGTTCCCATGATCCGCCAATACCGGAGGGATCTACCGTGGGACAATCCACTAGATAGTGTAGAAGTCCTTAGGTATATTGAAAAAAGGAGAAAAATGAGATATGGGAAGAGTGCAGACTGAGACAGAGATAGAACTGGAATAAACCCAACAAGGTTCTAGCAATGAAGTCTCGGTAAGCACTGAAGGGGTTGAAGAATGAAAAAGAATTGAATGTGAAAAAGGGTGAAAAGAAATAGCCCTCCAATAATTCAATCTTAGGGCAGAAACTGGGTTCAATTCATATACTACTGGTGGTTACCAAGGTAACATCGGCATTGAAGACAAGACGTCATGGACCCAGTGACGCACTGCACTTCAACTTTCCAAACCACTCAAGTTCCTCTTAAAAGGACTTGTTTCATTCTCACGGGGAACCGACATAATCTATTTACTTTCTCTTAGAGATAGTTGGTATTAAAGAAGGAGACCCTCTCCCTAGTCTCCAGCATAGGAACCAAATATGCACAATTGAGTCTAGAGCCACGAGATCATCAATAAATCTCATTAGGACACTTTCAATGAAGACTCTCTATTTCACACAATGTGGAAAGAGAGATTATATCTTATGAGTCCTACGCATTATCCTTGTGGTATTGCCAGAACATCCGAGTGATATGCATACATATTCACAATGAAGATGGAAAGCCTTCTGGAGCCAACATCAAACAAGCTCCTGGTGGGTGAAATGTGAGATCTATCCAATAGATCAACCATGTGATAACTGAACAGAAACAATGGGGCGATTCAATCTTTTGAATCAATCCTGGTTCAGGTTACGGATTGACGGATACCTTTGAAAAACCGGTCGTTGTGCTTAAAAACTCTTTACTTTAGCACATCGACTGTGTACAAATATTTCAAATTAAAATGTGTTTATGATTGATAATTGATTTTCATTAAAACCTTCGTGGTATTGCAAAAACAATTTCTATTGAGCGGTACACGATTGTTTTTTCAAATCTCTTTTCATCAATCAGTGAATCTCTATTCGCTGGTTCACTCACTCCGTGTTGACTTCTTTGAGACGTTCGGTTTGAAACGACTAGAGTAGCTGTGAAACCCTGTCAAGGAAATTCTTGGAATTATACCGATCACGCGAGCGGTATTTGTATGATCAACGGGGAACCGTGGGCCGTGTACCTCAATTCAACGAAAGTGATCAAAGACACTTTTCGTGCGCTTTATTGCTAACTGTTGTATGCAGCTATGCCCGACGTTTGCAGCCGATCAGAATGAAGCGGTCAATCCATAGCCGCATGCTCACACAACACATTCATTTCTAAAGAAATCATGATTAAGTGCATCAATGACTCTTATATTTTCACTCCATTCTTTCGCTACTGCGCCAATATCATGAATCAACGAAAGCTTCCGCTACTCTGATGAGAATATATCATGATCCAGAATGTGAGCATGTCGGTCCATAAGTCACAACATCACACAATACCAACACCAAAATGGATGAGTCAGAGATTTATGATTGCTGATGATCTCAAAGCTGGCTCAAAACTCAGTATCACGTGGATCGGTTAAAGACGTCCCTCAGATTATCCAAACATGCAAAAATGAAGAATCAAAGACTACGAGCTACAGAACAAAGAACATGAACAAGAATCCAAGAACAATCTCAATGTAATATCTGTTTGTATTCTATGTAATTTGAGGTGACCTCCCTTAGGGGGAGATTGTTAGGATTTAGTAAATCCAGGTATTAAAGTGTCGGTCACCTCAAGTATTTGTAATCGTTAGAAAGCTCGTAGTCGTAGTTATTTAATGTTAAGTATTATTTAGTTAAGTAATACCGTGGAGGACGGACGGGTCTTTACCCACTGTATGCCTAATCCACAGCCCGTTAGGTGGCGATTTGTGTTAAGACTATAAATACTCTCTACCTCCCAAGGTAGAGAGTTGGAGCTCATAATAAGATTTTTCTTTCTCTCACTAAAGTTTCCAAACCTCTAACTTTCTCTCTCTAAAACCATAGTATACGCCTACTTATGTTTGTGTTATGATGTGTATGTGAAATCCAATATGTTACATTTCTTTACGGCAAAATCACAGAGGAAGGCTATGTAAAACAACCTCCTGGTCTTGAGGATCCTGCACATCCAAACAAAGTCTACAAAGTTATTAAGGCTCTGTATGGCCTTCATCAAGCTCCTAGAGCTTGGTATGAAAGACTCTCCACTTTTCTATTGCAACATGGTTACAGGAGAGGTGCAATTGATAAGACTTTGTTTATCAAGAGAGACAAAAAGAATATCATGCTTGTTCAAGTATATGTAGATGATATTATCTTTGAAGCTACAAAGCAGTCATTGGTGAAAGAATTTGAGCAGCTCATTCAACAAGAATTTCAAACGAGTTCCATGGGTGAATTAACTTTCTTTTTAGGGCTTCAAGTTAAACAATCAAGTACTGGAATCTTCATTAGTCAAGATAAGTATGTCACTGACATTCTTAAGAAGTTCAACTTCAGTACTATCAAGCCAGTCACCACACCCATTAAAGCTATAAACTCATTAGGAAAGGATGAAGATGGAGAAGCTGTGGATGTCAAGCTTTACAGATCAATGATTGGTTGTATTATGTACTTAACTACATCTAGACCTGATATCATGTTTGATGTATGTTTATGTGCAAGATATCAAGTCTCACCTAAGGTCTCTCATATGAATGCAGTCAAGAGGATTTTTAGTTATCTAAAACAACAACCTAAGTTAGGATTGTGGTATCCTAAGGATTCACCTTTTCACTTGGAAGCCTTTTCAGACAGTGATTATGCAGGTGATAATTATGATAGAAGATCAACAACTAGAGGATGCCAATATCTTGGAAGAAGATTAGTTTCATGGCAATGTAAGAAACAAACCATTGCAGCAACATCATCCACTGAAGCAGAATATGTTGCTGCTGCAAGCTGTTGTGGACAAGTACCGTGGATGCAGAATCAACTCTTGGATTATGGATTCAATTTTAAGAATACTCCTATCTACATTGACAATGAGAGTATAATTTGCATTGTGAAGAATCCTGTTTATCATTCCAAGACCAAGCACGTTCAGATTAGGCATCACTTTATTCGAGATTGTTATGAGCATAGGCTCATTAATGTTGTCAAGGTCCACACAGATGATAATGTAGCTGATTTACTCACAAAGGGATTTGATGCTTCAAGATTCAATCATTTAGTGGTAAGTATTGGTATGATTAATTATTAAGCTACAATTAAGGGGAGGACTTATTAGTTAGTTAGTTAGTCCTATGCATTGTTTAAGGGGAGGCTATACAATGCTTTTTGAGGTTTTTGCTATTTTGAAGAAGGGGATGGAAAGTACTGCTTAGAGTTTATCTGAAAGTACTACTCTGAAAGTACTGCTTTGAAAGTATTGCTTATTTGGAAAGCACTACAGTCTTGTCAACGTACTGTTCCAACGGTCAAAATAAGGGGTAAAATTCAAACAACGGTAACTTTATTAATTGGGCTTTGATTTTTTAAATCTTACCTATAAATAACTACCCTCCGATTTTCCCTCTCATCTTTATACTTATCCATCCATATCTCTCTTCTCTCATCAACATTCACTTTCACCGCACCATTCTTTCTTAAACCAACACACAATGGCTGCTCGTAACACCATTAGTAAGCACAACATGGTTGCTAACTTGGACAAGACACCATTTAATGTTGCTTTTCATGATATAATTGATTTCCTAACTGGATCTTCGATCAATTATGCTTTGCTGGTCGAACCTGACATCATTGAACCCTAGATTCAACAATTTTGGGCTACTGCTAGATCTTATATGCAAGATGATGAATCCTTTATTCAGGCTAAGGTTGCTGGAAAGATAGTAAGAATTACTGAAGCCACGATCAGGGAAGATTTATTGTTTGATGATGAAGAAGGTGTTGTTCGCTTTGAGAAACAAGTGCTTTGGGATACACTCCGAGATATAGGGTATGAAGGTTCACTCACTGAAATAACTTTTAGGAAGCCCTTGTTTAGTCCTCAATGGAAATATCTCGTTCATGTTTTGCTTCATTGCTTAAGTCCCAAAAGTACTTCATGGGAACAATTTGGATCAAATATTGCCTCTACATTAGTGGGATTAGCTACCAATCGACCCTTTAACTTTTCAAGAATGCTTCTGGATGGTATGCTTTCTCATATCTCAAATGGTTCACCATTCCTTATGTACCCTAGATTTGTTCAATTGTTCTTGAACAAACAGCTTAAGGATGTACCTAAACCTTCAAGCTTGCTACCTGCTATAGTACTTCCACCAAAGGTGTTTACGTTTATGGCTAGAAAGAGTGATAAATTTTCTGGGAGGAATACACCTTTAACTGCTCACATGATGGAAGTAGCATAGGCTGTTAGAGATGAAGCAGATTCAAGTGAAAATAATGAGCCTTCAGATTCAAGGGAAGGAACGCTTCTCCTCGCACCTTCCCCGGCTCTGAAGTGCCTCAACATCTGCTTCAAGGGAAATCGCATCTCAACATACTGTATCTCTGCAAGGTACTAACCATGCTTCAGAACCAGCTGTCAACCCACCATCATCTCCCAATGATTATACTTCCACAGATGGGTCTCAAACATCCGGAGGAGATGAGGGAGTTATGGCTTCTGAGGGATTCGTTATGGATACCTATGCTTTAACAAGGGAATTATTGAGGTTAAAGAAGGATACTGAAGCTCAAGCTGCACAACTTTTGAAGCTGAACAAAAAAATTTAAAAGATTGAAGACATTTGTCTAGCCAGTAGTTCAACATCACTGGTTGTGGGTAAAATCACAGAAGAAGAAAGGAAAGAAATCTACAAAGGTTTCTAAGGGCAAGAAGCTTGGAAAGCAGTCTTCATTCCAATTGGGGAGCAATTTGGAGCAAGAGAATTTGAATGAAGATACTGAACCTTATGAAGATACTGAACCTCATAAAGATCTAGATGAAGAACTAGATGCTGAGCCTCAAGATACTGAGCCCTCAGGTACTGGTGATCAAGGTGCTGATGTTCAAAGTGCTGGTGATCATGGTACTGCTCTTCAAGGAACTTTTAGGCAAGAACTTATTACACCAAGAACCCTAAATTTTGATGAAAAAGCTGGTCCTTCAACAGTCTTACATGAAGAAGAAGCTGGTACCTCTAAAGTAGAACATACTGCAAGTGATGATGAGACCATTGATGATATGTTGCTCAACATGTAAAGACCAAGAGGTGTTAGTATTCCTGGAGTTGAAGAATCTCAAGTCTTACAAACTTCTCAACCTACTCAACAGTTAGATCCTAAAGATAAAGGAAAAGGTATTCTGGTAGAAACAAAGAAAAAGAAGAAGCTTACTTTAGCAGAATTAAGAGCTATTGAAGTGGCTAAAAATGAAGAAGCTGCTAGAAAGTTACAAGCTGAATTAGATGCTGAAATTGAAAAACCAAAGAAGCCAGCTGTTATACCAAGAAGACCACAAGGTATTGCTAAAGAAATGAATGCCATGATGGCTTATCTAAAGGGTAGAGGATATACTGGATTACAGAAGTTAAAATATATAGAGATGAAAGACTTATATGATGCTGTTAGAGAATCTTATCAAACGGAAGTGGCTGGTATTATTCCTTTTGATTCTGAAGAGCAAAATGTGGATGCAAGAAAAAGAAGTTCAAAGAGAAAGAGGACAACTGATGATGAACAGCTATCAAAGAAGGTTCAATTGAGAACAGATACAGTTGATGAGCTGAGAAATTATCTTAGGCTTGTTGATTTTGAGCATCCAAAGTCTAAAGAAGTTGCAGAAAGGAAGTCTAAGATTTCTACATTTGAAGTTGTAGAATCAAAGGAAGGAGATTATCTTATGTTTCATAGAGAAGATGAAAGTTTCAGAACATTCAACTTATTGTGGGACATACTGCATATGATAGATAGAGAAGATCTGTTTCATCCGTATCAATTAGTGCAAGATTATTTTGAGCATATTCCACCAACTGGAGTCGGTTTAGTCTTGTTGGGTGATCTAACAACTAACTGGGAGATAGAAGAAACAAGTACTGATGCGCTCTGGAACAATCAAGAAGTTTGGGAGATCACAAGCTGGAGATTCTTTGAAGAATCAGGAGTGCGTGTTTTGGAGTTAGAAGATGGGACCATGATTCATATGCTAGCAGAAAGAAGATATCCACTAACAAGAGATCTTATGATCAGGATGCTAGATCATGGTATGGAAGTTGAACAAGAGAATAAAATAGATCTTATGGTCATTGAGTTGTTTATCAAATGGACAATTTTGGCTGATGATGATGCATAAATACTGGTATGGTTTTTATTATATAAATCTTTTGAAAAATCAGTACTTTATTCAAAGTACTGCTGAACAAATAGTACTTTATCAAAGTACTGCTTGCAGCACAAAACCAGTAAAAGTCTTTTATTAAAAATAAATAAGCAATTTTTGTAAAGTGCAAAATACTTTTTGAAGTATAAGATAACAGCAACAAATTATTTTGAGAGCAACATCTGATGGTAATCAACTCACCATGTTTAATAAACAAGAAAGAGTTTGACTCATCATGAGGGTACGGCTCTGATGTGATTATCAATCCATTTTTAGTTGACAATTTACTAAAAATTGTATGGTTTTTAACTCACCATATCTATAATAGTGAAGAGTTGGCTAGCCCACAAAAAAATGGCTTGTGGTAAAGGCTGTAGAAAAACCATTTGTATGGTAATTAGTTCACCATGGTTGTAAGAACTAACTAGTCCAAAAGCAAACGGCTATTGATAAAGACTTAACAAATCCGTTGATAGCTGATGATTTGCTAAAAATCATATGGTTATCAATGTACCATGGTTTTACACACCTAAACATTGGCTACTCTAGAGTTAATGGCTTTGGTAAAGAGACATCAAAATCCATTAATTTTTCAATGATTCACCTCTCACAGGAGTTTACACACCTGGAAGTGATGAGAATAGTCTGAAACATTATGATCTGATGTACATTTTGCCATATGTTGCTGAGTAGCTGAAAAGGTGAAGGTTGTTGATAATGGTTACTGAAAAGGGTTGCTTATAAAGATTACTTTGATGATGATAATACAAACACTTTAAGTACAAGACAAATCTGAAGATAAAGACACAATCTTTCCTTAAAGACAAACATGTTGAAGTTAAAGATACAAAGGAACTTGAAATCAAGCAAGTAGAATTCAAGTTAGGGGAGGATTGTTGGGATATAAAGTCAAAGTACTGAAGAAAGTCAAAGTACTGCTTAATGAAAGTCAAAGTACTGCTCGCGTCAAAGTACTGCAAGGCTAAAGGACTGCTATGCAAAAACGTTTAAGGATTATTATGTAATTCTAGAATATTCTTAGATTAGAATTAGTATTACTTGTCGTACAAGGATTGTAATTGTAAACCGACTAGGGTACTCCTTATGCCTATAAAAGGACCCCTAGATTGGCATTAACGATACGTGAATTAGAACTTACATGCAAGTACGATATTAGAGTTATTTAGCGATTAGGTTTGTTAGTGAATCTGTATAATAAGCAGGTTCAAAGTTTGGTTTTAATATAATCGTTGAAGTTTAAAGTTATTCTTCTTAGCTTTATTGAAGTAGTTTCCGCATACTTAATAGAGTTATATCAGTGTTTCATTGTTAGTAGTTTTGGATTTATCCAAGGTTACTAAACCCTTACAAGCTACATAGTTAGTTTGGTAAGAGTATATCGATCCAATATTTCGTTTCCGGCTCGTGGTAGATTACTGATATTTTCCTTTCATGATCTTTTATCTTTGTTATGCCTCATGATATTCCCCAGTGCACTATTTCTCTCTTCTACTTCATTATCATTACTTTGTTTATATATATATATATATATATATATATATATATATATATATATATATCTGTTCATGAGCTTTTTAAGCTCAACCGCATTTTCTTTTCTGACAGGTAATAGGGGATCTTTGGACATGAGTGATGAGCGTAGGAGCTAGAGAACCTACCCATATGATTAGATTCCCATTTATGGATTGTTCAGACTTAGTCTTTAGATTTGTCATTTCATTTTCTGCATATGTTTGGGATTATTTTCTTCCATTTGTAACCTTGTTAAGTGTATACTTTGGAAGTCATGTTTTCATGACTTAGCATTTATCTTATAATAAAGATTGTTATGTTGAGTGACACCATGTTACAGTACTTTCTATGACCTGTGAAATATTGGCCTTAGGTTTGGCTTATGAAACAATCTTGAGAATTATTCCACTTTGAAGAGACTTCCATTTGTATTCATGCCCCTACTTGATCTTTCTTAAGTGTATGAGCTTGGTGACAAGTAAGTTTACATTGAGGATTTTGTGGTATAAGTCTTATTTTCTAATTGTAACCTCACATTTAGATGCTCTTTGATCATCATGTTGTAGCTCTATAAGCGCTAGTCTGCCCGAACGAGTATTGCATGTTACTCAGGTATGGATTAGTTGACTTAGTGTCATCTTGATTCGAACATCCTGAACTTTTCTACCATGATTCTCGACTGGTTAAACCATTGTTATTGTTGCTACCTTGGAAACTTGTGCATTATTTTCGTGGTTGTGAAGGTTTCTTTACACTTATTTATTTTTTATTTTTTTTTGTACACCGTTGGATGGATCTCACCTTGAGAGTCATTTTGCAATCTGAATTTCCTCGATGTAATCCGTGAACGAACTACCAAGATTTCATAGTTGAAGCAATCATGGTAATAGATCGTTAACTCGATGGAATCAGTGTTGTAAATATCGGTCTTGGCGATATATCGATATCGCCTATCGGCGGTCCACCGATACGATATTTTCGGTCGGTTGGTCAATATTCAAATATCGGTCAAAATCGGTCAATATCGGTCAATATCGGTTATATCGTGTTAAATATCGGTAAATATCGGTTAAATATCGGTCAAATATCGGTCAAATATCGGTCGGAATATCGGTCAAATATCGTTAAGAGTGAAATACATAACTAAATGCATATACAATGTAAAATTTGTAATATTTATATAAAATATATAATTAAAAAAATTAAATATAACAATAAAACTAATAAATATTTATAAATATGTATATAAAATATATAAATACCTATAAAAAAAAATTAATTTTTTATAATTTATTTTGGTATTTATCACTGATATATCGCCGCCAAGACGATCGTTTAGTCGAGGGACCGCCAAGCGATATTTACAACACTGGATGGAATATGATATCAATAAAGGCATGATTATATGATGCAAGTATTATGACGCCTGATCAACGTGATAATACCTAGATCATATAACTTGAACTTATTGGGATCATTGGACACTTTGAGAAGTTCCTGAGAACAGTAAGGTTTGATGAGACCGAACCCTATTCGTATAGAACGACGTTTTGCTTGATTCTGAAACCCCGTATTGAATGACTCCAATCGGATTGGAAGGACAGCTACAAACTTTTAGGAAGTGGCCTTTATTCCTCCGAGTGTATCTCTGTGAGTACTCCAGTTTAATTCGTGAGGAAAAAGGGTAGTAGCAGGAGATTATGCCTTGATTTCTGGAAGCTAAATCGTGTTACTGTTAGAAACCGTTATTCGTTGCCTCGCATCGACGATCTTTTGATCAACTTCACTGCATGAAATTCTGTTCCAATATTGATCTGCATTCAGCCTATCATCAGTTACGGGTGAAGGTGCAAGATGTTCCTAGAACTACCCTGCATACTCGTTATGGTCACTATGAGTTTTAGTGATGCCAATTATGTTGGCTAACGCTTCGACCATTCTTATGGACTTGATGAATTGTGTCTTTCTTAAGTACTTGGATAAATTTGTCATAGTATGACATTTTGGTATATTCAGAGACGAAAGAGAAACATGAGGATCATTTTTGTATCATGTTGGAAACTCCGTGTCAGAAGAAACTTTATAAATCTGGAAGTGTGATATTGGTTTGGTCAGGTGGCGTTCTTAGCTGATGGTATTCCTATGGATTCCGCGAAGATTTGGACTATCACCAAATGGCCAAGACCAAAAACAGTTGCGTGTTTGAACCCTTTGAGTTTTGAATTGTGTTAGATGTTCACGACTTGCGTTACCATCAACGAAGCTTATGAGAAGATGAGAGAAGTTTAATTAGGAATGAGGAATGAGAACTGAGTTTTGAAAATCTGAAACAGAAATTCGCTTCTACATCAATACTTACAGGTGGATACCAATTTTGGGGATGCTTTCAAGAAGAGACTTGGTTATGCCCTTGTGTAGTATAGGAAGGTTATTACTTATGCATCAACACAACTAGAACCATATGAGGCGAATTATTCAACACATGACTTGTACTTGGCAGCAGTGATCATGTCAGAGATTTGCAGTTCCAGGAAGAAACTGCAAAAGGCTTGAGGGATCAGACTCGAGTTTAAGATTTCTTTTCACTCTTAGACTGATAAGCAAACGGAATTTTGGGTTGATGACGATGGAGTAGTATGGTATGGCGATAAATTACGCGTTCTTGATTCTATTCGAGAAGCTGTGTTGTCTGAAGCACACAGTTCCCCTTCACCGTTCATCAGGGTTCAACCAAGATGTATAGAGATTTGAAACAGAACTTCTGGTGGAACGGAATGAAGCAGAATGCGGCTACGTTTGTGGCTAAGTGTTTGACATGTCAACAGGTGAAGATCGAGCATCAGCGTTCTAGTGGTCTTCTATAGCCCTTGGATATTCCTACTTAGAAGTGGGATCAGATTTCCATGGACTTCTTAACGGGATTGCCTCGCACTCAGAAGAGGCATGATGCTATTTGGGTTGTGGTGGATCGTTTGACTAAGTCAGCTCACTTTTTTACCGATTCGTATAGATTACTCATTTAGTAAGTTGCCAGGGATATTTCGATAGGAGATCTTCCAACTTCATGGTACGCCTACAAACATTATATCCGATAGATATCCTCGTTTTACTTCACGTTGCTGGAAAGTTTTGCAAAAGGCATGGGGTACTAGACTTAAATTTAGCACGGCTTTCCACCCTCAGACAGATGGACAGACTGAGCGTACGATTTAGACGTTGGAAGGTATGTTGAGTTCATGTGCACTTGAGTGAACTGGTAACTGGGATGAATACTTGTGTCTAGTGGAATTTGCTTACAACAATAGTTGGCATACTAGCATCCAGTGTGCTCCGTTTGGACTTTTGTATGGACGAAAATGTAGGGCTCCCATCTGTTGGAACGAAGTTGGAGAAAGGCTTATTGAGGGACCTATCATTTAATGTTGGGGATCGTGTTTCCCTTAAGGTGTCTGTGTGCAGAGGAGTTAAGCGTTTTGGGCATTAATGAAAAGTTGAGTCCGCGTTTCATCGGTCTATTTGAAATCTTAGAGCGTATTGCTAAGGTCTCGTATCGTTTGGCGTTACCTCCTCAGCTATCTTATGTGCACGATGTTTTCCATGTGTCTTTGTTAAAAGGTTATAATTACCATCCACTTCATGTTGTTCCGTATCCGTTGGATCAAATTCGTGATGAATTATGACTTTCTAAAGAGCCTAAGGCTATCTTAGACAGTCAGGAAAGAGTTGTGAGGAATAAGACCATTCCGTTCGTCAAGATTCTTTGAAAGAATCATCCTGAGCACGAAGCCACATAGGAGACCGAAGAATCTATGCAAGCGAGTTATCCGCATTTCTTTTCAAGATTTGGAACGTTTCTGTTTAATCTGTTCATTTCAATTTCGCGGTCGAATTTTTTTTAGAGTGGGGAGAATTGTAAAACCCGCAAATTCGAATTCGTAATATTTGTTTTGCAACCCGATAATAATATAAGAATTTTAATTATTATGTAAAATTAGAAACAATATGATAAATTATATAAGTTATGACAAATTAATATTTTTTAATTAACCTAAAGTTAATTACACAAATTGCCTTTGTATTTATTTTTGTACCTATACTTTAAATAATATACATTTGAAAAAGGAAAAAAAAGATATAAATAATTATATAATTAAACAATCCAGCCCATTTATTGTAAATTAATTTGATTTTTAATAAAATTAAATGGATTAATTCCATTCCAAAAATATATACACGCCTTGTTATTTTTTTTTTTCATATTCGGTTTCTATATTACCTCAAAATACCGATTGTATCCAAAAAAAACCCTAACAAATCAAAAAAATCCGGCCTCCTCCATCTCCTGCAAGAATCTATGGCTGCAAGAGGACTTTGGTGGTCGTTTGTGCTGTTTTCAAGCCATTAAAAATCATTTGGAACCTCCTTGCAATCGGATTATTTCGTGTGCTGGGTTTAGGTAAACTTTCACCAATTTTAGTTAATTATTTTCGGCCCTAAAATAATTATGGGGTTAATTTTTATGAAAACCTAAGTATGTTGTGTGCTAAAAACCGTTTTTGTAACATGGATTATGTGTATGAATCGTTGTGTAATAATTATTAAACATACGAGTGTAATTTGTGGTCGATTAGGGTTTCTATGATATGAAACTGTTTTTAATTTAATCAGCAATAATCATGGACATGTAAGACCAACTTTGTGATGATAAAAAGACACTAATAAGCATGCATGATGATCGGTAAAACCTCAGGTATTTTTTTGGTGGCGATAAAATTATAAACGTGTGGTTATGTGGTTGTTATTTTATGTGCAGTGCAGTTTCAGAATTTGGCCGATTTGTAAAATATATAATGAATTGTTAACGACACATATTTGGGTAGTTTTTTATTCTAGAATTTAATTTAACCTATGTACTAATTGTATGTCCCGTTTCGGGGTCATTAGAGGTCGGGAAGACGGCCGTTTGATTTTTAGAAGTTAAGATGTCAAAACTGTTTTTCGGGTCTGGGAAATCAGTCACCTTGAAAGATTTTTAATAAATTAAGGGTAAGGTCTGAGAAGCCCTAGCACAAACATTGTGTTATTTGGTATCTTAACTAATGTTTGGAATTTTTGGAGAATTTTTGGAATAGTCTGAGAATGGTTTATAAATGCAAACTTACAGGGTGTCAGAATTTGTGAAATCTGGAACAGTTTGGAGAAATGAATTTTTATAAAATACTTAGACAATGGTATAAAATCTGGGGAAATTTTTATAAATACTTAAGACCTATATGTAGTAATGTGTCGAATTGAGGAACCTGAATTGGAACCTAACTATTTTATTAAAATCGTGTAAACCATCTCAGTTTCGGGAGAAAATGTTTTGAATAGGAGTTTAGTAACTAGTTATGAAATTGTATGTGTTTATTTGTTGTAATTTGTTTCGGGACTCGTATAATTTTGTAAACTTCTATAAATGACTACTAAAACCCTAAGTTGATAATATGTAAACCTTAATTTGATTATTAAGTAACCTAATATACTTTTGTGCATAAGTATAATTAAATTCCGTAATAACCGTAATTATGACATTAATTTGTACGTATAAGTAATATGTTATGATAATTCATGTAGATCGGGTGAAGTCTGAATGATCCTGCTCTTTTGGTCATTTCTCTTTGTTTGCTTTTGTAAGGTACATATATTCTGACCTTTCTCTTAAGGTTTCTCATGATCTCTTACACATCTTTTGATCTTTAGCTATTTGGATTATGAACCTTGAACCATTTGATGTGAGCCTTTGAATTGAGCCTTTGCCATGAACCTTTGCCATGAACCTTTGATTATGCTATTCTGATGACTTAGACAATTGCCAAACTTTGACTTTGCCTTTTGACTCTTCAGTTTAATACCCGGGCCATTTTCCTAGCCATGAAGGTAACATGACCATGTCATTGATGTACCAATGGCATGAATCCAGGGTGGTCGAGCGATGAACCATCCCGTCCCTTTTTCGTTATATATATATATATTATGAGCTCAAGATTATTATATATGTTTGGCCACTAATATCTTCGTAGGGGCGTATGGATGCATCCTAGATTTGTTTCGTATATGATATGATATGACATGATTGATTTAATTAGGTGATTGATGTTGTGTGCAATACACGTCCTTCACATTTCGGGAGTTAGCTACTCCATTGGTTACTTATGTTATGATATGTTTCGTTTCTGGCTCGTGGTAGATTACTGATATTTTCCTTTCATGATCTTTTATCTTTGTTATGCCTCATGATATTCCCCAGTGCACCCTATTTCTCTCTTCTACTTCATTATCATTACTTTGTTTATATATATCTGTTCACTGAGCTTTTTTTAAGCTCAACTGCATTTTCTTTTCCTGCGACAGGTAATAGGCGGGATGCTGGACATGAGTGATGAGCGTAGGAGCTAGAGAACCTACCCATATGATTAGATTCCCATTTATGGATTGTTCAGACTTAGTCTTTAGATTTGTCATTTCATTTTCTGCATATGTTTGGGATTATTTTCTTCCATTTGTAACCTTGTTAAGTGTATACTTTGGAAGTCATTGTTTTACATGACTTAGCATTTATCTTATAATAAAGTCTTCCGCTTGCGATTGTTATGTTCTGAGTGACACCATAATGTGACATTTCCGCCTTTTCGGTTTGGGGTGTTACAGATGATCTTAGAGCTAAAATGACATCTATCAATGTTAGACAGTCTGCAAATGTCACTAAAGGTGAACAATTGTGGAATATCAAATTTCAAAGGAAAAGGAGGATGGGATGAGGTCTGTTCTGGTTGGTTTGTAACATCCAGGATTGGTAGCTTCAAGTATAATGGTGTTCAAGTTATAAAAAATTTCTGCATAAAGATGCAGAACTATATAAACAAATGTTGAGTTTCATGAAACACTGCATATTCACATTGAAGGCATTAATGGATATATGTGTATTCAGACCATTACAAATGTGAAGTACCTTGTAACTTGGAGTCCTAACTGTGTGACTGTACCTACATTAGCCTCTTAGTCTTTTCTGGTTTGGCCTTAGGAGGAAACTAGAAAGCTATGTTTGGCTGTGTAGGAGGTCTATCTCAGTATAGATGTACCATAAAGTAGGGCTTTCTTTTATGAAGGGTAAATGGTCTTGGAGGGGAGTGTAAGTAGTATGGAATTGAGAGTGGTGAAAGATGACACTTCATGATCCATACTTTACATTCCCACAGGAGGTAATGGTGGTCATCATGGAGGGTGAGTGTTCTCAAGAAACTGAAGCCTTCTTTGAAACAGAAATGTAGGTTGCCTTGACAGAACCCCCCCATGGATGGGTTATAGATACCTAGTGATGCCATTCTCTATTTCTACTTTGGCTATTGTGGTGGCAGGTTGAGTGGCTTAGTAGAATGGGGTGATGGAATATAGCTAGATGGTAGGTGCTCTATAAAGGTGAATTGATGTATGAATATATAATTTGGTTTGTAGAAAATGCTGATGGTTGGTCTGTTGTGTTGTCTGAGATCTGCATCAGACTTGTATGTGGTCTTGTGTAGTTTATCAGATATCAAATGATAGTATTATGCTTGTATTTGATTTGAGATTTGTCCAAATCATAGTTATGTTATCCATATGATGTAATGTTTGGAAGTTTTAAATATAATTCATCTTTGAGGAGAAAAAAAAAAAAAAAAAAAAACTCTAACATTATTGGTCGCTTGTGTAAAGAACATAAAAAGTATAGTACCACAAAGTGTGAGAGTTATATATTTTTTCTTCCAAACTAAATACCATATATATAAAACAGCTTACAATATCAAATGTATAATAAACCTATAATGCTTAAGCTTTGTGGTCTTTATACAAATTGTTTACAACAATAATAACACCTAATTAAAGAATACATCATTAATTAGTATCTGATGTAATTATATAGCCATTTCTTTTGTTCAAGATGAACTACTGTATAACAAGAAACGATCCGAAAAATATAATAATTATAGAAAATACAACCGAGTAGAAACTCATCCTCGGTTCAATCCTTCCTTTGTCTTTCCTCAACATCATACCTTCGAGAAAATGATAACCCATCAAAGTGACATAAAACGAGAGGAGAGTTTGTATGAAGATCTCGTCAATGTACTCTCTTTGAATTGTTATTTTAAGGATCCCGACCACAAATGCTAGGAGATTTAGGATGATTAAAGAACAAAGGGGAACGACAAACATACTTGAAGTTTGGAAATTGTATATGCCCATTTGGTATAGTTTTACTTGATCATCATCAATCACTTTATTTGTTGGTAGGAAACTTGCTTCTTTTGCACCAAGTTTTTCCATGATTGCATTAATGCTTCCATAAAGATTAGTTGTGATTCCTTTCATCATCCATATCCTTTGCTCATATTTCCATGCTTTGAGGGGTTCTCCTGTAGAGTAGATCTCTCTCATGTGTTGTAAATTTGATAATACAAACACATAGAGAAACACAAAGGAGAACGGGTTTTTAACCTGCAAAAAAAGTTATCATACATATCAAATCTTAAACTGGATCGATATACGTTTATGTCATACTGCGGTAGTTAGCAAATGAACCGTAGATTTTTTTTTTATAAAAACCATATGAACCAAAGATTCATATGTGAAATACACCATATGAATATTGGAATTCACTCGAATCACATGCTATATGGGGACCATAATTAATATGTTTGCATATAGAGGTTGTTATGACTGGTGAGCTATTTTTTGTTCCCATTTCAGTGTCATTCTTGTGTAGAAAAATATATATGGCTGAAAAGCTAACAAGTCATCAATCCTCATTTTGTCTCACCTCAGGGTAAATAGTAATGTCGTTGAGCAACGAGAGCTGTGGAACTGTGGCTAAAATCCACAAAGGTATGAAATTAAGAGGAAATAGAGATATCCAGGCATAACAGAATCTTTGTAGGGTAGGCATTCTTGATTTTCCATAAAAAAGGGGAGAGAATTTTGATAGTGCAACTTCAATCAACCCTGTATACCATCTTGTGGTTTGAATCATAACATCGTTTAAACTTGTTGTGCCTGATCCCAAGAAAGCTGGTCGCGGAGGCATATAGTAAACTGATTCCCAATTTTTAGCGTGCATATTGAAGCTTGTGAAGTAATCTTCAACAACAGAGAAGTATCTAAACCCCACCTACAACATGTCATCAAAGCACACTTCAATAGTTGGCAACACAACTTTTGTGAGATTCTCAAGTTTCCTTATTAGTAAAGTTTTAAGAAGATTTAACATTGAACAAATGTGCGTTAGAAGACTTGCCTCAATTCCCCATTTTGTGTCATTTTCATATTCACAAGAAGCTAAAAGCTTTGTTTCGTGCAACAATTCATCTGATAAGATTTTCCCACAATCGAGCTTCGCATTGCATTTATTCTGAATTGATTTGATGAACTCGTTGGAAGAACCAAAAGACTGTCTAAGATCTTTTATGTCGATGTCTATAAAATTAGAAAAAATTAGTAGTATCAGTATCAAAGAACAAAAAAGTGATAACTCATAAACTTATACACATACTTTTAAGTCGATGTCTATGAAATTAGAAAAAAATAGTAGTATCAAAGAACAAAAGGGTGATAACTCATAAACAAACAATACAACGTCATAAATATTACATAACTATTCTGATGAGGCCCTCTTGGCGTGTAAAACGCTCACAACTAGTAAATTTAGCAATGTAATGTGCATCCAAAAATGAAAAATTTATTACTAACCTTCTTGTATCGGAGTTAGACCATATACTGGCTCTCTCTTCAAGTAATAACAAGTCCCAGAGAAACATGGTCCCTTGATGCCATCCATCCCTCGCCACAGTGTCTAGTTCAGTGCACAAACAAATCGATTTATTAATTAATTTTATCTAAGGCAAACTAACAATAATCTCATACTGTATAAACTACAAATATATATTATCCACACGTCCCAATCGAGACTTGAACCCACAACCACTTGATTGGAGAGAAATCTCACAACCGCCAAGACTAGCTACAAATCTTTTGGTCAGATCAATCGTTTAATAAAATTAAGAACTCAAAGTTCATTTCCCAAAAAAATTGCTTAGCTTACCTTAAAGGTATTTCTCAGCTCACTTTCGTAGATATCATGTTTACTAATATTATGAAACTTTTGTGGGAATTGGACAAAAGCCAGAGTAGAAGACAACTTCCGGTCTAGATGGAAACACATTGCTTCACGTGCTGAATTTCCGTCATTGCAATACATGTCACAATCCAAGCCGAGTATATATGGTGAATTACTTATCAAACCCGACACTCTGAGCTGCAAACATTTGTTATATATGTTAGTTTTGATTGCATGTGTATTCATATATACATAAGTGATAAGTGTATATGTGTCAGGCTGTCATCACTATAAGAAGATACACTTTTAGTGACAGAAGTTTTAATGACACAAAAAAATGCCATTAAATCTAACCTTCTAGTGATACTTTTTATAAATTGTTGGCAAAAGTCAAAAACTTTGAGATTTAATGACACAATTAATAAACAAAACGTGTTACAAAAGGCAAAAAATATGTACTCACACTTTTTTTTGTCACTATAAATAGATTTTTTCGGAATTCTACGTACGCTTTTTTGAGTGTCAGAGAAACACATAAAACTTTTTGACACTTCTTTTATACTTTTGATGACACTTTTATAGTTTCAGTGACACTTTTTTTTATGTGTCTTTAGATGACTATTATTTTTTTGTAGTCTAGTCTAGATAGAGATATTTACAAGGGCATTAAGAGCTCCAGCTTTAAAATGATGAGGATGAGAAGGCCTCTTTTCACGAGAAACATAGACGAGGCGAGGCATCTGTTCTTGATCATGTGTGCTTTCATCAACCAATACCTGCAAAGATTATTAGGTAGTCATCATTACCTTCTTGTTCATGCTACAATAGGTTTTGTCTTTCCGGATAATTAACTATTAGCATGCTACAAGATATCTTGGGAATTAAACTGTTACAAGCTAAACGTGCTTGTTTATCCACCAAGTTTACCTGTCCGAACATATATATCGTCATAAAACATACAATATATACGACCAAGATTTGTATGCATTTTTCCGTGATGCAACAATTGATCATGACAAATACTGTAAACTTTAATAACGTCAAGTAAAAAACTATCCATGTGGTTTGCTATGGTGAAAGTTTAATAAATTTTCCATACTTTTATGCCATTAATTTGCATAATTGGTACCCATGTTGCACCTTTTTCTTTTGTTTAACAGTAGCTGATCGAGTTTTTAAAACTGACAAACTTACGAACTTAAAACATTTGGTCTCTCAATATGTCACTAATTTCTCTTTCAATTCGTCATAGAAATAGCCTTGTGAGTATCACACTAAAATATGTGAGGTCTCAGGCTCAATTCCTGCAAGGTGTAAACAACTCTGAAGTGGTCACATTTACATTCTAAAAAGGGATGCTTTTATCTCGTTTGAGTCTGTGTGAAGGTTGGTCCATATCTCATGGATTAGTCGGCCAAAATATCGAAAGCCATGAATACTCAAAATGAACTTATTAAGTCTATCCAGTACCATAATAATTAAGGTATTGTGGAAATTTTCGGCCATAATAATCAAGTGAAATGAACTCATCTTGAGAAGTACATGAGTGCATGACTTCTACGATTTTTCATCTGATTGAACCCGAATCTCACTATCAAGTTTAGGCCAAATGATACTGATCTATCATCTACTAGTTATATTTCATGATTATAAATTATTTTGAATATGTAATTGTGTGGTATAGTTAATACATTTAAAAGCTCACGGAAGCAATAGTGGAAGTTAAAAGCATTGACGTTTACCTTAATGACAGCAGAATGATCCTTGTTTGATATGCAACTTTCCTTTTCTGAAATTTTGGTCACTTTCTCAGCAAATAACTCATAACTTTCCTACACCACGCATGCATCAAATTAAACAATGTCATTTTTCTTTCGTTTTCATAAAAATATATAAATAATAAAATATGAAGGTTACTTGATCAAACAAGATAGATGGAATAAGCTGGAGTAATAAAGAATAAACTAATATCTAATTGCTAGTCATAATTTTTAGTGAAGGAAAGTTGCAGTCGTCGATAGCAACATTTTGTCTATATTCTTAGTAGAAAATTCGATCAAAAATTGATTTGCAAATTTTTTGCAAGATATTTTGTTTATATATATTACATTAGTTGCGAACCACCGGGGCCTGCCCATTTGATAATTTAATTCGGGAGTCGGATTTCAAGTATTGTGTTGTTTTTTTTTTTTTCTTAAAAAAAAATAAAAATAATAATAATACTCCGTAATAATTATAATAATAATAATTTACATTAGTTGCGAGAATGACTGAAAAGCAATTTAACATATCAAAATTTGTTTCTCTCCATTTTGGCTGATCATGGATGACATGTAAAAAGTCAATTACATATATACCCACTAAAACTTTCATATTTACATATATATATTTATTAAAAACATGCTTAACTTGTATTGTAAATCGTGCACTGAAAACTTGCATTTTAGATAAATATGTAAATATTTAAGTTTTAGCGGATAAAATAATTAAATATACGTGATATTTCTTATATTGATTATTAGTTTAAAATTTATTATCCACTTCAAAATTTCAATTATTTCTAGTCATTTATATAATAAAAGAATTATATCATTTGAAAGTGATTTTGTCAATTCATTCTTATTGAAAAAATAATTGGGCCAATAGGAGAGCTCGATTTCGTCACGTAAGCAAAATTGTGTGATGTGATTGGTTAATAAAAGTGCAAATTAAATTTATTTTGGTCAAACTTTAATAAATTTGGTGGAGAAATTTGGTTGATAAAAAAAACACATAAGAATATAGGTGTCAAATTTGTGAAAACAAAAACTTAAAAAATGAGGAGGTAATTAATAAAACTTTAGTGGCTGAATTTTCAAAAATTATATAGAGTTAAGTGTAATATTATTAGCCTCCATGTTTTTTAATAACTTTAAATTATAAACAAATACTCCCTTATACCTTATACCCTTTATACTTTATATCTTAAAAAATACAATGTATATGTTGTTTTAAAATAACAACATATAAATTTGCATAAGATTATAAGTATCAAATTTTTTACTATATATGTTCAATAAGGACTCCTTTATTTCATTTTTAAAAGTTTAACCTATGTGGACACGAGTTAAATTTTAAATACGGCTAAATTACTGAAAACGGGAATATAATTATCAAATTGTAAGCACGAGTTACTTTAATATAAAAATAAATATACGCGATTGTACTTATAACAATGACTCATGTAATTTTATTTATTTATATAAAGATATCTAGAAAAATATTTTTAAAAAACTTTTAGGAGTATACTTTAACTTTATCAACGCTCATTATGTGCTATTAAACTTGCATCATGTGTACAACATAATATCAGTAGTGAAATTTAACTAACAACATCAACATCTTTGTTAGCTAAATAAAATTAAATCTTGAGTTACCTAACAGGAATTTTTACAAATATTTTACCAAATTTAATGGATATTAATGCATAATGAATAGGAAAAAGATTGGAAGACCTAAAAGGCATGACTAATTTTGTGACTAACTTATGTGTCATTACTTAATTGGATTGTGAAAGAGTGGGTCCGGTTAATACAACCAATCAATTGTTGCCACACATATTTAGTCACAAAATTAGGCATAACTTTTAGATCTTCCAATCATTTCTCGAATGAAAAACTCGTACATAAGTATTAGTTGTACTTATATCGCAATTTTTATGGGCAAATTCTTATATGTGTATATACTTAACTAAAATGTTAAAATAAATTTGATTTATGTGTAAACTTCGTGCGTGCACGAAACTTATAACTATATAATTATATGCAATTACCTTTAAAAAGACAATATTCAGTATTAATACAGAATAGTATTTTTTTATCAAAATCTCATACGTACACGAGTATTATAACTAGTTAACTTATAAGCTATAAGAGTGGCCAACGTTGCGGACCACTACCACGCCCTACACAATAAATTTTAATTTTATGTACTAATTTATTTCATTTTCATAGAATACATAATTAAACAAGAAAATTAGTGGGTATGTTTGGTACGGAGCGGTGTGAAGCTTTTTTGAGTAATGAGCGGTGAATAATGAGCATTTTGATTTTTAGAAGTCGTTTGTCAAAGGAGTGATGAGCTTTTTAAATTTTTAGGAATGCTCAATTTTCCAATGCTTCTTTAAGAAGTTGTGAGCTTTGAGCGGTAAGCTGCACAACTACTGCTCACAGCTCACAGTTACTGCTCACTACTACTGCTCACAGCTACTGTTGCCAAACACAATATATGAAAACTCTAGTCATAATATTAAATAAACATATACTACCTCCGTCTCATATTAATTGTCCTGTTTTGACTTTTTAAGTTTTTCTTTCTTAACTTTGACCTTAAATATTTTTATTTGTGTTATATAATATTTAATAAAAAATATACCAATAAAAAATACATTTAAAACTCAATCTATTCATATATTTTGCATCAAGTATTATATAACATAATTAAAAATATTTAAGGTCAAAGTTAGAAATGAAATACCTAAAAAATTCAAAATGGACAGTCAATATGGGACGCAGAAAGTATGACCGAACATGCAATGATTTTTTATGATCATGTAAGCGATACATATTACACTCAAAACTCATAGTATTGTCTAACTAAGTTTTGATACGGAATTCTCCCACGTTCTTATATAAAAATCGCTATTCTTCAATGCCAATCTTTTAAGACACTTTTTTGTTACAAAATGACATCAATGGCCGGGACAGAAAAGTATATTTGAGCACTCAAGTCTGAAAAAACACAATGACGAAATGAGACAACGTTAACCTAGCAACATAATATATGTCACAAAGGGAAGAAAATCGGCTAACCTTAACCTTAAGTTTCGCTGCTCCGAACTCGTCACTATCCATCATTACACTCTCATCTACCTCCGGTCCAGCGAAATAAGCTTGGGGACAAATTGTCTTCAGCCCAAACTTCTTGCAAAACGGAACCCACGTCTTAGCAAACTTATAAGCCTCATGCATGGCTTCTAAAGTCCCCGAACACCCCGCATCATCAGAGAGATAAACAGAAACCTTGTCACTCGGATAATTCAAAGTCATGGCTGACACAACTGTGTTCATAACCCCAAGTGGTGGCTCCTTTTGAGGATCCGCTGTACATATGAACACGTCGATAGGTGGAAGAAGTTGGTCATCTTGTGGTAACCTCTCTGGGAAGACGGTTCGTGTTATCGGTCGCCATAAGAACGACTGACTAAGGAGCCAAATAAACGAGAGTATGAGTTCGGATAAGAAGATTAGGACATGAGGGATTAATGGTTGGGTTGTAGTGTTGATTAGAGTGAGAATGGAGGATAATCTGTAGTAAATGAGGAGGGTTAGAGCTATGGAGTGGAAGAGTGTGTATAATCTGTTAATGATTATGGTTTGTTTGTTGATATGGGTGAGATGGAGTGGATAAGAGATGGAGTTCATTTGGAGAGGCAGATCGATCGATGCTGTCACTCTGAGAATGGTTGATGGTTGTGTAGCGCCTCAACGTATGTGTGGTTTTAAAAGCTCATTGAAGCGGTAATGGAAGTAAAAAAGCATTGATGTTACCTTAACGACAGAAGAATGATCCTTGTTTGAAGTAAAAAAGCATTGACGTTTACCTTATGAATGTTAGTTACTTGATCAAACAACATACGGAATAGGCTAATAAAGAACAGACTAGCGAACATTTAGTCGCTAGTCATAATATTTAGTGAAGGAAATTTAGTCGCTAGTCAAGATATTTTGCAAATCTGATATTACATTAATTGCAAGAATGACTGAAAAGCAATTAAACGTATCGAAATTTTGTTTCTCTCCTTTTTGTCCGGACACTACTCAGCAACAAGTGACTAACTTAACTAAGTTTTTGTTGGTGCATAACCTTCGCTTTACTGATGCAAACATAGTTTTAGTGTGCTAACTAAATGCCTTTTGAACAAAAGGCTTGTGCTGGGGGACGGACTTAAGATTTCAAGAGGGTGTTACACAAAAGAATTGTTTGGCTAACTAAAGCTACATAGTAAAAAACGAAAGTAGCAAAAAATTATTGGAGGTTGCACATAACAAAAAAACAACAGTTTTGAATTTTTTTGCATTTCGTGATATAAAATCGGGTGTAGCTCATATTGTGTGAGATACTCTATAATCAAATGGTTGTGAGTTCAAGTCCTGCTTAAAATATGTTAGATTATGCACATATTTTTATGCTAGGTTTAGAGTTTTCAGATTTAAGCTCTATAATCCTCGTTATTGATATTGTGCTATGATATGATCGTTTAGAATCAAATATTAATTGTTACATTCAAATTAATTTTAATGATGTATAAATCAACATACTTGGTTTAAAGATAAAAGTAATTACGCTAGAGGCCAATACTCAAGTGTTATTAATGGATAAAAAATACCAATTTACCAAATGAGTCCATTTAGCGCAGCAAAAGAAGAATGCATCGTACGCATGTGATGGTTGTTAGGAAAAAGGGAAGCATTCATATCTAACAATACAGCATTTTTAAGATTCTCACAACATGAAACACACACATTATCAAAATACTTTTAAGATCTAACACAAAAGCAACGAAAAACACGCACCAAACCTACTAAAAACACATCAAAATTTTATATGCGTGAGAGTTTTGTGATCGTTTTTGTAACTGGAGAAGAAGGAACGCACACAAACTAATTGCCGGATAACTTGACATCATGCTTGCGTATGATCTTGGAGCGTGCCTAGAGGGATGTGCGCGTGGTTTGTTTGCTCGACACGTAAAAGCATGGCGCTCGCGAGCATTGGTGCGTGGTTGCTGGTGTGGCAATTTCTTATTTCATTAAGTGAAGTGCATGTGAAATGCGCGTTGCGGACGTGGAACGCGCCTAAAGAATCATATACGTACATGAAGTGCACTAAGGCCATGCGCACGGGTTGTATGCGCACGAGTTGGACACGTGGGGCCTTCAGAGTTGTTATATTTAAAAGATGAGCCACGTGTCGTAGATTTAGCGGAACCGCTTGTTGTGCCGTTGGAAGATCATTTTGGTAATATAATTAAATTATCATTTTCGTAGTATACAATTTTTTATTAGAACGATAACTAACTATTTCACAATACACACACCACATACTATCTCGCATGTGCTAAGCAAGATTTGAACTCATAATTATTTAATTGAAGAGCTTTTCGCACGACAAATGATACTATTTGAATACAAGCTCTTTGGTTTCGTAATCTATCTACAATTATAAAGGGTTCAGATCCATAATTTTCTCTTAAAGATATGTGTATGCATATCTCTTTAATTAGCAAGCATTTTTATTTATTTATTTATTTATTTTGAATAGTGATACAAAATTACAAAGTGACCCGCCGATTTAAAGTTTGTAGGTTCAACACACACAACAAAAATCGAAAGAAATAAATAAACATATGTGAGTACTTCATTGCCAACAAAAGAAATAAATTAAATCTTCTCCTAGACCACACAAAACAAAGTCGTATTTTCTCTCTTCCGACTCGATCCACACTTCAAACAGAAGGGTTAGCGAATAAGCGAACCACATCTTTTGATGATTTTAGCGATGAAGGTGACTTCGCATACTCCATCCACAGTTTAAAGAAAAGGGATAGCGAACCGCATCTTTTGCATATGATGATTCAGCGATGAAGGTGACATCGCACTTATTTAACACGGCCCTATTTCCCCTATATGAATTTAATGAATCAAAAACAAAAAGTCATACAACTTAACATTTAGCAACTCAAATTCGTTTTTGCCTTTACAGATCTGAAAAGAACATCATAATGTTATCTTACTTTACATCATTGGTGTTCCAAAAACATTGAAAATTTGAAATGTATCAAGACATATTTGACCTAAGAAATGCATCGACTTTTAGACTGTGTCACATTGTAAGAGAAAACTTTAAAAACTACGTGCCGACTAACAAAACTACTAAACTGGTCTTTGAAGACTTGATAGCATGCAACCAGATAACTTTGAAACTGTAGTTGAATAAAAAGTATTGTTGGTCCAGTGTTCGACTCTTCAAGCGAATAGGAGAAATCCCATAAATAGGAGGAATTAGCATCGTAAGCAGACTGGTGTAGACAAGTACGGTTAATAGCTTTGTTTATTGAAGTTAATTTGTTGGATGAAACCTCCAAGTCTCTAACAAACCTAAAAGCTCAGCGCGGAATTAATCAAAGAGTTTACACAAAAAAAAGGTCGGCACCTTAAAATCACAAGATAATCGACAAAAAGATAGAAACAATATGCACACGATATTTACCCGGCCCCAAACCCCCTTTATTAATAACCGATAAAAGTTTTCATCGAGACAAGAAGAATGAATTAACTAGCTTCCCCTCTCACCTCTATTTATGCTTTTTAACGGGTGATTGGCCTAGGTGCTTAGGCTTTTTTTGGGTTTAGAAACCGGTGCATGTTTTCTCCTTTAGTTGTTGGACTTTCTCGGTTGTTTTTCTTAGGCTCAGTTGTTAGGGTCGAAGTCTTGTTTGCGTCGTAACATCTTGCTAGTTTTTTATAACTTTATCAAATATGCCTTTTAAAAAAGGGTTTTTCTAACATGTGTCCCGGGGACACATGTTAAGCACACCAAAAGGACAGCGGGACCCACGAAAAAGAACGTCCGGACCCACATACTTTATTTGAAAAGTTTAATTTTTGTGGGTCTGGAATTCCTTTTTCGTAGGTCCCGCCGTCTTTTTGGTGTGCTTAAAGCACATGTTAGAAAAACCTTTTAAAAAAGTACATTGCATTATACTATAAGATGATTTTCTAGTTCCATGCCTCTTGTAGAAACTAGTTATAACTTTTTTTTTCTAAAAAGAGTTACATTATGCAGAAAAATACGAATATCAATTGCACATTTCTCAACAGACTAACAACATTTTTAATTGTTATTAAAAAATGAAAAATCATTATCAAAAAGTAAAATACAAGTTCTAAATATCGTCATACAGCAGGAACATTTCTTTGTTATCACGTTCTTAAATTTTAGAATAAATTACACGGACGGTCCCTAAGGTTTGTCCAAAATTTCACTCACAGTCTCTGAAAGTTTAAAGTTGCATAGATAGTCCTTATCTGTGAAAAGAATAACACCTATGGTCCCTTATTTAACTGTTGTTAAGTAAGTTCCGTTATAATTTACACTTTTAGCCCTTTTGGTTAACAATCATTGTCTCGTCAGTCCTTATCATAACGGACGTTTATAATTTAAAGATTTTCGAATTTAGGGATGTTTTAATACGTTTTCTTACGTTGTCATCCGTTTTCGTCCGTTTATATACGTTTTTGTCCGTTTTTATACGTTTTAGTCCGGTTTTTATACGTTTTCTTCCGGTTTTATTCGTTTTCGTCCGTTTTTATACGTTTTCATCCGTTTTAATGCGTTTTCGCACGTTTGCTTATATTTTTTTTACATTTTGGTCCTTTTTTATACGTTTTCATCCCTTTTTTTCCGTTTTTATACATTTTCTTACGTTTTTATCCGTTTTCATATAATTTCATCCGCGTAATACGTTTTTATCCATTTTCATCCGTTTTTATACGTTTTTCTACGATCTCATGAGTTTTCATCCATTTTATCCGTTTTCTTATGTTTTAATACGTTTTCATCCATTTTTATACGTTTTCGTCCGTTTTTATACGTTTTTCGTACGTTTTAATCCGTCTTTATACACTTTCTTACGTTTTTATACGTTTCATACTTTTTTTATTCGTAAAAAAAACAAACGAAAATGTATAAAAACGGATAAAAGCAAATTAAAACGTATCGAAACAGACGAAAACGTATAAAAATGTAAGAAAACGTATAATATTTAAAAAATGTACAAAAACGGATGAAAACGGATAAAAGCAGACGAAAACGAATAAAAATGAACGAAAATGGATAAAAACCTATAAATACAGATGAAAACTATAAAAATGGACGAAAACGAATAAAAACATATGAAAACGAATAAAAATGGACGAAAACGGATAAAAACGTATAAATACGGATGAAAATGTAAAAAAACGGACAAAAACAAATAAAAATGGATGAAAACGTATAAAAATATATGAAAACGTATAAAAACAGACGAAAACGGATAAAACGTGAGAAAAACGTATAAAATCAGACAAAAACGGACCAAAGTATAAAAAAAATGTAAGCAACGGGCGAAAACTAATAAAAACGTATTACGGACTAAAACGAACTAAAACAGACAAAAACGAATAAAAACGGACGAAAACAGATAAAAACGTATAAATACATATGAAAACGTTTAAAAATGGACGAAAACGAATAAAAACATATGAAAACGAATAACAATGGACGAAAACGTATAAATACGGATGAAAATATATAAAAACGGACAAAAACAAATAAAAATGGATGAAAACGTATAAAAATATATGAAAACGTATAAAAATATATGAAAACGTATAAAAACAGACGAAAACGGATAAAACGTGAGAAAACGTATGAAATCAGACAAAAACGGACCAAAATATAAAAAAAATGTAAGCAACAGGCGAAAACGTATAAAAACGTATTAAAACGGACAAAAACGAACTAAAACAGACAAAAACGAATAAAAACGGACGAAAACAGATAAAAACGTACAAATACAGATGAAAACGTTTAAAAATGGACGAAAACGAATAAAAACATATGAAAACAAATAAAAATGGACGAAAACGTATAAATACGGATGAAAATGTATAAAAACGGACAAAAACAAATAAAAATGGATGAAAACGTATAAAAATATATGAAAACGTATAAAAACAGACGAAAACGGATAAAACGTGAGAAAACGTATAAAATCAGACAAAAACGGACCAAAATATAAAAAAAATGTAAGCAACGGGCGAAAACGTATAAAAACGTATTAAAACGGACAAAAACGAACTAAAACAGACAAAAACGAATAAAAACGGACGAAAACAGATAAAAACGTACAAATACAGATGAAAACATTTAAAAATGGACGAAAACGTATAAATACGGATGAAAATGTATAAAAACAGACAAAAACAAATAAAAATGGATGAAAACGTATAAAAATATATGAAAACGTATAAAAGCAGAAAACGGATAAAACGTGAGAAAAGCGTATAAAATCAGACAAAAACCGACGAAAATATAAAAAAAAAGTAAGCTACAGGCGAAAACGTATAAAAACGTATTAAAACGGATGAACACATAAGAAAAACAGATGAAAACGTATAAAAACGGACGAAAACAAATAAAACCGGACGAAAACGTATAAAAACGGACAAAAACGTATAAAAACGGACGAAAACGTATAAAAACGAATGAAAACGTATAAAAACGTGCCTAAATTCGAAAATCTTTAAATTATAAACGTCCGTTATGATAAAGGACTGACGAGGCAACGATTGTTAACCAAAAGGGCTAAAAGTATAAATTATAACGAAACTTACTTAACAACAGTTAAATAAGGGACCATAGGTGTTATTCTTTTCTGAGATATGGACTATCCATGCAACTTTAAACTTTCAGAGACTGTGAGTGAAACTTTGGACAAACTTTAGGGACCATCCGTGTAATCTTGATTATGAAAAGGGTATTGTTAATTTTTTTTAGAGTTAATTTCATTTTTGGTCCCTGTGGTATGGTCAAATTGCATATTTGGTCCCTAAAACTTTACAAGTGCACCAGAGGTCCTCATTTTTAAGTTTTCGTCATTGATGCTGTTTTTTTCTTTTTCTATTTTCTTTTTAGTTTTCTTACATAAATAGTCCCTGTGTTGGAAGGGTTTTACATATTTAGTCCATACACATTTTTTTTTTAATTTGCAAATCTTCTTCCTATGGTTTTGACCCGTTACGGGTTTGGTCCCTTAACCACTATTTCTGTTAGTTTGACCGTCAAGTGAATGTTTTTGTCCGTTGTTATACGTTTTCGTCTGTTTTTTTACGTTTTCATTCATTTTTTTACGTTTTCGTCCGCTTTTATACGTTTTCGTCTGTTTTTTTACGTTTTTATACGTTTCGTCCGTTTTTTTACGTTTTCGTCCATTTTTTTATGTTTTCATCCGTTTTTATACGTTTTTGTCCGTTTTTATACACTTTTGTCCGTTTTTTTACGTTTCCGTATGTTTTTCTATGTTTTCGTCCGTTTTTAACATACTTTTATGCGTTTTTGTTTGTTTTTATACGTTTTCATCCGGTTTTATACGATTTTTTTCGGTTTTCTCACGTTTGTATTCGTCTTTATCCGTTTTTATACGTTTTCTTCCGTTTTAATAACGTTTTTATGCGTTTTTGTCTGTTTTTATATATTTTCATCCGGTTTTTATCTAATGGCTAATATAAGTTAACCAATTTTTCTAATAAGTTCCAAAAATTTTCCAAAAATTTTTGAAAAAAAAAAATTTTGAAAAAAAATTTTTGAAATTTTTTTTTGAAAAAGAGTTTTTCGAATAATTATTTTTTCGAAAAAACTTTTCTGAAAAATTATTTCGAAAAAAAATTCAAAAAAAAAAAATTTCAAAAAAAAATATATTCAAAAAAAAAAATTTCAAAATTTTTTTTTTCAAAAATTTTATTTTTCAAAAAATATTCAAAAATTTCAAAAAAATATTGAAAAATTTTTTTTCAAAAAATATTAAAAAAAAATCAAAAACTAAAAAAAAAAATTTTAAAAATTTTTTTTCGAAAAAAAAAACTATTCAAAAATTTTTTCGAATAAATTTTTCAAAATTTTTTTTTAAAAATTTTTTGAAAATTTTCGATTTTTTTTGAAAATTACACTGTTGGTCCATTTATGTAATATTAATAGTTAAATAAATATTAGTAGTTAAATAAATAATAAAAAAAATCGGACTAAATCTATAGAACATGGCAAGACACAAGGACCATTTATGTAAGAAACTCAAAAGATGGACTGAAAAGAAAATAGGAAAAGAATAAGCCAAGGGTATTTTAGTCATTTGATGTTGATGAGGGACCAAACATGCAATGAAAACTTGAAAATGAGGACATCTGTTGCACTTTTAAAGTTTTAGGGACCAAATCTGCAATTTGGCCATACCACAGGGACCAAAAATGCAATTAACTCTTTTTTTTATAAAGATTGGTTCTTTATACATGGATAATTTACTTGTTACTCTAATCTTGTGTGTTTAAAAGGTTGTGTGGGATTGCTTTATAAAAAAGCACTTATAACAGCTTAAAATTAAAAAGATTTTTTTTTTTTTTTTTTTTTTTTGAAAGTGAACTATGACAAATAAAGATGGTTTAGAAATTCTCATTTTTGGGTATGTTTGTTTTAGCTTATTTAGTGAGCTTATAATCTTAGTTAGAGAAAGCCCATTGGAGGGTTTGCATAGGCTTACAAGCTTATATCGACGGGTTTAATAAGCTCTTTTATGTCTTTATGTAGGTTTATAAGCTCTTTTTACACTAAATAAGATAATCCAAACACACAATGTGAGTTTATGAACTTATTCATACGCTGCTTATTGATATAATGCTTAAGTCCAGATAAAAAAACACATTTATAGTTGGTTTTAAGTTAGATATGATGGTAAGAAAAGCAATTAGTTCATGTCAGTAAGCATGCATGTCATAATCCACATATTATAAACTGTTTAATGCTCGAAATAAGCAGAATCGGTTAGAAGTAAATTTAGATGATCCAATCACTTCAAAGTTGATAAGCAATACCAACACAACAACAACAACAACAACAATAACAATACCCAAATCCCAATCATCCCGGAACGGGGTATGGGGTAGGTAGGATGTAAACAGTCACACAGGACTCCTTCGAGAAAGACCTCCGGCAAAATTGTTAAGCAATCCCAAACATCCTATAATTTGATTAAATTGAGTTCAATTCTTGTTACTGGTCTGATTGTGTTGAAATGTACGAAATTAGGTTATGGTGACTGATGTTGTGATGTTTTTGTATGATATTATGATAATGGTGGTGTTTCTTTGCGTTTATTTTTTAGGGGAAATTGGTGGAAGAAATGGCGGGAACTTTGAGTGAGGAGTCTGGTCTTGAAAAATCATTTGATGGATTATCAATCGGGCAGCAGCGGTATAGGGAAGTCTTGGCAAAATGGCGGTCCACTGAGCAGGTGGAGAACGCAATTACTCCAACATCATCGCCCTATTGGGATACCGATGATGAAGATGATAGCGGTATGCTTCTGCTTTATTACCCTTTAATTTGGAGATGAGGTATAGTTTGCTTGCACATGTTTAACATACAATTATTGAAAGTAACATTAGGAATTTAACTTTTTTGAGTGGTACCTTTTGTTAATTTAATTACTTGAATTGCAGTGACTAATCTTTATTTATCAGTGTGAAAATGTATATATGTAACGACTGTTTGTAGTAAGCTGAAGTTATATATATTCAAAATATACATTTTGTTACTTTCATTAATATGCTTTTTTATGAGTCATATACCTAGCTGACTTTAGAATAAAATGAAAACGTGGATAATATAGTTGATACAAAACTCACATATTTAGTGTTTTTTTAAGGGTAATAATATATACCTAGCTGACTTGTACAAAGATTAACAAGTTAGATCAAAGGCATTTCCAAATTCCAATGACCCAACCTGAATCATTGAATACAGTCCATGCTCTACAAACATACATTCCAGATGCTTTACAAACATACATTCCAGAATCTAATAGAGGGATAACCATAATTCACATATTTAGTCATGTGGAAACTGACAACTTTCTTTTTCATACTGATTCTATCAACATGCTGGACTCAAAGTTTCTGACTTATGTGGAAACTATACATGGCCTAATAGCTGATCAACAAATTTTCAAATATTGATGACAGAGAACTTCGCAGCAATGTTTTTAAAGTTGGTGGATACAATTTGTATGTTATTTCTAGGGTTAATTATCTAAAAATGTATTTAATTTGTCACTTTTTCGAGTGTCGTGTAGCCAACTATTTTTTTGCTATTGTATACCTAAACTTTTAAATTTCGGCCTTTGTGTGTATTTAGTGTTATTCTTTTTCTCGCGTGTGCAAATATTGATGGCATTAGGATATGATTAACTGCACAATCCATCTTTTTTTCATGTTTTTGTTATGGCTTGCAGGTACATTTTGATCTACCCTCAGGGGTGTGATGTCCGCAATCATCTGTCTTTATTTCTTTGTGTTGCGAACTGTGAACCAACTAATCTTAATACTTATGCTTCTTATGTAAACATTATTAGACGAAGGACCAAATACCTTAAGTAGAAAGTTTGTAACCATAATGGCGGTTACAAAAACGGTTAGGAAAACGGTTACAAACCCAAAGGGTACAACGGTTCACTCAAACCGTTTAGGACAATATATATACTCGCATACATGTATCATTTACAAGTTAATAGACAAATTTACTTATTCATTTCAATACACTTTGCAATCTATATGTGGGACAACAATTGGCATCAAGAGCATAAGATTAACGTTTCGTTTTGTTTGATTACAAAAGAATACCAACGACACAATTCCAAAGGAACACGCTGCAAATTTTGTTTCGACAAGAATTTTTTGGTTTTTTCTCTCTTGAATAAGCATACGTAGAAGATAGTGCATGATCATTTACGTAGGGGATTGCAAACGTTTACACCAAACGGATTGGTGGGGAAACCATTGTTGGCGACAACATAGGGAAGGAAGGAAGACGTACACTTTGTTTGGGATAGAGAGCAAGTGGGTAAATACTTTGTGAAACCGGTTAAATTCAAAACTCAAAGTAGAAGAAAAACGCGGGGAAAACGTTGTTGTGGAAGGAAAAATACGTAAGTGATAAGACAAGGAAAGGAGCGCTCAGGTTTTGTGTGGAGTAGTGTCGGGACGACACAAGGAAAACAACAATGGGAAAGGAAATCAGAAGCAAACATCTTGTTTGTTTCGGTGTTGGTTACCATCTCGGTACCAAAGGTTTTGTACGTGGGAAGTTTGATCTCGGAATAAGAAAATCAAATAACGTACAAAGGGAAAGAGACGTGTTTTAGTGTGGATTAACAAGAAAAGAAAACAATTTGTTTTCGGGCTTGTTGGAAAGAAAACAATTCGACATAAAGTTTTATTCGAAGTCTACAAGTTCAAAAATTCGAAAGAAAAGAAGTCCGATACTTCTTGGGTAAAATCAGAACTTCAAAAAAAACAAGACATAAAGTTTTGTTTTGAGGCATTCGTTGGACAAGGGAATTCAACACAAACAAAGGAAGAAACTTGGTGTTCATGATTTCGAAGGGGTAAAAAATTTCGAGACAAGGAAAGAACATCAAGGGTTACAACGAAGGCAAATAAAAAGGAACCAAACTTGGGAATAGCAACAAGACGTTGGTAAAAAAATTTTACTAACGCGAGACAAAGGGAATACACTTGTGTTCATCACATCATCGAGGTCACAAGTTAAACTTTCTGGATTTCATTTATATTAGAATAGTTATTTCATACTATTAGGAAATCTCGAGAACTATTTATTGATCCCGTATTACTAGGATTCCCGGAAGATTAGATATTCCCATTTTTATAGAAAATACCACACTAGAAAAAAATAAATCCCATTAAAATTAGAAAGTGAAGATAATAAGCACTTTCAAGATGACTGTCGACGATATAACAAGCACATCAACTACACCAAAACCCGTAACACCTATTGCACAATATCAATGCCCTAAGTTGAAAACCACAAACTACACAGTTTGGGCTATACAAATTAAGGTTATACTATAGGCACATGGATTATGGGAAGCAATAGAACCAAAGATAGATACGCAAATATATGATAAGAAGGATAAGGAAACGAATGCCTTCCTATATCAAGCGTTGACTGAAGATGTGATTTTACAAGTAGCGGGTTGTAAGACGGCTAAGGAATTGTGGGATTCGCTAAAGAAAAGACACGTTGGAGAAGATAGAGTGCAGAAAGCATGGTTACAATCATTGATGATTGGGTTTAACTCACTTCAGAAGAAGGAAGATGAGACGGTGGGTGCATTTACGACTAAACTAAACGGCTATGCCACGAAGGCAAAAGAATTAGAGAAAACTTTGGATGAATCACTTTTAGTACGAAAACTATTAGACTCCACACCAAATAGGTTCATTCAAATAATAGCATCCATAGAACAGACAAGTGATCTCGACGACATTACTTTAGATGAGATCACTGGAAGACTCAAGGCATTTGAGGAAAGGATAAAACTCCGGAAAGGAGGATAAGTAGAAAGCCAGGAAAACCTATTATTCGCACATGGCGAACACTCAGGAAGCGGAAAATGTTTTACAAACGTGGAGGGAAATCAAATTTCTCACGAGAGAACTGGCAGAATAATAGAAATAGAAACAACTCACAAGGAGGGAACTCAAGTCACAAAGAGAGTTCGGATAAGAATAAAAGTGAGTGGGATGTAAGTAAGGTAAAATGTTACAAGTGTCATAAACTTGGACATCTTAAAAGAAATTGTAGAGGAACATCAGCAACTCATGAACAATCAAACCTTATCTTAGAAGATGATGAACCATCACTATTAATGACTATGCACGAAACTGAACACGAAGAAGTGTTGTTGAATGAAGAACAAATTCAACCATGAAAATATGCTACAGCGGACGCAAGCATATGGTATTTAGATAATGGTGCAAGTAACCATATGACGGGAATAAAGAGTCATTTTAGGGATATTGATGAAAGCGTAACAGGACAAGTATGTTTTGGAGATGGATCGTATGTACAGATAATGGGTAGAGGGTCTATATTATTAGGTTGTAAGAACCAGGAACAGAAGGTAGTATCGGATGTATACTATATACCAAACCTCAAGAGCAACATACTTAGTTAGGACAACTTACGAAAATAGGTTGTAAGGTCATTATGGACGGAAACAAGTTGACTTTGTATGATAAGAACAAGAAGTTGTTAATGAAGGTTGAAAGATCTAAGAATCGACTCTACAAGATTCAATTACAGATAGAAGCACCTATATGTCTCTTAGCAAATATAGATAACCAATCATGGTTATGGCACGCTAGATTAGGTCACCTGAACTTTGACCATATCAACAAGATGACTAGGAAGGGTCTAGTAGAAGGAATTCCAAGAATAAATCATGCCGGGCAGATTTGTGACGCATGCTTATTGGGAAAACATAGTAGAACACCATTTCCAAACCAAGCTAAATTCAGATCAAAGAACCCGTTAGACTTAGTATATGGAGACTTTTGTGGTCCTATAAGTCCAGCAACACACTCAGGCAAGAAACTCATTTTCTTGTTAGTGGACGATTGTACACGTTTTATGTGGGCCTGCTTTCTGACATCGAAAGATGAGGCATTTAGTACATTCAAGGAATTTAGACAGAAGATAGAAATGGAGATGAGATTGAAAATAAGGATGCTAAGAACTGATAGAAGTGGTGAATTCACATCAAATGAATTCACAAGGTACTGTAAGGAAAACGGAATAGCACGACAGTTGACAGCACCGTACTCCCCACAATAGAATGGAGTAGTGGAGAGAAGAAATAGGACAGTGTTATCAACTATGAGGAGTATGATGAAAGCGATGAAGTTACCCTTAACTTTTTGGGCGGAAGCAGTTAAACATGCAATTTACATACTCAATAGGGTACCTACGAGGGCCCTGACAGATAAAACTCCATATGAGGCACTCTTCAACAGAAAACCGAATCTAGAAAACCTAAGAATATTCGGATGCACAGCTTATGCAAAGATAACGATACCACACTTAAAGAAGCTGGATGACAGAAGCATACCAATGATTTACTTAGGAGTAGAGGAAGGATCAAAAGCATGTAGGTTATATGACCCAATAGCCAAGAAGAAACATGTTAGTAGGGACGTAAAGTTTATGGAAACAAAACCGTGGGATTGGAATAAAGATGAAGAGGATACGAGTACACAAGACACATTTTGGACTATTTTTGTGGTAGAAGGAGTTGACAATGAAAACCTTACACCAGTCAACACAGAGAACGATGACAACACGTATCATGAACAAGATCAGATTCCTGATCCAGTTTCACCAATCACACCACCGATATACAATTACGACCCACACACAGAAGAAGAAGAAGAAGCTACTACTAGTTCTGTAGAGAACTCAAGAGGTAGATTTGATGATACACCTGTAACCACCGGTAAAAATCCATCTTTATACTAATAGTAATTTACTTTTCTACGTACATTTTTTTTCCTACAACTAGATAATAAGCCGCACTCACAAACTGCTCACTCTCATAGTTAATGACTTTGATATATACACTCTTAAGTGACAATGGAAGTCTCACAACAATGTCATACTTGAAACTTCCCGGCATGGTCACCCATGCCAGTTGTGCCCTCACATAACATACGGAATGTCCAATATAAAGTATCCTGATGTCATTAGCGTCATTTCCAATAAAATGTCACTAAGTAAATTAGGGTTTACTTAAAGTTTTATAACAATTTCGATACTACGTCATAAACCCTAATGTACAAACCATTAAACTTAATGTACAAGTTTAAGGCATAAAACCCTAACTCTAGGGCATTTTCCGGTTAAAACCCTAATTCGCAAATCTTATGATTTTATGTAAATAAAATCACAAACTAAAATTAAAGATATACATATGAAACTTTTACCAATTTCTAAGGTACAAGTTTATTAAACCAATGTACAAGTCATTGATGCATAAAAGTATTCATTTAATATAAAATTCATTATAAACCTTAGTGTACTTAATTTTAAACACATTGTACAAACCTTCCAAGCACAAGCCTTAAAAAAATATTTTCTTTTTAGTAAGTACAATAAAACAATGCAAATGTACAAACAATAATGCACCAAAACTTAAGCCTTTACTATTATTTATTTACATGTAAATTACCTAAACAAGTATTTGTCTAAAGAAGTTAGCAACCTAATTAGGTACTTATACCATTTACACAATAGGTACAACAATACAAGCCCTAGGTACTACCCTTTAATGCCTAACGCCCCCCCTTAATTACCATAGTTAAAATTGAACTAACTAGTTACTACTAAGTTACCTAGTGCTACATGTAAAAACCCTAGCCACAATCAATTACTTGCACATAATATTTACACATCATTCAATTTCCAAGAGTTTTTACCATAGTCAAAATTGGTGGGTAAAACTCTTGGCTAGAGTTTTACCACACCCTTCATGTTCCCTTGACATCACTTGCACCATCCATGTGTATTAGAACACATCACTATGTCCCTTATCTTGTGAGACAAGGTCACATAGCACTTGGGGAATCCATGCACCTCCACCCTATAAATAACGCCCCATACCCCCTCTCTTTGAGTCCCATACATCACACACATTATACCATAATACCCACACATCACACGCCCCATATAACCTCTCCTATAGTCACACATATTCTGAATAATTACTTTGAGAAGTGAAAGAAAAAGGGTAAACAAGAGCTTAAGAAGAAGTGAAGTACTTGGGGAAAATAACAGCTCCTAGGAGGATTTTTCTTGTGGTTAAGCATCATATTATTTGTAAGTACACCCACACTCTTTCTTTATTCATTTTATACATTCAATAAAATATATAAGTGACTATAGATTAGTGTTATGTGGAAAAACAAAGTTAAAACCATATTTCATGAACTTTCTGTAAATTGTGCGCCCCAAAGACAAACACCCATTTGTAATGCGTTTTTCTCAAATGTTAAAACATGTTAGGAGTCCTTTGAGCAAGAAAAATAAACATCTAATATAATTACTAACACCCTATAGGTTTATATTAATTGAATGGCATGTTTTGTTTTTCTCCTACTGGAATTGGCGCCAAAACAGGCCAACCCCCCTACTTGCCCCTCATTTATCTACTTCAGGTTAGAGGTACTAGGGTCAACCAAGGTACCGTTGTAAACACCACCTGGGATACTACAAAACGCCCCCATAACCCGGTTAAAAGGCCTAGTCGTTATACTTAAAAACAGCCCTACATTTTGGCCAAAAGTCCTAAACACCAAAAGCGTTTTACAACAGGTATGTGGGAAAACATGGGATTTTTGATAAATTTGATTAGGAACTATCTTAGAAACATTAGAAATAGGTAAAACAACGTTTCATAAGGTCGCATGCAAAAGATATAGAGTCTTATGGTTTAAAAACGAAAATTGCCATTTGGTAAGAAAAGCCTAAGTACCCCTTTTCGTAATTAATATCTTGCAAGTTAAAAGGTTTCAAAGTACGAGGTTTACACCGTCTTAAAGGGCTTGCTGCAAAGTTTTTAATGCCCCAATAACGTCTTTAAAAACACTTATAGTCTATTTAATAATTAACCACAAAGAGGGTGACTCGCGGGAATTTTCATAAATAAGCCTTGTGTACATTTTTCAAAAATTGAGTCGTGGGAGTTATAGGATGATGGTAAATAACTTAAAAAGAGTTAATAAACATATTACAACATCTCTAGGTGACCCCGTAAAAGTTAATGGGTTAAAACTGAAATTTTCATAAAACGCGTCGTGGCCAAGTGGCCATGTTCGTGGACTTGTATCTTTCTAATAAAAGACGACTAGGACATGAGACTTATACCATTTAGAAGAGCTTACAGAAAAGTGTTTAAAGGGTCAAATGCGACATAGAAACACTAGCTTGCCTCGTGTAAAATCTGCCCTCTTTTAGCCCTGTTATCGCCCAAAACCAACAAAAGGCACATAACCCCCCCTACTTTGGAAATCATTGAGACCAAACCGTAAGAGCTTAAGACCTCTAGTTTGAACCATTAGAAAGAACACCGGACAAAATCTTGAAAGGATCGAGAACGTAGTAAAAACCTTTTAAGGCCTCGCTTTTATTCACCCGCACTTTTATCCATTTAGGCCAAAAACTAGTGAATTTTTCTTATAAATTTCAAGCATAAAAATTGTAATTATTGTAAAATAAGGTTGTCTTGGACTAAAAATGTAATTTCTGTGAATTTAATTATATAAGGACTGATTTTGTCAATAACCCATAGTTGAGGGTTTAAAGTGTCATTTTTAAAAGTACAAGGGTAAAAACTGTAAATATTTAAAATTGTAAATTATAACATTTTGGAAACATAAATTATTTAACAACTTTGGTTTTGATAAAAACTTATTATTAATCATTTGAGCCATAATAATAAGTATGATAAGTATATTTAATTTTTGAAGAGACTTCATGTTATCTATAGAACATTTCCGTCGCATAAACTTGAATACAAATACTAAATACATGATCTACCAACTCAGGTCGAGAGTCGAAGCAGTTTGTTCATTTTATCTAATTTGTTTTCCATCCAGACTACGATAACACCGAGGTGAGTTCATAGTCCCACTCTTACATATTTGTTTTCTAAACTCGTGGGGAGATACATGCTACAAAAACCGAACACAAGTATTTTCTGTATGATATCCTGATTGATATTGCCTAAGTACCTACTGATGCCACTAAAAGTCCCTCATATCATGAACCATTAATCACTTGCGAGTGAACGCGAATATAGTGAATAGATCTATTGGCAGTTGACGCCCCATTTGTGTTAGCCGGATAGGTAACCAAATGCACTTTATTTGAGAATACTAGGAGAATGGCTAACTCCTACGGAGAGCATTGTTGCTCACATCATCAATATGATGTTTGTAACTTACGTCATTATTATGACGCGTTCGTGTTAAGGTTTGCGTGTCATGGGACTTAGGGCAATATACTGTCCTACAATATTATTGATTTTACTACTGCTTATCTTGTGTTCAACTGATTATTATGCAAACACTATGGATTCACTCAACCTTTGTGCTGATTTTTTTTAGCATGTTTTATCTCAGGAAATTAGAGCACGATATGGCACGGAGTGGCTATGGACTTTCTTTAAAAAGGGCGTCCATTTTGTTATCATTCACAAGAATAAAACTATGTATTTCCGTATTTCCTTTGGGACCTTTATTTTGTAAAACTCTGATTTAAATAAATGAATGATAACTGTTTTATCTAAACATCTCTTTCGAGCCGTTTATCTATTATTATGACTGTGTTCCATGAAGTAATACCCCAACCTTAATTCCGCTGCATATACCGAATTTGGGGGGTGTTACAGATTGGTATCAGAGCCATAGTTATAGAGAACGGAATACAAAACCGAAACTATAACTCTTTTTCACATTTAAATAGTCCTCCGTGCCACTACATTGTTCAGACACTGTTTATGCATGTTCATACAGATTATTTATATATATAATGAGGTATTTATAATTACCGGGTTGTTACAGAGTTATGTCTTTCTCTACCCCCTCTAGTCCTAGTTTACCGGAGTACGTACCCGAGGAAACCTATCCTACTACGGATTCACCGAGCCACTCTCCAACACCGGGAGACGCTGCATTAGATATGGAGTCTGATCCTTCCGAGGAACCATTTGAGGAGTTCGCAGTAGTACCTGATATTGATCCAGTATCTAGGCACACTACGGAGTCGGAGGACGTTCTGGTGGTACCTGATATCACTCCATTTCCGGATGATTAGTACATGGTTGCTAGGAGGGAACATGGCACGTTTGCCGAGACTGAGCCATCTGACCCAGATCCCCCATCCTCTGAGTCACTGCCTGCATCACCCTCACCAATTAGACAAAGGAGATTTCGAGTGCTAGAGCCTTACGAACCAGAACCATTCATGGAGGCATACCGTTATCATCCTTATGGTACGACCTACATGAGCACACCTCGAAAAAGGGTACACCCTGTTCGATCATGTGTCCACATGTCATCAACATCACTAACACCTTCAAACCCAGCACCACTGTCAGATACACCACAGGACCGCCCTAGGAGAACCTTTGAGAGAGCACGGAAAAGGACAATTCCTGTGCCTCCACCACACACGTACATGTTACCTACACCACCTCCCACACCTGCACCAGCCCTGTCATCACCACATCTAGATGTTATTGCTGAGCAGGAAATATCACCACAGGAGGAAACTGATCCGCCCGTAGCTACAGATATCACCCCTCCATCTCAGCCAGATGATCTTGAAGAGGAGGTGAGAGCTATAATTTCCCGGTATAATGCCTTACGATCACCAACTCCTGACTACCCTACGCCACCGCGGGTATTCGAGACGGGAGAAAGTTCGCAAGCTGCAATGGACCGATCGCCTACTCTTCCTACGCTTGTAGCACGTATGGAAAGACATGAGGAACAAATTGATGATGCTTTAGGACACCTTGACGAGTTACCACTTGAACGTATAGAAGGAATTGAGGGAGAAGTAGAGGAGTTAATCACTAAGCAAGCAACCATGGGGAAAAAGTTAGACACCTTGACAGCAGATTTGCAAGCAACTCGTGAAAAGGCACATAGTCTGGAGCAACATCATGGACAGATAAGTCAAGACCTCCCTTTGTTATATCATAATGATCTGATGATGTCAAATATAATGGCGATTCAAAGTGATGATATCATGAGGATTTACTCCAGAATTACTACCCTAGAGATAATGATGGAAGATACTCAGGTCCAACAATGGGAGTATATACAGAATCTTTACAACAAGATCAGAGAACTTGAGAGCCGTCTTGGAGGAACATCTGGAAATCACTAGAATAAACCTTTACCTATTAGCTTTTGTATTATGTCTTAGCCATGAGTATGTAGCATAAATAAAGATACTTGTATCCTTTTTGTTGTAAAAATTTTACAAGTTACTTATAGCTATATGTGGTTGTAATATTATGCTATGTTATGGTATCAATAAAGGTTTATTACGGAAAATTATTTGTTGTGGTTATGTTGTTATGACTTCTATACACTTACCTTGTAATTTGGTATAACATAACATGATCATTCTCAATATATTTTTCTTGTGGCATTAATAGAAATATGGCGCGAACAAGAAATACTACCGAAACAGAAACACCAGAACCCGCTATGTCCCAAGCTGATATCCAACAACTAGTTGCAGACAGCGTTGCTGCAGCTCTTGAGAGGCAGGCAGCAAAGATTGGCCCGCACTGGAAATATTAGCAGGCCTAACGGAGGAAGCGAGACAGATGTAGCATGCAAGTGTACTTACAAAGATTTCATGAATCAGAAACCCACCTTTTCAAAGGAACAGAAGGAGCAACTCGAGTTGGCTCGCCGGGTTTGAGCGAACAGAGACGGTATTCATGAGGAGCGGTTGTTCTGACGACTGCAAGGTCACTTTTGTTATAGGAACTTTATTGGATGATGCCTTATCTTGGTGGAATGTCTCTGCTCAAACTATGGGTATTGGAGCAGCTTATCAACTCTCGTGGGATGACTTCAAGACAAAGATGCTAAAGAAGTACCACCCTCGCACTGAGATTAAGAAGTTGGAAGATGAATTCCACCAGCTGGTGGTGAAAGGAACTGATCTCAAGAATTACAACCGAAGGTTTCAGGAACTGGCAATGCTATGCCCAACTGTAGTGCCTGACCTTGAGAAGACATTGGAAAAGTACACTGAAGGCTTACCCCGCAGTATCGAGGGGAATGTCACCTCATCAAAACTACAGTCACTAGAGGAAGCAATTTCCATTGCTCAAACGTTAATGGATCGGGAAGTCAAGCATGGTTTCACCCAGGGAGGTAATGATCACAAAAGAAAGCTTGATGACAAAAGGACAACCCATCATCACAACAACTATCCTAACCATAACACCCACAACAACAATCACAACCGAAACAACAACCACCATTACCAACAGAATCGAAACAACCATCACCAACAACAGAACCGAAGGCAGGAAGTTGCCAAAGCTTATGTAGCCACACCTGCTGGAGGCGGTGGCTATGCTGGAAATCTGCCATTATGCAACCGATGCAAGATGCACCACAATGGACCATGCTTTGTTAAGTGCGGAAAGTGTCACAAAACCGGCCACAAAACCAAAGACTGTAGGGCCTCAGGTGCTAATTTGCAGCCTGTAGAAGTGATATGCCACGGATGTGGTGAGAAAGGACATTACAAGAATCAATTTCCGAAACAAAATGGCAACCAGAACAACACGGCCCGTGCAAGAGCTTACGTGCTAGGAGATGCAAACCCTCAACACAACCCGGATGTGGTCACGGGTACGTTTTCTCTCAATCAACATTTAGCTAAAGTATTATTTGCTATTGGCGCTGATAAAAGCTTTATATCCACTACTTTCGCTTCTTTACTTAAACTCACCCCAACTGCCCTAAACAACACTTATGAAATAGAACTAGCTAATGGAAAATTAGTAAGCACAAATACTATAATCCAGGGTTGCACTCTAACTCTACTAAACCAACCTTTCAACATAGACCTTATGCCTATTGAACTCGGTAGTTTCGATGTTGTTATTGGTATGGATTGGCTGTCTAAGAACCATGCAAGAATAATATGTGACGAGAAGGTGGTTCACATCCCTTACCAGGGGGAAACGTTGATCATTCAGGGTGATCGAAGTAGGACTAAATTAAGCATTATCTCATGCCTCAAAACCATGAAGTATATCAACAAAGGTTGTCACTGCGTTCTAGCTCAAGTGACGAGAGAAAAAGACGGAAGAAAAACAGCTTGAAGATGTACCAATAGTAAGGGATTTTTCGGAAGTTTTCCGGAAGAATTGCTGGACTACCACCGTTTGTCGTAGAGTTCCAGATTGATTTAGTTCCGGAGCAACACCAATAGCACGAAAGCACCCTACCGTTTGGCTCGTCTCGAAATGCGGAGTTATCTAATCAATCAGGAGTTATTAGATAGAGGTTTCATTCGACCAAGCTCTTCACCTTGGGGAGCTCCGGTCCTATTTGTCAAAAAGAAGGACGGATCTTTACGGATGTGTATTGATTACCGAGAGTTGAATAAACTTACGATAAAGAACCGATACCCGTTACCAAGGATTGACGACTTGTTCGACCAATTACAAGGATCGAGTGTTTATTCAAAGATTGATTTGAGATCGGGTTATCATCAATTACGAGTAAGGGAAGAAGATATTCCTAAAACGGCATTCAGGACGAGATACGGTCATTACGAATTCCAGGTGATGCCATTTGGGTTAACCAATGCACCAGCTGTGTTTATGGACCTCATGAATAGAGTGTGCAAACCTTATTTGGACAAATTCGTAATAGTATTCATTGAAGATATTCTCATTTACTCCCGCAATGAAAAAGAGCATGGGGAGCATTTGAGAATTATTTTGGAACTACTCAAGAAAGAGAAACTGTACGCCAAGTTCTCCAAGTGTGATTTTTGGATTCGCACTGTACAGTTTCTTGGGCACGTAATCAATCAACATGGAATTCACGTAGATCCTTCCAAAATAGAAGCAGTCAAAAATTGGCCAACACCTACCACACCTACGGAGGTACGTCAATTTTTAGGACTTGCTGGATATTACCGGAGATTCATAGAAGGATTTTCAAAGATTGCCAAACCTTTGACTGAACTAACCCAAAAGAACAAGAAGTACATCTGGGGAAAAGATCAGGAGGAAGCATTTCAGCTACTAAAGCAAAAGCTTTGCGAAGCTCTAATTCTAACACTACCTGAAGGGAGTAGCGATTTCGTTGTTTACTGCGACGCATCACATCAATGTCTAGGATCCGTATTAATGCAAAGAGAAAAAGTCATCGCTTATGCATCTCGACGGCTCAAACCACATGAGAAGAATTACACAACACATGATCTGGAACTGGGAGCAGTAGTATTTGCTCTTAAAATCTGGAGGCATTATTTGTACGGCACAAAGTGTATTGTGTTCACTGATTACAAGAGTCTTCAAAGATATTCTTGATCAAAAAGAATTGAACATGAGGCAACGGCGTTGGTTGTAGTTGCTAAGTGACTACGATTGTGAAATTCGTTACCATCCTGGAAAAGCAAATGTGGTAGCAGATGCTTTGATCAGGAAAGAACGGATTAAGCCTCTTCGAGTCAGATCCTTAGTTATGACCATCATCTCAGATTCTCCAGGCGCAGTCTGAGGCAATGAAAGAAGAGAATATTCAGGATGAGAATTTACGAGGTATGGATAAAATGTTTGAAAGTCGTTCCGATGGAACTCGTTGCATAAAGAACAGAAGTTGGGTTCCACATTATGGTGATCTACGAAATCTGATTATGCATGAGTCACACAAATCGAAGTATTCACCCGGGGTCTGAGAAGATGTATCAGGACCTTAAAAAGTATTACTGGTGGCCGAACATGAAGGCTGACATTGCTGAATATGTTAGTAAATCTTTGACATGTTCACGAGTGAAAGGGGAACATCAAAAGTCGTCCGGCTTGTTGATTCAACCAGAAATTCCTGTGTGGAAGTGGGAGAGAATAACAATGGATTTTATCACCAAGTTGCCTAAGACGTCAAGTGGGTATGATACAATTTGGGTCATCATCGATCGTCTCACAAAATCAGCGCACTTCTTGCCAATCAAGGAGACTGATGAGATGGAAACCCTCGCAAAGTTGTATCTAAAGGATATATAGTTTCACGACATGGAGTAACAATTTCCATTATCTCGGATCGTGACGCTCGTTTCATATCCCGATTTTGGCAATCACTCCAAAAGGCTTTAGGTACTAAATTAGACATGAGTAATGCTTACCACCCCCAAACCGACGGACAAAGCGAAAGAACCATTCAAACGTTGGAAGATATGCTCAGGGCGTGTGTAATAGATTTTGGTAAAGGATGGGATAGACACTTGCCTTTGGCAGAATTCTCATATAACAACAGTAACCATGCCAGATCAAGCACCGTTTGAAGCACTTTATGGGCGAAAGTGCCGATCACCCGTGTGTTGGGCCGAGGTAGGAGAAGCTCAACTCACTGGTCCTGAAATCATCTAGGAAACCACTGATAAGATAGTACAAATTCGGCAACACCTACAAGCTGCACGAGATAGGCAAAAGAGTTACGCTGACGTAAGGCGAAAGCCTATGGAATTTGAAGTTGGATATATGGTTATGCTAAAAGTATCACCATGGAAAGGTACGGTTAGATTCGGAAAACGGGGAAATTAAATCCTAGATACATAGGACCATTCAAGATTCTGGAAAGGATAGGTCCTGTAGCCTATAAACTCGAGCTTCCTATAGAGCTCAGTAACATACACCCTACCTTTCACTTTTCCAACCTAAAGAGGTGTTTGTCGGATGAAACACTTGTCATTCCGATGAAAGAACTTCAGCTCAACGACAAGCTCAATTTTGTGGAAGAATCAGTGGAGATCATGGATAGGGACGTTAAGCAATTAAAACGAAGCCAAATTCCTATCATTAATGTTAGATGGAATTCTAAGGTAGGACCAAAATTTACTTGGGAACGGGAGGATCAATTCCGTAAGAAGTACCCACACCTATTCTCCAACACCGCAACCAACAACGAGTGAATCTCGAGGACGCGATTCCATTTAAGGAGGGGAGACTGTAACCACCGGTAAAAATCCATCTTTATACTAATAGTAATTTATTTTTCTACGTACATTTTTTTTCCTACAACTAGATAATAAGCCGCACTCACAAACTGCTCACTCTCATAGTTAATGCCTTTGATATACACACTCTTAGGTGAAAATGGAAGTCTCACAACAATGTCATACTTGAAACTTCACGGCATGGTCACCCATGCCAGTTGTGCCCTCACATAACATACGGAATGTCCAATATAAAGTATCCTGATGTCATTAGCGTCATTTCCAATAAAATGTCACTAAGTAAATTAGGGTTAACTTAAAGTTTTATAACAATTTCGATACTACGTCATAAACCCTAATGTACAAACCATTAAACTTAATGTACAAGTTTAAGGCATAAAACCCTAACTCTAGGGCATTTTCCGGTTAAAACCCTAATTCGCAAATCTTATAATTTTATGTAAATAAAATCACAAACTAAAATTAAAGATATACATATGAAACTTTTACCAATTTCCAAGGTACAAGTTTATTAAACCAATGTACAAGTCATTGATGCATAAAAGTATTCATTTAATATAAAATTCATTATAAACCTTAGTGTACTTAATTTTAAACACATTGTACAAACCTTCTAAGCACAAGCCTTAAAAATATATTTTCTTTTTAGTAAGTACAATAAAACAATGCAAATGTACAAACAATAATGCACCAAAACTTAAGCCTTTACTATTATTTATTTACATGTAAATTACCTAAACAAGTATTTGTCTAAAGAAGTTAGCAACCTAACTAGGTACTTATACCATTTACACATAGTTAAAATTGAACTAACTAGTTACTACTAAGTTACCTAGTGCTACATGTAAAAACCCTAGCCACAATAAATTACTTGCATATAATATTTACACATCATTCAATTTCCAAGAGTTCTTACCTTAGTCAAAATTTGTGGGTAAAACTCTTGGCTAGAGTTTTACCACACCCTTCATGTCCCCTTGACATCACTTACACCATCCATGTGTATTAGAACACATCACTATGTCCCTTATCTTGTGATACAAGGTGACATAGCACTTGGGGAATCCATGCACCTCCACCCTATAAATAACGCCCCATACCCCCTCTCTTTGAGTCCCATACATCACAAACATTATACCATACTACCCACACATCACACGCCCCATATAACCTCTCCTATAGTCACAAATATTCTTAATAATTACTCTGAGAAGTGAAAGAAAAAGGGTAAACAAGAGCTTAAGAAGAAGTGAAGTACTTGGGAAAAATAAACTACCTTAGGAGGATTTTTCTTGTGGTTAAGCATCATATTATTTGTAAGTACACCCACACTCTTTCTTTAGTCATTTTATACATTCAATAAAATATATAAGTGACTATAGATTAGTGTTATGTGGAAAAACAAAGTTAAAACCATATTTCATGAACTTTTCAAACTGTGCGCCCCAAAGACAAACACCCATTTGTAAAGCGTTTTTATCAAATGTTAAAACATGTTAGGAGTCCTTTGAGCAAGCAAAATAAACATCTAATATAATTACTAACACCCTATAGGTTTATATTAATTGAATGGCATGTTTTGTTTTTCTCCTACTTGAATTGGCGCCAAAACAGGCCAACCCCCCTACTTGCCCCTCATTTATCTACTTCAGGTTAGAGGTACTAGGGTCAACCAAGGTACCGTTGTAAACACCACCTGGGATACTAAAAAACGCCCCCATAACCCGGTTAAAAATCCTAGTCATTATTCTTGAAAACAGCCCTACATTTTGGCCAAAAGTCCTAAACACTAAAAGCGTTTTACAACAGGTATGTGGGAAAACATGGGATTTTTTATAAATTTGATTAGGAACTATCTTAGAAACATTAGAAATGGGTAAAACAACGTTTCATGAGGTCGCATGCAAAAGATATAGAGTCTTATGGTTTAAAAACGATAATTGCAATTTGGTAAGAAAAGCCTAAGTACCCCTTTTCCGTAATTAATATCTTGCAAGTTAAAAGGTTTCAAAGTACGAGTTTACACCGTCTTAAAGGTCTTGCTGCAAAGTTTTTAATGCCCCAATAAAGTCTTTAAAAACACTTATAGTCTATTTAATAATTAACCACAAAGAGGGTGACTCGCGGGAATTTTCATAAATAAGCCTTGTGTACATTTTTCAAAAATTGAGTCGTGGGAGTTATAGGATGATGGGAAATAACTTAAAAAGAGTTAATAAACATATTACAACATCTCTAGGTGACCCCGTAAAAGTTAATGGGTTAAAACTGAAATTTTCATAAAACGTGGCCAAGTGGCCATGTTCGTGGACTTGTATCTTTCTAATAAAAGACGACTAGGACATGAGACTTATACCATTTAGAAGAGCTTACAGCAAAGTGTTTAAAGGGTCAAATGCGACGTAGAAACACTAGCTTGCCTCGTGTAAAATCTGCTCTCTTTTAGCCCTGTTATCGCCCAAAACCAACAAAAGGCACATAACCCCCCTACTTTGGAAAATCATTGAGACCAAACCGTAAGAGCTTAAGACCTCTAGTTTGAACCATTAGAAAGAACACCGGACAAACTCTTGAAAGGATCGAGAACATAGTAAAAACCTTTTAAGGCCTCGCTTTTATTCACCCGCACTTTTATCCATTTAGGCAAAAAACAAGTGAATTTTTCTTATAAATTTCAAGCATAAAAATTGTAATTATTGTAAAATAAGGTTGTCTTGGACTAAAAATGTAATTTCTATGAAGTTAATTATATAAGGACTGATTTTGTCAATAACCCATAGTTGAGGGTTTAAAGTGTCATTTTTGAAAGTACAAGGATAAAAACTGTAAATATTTAAAATTGTAAATTATAACATTTTGGAAACATAAATTATTTAACAACTTTGGTTTTTATAAAAACTTATTATTAATCATTTGAGCCATAATAATAAGTATGGTAAGTATATTTAATTTTTGAAGAGACTTCATGTTATCTATAGAACATTTCCGTCGCATAAACTTGAATACAAATACTAAATACATGATATACCAACTCAGGTCGAGAGTCGGAGCAGTTTGTTCATTTTATCTAATTTGTTTTCCATCCAGACTACGATAACACCGAGGTGAGTTCATAGTCCCACTCTTACATATTTGTTTTCTAAACTCGTGGGGAGATACATGCTACAAAAATCAAACACAAGTATTTTCTCAGATGCTATCCCGATTGATATTGCCTAAGTACCTTCTGATGCCACTAAAAGTCCCTCATATCATGAACCATTAATCACTTGCGAGTGAACGCGAATATAGTGAATAGATCTATTGGCAGTTGACGCCCCATTTGTGTTAGCCGGATAAGTAACCAAATGCACTTTATTTGAGAATACTAGGAGAATGGCAAACTCCTACGGAGGGCATTGTTGCTCACATCATCACTATGATGTTTGTAACTTACGTCATTATTATGACGCGTTCGTGTTAAGGTTTGCGTGTCATGAGACTTAGGGCAATATACTGTACTACAATATTATTGATTTTACTACTGCTTATCTTGTGTTCAACTGATTATTATGCAAACACTATGGATTCACTTAACCTTTGTGTTGATTTTTTTTATCATGTTTTATCTCAGGAAATTAGAGCACGATCTGGCACGGAGTGGCTATGGACTTTCTTTAAAAAGGGCGTCCATTTTGTTATCATTCACAAGAATAAAACTATGTATTTTCGTATTTCCTTTAGGACCTTTATTTTGTAAAACTATGATTTAAATAAATGAATGATAACTGTTTTATCTAAACGTCTCTTTCGAGCCGTTTATCTATTATTATGACTGTGTTCCATAAAGTAATACCCCAACCTTAATTCCGCTGCGTATACCGAATTTGGGGGTGTTACAACACCCGTACGTGAATACAGAGATATGACCAAAATATACAAGTATGCACGTAGAGTTGAACCACAAAGTTTATTATTTACGGAAGAAGAACCCCGTAATTATAAGGAAGCATCAACAGATGAAAAATGGATTGAGGCCATGGAGATTGAATTGGATTCAATCAACAAGAATAATACATGGAATTTTACAACATTGCCAGAAAATCAGAAGGCAATAGGACTCAAATGGGCTTACAAGACCAAGAGGGATGCAAAAGGAAAGATCATCAAATATAAAGCACGGCTAGTAGCAAAAGGTTATGTACAAGAACAAGGAATAGACGTAGATGAAGTATTTGCACCAGTTTCTCAGATAGAGACAGTTCGGTTGATATTAGCATTATCAGCATATCATGGATGGCAAGTATATCACTTAGATGTAAAATCAGCGTTTTTACATGGAGATTTGAAGGAAGAAGTCTACGTTACACAACCTGAAGGATTTATTCAACAAGGAAACTCAGGAAAAGTCTATAAGCTTACTAAAGCGTTATATGGCTTAAGACAAGTACCGAGAGCTTGGAATGTGAAGCTTGATCAAACGCTAACGTCTTTAGAGTTTAAGAAGTGTAATCTCGAACAAGCAGTTTATACGAAGAGAAACAAGAATTCTACACTTATAGTTGGAGTCTATGTAGATGATTTGATAATCACAGGCACTCCAAGGAAGGAAATAGAAGAATTCAAATCCCAGATGAAGGATAAATTTGAAATGAGCGACTTAGGATTGTTAGCTTATTATCTTGGGATAGAAGTTACACAGACAGGATGAGAGATTACAATCAAGCTGCAGGTTATATTAACAAGATCTTGAAGGAAACAAGTATGGCAGACAGTAATGATACGAAGATACCAATGGATATCGGTACTAAGTTGGTCAAGGCGGAAGATGGAAACTCAGTTGACGCAACTTATTACAGAAGCTTAATTGGAAGTCTCAAGTACTTACTGCATACAAGACCATATCTTAGTTACTCAGTCGGACTACTCAGCAGATTCATGCAAGACCCGAAGGATCATCACCTGAAGGTGGTAAAACAAGTAATCAGATACATCAAAGGAATAAAGGAGCATGGCATAATATACAAGCAAGAAGGCGGCTGCAAGATTACATGTTACAGCGACAGTACTTATGGAATCAACACTGATCAAGGAAAAGGAACTACTGGGATAGTATTTTATTTCGGAGAGTCACCTATTACCGGGTGTACTCAGAAGCAACCAACAGTGGCGCTATCATCATGTGAATCAGAATTCTTGGCGGCTACTGCAACAGCATGTCAAGCCTTATGGTTAAAGCGATTGCTTAGTGAATTAACTGGATGGGAAGAGAAAAGGATAACGCTGAAGGTTGACAATGTTTCAGCAATAGCACTCGTCAGGAATCCAGTTTTTCATGAAGAAGCAAACACATCGATATTCGCTACCATTTCATTCGTGAAAGCGTAGAGAATGGGCACATCAATGTGGAACATGTCAGCGGAGAACTACAAAGAGCAGATATTCTAACGAAGGCTCTACCAAGATTGAAGTTTGTGACTGTGTGACAAATGCTCGGAGTTCAAGATTTAGGACGAAGCAACGATCAAGATTAAGGAGGAGAATGTGAACCAACTAATCTTAATACTTATGCTTCTTATGTAAACATTATTAAACGAAGGACCAAATACGTTAAGTAGAAAGTTTGTAACCATAAGGACGGTTACAAAAATGGTTAGGAAAACGGTTACAAACCCAAAGGGTACAACGGTTCACTCAAACCGTTTAGGACAATATATATACTCGCATACATGTATCATTTACAAGTTAATAGACAAATTTACTTATTCATTTCAATACACTTTGCAATCTATATACTTTGATCTATACGTGGGACAACACGAACCAAGACAAGCTTCTTTCAAGTACACTTGAACAACCGAAATGGTTCTTACTTTTTAAAAATATTTTGGTTTAAAACTAATTTACTAATACAGGGTGGAGTCAATATGCACAATTCACAGTAACTTTGGTGAATATAGACCCTAAGAAATCCAAATATTCTGGTTGCTTTTTCTTATTATCATGATCATTGTCATCGTTATAGAATCAATTTCCATGTTAGGTTAGCTATACTGGTTCGTTAATGATGATTCACGTGTAATTGAATAAATGTTTGTTTGTAGATACGGTACAGCATTTCTGGAAGAAAGAGCATGACTGGGGATGGAAAAAATTTATGAATAAGCCAAATTTACTAGATGGGTTTCTTGGTGGTGATACCCTCATAATAAAAGCTCAAGTCCAAGTTATCAGGTTTCTAGAAAATTCCTTCTCAAACTCTAACGATAATGTTTGTCATTTAAGAAACAAGTACTTGAAGTTAGTGTTTATAACATTGTATCCTTATTACTATCACATCCATAGTACCACTACGACACTACTACAAAAAGAGCAAGTACTAGAGTCCGGTTCAAAACCCATATAGAGACTGGTTTTCAGAATGGAGCCCGGTTTTTCACTATGTATTGATTATGGAGGACAAAGAAAAATACCCCAGTCTGGGTGTGAGAACAAAATCGACTCTTATGCTTGAAAAAATGAACACATGGCTTTCATAAGATTTCTTTTTATTTTTTAGTTGATAAAAACTTAATCAAATTTCATTGTCTTGTGTCATTTGTTCTCGAAGTTGTTTTGTTAAAGATACTTTATTTCATTAAACACTTAAATTTCTTAGATGAGTAGATCTTTCCATTAAAAAACTAATAATGCTTTGAATGAAACATACCTTGGAACTGGTCTGGTGGTGTGGTAAGCGTGTTGTAAATGTTATTATGGCATTCTTGATTGTTAGGTATTTTGGTGTCTATTTAGAGATGAAAGAGTATGAAATCCAGTTTTAGTTATTTACGGCTCATTTTGCAATATATTTATTACACAGATTGAAGGTGATCATGATGATGACCAGTTTTTCTGTATGTTTATGTTCTATTTTGTGCGCAGTAAGCTGGCCTCTTTATTTGTTTACATGCTACTCTTTCCAAAATATGATATATCTTGTATAGAACTTACATATGTAGAAGTGTCACACCCAAGTTCTGTCACTTTATAGAACGTTTTTATTTTGAACATTTCAAATGAAATTTTATTCACCATAAGGTTTATTTAAAATCTCATTCTCTTGTTTATATTATTACTGAACCAACTTTGTGGTATTCTGAAGGTATTGGGACATCATTGTTGTTTCTGATTCATGAAACGGCCTCTTATGTCATCATCAAACGATTATTTAGTTATACATTTCATTTGAACTTTTATTTACCCTCGCTAGGATATTAATTTTGGCTTATAAAATACTAACATGTCCCAATGTATCTGTAGGGAAAGAGTAGATCACCCTTTCTGATGCCTTGACCGTCGTTACAGAATATAATTTGTAAGGGTATACTTTTCAAATGTAGAGCAAATATGTCACCACTTTGTGGAAGAAAAAAGAGGAAGGTTTGTGAAACTGAGAGAAAATAGAGTTAGATGGTCAAGGTATGTATTTGTCAGTGGATAATATCCTTACATGTTAACCTGTATTTTTATTTCTTCGTCTTTCAATAAGAATTTCATGACATTAAATTTCATTTTCCCCGTTGTTACAGCTTCAGTAATTTCTGGTTGGGAATTGATCAAAAATCTAGGCGCCGAATGTCAAGGGAGAAATCAGATACTTATTGGAAAATAAGCCGTGTCGTGTTTGGTGATGGAGACTTTATGCAGTGGGTTAAAGGCTCTTGAGGGTCAAAGGCAAACCCATCACAACAAAGTTAGAGGTGACTCTGATGCAGAAGAAGTACCCATGCCCGTTTTCCAGATGGAGACCGGTACATATGTTATGGTTGATGATGGGTTGCTTTTGCTTGAGCGAGTGGCCTTGGAACCATTGCTCCCAAAAGATGAAATAGGTCCTCAAAAGTGTATTAAGGTCAGTAAAATCTTATATGGTTAATTAATTAGAATTCACATTTGATCCATTTATTTCAAATGGGTCAAATAAAGAAGTTAACCGATAAATTGGTTGAAAGTCACCCAAAGTCTTGTTAAAAATGCATACAACTTTCTGACTTGTTAATAACTCAATCTGCTATTGTTTTACTAATCAAAATTGATACCTTAATTTGTGAAAAAATAAAATGGATTAAATAGTAGTATTTAATTTTCTTATTTGGTCTTTTGGTGTGTGCTTAGGATGGTGGCTCTGGGGAGGATTTTAGCAACGTGTCTATTGAGCATTATGAAAGGCGTCTCACTGAATTGGGCCGTAGAACCATCGAAATGTTTGTCTTATCCCATATATTCAGGTAAATACTCCATGATTATATTATTTATTGGATGGTCAACTTTTTTAATGTAAGAAATCAGTTTAATTTAGTCTCTTATTATGGATATGTCACAACAGTAAAATAGAAGGAGCATATCAAGAGGCTGTTGCTTTAAAGAGGCAAGAGGAACTCATCCGTGAAGAAGAGGGCATGGTCCGACCAAAACTGAATAAACCAGCGAAACCAAACAGAAAATGATGAGTTTGGCCGGGTTGACCCATCATAACTTGGCCGCTGATTTAGGAAAGTAAAACGTTAAAAACCGATTTTGTTTGTGGTTTCAACTTTGAACCTATGGTTTACGCTGAACCAAACAGTAATGCTTATAGACATTTGTTTTTATTTAGTTCATTTTCTTTTTCAAATAATATGCATTGGGTAGTTATGGACATGTTAAAAAAAAAGTTTTAATGGACGTGAGTTGAGGTTTGCCTACACGCCTTATTAATGTTACAAATGGTTAAAACCGGCGACCTAAATGATCGGTTTGGCCTATTTTTTCTCGTAACAAAGTTGGCCGGTTTGTTATGGTGAAATGTCAAACTGAGATTAATGTTTTGGCCTTGATGTTAGTCTTAAACTGGCAAAACTATATTGTACCCGCCTTCCAAAAGTGAATAACCAATTAGCACGTTACAAACTTTCCCTAACAAATTCATGAAAATTCGGAAGGTAAAATCTTTCTAATGGTTAACGATACATTGGAACATTCTCAAAGAACAGAAGGTCATGATTGAGATTGTCATGTAAGGGCATAGATAGCAAATGAACCATTCTTGACAATTTAGTTAAAGAGTTTTGCTATTGACAACTTTAAGGGCCGTAGTTAAGAATACAATATTTATTACATGATTACAATGAATGATTATGATTGGATGAGAATTCTAAAAAAAATGTGGAGACAATCCTTGAAAATACAAATTTACACCTAAGACTTGATTCTGATTAGATTATTTAGTTTTCTACGGCCAATTGTAATAAAAATTCACTTCTTAACCACAGCCTTAAAGATTGTCATTAGCAAAACCCTTTAGTTTATATAGGGGTATGTTCTTGTGAAAACTATATATTTGGTGAGAACGTGAGAACTTTTTGAAACAAATGTCCAAAAGATTTGAAAAATCACAAGATAGAAGATGATGATGAATTAAGAAAAAAAATAAATAATAACACCAAAACACAATATTTATAACAATGAAAACAAATCATATTCTTACTGATAACTTTATTAGCTTATACCGTAGTATTTGTTTTGCAATGTAACTAACGTTGATAGACTTAGGATGTTAAATATTTCAATTAGGGACTACTTTTATACAGTTTCATCTATTGAAAACAAATCGCTCGCTCCCAAAACCGTAGTATCTCCCATTGTTATAGTGCTTTATTGTTATAGTGCTTTGAATCAAGGTTGTCAAGATCGAGATCTTACCTAGGATCGTTTTCGGCTTCATAAGATTGTAATAGTAGGATCAGATTGGGATCGTAAGATCCTACCATAATGTCATTTTGTTAATAATTTTTGTAATATTATACAAATCTATAAATTATTATACATCATAAACTCAAAATTATATAAAATTTTATAGAAATATTGTCCTAAATTATGATTATGAAATGTTTAAGAATATTAACATGTTATTTTTTAAATTCTACAAAACACAATCCATAAATATGTAGTTTTTTTGTTTGTGGTTCGAGAAAAGTAAGATCGGATCGGATTAGATCTTAAGATCCTATGGTTAAGATCGGGATCCTATAAGATCTTAAGCTTTCAAAGATCCTATTTAAGATCCGGATCGTTTTTGCTTTGCAAAGATCGTAAAATCGTAAGATCTTAAGATCAGGATCGGATCCCTGACAACCATGCTTTGAATAGTATCAAAACTGCATTCCTATATATTACTAATCCCAAATGTCGGTTAAGTTTGCTAAACTTTTTTTAGTAATATATATATATACTACTACCTCCGTCCCATAATAATTGATATTTTTAAGTTTTTTTATTTAATTTTGACCATAAATATTTTCATTTGTATGTTATAATATTTGATGAAAAATATATAAATAGATTGAGTTTTAAACGTATTTTCATCTGGTATAATTTTCATTAAGTATTATATAAAACAAATAAAAATATTAATGGTTAAAGTTGAATAAAAAAGACTCAAAAAAGTCAAAGTGGACAATTATTATGGACCGAGCGAGTATTATATTGGAAGCTGGTCGTCGTTTAGGGCTCCCGTTTTTTTCTTCAGCCCAAAGCCTGCTATCCCTTCTTGCAATATACGTGCAGTGGCGGACCCAGAAAAGTTGAAGACGGGGGGCAAAAAAAAATTTTTGTTGACAAAACCCGTTGTGCACACAAAAATAAAGATAAGATATAACGTTTTTACATTGTTTGGCTTCAAGATGGGGGGTTTTTACATTGTTTGCTTCAAGGTGGGGGCCAATTTAATTTTTTGTAACTGCACTTTAATAAAAAAAAAAAAAAAAAAAATTTTTACACTAAAATCTGATTTTTTATGTAGTTCCGCCCCTGTATACGTGTCGTTCTATTTGATACGTGGCGCGCTACTTGTGTCCTCAGTATCAACAATCGATGCTTCACTTATGACGCACCGCCTCTTTTGGCGATAATGGTGAGTTAGATTTAGGGTTCCAGTTTGGGGTTTTTGGTTTGGCTAATTGTTGTACTGATTTCCATAATCTTGAACACATCCAACTTCAGCCTATACGTTACCATGTAAGTTAATTACTCTTAATTAAGTTATTAAGTTACTTTATATTGATTTGTGTACAAAAACGCACTTGTGATGGGGGTGTTACGATTGTTAGGGGAATATATTCAAAACATATAGAAGAAGCTGGAATTCGTAATACTAGACAGCTAGGATGATAACATGCAACAACAATCTTATTAGAGAATGAAAAAAACAGATTTTGGAATGATTAATTATTGGCAAATAGATTTGAAAAATACGACGTTATGCAAGAATTAGAGAAATTACAGAAAACCTATGCGCTGTTGATGGAAACAGGCTAGATATAGGTATATATATAGAGGTCTTATGTCGTTTAAGTTGATGACGTGGGCCAGCGCGTATTTACAGGTGGAAAAAGCCAGCTGTGTGTTTTAAGGTGGTTTGACTGGAAGGTCGGTTCATTTTGATTAGTTTGAACGCATTAGACCAACTATGTTGCTACACATGCTGATTATTAGATTCGTGCTTCTCGTTTATGACATGCTCTACCTTTAAGTGATTTTTTTTTTGCTGTAATTTGCAGGTGCTGGAAAACTTTGGCATACCCGAAGGCCATGATGTGTTCGTTATAAAGCTTAAAGACTCGCTGCATTCTGAAAATGCACCGTAGGTGTTTTCATTTATGGCAGGGCAGATAATTAGATTTGCAACCATGGAATGCATTTACGCAACGATTTGTTTGTGCTTATAGTGTGAATAACTTATCATCTTTCTGGTGCTGCCTGCTTTCCTCATGTTGGGTTTTTTTCTATGGTGGGTTTATGGTGGCGCAGGGATTACAGCTGAGATGGTCCAAATCTTGGCGTGGCATGTTACTATACTTGCAGCCACGGTGGACATATCCTCTTTTTTTCGATCTTCTGTCCGTCTGAGCCACTTTGTCTGCTGCTTTCCTGATGTTGGGCTATTTTCGATGAGTTTAATAGCATACGAATGATGCTGATATTCATTACAAGAGGCTATGATGGGTTTACGATGGCGGTGGGATTAAAGCTGAGATGGTCAATATCTTGGCGTGGCAAGTTACTATACTTGCAGCCATGGTGGGCATATCCTCTTTTTCCGATCGTTTGTCCGTCTAAGCCTCATTATATCTTCAGTCAACCACCGTCCCAGTTATGAGCCGTGTGTTGTTAAACAGAGAGCCCTGAACGAGATATGCATAGTTTTGTATCCTAAAATTAATATATTGCAACAGGCTATGATGAGTTTATGGTGGCAAGGGGATTAAAGCTTCGATGGTCCATATCTTGGCGGGGCAGGTTACTATACTTGCAGCCATGGTGGGCATATTTTCTTTTTTCGATCCTTTGTCCGTCTGAGCCTCATTATACATATGTTAATTTTAGGATACTAAACGGTGCCACTCCCTGTAAACATTATATATATATATATATATATATATTAATTTTACGATACGAAACAGTGCCACTGAGTGTTGTTTTTTGCGGCCATGGTTAGGGTGCATACATTGCGTGGCACCTCGGGCATGATTTTAAGCAGCTGATTACGCTTGGTATGACTTTTAATCAGTGGTGATCATTTTGGCCCGTATCGCTGACGATGATCGAAGTAAGGCAACGAAATATGTGAAACCGACTCAGCGAAAAGAATTCCATGCTGTCACCTTTTTCATAGGTGTGTTTCTTTACCTGATCTCTTTTAGTGTATATTCCGTCCATAAAACCTCCTACCTAGATATATCATTAAATCACTTTGGTTATAAAGTAAGGCATGTTTAAGCTTATATATTCTTGAAATCATATGACGCTATCTATCTATAAAATTGGTTGAAACTATGGACAGTAGTTAGATTAAGTTAACGCATGTCAGTGGCACTTATCATGTTCATTCTATGTTCAGCAAGATATTACCAGAAAGATCACTAAAACTGCTTTCAGAATCGTGTTATGTGCCACACCCTGACAAGGAAGGCACGTGTGGCGAAGACGTTCACTTCATTTGCTCGGATGGGCAAGCGATAGGTGCAATAGATGGTGTAGGTGGCTTGGCTGATCCTGGTATTAATGTTGGGAAGTATGTGCGTGAACTTGCATCAAATTTGGTAACTACAGTACAAGATGTATCCAACAGGTCTGTTGATCTTGCCTGCATTACTGTATGGATTGCCACGTGTTCTTAGCCGAAACTGAACCACATTGTGCAGTTAACCTTTGCATCTATTCGGTTCAGTTTGTTGTTTGGTTTTGACGGTTTTCTTGTAACATGTTTTTTTTCCAGCTTAAAGTCTATCGAGAAGGCCATCGTCAACTCTGATCTTGGTATGACTCCAAGTAACGATGGTGAAGTGATACGATTATCCATTCCACAACTCGCATCAGACAGAAGCAAGGTTACCCCACTATTATCCCCGACAACATCCTTTTAATTCTCTGTAGTTTAATGACATGCTTTTGAATGCAGGAATTGTCAAAAATTGTTGCAAAGCAAGCTGAGGAAGGGAAGGTAGGGATTTTTAGGCGGTTTGCAAGTTTCATCATTCTTTTAGTTTAGTTTTAATTGTATTTCGATTTAACATTCTTATGCAAGTGGCAATCAGAAACATAAGACGAGATGCCATTAAATCGTATGATAAACTTGAAAAGGTTCGAACTTAATCTCACTTGTGGTTAAGTTTTTTTGTTTCCCACTTTTTTTATCGTCGTTTTTTGTTATTATTTGCAGGAGAAAAAACTCTCAGAAGATAATATTGAAGATTTGACAGCTGACTTGCGGGTATTAAATTTACTGTAACGCATTTTGAACCCATCAAAACAGAAAAGGCGAAATAATTTTTTTGCTGCAGTTCTCGTGATTTTTCTTTGTTTTTCGTCGAAAGTCTTGCATTTACTATTGTTAACGTGAGACATGCTTTTACAATAATATTCTTTATTGGACGTTTGATTCTTGCTCATATTTCTTGCAGAAATTGACGGACGAGTACATGAAAAAAATAGACACCATCTTCAAACAGAAGGATAAGGTAATTACCTGTATGGGTTCCATTTCGGTCAGAATTAGTGAATCTTTATGTTTCAAATTGAATAACATAAGATCTATATCCTATAGTTTGTTAGAGATTACTTCGTATAGTGGTTCTGAACCTGACTATGACTTCTTGGCGTGGTCAGGTCGGGTTGACCCAGACCACCTAATGGGTGTGTAAATACAATTTGCAAAGACTATTCATATCGATGAAATCTATTTTTTTTACTGAATAATGTGATTTACCTCTTTCATTCAATCAGACGGGTAGAGATAATGTAACCATTGCAGCATCTGTTATAGGTATCGAGATTCGTGAAGTTGCTGAAGAGAAAACCAATGGATTCAAATTGCAGTTTGGGTGAGTATTTTTCCTCAAATTTCATAAAGGTGTAATCTTTGATTCTTTGTAATTGCGTATGTGTATGTGTTTCAGGTTGTTTAAGATCATATTCTGAAAAAGGAAGAGGTACGCGCAACAGCTAAGGGGATGGATATAGGTAATCGTTCTGATATGTATCTCAACTTACGTAGGTTTCCATTAGAGTTATAAAAGATGGAATTATCATTAGAAGCATACCTAATAGTTTGTTAAAGGCATATCTAAAATGTGTTGTTCATCGTGTGAAATCTGATAATTTCTTGAACGCACATGACGGTTATATTAAGGTTTGTGCTTTAAACATGTTACCTTTAGGGCTTAGCTAAATTATATTAGAAAAAAGAAACTCCAATAGCTTATTTTAAACATTTTCTCCATTTATCTTTGTCATTGTCTATGAATGAGTGTCATAGGCTCATAACATCTCTTATATGGTTTATAGGTCGATATTATTGAGGGTGTTAATTTTTAAAATGATTATTGAAGGTGTTAATGTCATGAGCTAAGTGATAAGCGTAATAACTATCTTTGTAATTATATTTTGGACTTTTAGGTCTATTGAGGCTGCTCCATCGGGGACAACATTTGTTGCTGCTTTGCAACTTATTAACAGGTCATTTACGGCCTGTTCATTGGTTTGATCCTCTGTCTCTTAAACCTTCCCTCATATTCACACGTGTATGCTGTTTGCCAGGTAATTTTAGAATACCAAAATGCAACTGCTACAATGACATGTAAAGATGCAGATCCTTTTACTACGTAAAAAATATAAGAGGTTGCTTGCTTCATAACACACGTACGTGTCTTCTGTACAATTATTAGTTTCGGTATAAAGTTTAGTTAGTATTACAGAAAAAAAAAGTAGCTTGATCGGACCTGTTAGTTAAAAGTGATGCAACACATTGTTGATTATACCATAACTACTGATTTTATAACACATGCAGTGTAACAATCAGGCTAAATATGTAATAGCTGATCATTTATATTCCATGCCATTTTTTTTAATACTGTAATACTTATCTTATGTTGTTGTATACTATATGAGGTCTCCGTTAGTGACTACGAGCCGTATTTGGTCTTTAGTCTGGTCTTTAGTCTATGTGCAGAATCTGCCAAAAGTGGTGTTTGGTACTTGTAGAATCTGTATGTGTGCATAATCTGTCAACTGGGGGTGTTTGGTAATGAACCTGACAACTTTTAGGTAGGTTAAAATGAGTAAAAACAGTTGCAGGATGGGGGTTAAGATGTTTATGTAGTAAATGCAGCTGGTCTGTAATTCTGGTCTGCTTCAATTCCGGTTAGGGAGAAAGGATGTTGCGAGTGAGATTGATAGGGAACTTGGGAGAGTGGTTGGTGGTGGGATGGAAAAGGTTGGGGTTTGAGTCGTGAAAAACTCAAGGCTGTTAGGGTAGAGATTCTAGAGTTGGGAGTGCAAAATTGGTTTAGAGATGGAAGATTATACGTTGCTGAGATGTTATAGTTTGTTGCATGTTCTGTTATTACAGATAGGACCTATTGAATGATAATTCACATTTGTTTGAGCAGGTACCTTTCAAAACCTGATAAAAAACCTCACCGCAACGTGGCGGGGGTGCATTACTCGTTTTTAATATAATGTTGCGGCGGGGGTGCATTACTTGTTTTTAATATAATGAGAGTGTCAAATTATCCTACATTAGGAATATGTTATTAATATTTCCTCACTCGGCATGAATCTTTTAAATAAGTATAAAATCTTATTAAACTCAAATACATCAAGTTTAAAAGAGATTCACGATGTTAAAATTTTTCATTTCACTTAAAGTTACATGTAACACATTTCCACTATGATTTATAAAACGTTAAATCTTTTCATTATTTTTAAACGAGTAAGGATCAAATGAGAAGTAAAATTAAAATGAGAAAGGTGAGAAAAACCACGGCCGCAAATTTCATATGCACCTAAAGAAATAAGCGCATCTCCCCTTAAATTTCTCTTCCTCATTTAAAATGTGTGGCTTAATTTTCTCTTTCTTCTTATTTCAATTTCTTTTCTTACTTGATCTCTTCCAATTTTTAAACATGTTTCGTAAATCACCATAATAAATGTTTTAATTCAAGCCAAATAGTTCACATTAAAAAATAGATAAGTAATTCGAGTTAAGCAAAAACTTAACAAAAGGTTTTTACTATTCTAAAAAGCTTTTGAAAAAGGTTTTTATGCATTGCATTAAAAAAAATTTGAATAGCTTTTTGCAAAGACTTGATAAACCTTAAGGTTTTTATAAAAGTTTTCTCTTTTTATGCTTCAAAATATTAAATGCATTAAATGCATCATGTCTTGAAAAACTTGATGGGGTCATGCTTTTAGTGCGGAGCTCCATGGTCTAAATTCCGGTTAGTATCAATAACCACTTTAACATGTACAAAGTTAAGGAAGATGATTTGTACACTCAAACAAATGATTGAGACAGTTCAAATTATTATTTTTGGACATTTATACCCTCACAGTTATCTTTACCATTTACCTATCGAAGGTATAAATGTCCAAACACAATACTTTGGAGTGTCCCAATCAATTGTTGGAGTGTACAAATCACCTCCCAAAAGTTAACCATTGAAGTAAATACTATTTGGGATTTGCTAACCCACTAGGTGTTGTTTAAGCATTTCATATATATTAAATGAAAAATTATATATATTCCAATTTAAACTTCACTAATTACATATGTTATGTTACCATATTGTAACACAAGCATCAATATGTAAGAAATATAGATAAGGTGATCGGATGAACGAACACACACACACGTATGAAAGTAAACAAAGGTTAAGCGTAATGTATTATGTGTGAAATGAACAACCAACATTCTAAGGAAGGTTTACAATACTATTTATAGGGAAAGGAACTAGGGCAACACACAAGTTCCCTTCCTTTCCTTATTGGATATGGGCCAAGGCTTATGGGCTTTCTACATAAGCCTTGCCATTAATACAAACATAAAAGCCTAAATAAGTAACCTATTACATATGAATTACAAACACTTGAAATATAGTTTAGGAGTGATTCCAACAATCTCCCCTAAGTGTCGGTAATTAATGACTTAAGTAATCTTTAAACGTTGTTGGTGCTGATGTAATAGTTGCTTTGACGTCTTCTAACATTCTTCTTTCTTGTGAGAAGAAGTGCCTTGATTCTAACAATCTCCCCAATGAGAGGATCTTGTTTTCTTTGAAGTTTTCAGCTTTGACGTCTTCATTTATCTTTGTTCTTTGTTCAGGTGTGGATATGGTGATGTTATGTTGTGACAATCTGCATCAAGTCCGCTTCGTTGCTCAGGTGTCTCCACGTCCTTCTCCAACATGCTCACACGCTCTTTGATGTTGGATTTCAGTGTTGATGTAGTTCTCTTTAGTCTTTAAACTTTGGAGATTCTTTGACTTTAACGAATAATCATTCTTACTTTTGTGTTGCCTTTCGAGAGAACTTCAATTTATGTTGTTGTTGGTATGAGCATGTGGAGAATCTGCACGATCATCTCCCAGGAGCATCCATAAGACGAAGACATAAGAGTTGGTTAGTGATAAACACCAATCGATCATTGTGGTCGTTTCTTAAAGAGTTGACCACTACGATTGTTCTTCTGATGAATGTCTTGATTCCATTCACCTTGGTTGGGCGAATCAGCCGTCCGAATCCCATAAAGGACAGTTGGCATTACATTGAACAAGTTCAAGTAATGACCCACATTTTCATGACTCGATTCTTGAAAGGAATCTCCTTAGTGGGATTTCCAGCACTTACAAGTTCGAACTTCGAGTGTGTTAACAGCATAGTGTGAAAACACATATCTAATTCTAGCGAAGGTTGTTCCTGAACTGGAGTCCCTCAAGTAAGATAACACGATGTACCGAAGTACACCTACAGTTCAGGTGAGTCGCTGAGGTACACCGAAGTATCACCCCACGACTGTAGACCGTTTCAGACAACACTAAGCGTAACCCTCAAGGAGTTACCGAAGTGACCTGCTGTCAGGGTTGTTTGATGTTGACCCTAGCAGGAGTTTCCATTCAATCACTGAGGATCACAGTTGTGAACCCCTCATAAATGTTCTCGACAGATTGCTAAGATCTGTGTAGGACTCTAGAATAGTATCACTTGCGTCCTTAAAGTTGAACGACAAGTGATGAAATGTCGAGTGTTCCTAAGAGATCTTTTGATGAATCTCGTGGCTCTAGACTCAATAGTGCGCTTTGGTTTTCCTAAGCGAAGACTAGGGAGAGGGTCTCCTTCTTCAATACCAGCAATCTATAAGAGAAAGCCGATAATTTACGTAGGGTTCCCTGTGAGAATGAAACAAGCTTCTTTTGAGAGAAACTTGAGCTAAAGAAGTTTAGTGCATGCGCCATGGGTCCATGACGACTTTGATCTTCAATACCGGTGTCATCTAGTGACAACAAGTAGCATATGTATTGAACCCGGTGTCTGCCATAAGTTGAATAATTTAGAGGTCTATTTCTTTTCACCCTTTTCTTTACTTTTCTTTTTAATTCTTCAACTCATTCTTTCTCCGATTCTCATTTTCTCCTTTTTATAATCATACCTAAGGACTTCTAAGTTCTAACTATTGGTGTTGTCTTTGGGTAGATCCCTCCGGCTCTGACGGATCATAGGACGGTTATTCCTAACCTTAGTCACCTTATAACTCCATGACTAACCTATGTTTCCATAAAACCATTTTCTTGAGAAATCTCTCAAAGTGTTTATGACTAAAACATTTTGTACCACTGTGAGAGTTTTTATATTTTGCAGAAATACTCCCCCTCCACACGTGCTTAAGTGTTTTGACAGAAATCTGCACGGTGAGAGAAGAGCGCGCACTTTTGAATTGATCGCCTCAGGATAGACAATTCCCCGCGAGACACAGTTGTGTTGCATAGTTAAAGAGTTACATTGTCAGCTTTTAGGTGACAACTAGCTCTAATAACTACCTTGAAGGTGTGGACAAACCTCAAAGGTTGTCAAACCCGTCAAAGTTCATGTCTATCAAGAGTTTCTCGAATAGGAACAATCTACTCGGATAAGTCTTGGAAGACAAATCTTTTCGATGTATGACAGTTCAGATCTCGTCAATTCATGGGTTAAGTCTTTATCACGAAGATTCAATCACAATTTTCACAACATATTTGTATCACACGATTTTTTCTCCCTCTCAAAAATGGCATATGCATGTTATTTTTGATGAAATTTTGATATCAAATATGACAATTCTGAGTTTTGTGGGAAGATTTCCACGAAGAACTATGTGAACAAAGATTTAAGCAAGTACTCCCCCTCAACAAGTAAGATTAACTTTTGAGGTTTTGAAAACATAAGGAGGAGTACTTGTTCTTTTGAGCAAAACTTTAAAAAAATGAAAATTTTGATAAGTTTTACTCAAAAGTAAGAAGCTTTCGCTCCTTTTATAGGATTGTGGCACTGAAGCGTACCACATGGTCCTTTCATTACAAGAACGGGTTGTACACTGTTATGTGTGCACAAGCCATAATTAATAATAGAGATCAACACATCCAAATATTAATAAAGAAAATAATCAAGGAGTACCAGGCAGTCCGTCCACCCACGAAGCTCTCCAAAGTCCTTATCTGATCGCGATGAAACAACCTTTCATCAATCCTTGTGATGAATTTCTTCACATCCCTCTAATTCCACCGCTTATTTGACCCGATGCCTTCATGAATCTCCTTTAACCGATATGCTAACCTGTCCCGAACCTTCTTCAAAGTGTGATCACAAAACTTGTGAAGCTCATTGCATGCCATGAAACAGTTATGGTGAAGTTCACTGCGGTAGACTACGCCAAACTTTGGTTTCTTGAGAATGGTGTACTGAGCCAGTTGGTTGATATCGGGAATGTTTAGCAGTGGTTTTGCGAGATTAACACGCTTTTGGTATGATTCCACGGCAAGTTGAAGGTCTTCAACACGTTCCTGGATAACGATGCTTCTGATGAATATCAGCAATGACTTGATGTACTGGAGCTGGATATTGGTGGAGAAGTGTCGCATTCGACCTTGTACCTTAGCAAGATACATATCTTCAATGTCATAGAGTGACAATCTCGGAAAATCCGCCTCTTAAGTAAAAGTCATATTCCTGTTCATCTTGGCGTTTGACTATGATTTTCTTCAAGAATGAGTAGTCCCACTTAGTAGACATGCTAACATGCATTATGGCAACGATCCGTTGGTCACTGAACACATCTTTGTTAGATTTGAGTACTTGACAGCTTCTGTAGTAGATTCTTCTTCGTTCAGGCCAGTGATGAATTCCATACAGTGCATCGAGGTCATAATTAACCACATTATCAACGAACATTCGTGTGGCTTCTTCCTCGATGGCAACATTATTGGAGAAGACTGCTGCCGGGATGGGGAAGGTGAGTGAGGTAGCGTATTTCTGACTAACATTGCTACCGTGTTGAAGAAATTCCAGATCATTGTTGAAGAAGTACTGGTAGGGAATCCGTTGTTGATCAGGTCTACCAATGGTGGGTAGTGGCTTGGTCCATCGATATAAATGGCCCAATCAGTCTGGTGAAGTCGATGTTTGATGGGGTTGAGCCAATCAATATTGTTGGACATGGCTCGTGCTATGTTTGTCGAGATATTGACTTCAATGGGCTATCGGAGTTGTCCTTGCGATTGAAAAGCCTCGTTCTTGATTCGTTTTTAACTCTGATTTAAGTCATATTCTTCACCTTAAAAGCTGTTAATACAAATATCGTCATTAAACGTTATTTATATTTTTGATCTTTACCTAAGTTTTGTTAACGACAAAAGTAAATTTAATTTGTATAAAAGCTTAAAGCTTGTCAAGTTTAATAGATATTAAAACAAGCTTTTTCAAACAATATATTCATCATTCAAGCATTTACATTTATGATTAGTAACATCTTGATATGACTCTAATCATTATGTATGATAGTAGTTTTTAGAATGTGTTAGGTTCTTAAAACCAAACACTACTTAAGTACTTGCATATTTCTAAAAATAGAAATACAACATATGACATCATGTGATGCATCATGGAAATCATTGGAAGATTTCATTAGATATTTTGTGTGGATTTGTACTCTTCATATCTTGCACAATCTCACTTAGATAGAGTTGACTTTAGGTAAGATTTGATATCTTGTGTCAGGCAATTTTACCAATTTGGTACAGGAGGAACCCTTTTAAGGGTTCCGGTCCGTGGGCGCTCTGTCAATTTGGCTATAAATAGCAATGCCAAGCCAAGTAGTTTTTCATCCTTTCTAATATACTCTCCATATCTTCTCTCTAACCTTTCTAACTCAGTTTCATATCATATTAGTGATCTCTTTTGTAGCAAAGAAGATCAAGTCACATTCAAGCTTCAAGCGAGAAGTTGGAAGTCTTGTTTGTTTAGTGTTGTATGATCTTGTGTTGATTCATACTTCATTGTTGCATTAAAACATCATAATCTTGGTGAGTGTGAGTGGTTAGTATTTTAGTCCTCAAAATACATTGTGTGTGGGAGTGGTTGTACCCTTGGAAAGAACTCAACATCTAGCTTAGTGTCGGAAATAGTGTTAGCGAAGTGTAAAGGTTTTCTCCGCCGGTGAAAGGAGCTTGTTGACTAGTGAAGTTAAACTCTCGAGTGTGAGACTCAGTGAGTGGAGTAGGGCAAGGAAAAGAGTCCTTGTAGACCGAACCACTATAAACAACTTGTTGTGGTTTGATCATTTCTTTCCTTATTTACCTCTTACATATTGCTTGCATATTTCATTAACATATCTAAGATCAATATCAATTGATCTTACAATAAGTTTCAAAACAAAGTTTTTAATTGGTAAACTATTCAACCCCCCTTCTAGTTTTCTACATAAACTTTTCTTGAATAATCTTGGCGTGCTCCATGGTTAAACCATCTTTATTTTCTTGGCCTTCCGGTCCATGGATTGCATCAACAAGCTTTGAAATCCATATGCAGTGTCATCCTTCTTGAAACCAATGATTTATCTATTGGAAAAACCCTGTGACTTGGAGGATGATCAAAAGGATGGAGCTTGGATGTTGTGGATGAGGGGGTTGTTGGTTCTACAAAATCTCTTTGGTCATGAACAAAAGGTGTATTGAAATGATCACGGTTTTCCGTTGATGGTGGAGACTTCGAGTCGAGGTTTTGTAGTAGCGAAGGAGGAAAGCGTTGTGAAGATCTTACGGTGGTGGTGGTCACTGGGGTGGTGGAGGCATAGATGATGATTCGTCGGTTCTTTTTGCGTTTTGGCTCATAATCCTTGTCGCATCATCGAAGTAGTCTCTTGGTGCGTTTAACCTTACTAGCCGAATCTTTGCGATGTCTTGAGTTGATATTCCGGCAATGCCTCAAAGAGTTTAGCCGTCGGAAATTGAATGTTCTAGCAGTCGTTGAGACATTTGCATTACCAACGGAGATCAATTAGATCGGATACAGGAGATGGGATGGTTTTGATTTCCATAAGCTGCGGGGTATTAGCGGTGTGTGATGCTTGACCAAAGACATGAGATGTGGATAGAGTTCAATGCGGCGAACATTTCTCTGGTGACTCAGTGCAGTGTCGAAGGAACTTGTGAGTGTAGTCCCTTATCGTATTGTCCATTTCCCCTTGGATATCTCGATTGAGAAACTGCTGGATCTGTTCTCTTTCATCCAAAATCCGTTCATGCGCGTGAAGTAAGTTTAATTACGGCGGTGATTGAATTTCTTGTTGACCCGCGTTTAGTTTCCTTACTTGCCGATAGCTTTGACAATTTTGGTTTTAGCGCGTGATGCGAAGTGTTGGTTGGTTTCTTGGTGATTTGGAGGAGGTTGATCTTGTGGTAGCATCTTTGGATGGTGGTGGAGATGAATGAGATGATGAGTCTGAAGATGAAGTTTATGAGTTAAAAGAAAAAGCAATATAATCAATTGTGTGAGCTAAGTCTAAAAATCATAACTAAAAACAAATTTTTAAAAACCAAAAAGGAATTTTTGGAAAATGAAGTTTATGAGTTAAAAGAAAAAGCAAAATGACTAGAAAAAGGAAAAGCAAATGATGATGATTGTAAATCATGTCAAGAGCTTAATCTTGAAATAGAAAAACTAAAGCTCACACAAGAGGTTCTAATCGAAAATAATTCTAAGTTTAAAAGGTTTAAAAAAAACATCGCTCTTGCCGATGAAATAGTTAAAATCCATAAAACACCAGGAGACATGAATGTGCTAGGTTTTAATGAAGTATTAATTCCAAAGAGTCAAAACAAAACGGCCGAAACGGACGAACATTCTGTCAAAATTGCTGCATACAGCCACGGACGAGCGGAACCAAAATAAGGGTTCGTCCGTTTGTGAAAATGGTGCGTGGGTACTTCACATAAAATGTTACTTATCGGACCGTCTTGAATTTTAAAATAACAAAGAAAACCAATAACAGTATTAAACTAAAACCATCTGTTACTTCAGGAGTAGGACTTGTCAAAATGAATTTAGATCAAAAACTACTCAACAACGATATAAAACTCCTTTTGCCAAACACCCTTTCAAGAGCAACCACAGCGTACAACCCAACTACCAACACAATGGTTGGAATCAAAACTTTCCTAGACCATATCAAACTCCAGATTACATGCCATGGAACTCTTACCCATCGTTTCCATACATGAATCAAATAAATGGTATGTTTAACCCAAATGGACCCATGAGATATTGGGGACCAAATGCTTGAGTTATTTGCTTCTTGGGTATGCTTGAAAGTTGGATTGGAACCTGATGAATGGATAAAAGATAGTGGTTGCTCACGACACATGACGGGCAACAAAAGTCTCTTCTCATCATACCAAGAGTATGGCGGAGGTAATGTCACCTTTGGTAGCAATCTCAAAAGCAAAATTATTGGCAAGGTACGATTCTCATAACTCCTAACTATTGAAAATGTTGCTCATGTGGATAGGTTAGGATTTAATCTACTTAGTATTAGCCAACTATGTGATAAAAGTATAAAGTACTATTTGATGAAAATGGTAGTAAAATACTAAAAGATGGTATCACCATAGCTAAAGGAGTTAGGAAAAATAACATATACGTCATGAAAATAGATAAAACATATAATGACAAACTTTGCCTAACAACATTAGACGATAGCTCATCTCTTTGGCATAGACGTTTAGGTCACGCTAATATGAGACTTATACTAAACCTATCTTCAAAAAATTGGTTAGGAATTTACCAAAACTTAAATATGACCAACACTTTTGCGAGGCTTGCAAAATTGGTAAACAAACACATAGTAGTCACAAATCTAAAAATATGGTGTCCACATCTAAGTGTCTAGAATTATTACATATGGACTTGTTTGGACCATCCGCTATAAGAAGCTATGGAGGCAACTTATACACTTTGGTCATAGTAGATGATTACTCAAGGTTTACTTGGACGTTGTTTTGAAAACCAAAAATGAAGCTTTTGATAAATTTGAAATACTTAGCAAGAAAATTCAAAATCTTCTAGGTGTCAAAATTGTGTCGATCCGAACGGATCATGGTCGTGAATTTGACAACGAAACTCAATTTGGAAACTTTTGTGATACAAATGGTAAAACACATAACTTTTCGAACACCTCAATCAAATGGAGTAGTAGAACGTAAAAATAGAACAATTCAAGAAATGAGTAGAACAATGCTTAATGAACAAGACATTCCTCAAAAGTTTTGGTGTAACGCCGTTGACACTTCTACATATATTTTGAATAGAGTCTTAATACGCCCTTTCTTAAACAAAACACCATATGAACTCTATAAAGGTAAAAAGCCAACGTTAGGATATTTTAGAGTCTTTGGTTGTAAATGCTTTATTCTTAATACTAAGGATTATCTCACCAAGTTTGACCCAAAGTCTTATGAAGGTGTATTTCTTGGTTACTCTCAAACTAGTAAAGCTTACATTGTCCTAAACAAAGAAACAATGATAGTCGAGGAATCGTTGAACATAACATTCGATGAAAGTCCACCTCCTCTAAGACATCACCTTTGGTAGATGATGACTTAGTTGAAAGTCAAATGATAGAACGTCAAGAAATAATTAACAATAACAAGGAAGATGAACCATTAAATAAAGAAATTGTCAACATCAAAGAATCTAAAAGTAATCCTTTAGAGAAAGTCATAGGACAACTTAGTCAAAGAACCTTAAGGTCACAAGCCCAAAATCAAAGTAATTATTTTTGTTTTGTATCCACCATTGAACCCAAAACCATAAATGAAGCAATAAAGATGAATCATGGGTTATTGCCATGCAAGAAGAATTAAACCAATTCGTTAGAAATGATGTTTGGAAATTAGTTCCAAAACCTAAAGATCAAACTATAATTGGAACAAAATGGGTTTTTAGAAATAAAATGGATGAAAATGGGATAGTATCTAGAAACAAAGCTAGGCTTGTAGCGCAAGGTTATAATCAACAAGAGGGATTGATTATGATGAAACTTATGCACCGGTAGCTAGGCTTGATTCTATTAGAATATTGCTTGCTTATGCATGTGCCTATGATTTTAAATTATTTCAAATGGATGTTAAAAGTGCTTTTCTTAATGGGTTTATTAACGAAGAAGTGTATGTTGCTCAACCTCTCGGTTTCACCGACTTTGAGAAACCACATCATGTCTTCAAACTCAAGAAAGCATTGTATGGTCTTAAGCAAGCACCAAAAGCTTGGTACGACCGACTTAAGACTTTTCTTATTGATAACAAATATACTATGGGATTAGTAGATAATACTCTTTTTACCAAGAAAAGGAATCACATATTATCATTGTTCAAATATACGTTGATGACATTATATTCGGATCAACTTGTCAAGAATTATGTGATGATTTCTCTAAAATCATGCAAGACGAGTTTGAAATGAGTATGATGGGTGAGTTAAATTTCTTTCTAGGACTTCAAATAAAACAACTAGAAGATGGCATATTTTTTAACCAATCTAAATATATAAAAGACATGCTTAGGAAATTTGGTCTTGAAGATTCCAAACCAACTAAGACACCCATGTCCTCGGACACTAAACTAACCAAGGATGAGGAAGGTGAATCCGTAGATAACACTAAATATAGAGGAATGATTGGTAGCCTACTCTATCTTACGGCTAGTAGACCCGACATTATGTTTAGTGTTTGTCTATGTCGCTTTCAAAGAAAACCAAAGGCATCACACTTAGAAGCCTTAAAAGGATTTTTAGATACATTAAGGGAACAACGTGTTTAGGATTATGGTATCCCAAAGGAGCGGGTATAGAAACCATAGTGTATGCCACTTCGGATCATGCGGTGACTATGTCGATAGAAAAAGTACAAGTGGTATTTGCACTTTTGTTGGACATTGTCTCACCTCATGGTTTGCAAAGAAGCAAACGGCCTTGACCATCTCAACTCTGAAGCCGAGTCGTCTCGCGGAAGGCATGTCAACAAGCTCTTTGGATGAAGCAAGCTCTCGTAGATTACGGAATTCATCTCAACGACATTGTGATACTTTGCGACAACAAAGGAGCCATCGATCTCAGCAAGAATCCCGTTCAACATGCTCGTACAAAACATATTGAAATCCGCATCACTTTCTTCGCGACAATGTTCAAAAAGGAAACATTTCAATCGAGAAAATCCTCCTGAAGACAACATTGCCGACATCTTAACTAAGCCTCTTAAGCGAGAACCTTTTAATCTTCTTAGACTTGGTTTAGGGTTAATGGAACCAAACATGTAGGATAAACATAGCCCAAAACATTAGAATATTTAAAACAAAACAATTTGTCTTTTACACCACTCAGTAGCCCCACACCAAGCGACAACAAAAGGCGGAACCAAATTTTTGGTGTGCCGTCTGGTCGTGGTGTCGGCAAACAAAATCATCCTCTTCCTCAAAACCCACTTTACCAAAACGTGTAAAACTTAAACCAAGCTCATTATTGTCATCTTCCCACTCACTAATCACAGAAGATAACATCATTGTAAGTATCCTAACTACATTTCATCTCTTAATTCTGAGTCTAGGATTCTTATTTATGCACAAAACTATCACAAATCATTACATAGGGTTTTATGTATGCTTTTATACCAAATATGAATTCAATTGGCAAATTGCATAACTAGTCATTGAAATTAGGTACTACATTATCATATTGCATAAACAAATCATGCTTCCCACTAATTAATAGATAATGAATATAAGGCCTTATTCAAACAACCAAACACCCCATGTAAAAAGTTTTGAAAAGCTTCTCACGTGTAGGAAAACAATTTTTTTCATTGCTAATACAAATAGAAACGTTAAATTTTCATCACTTGCATGCTCTTGAATACTAAAGGTATTGCATAACTAATATGCATTCTCGGGTATATTCAAATGAAGCCACATTGAATTAGGAGCATTTGGGTTATCTCATGGTATTTGCCAAACACCCCTCTAAAACCATTTTTGTGCATAAAATGAGTCGAGATAACCGCAACTCCAAATTGTTTTCATATAGGCACACACTAGAACCAAAACGTTAAAACTTATTCTCATTTTTAACATATTAATTCTTGTCCTTAGGAATAACCATGGTAGCCGCAAGATTTTATGATCACAAAGACACCCTTAACTACATTCCCAAACACCACAAAACCAAAGGACTTACCAAGGAACAAGTAGAAATATTTAGGGGTCTAGAATCAAGGTATTTCCATGAGGGTAGAACCATTCACTCATCCTTCCTTGAAAACACAAATCTCCTTGAAGAACTAGCCGCCATTCAATTCGATTGTCTTCTTGACATCGATGAACCAATTTGTCCTAGGTTTGCGTTAGAATTCTATGCTAGTGTGACCGGCTTTAGTGATGAAGACGATGATGAATTTTGGCTTAGGTTTAGAATTAATCAAAACGACTACACCATCACCTTAGCCAACTTTGCTCAAGTGCTAGGAATTCCCAACCGAGGAACTTGTCTCTACTCGGATAAATGGTCACTCACCGCTCTTGATGCTATCAATGACCGCACTCTTCCCTACCAAACCCGTTTAGCCGATAAGGATGTTATCCGTGAACACCTATTTAATCCAAGGGGTGATACAACCCGAGTTACTCGAAAGGGAAAGGAGGTAAACGAGAGATCCATATGGAATGGAGCTAAATGAACTTAAGCCGAATTTAAGAAATGGGAGGAGCTACTTAGAGCCAACGGCATTAGCACCATAGGAAATAGGGATCACATTAACGCTTGCCTTTGTCATATGCTCAACTTGTCACCTTCACCATTCAATTTAGCTTACTACATCGCTAGGAGAATGATTGATATTCCAACTCAAGGATCGGTTGCTCTTCCATACCGGATGCTCCTCACCCGTCTCTATAGAAACTTTGCACCAATTCCACCAACACCAAAAGGATGCATTCACTATGAGCTCATCCCTCACATCTTTGTACCGTTGAGTGATGCACGAGTTGCTAAGACAAAGGCAAGAGAGCAAAACCTCCAACTCCATCATCATCATCATCAAATAGCTCCTAGGATGGTCTTCCAAGCTCTCGTCTTCCGCCTCATGAGTATTATCGTCTCTTCCGAAATACAGAATGAATCAGCGGAGTTCAAGCAAACTAAGGGAATGTTCAAGTGCCTTGGTAGGATGATGAACAAGATTTACAAGAAGTTGGACAAATAAGGGTACTTTTAAGGAGTGTTTGGAACAATGCATTATCGTTAATGTTTGATACAATTTCGTTGGTTTTATTATGTAGGATGATAATATAACCTAAAACAATGGTGAATGCTAACAATCTTATGCAGGGGGATAGCGCAAGTATGCTATCAAATTTTACCCATTTTCACTATAATGTGAAAATCAATAAGCCTTGTTCAAAATACATGCTCCACTATGTTTCTATATGTGTTATCTGTTTTTCCTAACTAGAAATGTTTAGTGTAACAACTTCTGAGAAAAATTTCAGGTTTCGAAAAAGTCCCCGACACCTAAAAACGTACTCTGTCCATTTTTTTGCACTTCACGGATCGAGGCGGCAAATTTTGCCGTCCGTTATATAAAATTTAATACGCCCGTGCACATGCAGGGCGGGGCGGCACCCTTTTTAGGGTTCGGCGTATATGATTTTGGTGCCGTGGATCCTTCCGGTAACTTTCTGAATTTCGACTATTTCGTGATTCCAAATTACCATCCAATGCTTATAAATCAATCCTAACTTACTTATACTCTTATTAGAACTAGTATAATTCACTTAAGTATATAAGAAATCCATTTCCTACCAAAATTCAAAATTTTGAAAAATCCACCCAGGCCCTTTTGCATAAAGGAAGGAACCAAATTTTTGGTACCTTCAAATCCGTGGGTGATCTGAATATTAGGCAATTCCACTCATTAGAACACATTTATTGCAAATCTTTTCTTCTTCACTCCATCTCTCTTGAATGGCTTGACTTGGGTGATATGACTAGCATTCAACCCACTTCCAAATCATTAGGAACCTCATCTCTTCAATGGTTTAACATCAAATCAAACACATTTCTCCATATTTTTCACTTCTATAAATTGAGAGGTTTTACCATGATCATCCTCACACCTTCTTCATTCTTACTATCATCTAGCAAAGAAAAACCAAAGTCAAAATGACAAAATCATCTCCAAAACCTTGCAAGAAGACCGCTAGAATTAGTGTGAGGCCTTGTTGCTTCATTAACCTTAGCTCCTCATCCGAGTCTTCTCCGCTCACAATTTCATCTCCCATCCGAGATGATACAAACCTTACCTTAGCCACACCTACTCAATCACACATTGTGATCACAACTCCACCACCAACAAAAACACCAACTTCACCTCCACCGGAACCCATCCAAACATCCAAAACACCCTCACCACCTTCACCAAGATCTCCAACTCTCATTCCTATGGAGTTATTTTCCACTCCACCTACTTCACCAAATCCTTTCTTGGAGGACTTGGATGACTTGCCTCCTAGGCCAAATCATCCACCACCATTACCATCCTTTGGCTCAATTGAGCGGATGGCTCATGAGTCACCTCGGTCATCTTTTGACCCAAACGCCCCATTAGGGGCCTAAACCTCTTCTCTTCCACCCCATTCACAAAGACATTCATGGTCCTTTGTATATGGATCATTCACTCCCACATCAATGTCCCCTCATCTTGAGGACATTGAGGAGTGTATGTGGGATGCCAATCCCACTAAAGAGGAGATTCAAACGGAACTCCACAACCTCCACCAATTCAAAGGCATGGTGGACTCTCACCTGAGTGAGACAATGCAAATGCAAAGTGCTTTGCTTGCTTCCATCATGACCACCCCAAACATTTCCACCAACACCAACACATCTACCATTCCACCACCGCAACCTCCCCAAACATACTACCCCCCTAGGCATGGTTGCTCAACTTGTGAGCAAACGGCCCAAACCGTTGATAGGACACGGGTTATGGTCCTTGACTTTCAAGAAGAAATGAGGTTCATCCTCAATGTTAGGAATTAGAAAATTCCATAGTGAAGTAGCGGTCACCCCAAATATAATCTAGCATAAGTTAGCTCGTAGACATATCGTTATTTACTGTTTTATTAGTTAGTTATTTAGTTTAGAGTAACACCGTGGAGGAAAGACGGGTCTTTACCCTTTGTATGCGATCCACAGTCCGAAGGAGGACGTTTAGTTTGTAACTATAAATACCCTCTACCTCCCAAGGTAGAGGGTTGGAGCTTTCATTCATCTTAATCTAACCTTCTATGTTTTCTTTCACTTTCTCTCTCTAGAAAGGCTCCCACTTTCTCTCTCTAAAACCTCTAAACAATTTGACCCATATTATTGTTTGTTATGTGTTTATGAAATCCAATATCTAACAATTGGTATCAAGATCCATGGTTAGATCATCTCTTACATATCTTTGGATTTCTAGTGGTTTTAGGTGGTTTTTGAGTTTGAAAAAGTTTAGTGGTTTTTGCATCATTTGGTGGATCTCTAGTGTTAAAGTTTGGATTTTGATTGTACTTTTGTGTTTAGGATCATCACAAGTGTTTAGGTTTTGATTTGGAAGGCTTGAATCATCGTGGTTGGGTTGTTTTTGTATTGAAAAGTGTGTTTTAAAGTTTTCTAGCTAGCGACTTGAGGTCGGACTTCTTTTCTTGGTAGCGACTTGGTTTGTAAAAGGTAGCGAGTTATAGTTGTTTTGGTAGCGACTTGGTCTAGCGACTTGTCTATTGAGACAAGCCGACAAATAGTACAAGTTAGTGGATTCTCCACTACGGCTAGCGACTTGGTGAGGTTAGCGACTTGCTTGAGAAATTGTTAGCGAGTTGTAGTGTAAGTTGTTAGCGACTTGATACTAGCGACTTGGACACTTAGCGAGTTGTTCTTTAGCGACTTGTCGCTTAGCTTGATTTAGTGTTAGCGACTTGGACCTTAGCGAGTTGCTATTTAGCGACTTGACTGTGTAGCGACTTGGTGCTTTAGCAACTTGTGTCCAGCGACTTGGGTCCTAGCGACTTGGTCTTAGCGACTTGGTTCAAGAATTCTTAGCGACTTGTTGACTTTTCCGACAAAACTTCAAATGGCTATAACTTTTGATCCGTAACTCCGTTTCAGCGTTCTACCCATCAAAACGACCGTGAGAACGAGGAGAATGTCACGCCGAATAAACTAAAGTTTATTCGGGTCAAACTTCGAGGGCTAAATCCGCTCTGAACAGAAGTTATTGAGGTTTTTATGTTTTAGACCTAAAATTCTCGGGAAAATCGTGCATAAATCAATCCAAATCTCAACCAAACAGCATCTCTGCTAACCCTACAAACATTTATATGTCCTAACACACAATTGTCTATCATTTTGATAATCCATCAGTCATCTTAACACGTTCCATTGGTCATTGCTTAAAGGTTTGGTCTTGATTTTAGTAAAATCCCGCGAAAGATTCTATTTCTCGATTTAAATCATAGACTTGTAAAATCCCGTGGATTCATCAACATCATGTCTTACACTCGATTCATGATTTGAAGTACTCAAAGCTGTATGATGATCTGTGACAACCATGAGAATATTAGCTATCTGAACGGTTACAGATGATGGAATCAATCAATGATGATTTGAGTTCTTCATGCTAGAGTCAATGAGAAAGATTTGCACCTATTCAAGATACAGATGCCATGCAAAGGAAAGCGACATTGAACCTTATCAACAACTTCACTCTCCTCCTCATTTACTTCTTCCCACATCAATGGAACGAACATGTATTGCCCTCTTCGTCGGGACTTATCCACATTGCAGAACTTGTTAAACCTAGAGCAATTGGAGCTACAACTTGACAAAGAGAAGGTTCATAAGGATAGTTCAGACATTGCACTTCAAGTGATCTACTTTCGGTCATTCATTAGAGGGAATTCACATCGATTATGATCAAGACATGACTGAAATGTCCTTCAAGAGACACACTGGAATGGAAATTAGCGTGTTCACGGAGACACTTATCCATCTCATGGATAATGTGGAGAAGTATATTGAGGAAGTTAGAAAGATGAAAAAAATGTAGATGAGAGTCGGGTACAGGAGAGAATTTGTGATAAGTCGGGTGATGTATCAGAAAGGTGGGTGTTGTTGAATGAGAATATCGGAAACAAATAGATGTAACCGTTGCTCAGTAACTCATGTCACACAAGAAGTGGATGATGTGATCAGAAAGGTGAATGAATCTCGGGTACAATCAATGAATTGTTGTGTTGAGACCGGTATGGCACCAGATGTTGGATCAGTTGACACTGAATACAGAGGCTCAGAGACAGATAAGCTTGAAACAGCCAGCGGTTCTGTGACTCTTGTTACACATGATGTGGATCAGGATATCGGACGAAATGAACGGAGTCATGTGGAGGTACTTTACTGTTCAACACAATGCATGCTAAAGTACTTAAACAAACTGATCATGATCTGAACATGACTTTGATAAATCTTCCTATGGCGAGGTGAGTCGAAATTAAGTGTTTCAAAACAAAAGATATGGTTGATAAAAAGGCTTTTGATGAACTTTCAAACAAATTCTCAAATCTTGAAAAACATTGCATTTAACTTGAAATTGCGATCTGAGTAAAGAAAGTTTTCAACTTAACAAACCATGTAAAAATCCGGAACTTCCTGAATTCCGTGAACTTTTGAAATTAACACTTTGAAAGCTCAGCTTCAAGACAAAGACTCAACCATTTACAATCTGAAGAAACATATTTATGTCTTGAATGTGAAAAGTAATTTAGTCATGAATACACAAGACATTGATGCTACTATAACAAGAAATAATGAACTGTCAATTTATGTGGCTAAATTACTAAAGGAAAATGAGTCTTTGAGAAAGCATCACATAGAACTAAGTGACTCTGTCAAAGAAGCTAGAACTAAGTCAATGGAACAAACAAACCCTTTGATAGCAAAGATTGATAAACTCAAAGCTCAACGGGAAAAGAGTTTAGCCATTGTTGCTTTAAAAAAGCTCAGAAAAACAAGGGAATAGTGTGAACACTAAGTTTTCAAAACCATCAAACTTGGGGAAACCGGTTATTAGACAACCGAATGCGTTTAGATCTGAACGACCAAAATTTTCAAAAATGCGGTTTGCCTCCCAAGTTGATGTGAAACAAGTTTTGACAAAACCAGTCACTTCACCTCACTTGCCTAGGAAAATTGACATGAATGACTTGTATAAGAACTCTTATCTTAAAATGGCTAGAAAGAAGGCCAGAATCGTAAAAGACGGAATTTTAGGTGCAAGACCTAGGATGATGAATTCTTCTAGATTTCAAGGCACTGCTAGTAGTTCTAAACTATTACCTAGGAACACTAATCTAAAGACTAGGGATTGGCGTACATCTAAGAGTAGTTGCGTTTTGATTAAAGCTATTCCCCATAGCAGATCACTCTAAGAAATCTAGATCTATTTCTGAATCCAAACAAACATTTTGCTCAAAGTGTCTGAAATGTATCTTTAATGCTAATCATGATAAATGTTTCACAAAATCCCCGAAGAAAGTAAATGCTCATGCAATGGTACAACCTGTTAAGTCTAGGATTTACACTAAGTCATCCCCAGTGCATATGAAGCAAATGAAACCAAAAGCCTCACCTAGATGGTTACCACCTGCTAAATCTTTGGAAACTAGGAATAAGGATAAGTCTCTCACTATGCATAATAAGCCTAACAATCCTAGACCTTGCCATAAGTGGATACCACCATTTGGAACTTTTAAGGATGCTGGACTTAGGTGGATACCTACAAGGAAGATGTTTACCAATGGCATTCTCAATGTTGACCGTGAAACCCCAAAGGGTTTGGATCTTTGATGTCACTAACCAAAATATATGCAATCAAGTTTGTAATATTAGTGCAGGTAGTCCTTACTCGATTCTGGGAATGCCGATCCTTCAATACATGGACTGGCTTAAAGTATGGATAACAAAAGGATTGATATCTCATAACTTACGGGTTCATGTTACTCAACATTGATATTCAATCGGCTATGACGTTTGAACACTACAGTTCAGGCCTCGTTCTTCATCATATGGCGTCTGAGATAACACTTCAGGCCCGTTCCTCAAAGAAAAGAAAAGTTATGCGCTTCAGTGCGCTTTATCTTCAGAAGAAGAGAAATGTTCATGTTTATGACCATTCTCATCGACATTCTTCATCAACAAGCTTCATGTTTCTCCCATGCTCATTCAGTCATCAAGTGGATCTACATTCATTAACGTATATTCTTATTCACTTGCTAAATCAAAAATGGCAACTTCGGATGCAATTTTTGAGGGGAGAAGAGTGAATATACTAAATGATGATGGATGTTTGAATAATGGTTATACGACTTAAAGTGACTCTCCTCCAACGCCTAATGTTTCACTCACTAAGGATAAATGGGATTTATTGTTTGGGATTCATTGGTTCAAGATATGTTTGACGAGTATTTCCAACCGCTTGCAATTGTTGATCATCGAAGAAGCAACTTCGGACTACTCAAAAGCCCAATCTCCAGTTATTCCTCAAGGCGTTGATAATGATTATCATAATATTGCAGTTGCACTCATGAATAATGATCCGCTCTTTGGTATTCCTTTGCCAAATCTTCACGGATTATTATTCATGAATAATGATCCGCTCTTTGGTATTCCTTCACCAAATCTTCACGGATTATTGTTCCCCTCATTGTGCATGCTATAAATCAACCACATGAACATTAAGGAAAATGACTACCTCATCCTCTCGAACACATTATTGGTGAATCTTCGGATCAGTCACTACATGTATACTTTTAGGAAGAATGCATTGATGTTGAGGCATCATTTGTTCGGTTCAATCGTGGTGAATGTACATCCGATTGTATGTTTATTCACGTGTTGGGTATTTGACATAAGTTGATTACTTCAGAGTTAATCGTTTATCACTTATTTGAGATTGAAGTTGACTTTCACAAAAGCGTGTTCTTATTTGATAACTTGCTCGGGATTTAGAATTTGAGTTGAAGACTTTGTTTATCTAGTTACCAGAGTCGGGCGGATGGTTGAAGACACGGTTAACTATCACTTCAAGAAGTTACGTTTTTTACTCAGTGACACGCTTATGTCGTTGTGGATAATTGCAAGAGGTGTTAATGTCTCATACTTTGGTTGAGTATTGAGTACTTGGAGATTTGCTTGGAGCCTAAATTCTCGACACCGTTCTTCCAACATTAGTGCAAGCTTAAGATGCAAATCGGAATTCTACTTCAGTTTCAAGTTTGGTACATCGGGTTTTCTTCATCAGTAGTCACTTCAAATTGTCTACGAATGGGTTGATAAAGATAGTCAGAGAGTGTTTCTTTAGCAGTTGATTCTCACAAAATTCATTTGAGCTAATTTTTTGTTCTTCTCTATTTCAAGAATATTTGGTATTTATAATGTGTTGCTGATTACGAGGTATCAAGGGGAAGGAGACATACATCTAAACACACAACGAGTACACGTGATGAACCTAATACTTCTTTTCGTTTAAGTAATCCGGGAAAGACAAATGTCATTGTAGGATCGATAAAAACAATGATTTATGTGGTTTGGAGGCCTTGGTTGGTGAAAGTAGATGAAGAACATCATCTTGCTTAGTGAGAGAAAGTAGAGAGAGGGAGGAGAAAACAATGGAAACTTGAATAAAAGGAAAACAATACAATACACCAAATGCTTCACCTCACCCCTCATGGAGAGTCATGAGGGGTATATATAGGATCTAACTTTGCCACATAAACGATACTAGTCCCTAAGGGCAAAGTATTCTATGCATCTAGTCCAATTCACGTAAGTGGCGTTATCTTTATAAAAAGCGAGGCTAACAATCTCCCTCCAAGATAGCGTCACCCGTGAATGGTTACAATGAGACCTATAAATACAAAACAAAGTAAATTACAAAAGTAAAGAACAATGTTGACTTTCTTGAAGTGCAGAGTCTCTGTGGTCTAGATACTGAGGCAAACTTGAAGTTCTCCCTTCCGATGACCGGCAAATGATCTTCTTGTAGCTCTGAACTTCAACTGTAACGGTCTAGTAAGGTTATTACTCCCTCTAGTGAGCCTTTTTCTTTCTTTGCTCCCTCTGAACGACAACACTCTTCCAACACGTCTTTAATCTTGAACCGCAGCGGAGAAAGTAAACTCTTGAAGCACAATGGTTGTCGTTTTGGGAACATCATAACAACATAACTCACTTAGTATTGCATCCAAGTTGGTAAAAAACCCCGATGTACACCACACTACTTCTCCTTCTTCAGTCTTAAGCCAAAATCCCTTCGTAATCCAATTACGGAAGATGAAATACCAATTTCTCCCTCCTGATGGTTGCGAGCTATCGGAATCATCATAATGTTGCGTACATGCCGTATTACCTTCTTGATGCAATTTTCAAACATCATAGCTTGATCAAATTTTCCGTGAGAATATGTCGCATAAATACTCTCAATAAACTTCTCTCAAACCAACCTTTTATCGAACCTCCTTAGAATTCACCGGCTAAATGTAATGACCCACATGGAGCCCGGTGCGACTAACGAAAAGGAAGTAAGCATCCCAACTTGTGACTTGCTGCTTGTTCTAAAATTTTGAACAATCCACAACTTCGTGTGACACTGAGCACAACAACGTAACTCCTTAAAGTGATGGTTACACACTGTGAGCACTACAACGTAACTCCTTACCAGTTATAACCAGATTTTCAAATTTCATAATGTGCTCCAACAAGTTATCTTGAGACATGCATCCAACCAACCAACTTCTCAAAGATAAAGAGTCCACGCGTGAAACGTCACTTCAATTCCGCATCAATAATACCGTACAAAAACTCCGTAGCCATTTTTTCAATTATCGCACAAGACGTGAATTTGTATCCCTCCGTGAAAACTTATACCATACCAAATTGTAAAAAATGCCTCCAAATATTTTGTCTAAAATATTCGGATATCATTTTCTTGTTTCAATCAATGTAAACACTCTTAATGTCCATTAGCCCAGTCCAATAAAAAACGTCCATGCCAACCATTATATTTCAGCCCATAGACGAATTTAAATCAAAAGCCCAAGTCCATCATAATCATGAGTCGGCCCAATTAACAAAGAATAGGCCCGATCCATATAAAACCTTGTAACCGGACATAATCATCTCAAACCTAAACCTAAACACACTAGTGATAAAAACGCCTACCATGCCCATGTTTCTCCTAATACAGATCTGGAAAAAATAAAGGCATATGAAGCGTTTTATGCATTTTCTCTCCCAACACCAACTCACATCCTCACAATAAGCTTCAGTCAACAATCTCAACTGATTTCTTCCAATCTAAAACATCACAAGAAGTCAACTTTACCTTGATTATCATTTTCTCGCATACAGATCAAAATCGATTGTTAAAGGCTTTAAGATCCTTTGAAGGGGGTCTCGGGTAAGGTTACTTAATTGTTTGTTTTGGATGGTTTCATGAGGAAGACAAGAATGAGGGTAACACACTTGTTATACCTCAATCTTTATATGTTCGGATATGAAAAGAAGCCTATGCTTTGAAAGAGATCGATGATAGTGATGTTCAAACGAACAAAAATTGAGATCTCATTAGGTTCTAATTTTGATTATCTTAAATTGGTGTTGAGGAGATGTATGTTTAGATGTTGGAAGTTTGATTCGGATCAGGTATAGCTGCTTCGATGCTTCACGTTTTTTTTTTAACTGAACCGTTGACTGATGATGAAATATTATTGAAACTGAAGTCGATAGTTTTGTGGTATATGGTAAATGGTATTTAGTTGTGGTCAGGTCTACGCATAACCTTCATTGGCTGATCTTAAGCGTAAAAAAAATTTTACGCGTAACTTTTTTTCTCTTATGCGTAAGCCTACGCGTAACGTTTTCTTAACCCTTTATGCGTAACTCTTCTTTTTAAGCGTAAAGACTTTTCCTTATGCGTAAACAGAGATTACTTAGGCGTAAAAACTGAATCTTACGCGTAAGCGAAGGCTTATGCGTAAAACATACGCGTAACTCATTCCTACGCGTAACTTCACAGCTACGCGTAACTTTCACTGTAGATATTCCTTATGCGTAAGTTTAGGGTTTTGACCCTTTGACTTTTTTCCGGCGAGTTTTTCCGACCAATAAATCTGTCCAGCTTCATGAAAAACCCAGAAACAGCATAAAAAGTGTTTCTTGAAGCCCAGTTGACCATGTTTGACCATAAAGGATCTGACTTTGACCACATTTTTTCACAGGATGATGTCTGGTACAAAAAATATCTAAAAAGATGTTATATCTTGTTTGGACCCAAAAGAGACACAAGGACAGATATAAACATGAATGACCAGATAACATTTTTTGACCAAAAAGGAGATACACAAAAGATGTATGAAACTGTTTACCCATAACATAGACGGAAAAAAAAATTTCCAGCCCACAAAAAAAAGTACCAATTGTAGGATCGATAAAAACAATGATTTATGTGGTTTGGAGGCCTTGGTTGGTGAAAGTAGATGAAGAACATCATCTTGCTTAGTGAGAGAAAGTAGAGAGAGGGAGGAGAAAACAATGGAAACTTGAATAAAAGGAAAACAATACAATACACCAAATGCTTCACCTCACCCCTCACTTGAGGGTATAGTAACTTTGCCATAATACTAGTCCCTAAAGCCAATATTCTATGCATCGTCCAATGTATCTTTAGAAACCGAGTCCAGTATAACCATTCAGTCTCATAGCTTTGATGTATTCCAACCATTTGGGAGGAAGTGCTCTGGATACTTTTGGTTTGTGTTAACTCAACCCTCAGTAGAAGGAAATATGAGAAGAATATTTGGTTCGTGAGATGATATTGCTTATCGACATCTTCGATATGAATAATGGTATAGTGCTTCCGATTATTATCTTGTACACACAATTATTATGTTCCGATAAGATCACAACATCATGGGGGGAGATATGGGTACATCTGGAACTGTTGTGTTCACCTGATCGGATTAATCGGGACCAGGTTGACACATGCAGAGATGATCAGTGTCCATGTGCAGTCTCTACTTTGTATGGGTACATGTGTACATCATGGGCTGATTGGTTATATGTAAGATAATTGGAATGCATTTGGAAAAATAAAGATGTTGATGTATTGTTCCCCTGAATAGACAACTTTCAATCTCGAAGAGTAAGTGTACATCGGAGACGCAACGCAGGTTCATGTGATCGAAATTCATCAGTTATTCCGGATTTGATAACCACTGATACGATCTAGGTTTCAACTTGTTACTGGTGTTCGTGTTCTTCGGGGTGCAGAGCTTCATTCAATGAGGCTGTTTTCATTCATTTCTACTTCTTGGAAAATGGTCTTTATACTCAGTTTGTCGGTTTTGAAGCTACCAAAGATTCACTTGTTGAAGGCTCAAGTTCTTTCGACGATTCAAGAGCCTCGAATGCTTTGGTGGTGAAAGTTTAAGAGATGATGACTTCTATCTTCTACGAAGTGCTGAACGATTTCCTTATTGCGGTACTTGTATCATCATGCTCTTAAACTATTTCTCTATATCTGTAAATATATTTATCAAAAACCAAATAGAAAAATATAAAATCAACAAAAGCCCATAAAAATCAGAAAATTGAAAAATACCAAAAATATTGTTTTTCTCAAGACATGTCTTCTGGTATCGATAACATCTACGGTCTTAGAAATGTCATTCAATAATGGCACGGGACTTTAGATGAAGTTCGAGCAGGAGGTGTAAATATTCCTTTCTAAACATGTCTCAAAAAATGGCTTACAGTTATTTCTGACTGTAACCCGCACTTCAAAAAAATGTCTTACAGTTATTTCAGACTGTAACCCGGGCTTCAAATGATGGCTTACAGTTATTTCAGACTGTAACCCGGGCTTAAACTATGGCTTACAGTTATTTCAGACTGTAACCCGCGCTTCAAATGATGGCTTGCAGTTACTTCAGACTGTAACCCGTGCTTAAACTATGGCTTGCTATTATTTCTGATAGCAACCCGTTCTTCATGAAAGGAAAGTGTTGCGCTAAACCAATTTTTCAAATATTTCGGGCACTTATCCTAAAACAAAACAGGGAAAGCATGTCGTCATATAAAGACTGCTGTTCCTACACAAATGTTTTTCCGTCTAAAATTCTTCAGAAAAATATTTGTTATGTTTTCAAAATGGTTGGAAAATGAGTTTTTTAAAATCTATCAGGTTCAGAGTTTTATAAAATTTGAAACTCAATCAATGACTTCAGCACTTTTAAAATCTTTTATAAATTGAGTCATTGATTGAGGGGATAATGTTTTCAAATCTATATCTTCTAACGGGCTTTCTTAATTATCCTAACTGCTAATTAAAAATGATATTTGCCTATGTTGAAGGACTAGGTTTCTAGGATATGATTGTTAGGTTTAGATGATTAGAGTTTGATAAACACATTAATCCCATACCTTATATGAACTGATTGATATGTTGAATTGAATTTTATTAGTCGATTACTGTTTGGGTGTGTCGCGACACCATATATCTGTGTGTGTCCACTAACTAGTATGCAGGTATATTGTTATAAGAATGTTCCCGATCAGGATCCCACATAATATGATGTTTGGATGCCGAAAGGAAAGGGTAACGATATCTTGGGTTGACAAATGAAGAAACAGAGCTTAATTGGACTTCTATGGAGAGTTGGCATGAAAAAAATGCAACGTAAGAGGTCTCACTACATCAGCCGATGGTTTTCTAAGTGATTGAAGAAACAGAGCTTAATTTGACCTCAGTTGGCATTCAAAATGCAACGTATGAAGAAGTCTCACTGCATCAGCAGACGGTTTTCTTCCAAACCCTACAGCAACAACAACGGAAGCTTCTCAACCACTAACGTATCTTTGTGCAGGATACAATTTTTAAACAATTTTGAATAATTTGATTATATTGTTTTGAAAATGGAAAATATTTGTTTTGAAAATAAATTGGACTTAATTTTGAAAATCACCGGACTTCTTTTTATCAAAACCTAAGTCACTCAACTATTGACTTCTGTCATGGATTGAGGGGAGAGTGATTTAAAATAAAATATTTTCAAATGATATTTCTTCACAAAAAGTTCCGATTGTGCGTTAAAATATGGTGATCTAAAGATTTAATGTTATGTTATGGTATGATTTTCTTTAGAACTCAAAGATCTGTCAAATAAAATTTTTCTGTTCTTGTTTGATTGTGAAATCGTTTTATTTTACTTAAAGGTCTTTAAAATAATCATACCTGACACTAACAATCTTTAATGTCTTAAAATGGTCCTTATCTGTCATTTTTCAAAGTTAAATCAAGCCACGTCTTTCCCCAAAATCTTTTAAAATGATTTAAATCAATTGGGATCACAAATCTCAAAAGGTTTGAAATTTTGATCGGGGTAGAGATCGTGATTAAATCTCTTCTGTTTAAATGGAATTGGTTTTAGTCCTTTAAAGGCACTCCCTCCCGTGTGCCAAACGATTTCATACACAATGCACATGTTGAGGAGGAGGATTTATCCAAAACATGCATGATGGTATTTAAACCAGGCCACATATTCTCCCATGTTTTTAAAATTGTTAAATAAGGGATCCAAAATCTCAAAGGGTTTGATATTTTTGATCGGGGAGAATTTGTGATTTAATAATGAAATTTGATAAAAGGTGATCGTTTTTGATTTAATTGTGCAGGCTGCTCTCTCATATATGCTAAACTAGCAAATCTCGAAGTACATATTGAGGGAGCAAAGCAATATAAATTAAGCTTTTAAAGCTTTTAAATTTATAAAAGTACCTTGGTTTTTTTAAAATGGTTTCTTAATGGCGCTGTGGATTGTGGCTTCAAATTAACTCTTGCCTCTATGTGATAAAAATGATTTCAAAATCCTATGCACTATTGAGGGGAGAATTTACCAAAGAAATCAAATGGCTTTTTCTATGAAAATTGTGATCAAAGAAAATATTTCAAAGTCCTCTTGCCTCCATGTGCTAAACAATTTTAAAATATATACATGTTGTTTGAGGGAGGTTTTCTAAATGATCAAACTGGCAAAGGTACAAAACTTTGATCATCATTATCACAAAGTACCTTGATTGTTTTCAAATGATTTTCCAGTGGTTTGAGAGGAAGAGCTGTACCAAAGACCGACC